>CM054115.1:98546520-99746520 GCA_028673005.1 Tanypteryx hageni | reverse complement strand
TCGGAGTTTCTGCCCCTGAATTAAACAACAACCCTCGAAAGAGAATAAATTATGATTTCAGCATCTACCCCATCTCATACTTCGCTTCGCTTCTATATTATTAAATGTCCATATTTTTTTCAATTTTAGCTTTCTTTTAAATGTGTAAACGCAAAAGCGATTCGGAAGATACCGTATAAAGCAAGCAAATATTTTCTCATTTTTAATGCCGACAAAAAAGAGATAGGATGACCGCCAAATAATTAGGCGTTGAAACAACAGCTAAGCACGCGAAACGAACACGTAAAGCACGTCGGAAATAACTAAAACGAAGATTACAGAAATCCGAGGTAAACATGAAACTTCCGTGAAATTTTGAAATAATTGAACGAAGTGATTAGGTAACGTATAGTGAATTATCTGAGGAAACTGCAGGCAAAATATCTATATTATAAAAATGCGCACGGAGCCAAATTTATAATCACACGTCATTTGTAGCCATTTACCATGTGCAAGGATTTTGAAGCCTTAACGACGAGACAAATGTCTCCGACCCTTTTAAGCTGAAATCGATTTCGATTGGATATCAACTGAAGCATTCACTAGCAGGAAAACAAGTAAATCGCCAAAAGGGTGTATCGTAAATAAAAAGCAGTTCTGATTGATCGAACGTCATTTTTTACGTATCACATGATATTCACCTTTACGAAAGCAACAGGGAATGCTGATTAGGAGGAGACATTTTTGCTCTAACAAGTAGTAAGTAGTAAGTAGAATGATCGACAATTTTAACTGTAACATACATACCTATATTGTCTACGAAAATATGGCATGGTGCAATGTCTCTTACTAGACGATATACTTGGAAGCTAATAGTTTTTTCTTTTAGAAGAGTTTCTTAAGTTGTTGACGCAATTGACACATTGACAGTCTAATAGAAGACAACAAAAGAGTAATCAGACGCGGTGAACGTAATCATTATTGTATGCTAATGTAAGCTAAATCGCAAACGACCGATAGTAAAAGCTCACCGACTGGTTGCGAGGCCATGAGGGCTCGAATCACGGAGCTGGAGAGGGTGGTTGCGGACCTCCTTCAGAGGGTGGAAAGGTCCGAGGCAGCCTTGGTTCGTGTAGGGGGTGCGGGGTCATCCCTGAAAGCTCGCCGCGCCAAATTGGCGGCCCGGGTTCGTCTGGGTGCGGTAACCGGTAGATCGATCGGGGTTGACTCTGACTCCTTACCGCTGGCTGAGGGTCCTCGGGCTGGGAAATCCGATGAGTGGAGAGCAAACAGGGCTTCAGACATTTCGTCGCCCTGAGGCGGGAAATTTTTGGCCGCCGCCTCCCCACCTCATGTTCCGTGGATCTCCGATGATCAAGATTTTACTTTACTAAATAATTAATATCTAAAATTATCACACAATCGTGCCAATATTTATTTTAGTTAACTTATATATATATATGTTATGTATTATTATTATATGTATGTTAACTATATATATTGGATCTCCGTTTATTGTTTCTTTCAGTGATGGCAAACGAAAAAAATCGTTTCGTTACGGCCAAAAATATTATGGTTTCTTGTTACGTTTTTCGTTACACTCAAATTTTTATTTTCGTTTTTCGTTACGTTTAACGTTATAACGAAAAATGTTATCTCTCGCGCAGAGGTCCCTAGCGACTGGAGGTTAGCGCACGTTGCTCCAATTCATAAGGGCGGCGACAAGGAGAACCCAGAAAATTACAGGCCGATTTCTTTAACTTCGATATCGTGTAAGATTCTCGAGCATATACTCGTTAGCAACATAATGCGATTTCTTGATAGTAATTTATTGTTAGATGATTGTCAACACGGCTTCAGGAAAGGTAGGTCATGTGATACTCAGCTCGGTCTTTATGTTAATTGTATACTGAGAGGCGGAGAAAAGAATACGCAGGTCGATGCCATCTTCTTAGATTTTAGGAAAGCCTTTGATAAGGCACCTCACAGGAAGTTAATAACGAAATTAGAAACCTTAGGCGTTAATTCTAAAATCGATAGTTGGATCCGTGAATTTTTAAATCATAGGAAGCAGAAGGTTGTTATAGATGGGAAATCTTCGAACTTAGTGGAGGTTGTCTCTGGCGTTCCGCAGGGTAGTGTAATTGGTCCGTTATTATTTCTAATTTATATAAACCATATCAGCTCAGTAGTCAGAAGTAAAATTGGGCTTTTCGCGGACGACACCGTCATCTATAGAAAAATAAACAATCCGGAAGACCACCAGTATCTCCAAAATGACCTAGAAGCTATTTCTGCATGGTGTAAGGAATGGCAGTTAGAGATCAACCAAAAGAAAAGCTGCGTCATCAACTTCTGGAGAACCAAGAGTATCTCGTTGGATAATAATTATTCGTTGGGCGGAGTAGAGATTCCAGTTTCAGACTCGATTAAATATCTCGGAGTCACGATCCATCGTGATCTCTCGTGGGACACTCACATTCGCCGATTGATAGGGGCCGCTAACAAAAAGCTGGCCTTTATAGGGAGAATAGTTCGAAATAGCTCCGAAAAAGTGAAAGAATTATGTTATTTACCCTTGGTTCGACCGCAGGTCGAACATGCTTCAGCTGTGTGGGATCCCTACGAAAAGGGACTCACTAACGAGATAGAGAAGGTTCAGCGCAGTGTAGCTAGATTTGTAAAGAGGAATTACGATAGTGAACAAAGCGTAACATCATTAATAGAAAATCTGAAATGGACATCGTTAGAGGAACGTAGGCTGCAGGCTAGAATTAAACTACTGGAAAAATTTATGTCGGAGGGACTAGCGAATGAGGTAGTAGGACTTATCAGAAGCCCGACGTATCTCGGAAGGCAGGACAGTGAGGATAAGATTCGCGAGACCGACTGTAGAACGGAGCGATATAGAGGATCGTTTTTCCCTAGGACGATAAGAGACCATAATAGGAAAAGATAACGTAGGAAAACAATGGACCCTTGGTGCACTGCACCCCCTGCCATCCACCAAAAAGGTGACTTGCAGGGTATAATGTAGATGTAGATGAAAATATAAACAAAATAAACTGATGTGGGCAACACATGACACTCTCCATATTTATATGGCAAATTACATGTTGTTACCTTTGGGATCGTTTTCAATATTTACTTCCGGTTGACAATTAAGAAAAGAAAAAGGTACGTTACTAAGACGTAACTAAGCGTCAATTGTTAACAATAGTGTTCGGTAGGTAGGGTGGTGGTGATAGCAAAAATATAAGCTATCTCTTAAACAATGCATTATATGGAAAAATGTATCAAACAAAGGTTGTAGAAAATATAATTTTCTACAACTTTTATTTCAGTACATTTTTACATTTATCAAGTATTAAAGCAAATATTTCAAAATAACGGATAAGTGACAAGAGTAAACACCCACTTCCGGTCAACCGATTTTTACCAAAAACTAATCAGATCTTCTAACTTTTATAAAAATGTTAAATATAAAATTTTGCGTTGACCTGATTAATAGTTTTTGAGTTAGAGCGCCCACAAAAATCTATCACATACAGACACTGACAGACAGACAGACAGACACAGACATCATCGAGAAAATAATAAAAACGTGTTCAGGGGACCTTAAAACATGTATTACCGTTGAAATCTCGAGTTAAATTTTTTTCATGAAAACAATACTTTCTCATACTACGTATATGGAGAAAGTAATAGAATGTTTTATTTCTGTCAGTTACAATCAGGTTGGAGTGGATCACTTTGAGAATAAGAACGAAGTTTCACCGCTGTTCGACTTGCCGTCCATCGATATCGTCAAGGTTTTGGAAGACTAGTCTCACTGCACTACTGTAGCGAGGGAGGGGCGAGCGGAACGAAGACAAAAGGCACCAACAGGCGTGTCTCGAGTCGACATTTTTTTCATAAATACTTGGAAAAATATCGCTCCTTAATTTTAATTTGCGTGCGTATGAATGTAATATTTATCTTACTTCGCTTACGATTAAACTATTATTTTTATAATCGTTAAAGCCTGGGACCTTGTTCTTTTGAATCTTTCCCCAGGAGGTAAACATTCTTGTTATGGTGTCGTGTCTCAGACAATACTGGTGAAAATAATGAAAAATGTCATTCATTCCTTTTCCAGAGCGTTGCGTCGTTAGCAAAGAATCGATAAAGTTGTTGATCTTCGAAAGAAGGGCAGCTTAGGATGAAAAATTCCCTCCTGGAATTTCATTTTGTAAAATTGAATGGGTGGACTCCAACCTCTTGAAAAAAAATTGGTGAGGCGCCAAGGAAAGGCGAACAGCCCTCATTTGTTTGCCATCAGTTAAAGCCTCATTACAATTATACCACGAGAGCTAGAAAACACTGAAGAGTGTGCCACCCGAAAGGAAATTCGTAATTCCGTCCTTCGCGTGTTAAACTAATCTTTAAAGGAGCTAATTGAGGAGGAAAATGGTAAACAAAAAAAATTAAAACAACAATACTAGCAGAAACAAACCTGAGGTACATACGATCAAGATCAGAGGTCGGCAACCTACGGTACGCGTGCTAAAAGATGGCACGGGAAGAGATTATTACATATTTCAGAAAAGAATTAAAAAACATACATTTTTAAAAGAATATTGCTTGTATTTTAATTGCACTTCGTAATGCTATTACACCGCAATGTATTCAGGATGGCTTATAATTAATGAATCACTTTTCGTAAGCAATAAGGAAAAAAATAAGGGTGTCACATGCGGAGGGATAACAGATTGCGAAGATTGATAAAGAGTGGCAACCGACAGAAAGAAAGCATTGCCGATACCTGTCCAAGGTTGTCATCGAGTCTCATTTGCCTTTGGTTAAATAAGCCTGCCATTAATAGGATGAATTATACAAAATTGTTTAAGGAATTTCTAACGGTGGAAAATCTTTACCTACGCAGGCCACATAATGTTGCAGGGAGAGATGGTCGAGCCAAATGTCGACCAAAAAAGCCAAGAATCCTAAATACAATTTTAGAGAAATGGTGTCGGGGTCACAATACATTTATTGTGGGGGCAAGGGATCAAAAGTAGCTATCTTGCACACTTAACGGAGGGAAATACGATCCAATCAATATAACATAGAAAACTTGGCAAAACCTCAATTTTACTAACTCTGATGGCTAGAAGAGTTAGCATCCGCTTAGATATTCATAGGACTTTGGTGATATTTTATAAACATATCCATAGTAATTAAAAATATTTTATTTAAAAAAATTCACTTTTTCAAACACTTTTTCATGGAAAAAATACAGCGTTAATTCATTTTCATCTTCTTCCGAGTTTTTTTCGATCGACGATCATCAATTAAAACTGTGCCTCATTCACCTATACACGTGCAATTTTTTTAGGCCTTGCAAAAGTTTTTAATAAAAAATGTAACTTTTCGCATGAGGAATGATTGTTGGCCGAGAATTTTCTTAGAATATTATCTCCAAAAGAGCCTTCATGTGCAAAGAACAAAGTACCATATTGTTGTTTTATGGTCAAAGCGTGCAACTACGTTGGCATCGAGATGTTCTAATCAGGACAATGACCTACCCCAAATCCCTTTCCACGCTTCGCGGTTGAGCGGAGAGAAGCAGAAATGAATCCCTGCAGGTGAGCGACTCCAAGAGTATTTAACGTACTTCTCCCTCGCACGACCAATAGTATTCGATTGTGCGCTGCGGGACCTGAGCCCCGTTCGCGTACAACGGGAGTCACCCAAAAGCAGTCGATAGCAGGAAGGAATAGAGTTTTGTCCCAAATCCTTGGGAGAAATGAGGGAACATAACGGCATTAGTTTTACCATTTAGAGTTTCTGCCGCAACGTAGCCTAAACAGCATGTTAGGAAATGCATCGAGATAAGGACCGAAAGATAGTGTGAATCCTTCCCTCTGGAACGATACTTTGAGGGTAAACAGAACTCCTTACTCGCAGGGAGATTTAAGTCCGGTTCAGGCCGAAATAAATCGTATTTCCCGATTTTTAAAACGTATATTGTTTAAAACTATGTATAAACTTGATTAACTTTATTCGACATATTCCCACATGAACTTGGAAACTGGAGTCTTAATCCGAGCAAACAAGAATGAAAAGTATACTCCGTAAATGACATACATAGAGATTTCAAAGGCATTCTTTATGGGAAATGCGTATAAAAAGTTATCGAAAGATTGGGCGGTTCTTGAATTTTTATCTCCGAAACTATATGTCGTGGTTATATGGTCTCGCGGACTTTTTTATGATAAATGTTTTCCTCTATTCGAATATTTATTTAAATATATACCTCACTGATCATATAAGAGCTAGGGAGAGAAAAATATGGTATTTAATTATTGCTTGACGGATTCCATTCAAAGAGTTATATCAATTTATTTAAGTGTTTATATACAAAGTGATACCGCGCAAAAGTCAACGCTCCGTCCTTCGGATGGGACGTTGAACAGTTGGTCCCCTTGGTGCTCTTCGCGAAGAGTAGGTAAATGCCGGCATTTGGTTTCCCTCCTCCCTTATGTGTGTGTGTCCGGTGTGGAAGGCAACGGAAAACCACCACACCGTTAGCGACAACATTCTAATTCAAAACGAAGGATTATGATACACAGCTCCGTGCATTCTTAAGTCTTAACAATGAAAAAGCGGATTAAAAGTTTTTTATGAATATATATGAGTTCAGGAAACGTAAATAAGAGAGGGTTGAAAGTGGTATGGTGCATCGACTTAAGATACGTCTATCCGAACGTTAAGAAAGTGAAACAACTAAATAAAATTACTGTTATATAGATTTAATATCTTCTATTAGGATCAAATAATCGACAGGCATTTTCATGTAGTCCACGCGTGGAGTTTATTAACTTAAAATAATGCATAATTTAAGCACCAAGTTTTGGAAAATTGTTTGTGATGAGTTTTCCATGAAGGATTATTATCTAGCCTGTTATATAATGTCAGGTGACGAATCAAACAGAGGAAAATGAATGTGCCAAAGCGAAGGAAGTAGAGACAAAAGAGTATATGAAAGTAGAGTGCACTATTTTCTAAATACAAAACATTCAGTGTCATTTCATTTCTAATGCTTCCTTTTCCTAAGATATTTCTGTCACCTCCTCCTATATAATCTCGTCTAAGCAGGCTAAATCGTTCGGGAAATCATCCAAAAAGTTCCATTGCCGTAGCTGCGAAAACATTTACGCATTAGTTAAACGCGACGGAGAATGCGAGCGAAACATTTCCATCAAATGCATAAATTTACTAAAAAGTTAATAATGTGAAATTCTCACCTTCGCATCGAACAATTAACCAAATTGCCAAGAGGTTCACATGTAGCTTCATCGCTGCATATCAATAGGTAACAATAAACAAACTTGAAGCATATATTCTTCCATTTAAGGCCAAACTTTGTTGAACTTGTCGTTCATACTAATAAAAATTAGTTTGCTTATAAATTTCAGAAACAAGGACCTTAATCTAGAAGCCCTTGAACAGCCGGAAATTATTCTTTTCATCTTCCGATAACAACCCGCCCCCCGCAGATGAAATTATCCCTTCCCATCCCTTTCTCTCACAATCCATCATTAACGGTTTTCTTGTAAAAACACTCCTTTCCCTCCCTCTATCAATTAAGTTGTACACAATTGCTATCCCATCCTCTTATTTTTACTAATACCTCCTCTTTGTTCAAACGCTATATTTAAAAATATTAACTGGTCACCTGGAGATGCCAGTGTTGTGATAATTTAATAAACTAGCTCATTGTAGTTGATTTAAACAATTTTTAAGTTGGAAATTGATAGTAAAATTTAAGCGGTGAAAATATACATTTATTTACGTATAAACAAAGGTAGATCGATGATTAATGTAATTTAAAAGTTAATGCAATCTGTTGCCTGAAAAACGCTGATTAGTTTCATTGTGCCGTTTACGGAAAATACCCCCGTGGTTATTCAATTTACTCCCGTGTTTTTGCAAATGCTTAATAAACATGTCCAATTAGATATCGTCGCTAAGTAACCGCTATTTGAAACAAATTACCGCGACATATGAAAGATTCTGGTCTTAATTATTTTTATCACTGATATCGATATATTTACAGGTAGGAGATGAGTATGCTGATTTTTTTTTATTTCCATGAGAACAATCATTCTATAAGTGTTAAAGTAAAAACAAATCAGCATCGTTTGAGTTACGTGTGAGTAAAAAAAATATTCTGCAACCGTGATAACATGGAGCTATACTCAAATTTAACATTCGTAACACTCAAATTGCCATCGCATTTGGAAGAAAAAGATACAAAGCGTTTAATCGAGTCATTTTTTTATTTCTCAAACCTCTCGAATCACCAGGCATTTTCCATTCATTAGAGAAAAGGTCGTGAGCAAGTGTTCAGCTGCTTATATCTCTCGCGAGCGAGAATAAAGTTGTCACATACTTCGTTTATCTTCAACAGTGTATGAACAACAACGTAAATATCTCGGAGAAAGAAGGGGAATAGAAAACAAGAAATAAGTAGAAGTTTCGTTGGGTAATTCTTGGGAAAGATTAAAGACAGAGAGATGAGAGAGGGGGCGGAGAGAGCAGTGAGTAGCAATGGTTTTGAAATCCAGGCTACTTATATAAATAGAAACGTTTTTCGTCATGAAGACATTCCCACCCTCCCCCTCGTCCACTCACGCTCGAAATGAAGCCACCAGCCAGATATCTCACCGTCTTATACATAGAACCTCTTTGTATTGTTGCTATTATTAACGGAGGACATTACGAAGAGGGTTATTGTGTCGCCATTCAGAAAAGTATCACCACGAGCGTAAAAGATGCCACTGTAGCAGCATGAGTTAGACAAAAGCTTGAGAGAAGTCGATTAGTGCAGAGTTTCGCAACCGGCATGTCGTGGAACACCAGTGTGTCGCAAATTTCGAGGATTTTTAATTTCGTCTAATTTAATTTCCACGAAGTCACGCCTGATAAGTTTATTTATATTCCTCTAAAGCGTTTGCAACAAAGAAAACTCACACAAATTTCAACATCTAAAGAACTTGTCCTGAGACTACGAGAGGAATTAATTGATCTTACATTAGAAGAGATCCTAACTTAAATTTAGCATGGTTCCTTTAGATATATTTTGGCTAAAAGCTACATCAATATCTGAATTTGCAATCGATGTGTTGCTGCAATTTACGAAAACGTATTTATACGAATTAAACTTTACATCAATGGAAATAATAAAAGGGCATCTTGAAAGAACCTAGATGAAGAACTTTTTCTGCTATTTAGTCAAACATAAATCGTCTTAGTTCCAAAAGGCAAATCCAAGTTGCCCATTGAAGAGCACAATTTCTTTGCATTGTTCAATTCTGTATGAACTTCATTTACAATAAAATTATTCAATCATCTAAATATTACATTACCAATCATAACAATATCTAAATAAAAATAAATAAATAAATAAAAATATCTATTGACGCAGTGAAATTAATTAGGGTTGGTTTGGTGTGCCGCGATGTTTAAGTAAAATAATAAAAGTGTACTGTAGAGCAGAAAAGGTTGAGAAGCACTGGATTAGAGCACGGGCGCATGCGTGCGCACACGCGCAGATGTTTCTCTACGTGTTTGCACGCGTATCGAGTCACGATAACCTACATCTCGAAGGGAAACAGAACATAATGGAGTTATCGAAATGTCGCATAATAGAAATTTATTTTAGCCTTCATGAATGCGAATGGGAAAAAAACATTTTCTTCGACTAATAAAAAAAATCAAGCTACGTATAGTCGTTCGAGATCAGGGTCGGATCGAGGTATGGGCGAGCCGGGAGGCTGCCCGGGGCGCCACCTCGACCATCTATTTATGCATTACTTGCAAGTGAATAAATATTGGATACCAATTTATTTCGCGGAACAGGCTGGTATCTTGATGGCACTCCTTTTATTTTTTCATTGTCAATAATTTTTAGAGATCAATGATTAAATTAACATGTAATTTGAAAATATTTCAATAAACAGTTACGGAGGGGGGTGCTGGAGCACTATATAATCAGGGTCGGACTGAGGAGTATACAAGAAGTCCAAACCAGGACTAATGCAGGCTGGTTTCCCAAAGTTGACGTCCCGAATTGATTACTTATATTGACAGGAAATGTTTCAGTAGGTATGTTTTAGTCATTCCTAGGAATTCTCATACCAAAAATACTATTTGTAATTCATATTTTATCAATGATAGAGAAAAATTGGCAAAAAATTAATAGAGCACTATCGGGTTTAAAATACTAAAAGAATTGTCAAAATCTTTTTCTAACATTATATTTTGCATGTATTTTTTTAATAAACGAATTTAATAAATGTTAGTTTATACGTTAATATGCATGGAACAACTGTCCATTGTTGAAGGATAGTCGAGCGGCAAAAAAATAACCCATTTGTTCACTCGTCTATGCTCAATCCTAGTTCGGTAATAATCGTCTCCATGGCAACAATCCGATAAAATGCGATTTAAAACGCCTAAAGGCCTATGTTTTAGTAGAAATTCAAGAAAATACGATCAATTATCAAAAATCGGTGATAAGAATTAGAATCTACATTCTTTTCCCCTTAGAACAGTAAAATCCTCGCCCCGATATCACAATTTTAAGATATTTGAAAGTATTAAAGAAAACATTTCTGCACCATGGATTTGAGATTTCCTATGTAAAACAAATATGGAAAAAACATTCCTGGAATCGAACCCGGAACTTCAATTTTCGCCAAATAAAATATAGCCCGGAGGTGGACCCTGGCAGCACGATCCTCATACCAAGTTTCATGAAAATCGTTCAATTGATGCAAAAGTTGTTAGCAGGGGACACATACACAGACAGGACCATTTCATAAGGAAACGAGCCTAAAAACGGCAATTTGTGAAAAACAGCGGACCAGCGGAGAGTGGATCAAATCTTATTTAAAATCAAGCACATACTATAATGGAGAAAAAATTTTCCCATGGAAAAGAATGACTAATTGAAAAAAATCTCTATCTCTAACATAAATATTTTGAAAATTTTGTTTGTTTGTTTGTGCATTTATAACGCGACAACTACAGAAAGTAGAAGCGAGATGAAGGTGCCATTTTACCCGCAATAAATAGTTAAGCAAAATGGGAAAGTTTTTAAAGCGATTTGAAATGCATTTTTCATTCAAACGAGGTTTTTCTCTTTTAATTTAATATAAACTTAAGTAGGAAAGAAAGAAATACTAAGGTTATTCAAAGAAGGGCAATCACCAAAAAAAAATATAAATCTGGTTAATTATTTCAAAAGGTAAGTGGAAGACGGTTTTAATGAGCAATTTTAAGTGCTTTTGTTCTCTAAATCTTTTTAAGTATTCTGAGTATTATCTATACTTATGTTAGCAGACAGCGAAATAAGTTTCATTAACATTGAAAATGAATAAGGTGATAAGATATCTCAGGAGGTAAAATAAGAAAACTTCTATTACAATTCTTTAATTTAGACCAACATTTATAATCGTTAACTCTTCCTCCCTTGAACATCTATACGTGCGTTTTGCTTTCCTTTCAACTGAACATTTGTATGCATCAATTAAACCAATTATACCCATTAGATTATAAAACATACAAATTAGAACCACAAAATCAGCCTTTGCATGGGTAACGTATGGGTAAGCTAAATTTGAATATATATTCAAATGTGTTTCCACCGGTTGCATCTCTAGAGCATGCAAATCCTTCCCAAGTTTTTAATGTTTTTGAGATTCATGACCACATGATATCATGCAGTTTCCTCCACTGGAACTTAATTTGAGTGAAATGACAATATTTTAAAAGTGATTCCATCGATTGTTTATTATGATTATTTGATAAAAAATAGTCGCCAAATTGATTGATCAAGGATGCAGGATTTTTATTTATTTGGGCAAAAGATGGGAAGACAAGAAATATTGCATACCATTAACCACTACAGTGAAAGAAGATTGGTGGCTTTGTTGACTTATTGCTCAATTCTAATCAGTGTGGCAAACTCCTTCAGCCATAAAGAAAATTAAAAATGATCCTGATGCATTTCACCCACTAACTGGGCATCTGCAGGGGAATTTATGACGACAGTGACTGCAAGTCATTGTCGTTATAAGTTCATTGTTAATTTTTTATGGCTGAAGGAGTTTGCCACACTGATTACTACAATAAAAATTAACCTAATTTCATTACTTGGTTCATTCTCAAATCTTCCTCAATATTCTTTGTTTTGACTTAAAAACCTGAGCAACGGCGGGAAATTTCAGCCAGTTAATATATATGTTTAGGCAGACCGGCACTTGGTCTTATCGGCCAGATGATTGCATCGGAAGGTTATATGTCTAGTCCGCTCCTGATAGTAATCATTGCGTTCACGTTCAATCCTTCGTCGTAAATAATCCATTTCTTTTCACTTACAAACGCTGTGTATACGTAAGGGAAATAAACGTATTTCAATTCATTTCTTCGTCGCAGATAATCCATTTCGGCTTATTGTGAGATGCAAAATAATGCTTCCGGAAAATTTCAACAGATTTAGAATTTCCAGACTTAGAAATGGCATTTCCAAGTGAAATTATACCCAGGGGTTGGGGTGTATAATGGGTTAGGTTGAGGGGCGGTGGGTAGGTTAGGTATGGTTCCAAGTTTTGATAAAAATTTTGCCTCCTGTTTGAACGCCCTTCGGGTCGGGTCGGGCGTGGGTAGGTTAGGTATGGTTTTAGGCTTCAACACAACCTTTGCCTAAAAGAAAAAGCTAAATTTGTGTTAACAACACTTTGAAATGATGAATTAAAGAAAATTATTCATAATTGAGTTGAGAGTATTATTCTAGAGTAGTGATTTTCGGAGAAAAATTCGTCGTGGCCGCATCTGCGTCCACGTGCCATATTGTGGTGGCCGCATTGTTAGGCGCGTTTCGCTTCCAGCATAAGCGCCTATTAGCTTCGGTTTGTCCGTCCGTCCGCATGCTTGTTCTCGGCTTCTTCCGAACGGATTTTCGTGAAATTCGACATTAAGGACTTACAGTCAAAGACAATAAGAAAATATATTTAAATAATGAACTGAGAAATCCGGTCATGCTCGATAACTATTTATGACTGACTGTAATGCTATTTTTTTAAACTTTCCGAGTAGTTAGAAGATTGAAATTTGGTAGGAATGTCTGATTCTTACAGTAAAAGCCATTTACGAACAAAATTATAAGAATTATAAAAATTGACCCTCGATCTTCAAACCGGGAATTTTCTAAAGGAAAATGAACAACGCTTCTTATTTTTATCGCCGATTGTCTTCTTCAGTCCGCAGACGCACGAATGTAACGTTCAAATGACTTATTTTGGCAAAACTTAGCGATTTTTATGAGGATTTGCCTCGACAACCATACCATTGTCGAAATCGAGACCACATTGTTGTATCAATTTTCATATGAGTAATATAAACGTACTAGCGCAAATGCCCGTCAAAAATGACGGGTTCAGATGAAAGAAAAATGGAATTAAAATTTTTAACTTTAAATAAATTATTTTAACAATCATTATTTATATTGATTTTGTTTCAGTCGGCTGTCAAGATAAACAAATGAGCGATTTCGGAAAAAAGAAGAAGCGGCTTTATTAATTTTTTCTTCAAAATAGTTCAAATCGGACGATCGTAGATCAGGTTTTTCTAATTTTAATTTCCAAAATAAGAAAAGCCTGCACGACAAAAACTCGATTTTTGAGTGTTATCTTGCGAAGAATGGAATTATTACCCTGGAGTCGAACTCGGGAATTTTTTCGTGAATTTTCTTTCGGCAAAGCATTTTTATAATTGTATAGATTATTTCTCCAATTTTAGATTTTCTATCTACATCCTTGATCGAGTTATTCGTGTTTTAACAGCTTGACACTCAGACTAACGGACGGACAACATAGCCTTTTATTGTTATTTTTGTGAGTCTTTGATTCTTTTAAACCTCTCTTTCTCTCCCTATTTCCAAAACCGTCCTCAAGTCCTCCATTCTTCTACCTAACTCCCGTAGTCAATCGTTCAATCCTTCACCCCCTAAAATTTTTATATGCTCGGTTTGTTTATTAAAACGTCCAGCACATTCATCAGATTTTCCTACCGTTTCTATTTCAACAATATTGAATTTAGCTTATTAATAAGATTTTTAATCTCTTTGAATAGTATTTCAGAATTTTAGGTATTCCTTCTAGTATATAATGCAATTAATGTTGTTTACATTGATTGCTATGAAAATCATCTCCCCCTCCTTCCGTCTTTCTCTCCTTCTCGTAATAAAAGCCTTCAAAGCACGCTTAAATCTATCTGGATTGAAGTAACAATGTTTAACAAAGTAGGCAAGGCAACATTCCGTTAAAATGCCAAGATTTTTCCAAAATATACCATTCAAAAGATTAACATGTGCGATTTCGAGCACAAAGCGATAAAAGACGAATAGAATAAGGAACTCGAAAATGTTTTCTTTAAAATGGTCTAAATCCGAACATCGAAGGTCAAAATTTTCTAATTTTAATTTCCAAACGAGAAAAAGCCTGCACGTCGAAAAAAATCATTTTTACGTGTTACCTTATGAGAAATAGAAAAAATTCCTTGGAGTCGGACCCGGGTCTGTTTTCCAAATATTTTTTCTTCAATCTCTATTTATATGTGAATCAAGCAATCCTGGAAATTTTCGAATCATTATCTCTTACCGTCAGACGGAGTAAGAGAAATACATATAATATGGCAATTAATTAAGCACAAGGGCAAACTTTTTTCTCATATTGGCCTTTTTCTGGATGAGACAGTTTTTGCTCGTGGCACTATCGCGAAATAGAAATAATTTGAGTTTGTTAAAATTTCACAATTACAAAGAAAATTGAAAAATGATAGCCGTGTTTTCACCGTGAATGTTGTTTATAAAGAAATTTTAAATCCTTATTTTTTATTGCATTTTATAATATTTAATTTTGTTTTATTTTTTATCCTGTAGTTGAATTTTTAATGTATACATATAAATTACAATTTTAAAAAATAAAAAACAAGTGTATGCAGAAATATTATAAATATTTTAGTGTATGTATGCCCTTTATACGTTTTTACAGCGTTGAAGCTATCGAATTCAAAAGTTTCATGGATCATCCTATGGACCAAACAAAGGACTTGGTCTGGATTTGCAGACCGTAGGGTCTCTTATATTCCATGGGACCAACAAAATACTATTTCCATAAGAATGCATGGGAAATGGTGTGGAGAAACTTCAAAATACCATGCAGCCCTTCACTGATGTGAACATAAATATACCTAAATATTAACTTACGATCAAAGGAAATGGCTTATTTTACGCGCGACAGACTGAATATTTTAATTCTGTTGATGTTCTGTCTTATTACATGCTAAATCGCTCGAAATATCTCTTTAAGCGCAAAATTTATAGGTTTAGATTACCATTTTTCAGGCGGCAACAAAGCTAGATTTCTTAATTGTTATCCTCTTCAAAGGGAGATAGTCACATAGAGATTAATGCAAGAAAAATCCACGCCGTAGAGGAAGAATAGCCAACGGAAAGATAAAGGGCACAAATGGATTCATGCCTAAGTATATTCTATGAATACTTTTAAAGTGATTCAAATGATTTTTAAGGAATATTAAAACATTGTTATCTTTTACCATTAAAAGATTTATCGCAACATAATTCGATATGTCTACTTCATTTGTTTAGTAACCAAGATGCTGTTTATTGTTTACGTTTTGGCTACTAGTATTGACATAATCCACATAATTTTATTGCTGCTTTAATGGTTTCTGTGCATCTATCCGTGTGAATATTAAGTAAGACGTTAATTATATTAATGGTAAAACTTTACAATACAATACATAAAATAGTAAATGTTAATGTAAACATCGCTTGTGTAATTAAGGAATGGAGAACATTTGCTAAAGTTTGGATCTTTTTTTGTGGGGGCTCCGCCCCCAAACCCCCTAACCAACAATTCTGAACTTGGGGTACCCAACTGCAAAAGTAAGTAAATTTCAAAATTTATTGTATTATTTTTATTGTAATACGACATCAAAAGTGATATATCAATATAAATAATAATAAAAATAGTTTGCTATTTGAAAGAAAACTTTCCCGAGCAAAGCCGGGCGTTTGAGCTAGTGTCTTCAATAGTTTACAACGGATCGCTATGGCAAAGCATTAAAGTGTATGTTATACAGCCATTATGTTAGAATTTTGAATAACATTTTGATATTTTAAAGATATGAACAAATTATTTTTAAGTATAATTAGTACGAGATTTTAAGTTAAATGTTAGTTATCAGTTAAAGAGTAACATGACGTTAAAATTGATGATAATATTGAGGAGACACCTGAAGAAGGTCTAAGACGATTGACCAGGGAATTAACTCAACGGCAGTTGTATAAAAGGAGAAACTACAATCGAAAATAGCACCAAACTATGATCAAACCTATTTTATTTTTGTTTACTTGGCCGGGATATTGGCTATTAATATAAATAAATCCCGTAAGCCAATCAGGGATACCACTTTATTGGCGACAAAAAAATGAACTTGACGTTATATCTCGTAAATTTTTGGTCATATCAAAAGTTTTCAAATAAATTTGTAGAACTAGTAACATTTTTATCGTAGGAGTTGCCGTTATCAATAAAATTGAACAAGAAAGTCAATTCGCTTTGAAATTCAAAAGATCTATGCATAGCTACCTGTTGTCAACGTAAATAATCCTATTGATTGCTGAAGTAAACAAGATCTGCTATAGTTACAAAATACATTTAATTCCTTACGCGTACATGACAGATTTTGTAAGCGGAAGGAAATGGATTATCTACGGCAAAGAAAAGAACGTAAACGTAAATATAACAACTACTGAACTCAAGTGACGTATGTTTTAAATAATTTTTGATTGTTTGGTTGATTAAAACTGATTACAAAATAAATCGGTCAATAAAAATTGAACATTTACCAGGCATTTTTGATATATCGTTTTTCAGTATTTAGTCATTAAAATTACGTGATATGTTTTTTGATGTACCAACTCAAGAGGGGATAAGAAATTTTTAATAGACAGAGATTTGCTGTTTTATGATGCCTTCTCTCAAATTATACCGTATAGTTTCAAATACTCCATTGCACGAAACGCACCTATTTGTGATACACTGTACACTTTCCTAACTTGTGCAATTTAGGATGTAAGTGCTATATGGTATTTTACAAATGAGTAGCTTTCAAACTTTCTCAAGCCATGAAGCCCTTTCATTTAAAATAATTTTCCCCCACCTTAACTATCAGGACAATACCTGCTGGGCCTTATCTGTCATTCTATCACAGATCCCATTAAAGTTTTGTAGAACCTGTCCTCACTGACCTACCTCATTGTCTCATAGCATCATCTCACACATGTTCAGCAAGTTTAAATTACCATTATATTATTATTTTTCTTGGTACATACAGTATTTCCAATTTATCTTCATTTGTTATGTAGCTTCAGGGTGGAAGAATACCAATTTATCTATTTATTATGGGGAATATTCCTTTGCTTAATGAATCTACAATGTTGAGCAAGGAATACCTGTCCTATAGGTACATGCAAGACTAGTGCAAGGGGCATGCAAGCAGTGCTCCAGGACAGGGTGCCAAATTGTTATGGAATTTAAGCCTCTAGCATGTTCAACATATCGAAAGAGATGCGCAAAATTTTGTTTTGAACAGGGCACCAAAACCATTAGTGCCAGCCTTGGGTGCATGGTATAAAAATCATTTGAGATTTTTCTATATGTAATACTAGATTTATATACTGAATAAATCATTTTTATATAAGCAATTTATTTTTATATAATTATTTATTGTAGTAGCATATCCACAAATTCATTATTCGGTACCTACAGCCAGGGACACACTCGCCATTTGTTACACTAAGGTCCATCTGTAGATAATAATGACCCACTGATGCTGTAGTTTGATATCTGCATGCAAATTGAAATCAGTCACTCTGAGTACAAGTTCATCTCCATAATCAAGGGAGGCTAGAGAAAACTATCGCAGAAAAAGAAATATAATCAGTACTTTTCTAGACAGTGTGGCGATTTGATCCATACTGGAACAGTTTTGGGTTAAATGAAATATAATACAGAAAACTACAAAAATAAAGTTAAAATATACATTTTTGGTAATATTTTGCAAATTGGCCACTCAATGTTGAACTGCCACCTCATTCCAAGGAGTTCATTGCATCCCTCATAAAAGTGAACCCTCATTGCCTGAAGCTGCATTTTAGGAAGTTTAACAGTATATAATATTTTAATGCATGCAGAATAAGTGCTGTTTGTTTATGGGTTTATGGGATGTCATAATATATTATCTGATTTGTAAAATTAATTATGTTATGACTGTGGTGCCACAAATCTCTGTTTAATTATACCAGCAAAAATAATTCATGTTAAATGTGTAATGAATTCTATTAATGTTAATCAATTCAGGTTCTTTTACAAATTCAGTCATGTTTTTGCTGAGCCCTGAATTATAAAATGTGTAAAACAGATTTGTAGGATTTATATTTGTGATTTTTGAAATTGGTTGCTATTTAGTTTTTCCCATAGAAAGATATCCCAAATTTACGCAACACTAAGTTTTTATAAGTATCGTCAGATTCCACTGAATAATTCTATATACCAGCGTGTTCATTATTAATATAATTTCACAATTAGATTTACCTATTGTCCCATAAATCTTTTTCTGATTCAAACTTCAAAAAAGTCACATAAACCTTTCCAAATGCTTCTCTTTCCTTTTATTTAGAATACTTTTCAATAAATAATATGAAAGAGCATTCAATTAGAGAAATGCATATAATTTCTTTTCTTATTATGCATGTGTACCTTATTTGAAAATAAAATCTATTTTGCATTATAAATGGCTCGGGAAGAGGCCTTTGGTAATATGTTTTAGTCTCACTCTTGAAACACTATAAAACTGGCCTTCTACATTGTAACATTTCATTATGAAATTTTGGTGACCTTTTTATATAGGTATCTGGTTCATTGTTCCTTCTATGCCACTTCCATAATTTCTTCTAAAATAATCTTTTTAGAATTTGTAAAATTATCCACTACCTAGCAAAGACATTTGAGTTTAGCTTTTGTCACCTGGAATATAAATTCATAGATTGGCTTTAAATTATAACAAATACTTTGAAATAGTATACATATATTTCTAACTATGAGTTGGAATTGATTCAAAGAAATATACTGGTCACGCTGCATGGTATCACACAACTGCATCCATCAGTTTCAGCTGATGCCAAACCACATACTTTAGACAATAAAGTTAGCAAGAGTTGAGCATATTGTCAGTATTTGTTTATTTTTCATCAAGCTAATTAATTTTAAGAGTTATTCACAGTGAATGATTTTAATCTTATCACTTTCTTTAGCATTTCATTCATTTTGATAATTCTGGCACTTGATAATTTTCCAGAAGGAAAATGTATTGTCTACTGATATATGCAGAAGAGGTTTTTTCCTTGATAACTGGTATGAAATATCAGCTATCCATATCTAGAATCAGGATAGTAACTGAAATCCAAGGGGATAATTACTTTTTTATATAATTGGTGATTCTTTAAGGTTTAAGGAATACTATTTTCCCAGATAACAAATATTTATATTCGTTTTCAGCAAATTATTTTTAATGAAAAGAATAAGACTTCTATTAATGGTTTTCAGTTAAATATGATTCATGTTTACTCATAACATTGATCCTCATTTATTTTCACAGAACATGTTTTTATTTGATAACATAATTCAACTGAATAACTAAGTTTTGGAAGATTACAAAGAATTCTGGGGATTTAAATCTTGATTGGAGTTTGCTAAATACAATACTTCATTGCTTTTCCAAAGGTGTCTGGTTATCAGAGGTTTATGGATTTTGTACTGCTGGGTTTGTGGCAATTGAAGAAAATATTGATATTTACTTAAAATACTGTATAATGTAATTTAATGGTAAATTTAGTGGTAACTGGGGAAAAGAGGTCACCAACTGCAATTTCAACCCTACAAAACACTGGAGATAGCAGCATGAGTTTCAGTAGCTTGTATTTTTTACCCTGCCCTGCAGAAAAATTTATCCAAATCTGGTACTGGTAGCTTGCTTGTCCATTCCTTGTAATGGTAAGTAAATGCACCGGAATACTGCTTGCAACCCACTTGCTATGCATTCAGTGTTGGAATAATTTTTAATAGATTGATTATATGCCCAGAAAACATTGTCAATGGAATCATCTAGGACCAATTGCAACCAATGTTTAAGCATGTCTAGATGATGATGATGGAAATTGTTTCCATTAGTTTAGCAGCAACTCTTGAATTTCTCCCTAACTTTGTACTGGCACCGCCTGAATAAAATTCTATGTTATTTCCATGGAATAGTTCTTTTCAATCATCATCAAGCACAGTAGCAAATCATTCAAAATTGTGGAGGGGCTTGGTTTGCAATTTTTTATAATGGTTTGTTCACTAGAGCATTTATCGAGCTCGTCCTATGGCTGAAAGCAAATACCAGAATAAGCACCTCAGTATCAAAAACTTGAATTGCTTATTTTAAAATGTAATAATGGTTTGGATTATAGTTGATTTTTTATGATGGTTCCATTCATTTTAATATTTAACTACATTTGGGTGATCTCTGAAACACCAACTAAAAATTTTAGATTCAAATTTCTCTGCTACTTATTGACAAGGACTATTCTCCCTTGTGTTACCCTTGCTGTGATTCCCCTGAACAAATTTAATCTGGTTAATGGTTTCAGGCATCACTTTGTGGAATTTCTTCATATTGTAAAACTAAAAAGACTTGGGGGAAGCTAGGGAGGTTTGACCCACTTTTTCAGAAATATTTTTAAAAATGTTTGTCAAGTATCAGCTGGATATTTACTAGTGAGATCTTATACCACAGCTATTAAGGAATGTACCTGATTTATGATAAATTTCTCTCTCTTACAGAAATAGCTGTACATCAGGTTTTTTAAGTAAATTTTTAGGTCAAACCGCCCCATGAATCGGAGGTTTGACCCAATGATGGAAAAATAAGGAAATAGGATATGTACACATGGATAAACAAGCAATAACAAGAATTAAACATATTAATAATGCCAAATTTATAATTAAGAACTATATTCATGAATTACAAAATCAGGATATACAATCAAAAAATTCTCACAAAAAGCAATGCAAGCATATGATGTTACATAAAAATATGAAAGTTTATGGAAAAGATGTGTGAAATAACATTGTTATTGAAACTAAAAACACATAAGCAATGAAACAAACATAGATGAATAGTTTTATCATACATCCATTGTTGCAAATGTAATAGGAAATCTTATCTTTGAGTCAAGACATTGCATTCTTCCTGTTACAATTGGGTTAGGTAACTTTCATACATCACCTGGGATAACTACACTGATGTCATCAATTTTAAGAAAATAGAAATAATTGGATTTCGGTCCTTTTCTTCTTAGAAACTTAACTTTGATGTCATTCTTATTTTGAAATTCTAATATTTTCCCAGCATAGAAACATCCTCCACTTGTCTTTGTAACAAAGTTCACCAAAACATAGTCCTCAAGTTTTAATGTTGCTTGTTGTGCCTGATAATCAAAGTTTGGGAATTCTTCGAATAGTTTCTCACTCAAATATTCATCTTCAGAAGTTAGGATGGTCTGCGTCACAGTTTTTGCCTTTTTTGGTTAACTTCTAACATTTTTCATTGTTTTTTTATCAAGCCACTCAGCATGCTCCTCTTCAATAGCTTTTTTGACAGGTATATCAGTGAGGATTCTACTGACACATCGCTTTCTCCCACCTTTAGAGTTCTTCCTAAGCCCTGCTTTAGGAAATGGTCTAACCATCTCTGGAGATATTCCTATATGGAACTGCTTTCTCTGGAGTGCTAAAAGAGACTGTGGAAATGCTCTCACCAGTTTTCACAGGGGTTCCAGCACTACCCTCTTTAGAGGGGATGTCACAGCCCCTTTTGTGGAAGTGGATGCCACTGCATACCTTTCTGTAGAAATGGATGCCCCCGCAACATCCTCTGTGGAAGTGGAGTCTACTTCAAAACATGATCGGTCTGTAACATAAGAGCCTAAATAGTTCTGTTCAGTGAAAATGTTTGAGTTGAATGGTCATATGCCAGTGCAGGCAAAAACTTTTTGTATGTTAACTGGATTGAATGCATGTGGAAACACTGTTCCAACCAGGCCAGAAATAGTGTAAATTGAAAGTCTCTGCAGGATGTGCGCATGACATCATCAGTGGCTGTGTTGTAAAATGCCTTGAAAGGGCCCCTGTCAAGGGGCTGCAGTCTATGGCTAGTATGGGGCAGTAAAGTGAATAGCGTTATTCCATTATTCTTGGCAATCCGCAGACCTTTTGGAGTGATGTGTGACTCATGATTTTCAAGGATGAATAATGTTAGATGGTCAGTGGAGGACTTCATGAATTTAATGAAGTGGTTCAAAAAATGCTCAAAATTCTCACTATTCATCCACCCACTTTCATGGGCACATAACTCTGAGCCTGGAGGAGCACCAACTTTCATTAATTCACTCACTCTTTTTCTGGGGAAGATAAAGGTGGCAATGCCATCCCAATGGCACTTATGGTGCAGCAAAGTGTCACTAATGTTCTCCTTTCTGCTGATGTCATTTTGGAGACCTGCTTCTCCCCTTTGCTGGCAATTATTTTTCCAGGTCTCTGGACTGTGGTCACTCCAGTCTCATCAATGTTATAAATACTCTCCAGGCCATAAGCATGCTTGTCGAATACTGTTGACAAATTATCAAAGAATTCTTTCATGGTTGTTCTGTTGAAAGCAGTTGCCCTCCCAATGCTGGTAGCTTGTGGGTTTCGCAAAGATAATTTTGGATGATGCAGCATGTAACCACAAAGCCAATCATAGCTTGCAGTTTCATTTTTTTCCAATTTTCTGGGTATGTTAATTGTTGATTTATTTGGCGAAGAGCAACAGCAAATTCATACACAAACTTCCTTGTTTGAATTGGTGTTAAACCATAGTTCAATTTGCTTGACTGAATAAAATAATTTGCAAGATCATTTTCTTGCTCCATTGAAAATATTTGGTTGGTACATGATTTACTTTAAAGGAAGTTTCCCTTACACATCTTACTTTGTCAACATATGTTCCCAAGGTTTTCCTATCCAGTTTGTAATCTTTCGCCACTCTTCTGACACTGTCACCCTTCTCAATTACTTGCTTTGCAGCAGCTTTCATTCTTTCAGGGGAAACCTTCTTCCTGGCATTTTGCCAGGTTTCCATATAAATGGCACCCTGAAGAAAATAACCATACAAATCTTTGGAAATACAATTTTTAAAGATTGATTGGTGGGTCAAGCCCTCAAAATTATGGGTCAAACCTCCCTGATCTAACCTCTTGACAAATGCATGATATAAACATTAAAAGAATTGGAATTTTTCAGGCAGCCAATACAAAAATTTTAAAATATTTAGTCACATTTAATGCAAATGTATATTGTATGTTCTTTACATATTGTTTCACAATACTTTGAAAATCTCTTTTCACATTTATATCCTTCATTGATGGGTAATGTGAACATCTTTTTCCTGCTTTAGGTGTTTCATTGTTTACATTTTCAGGAACAGGAATGAATATTTTCATATCTTCGGTTGTAGCTTTTGGCAATAGAGGATTTTTTAATCTCCTTGCCATGTACAGTAGCATCAACTCCTTGAACAGCTTTTCTAGAAATAGTCTTCTTCTGTGATTTTTTCCACACACAAACTGTGGTTGTTTATCTAAAAATACTTGCATTCCATTTATTGCTGTGACATCCATAATGTTGCACCATGCTGCAAAAGGCCATCTCTTTGTCTGTTGCTTACACACATAGTTAAGTACTTATATTCTGATCCATAAGATCAATGCCACCTTTTTTTGTAAAAATGAATTATTTCCAACTTTTTTTTAGTTTTATCAATCATACTATCATAATGTTGTGTACTCAATAATATTACTGAATAGTTCTTTTTTGGTACATAACTAAGGTCATATATAGGGTCAGTAATTATTCCAATATACCTATACCAATGGCATTAAATGTTATTACTCCAAAATAAATGCTATATGGCAAAAAGGAGTTTCTTAAGGCATTTCTAAAATATTATTTTCATATCTTAAAAATTGTTTAAATTATAGCAATTATTCATTGCGCCCAGGTCTAAAGTACCTCCCCAATATACCCTAGGGTTAATGAAGATGATTGTAACACATCCATTTTGTAAATTTGTTAAGTTGTTCCTATACTAAATGTAATTTGAGCAGATGTTATTTTATATTGGTAGCTACAAAGACTACTTTCATGGACCAAAATTTTAGAAAACCATGCAAGAAATTTTCTAAGCTAAAAGTCAATTACGACTTTCTTGTTAGATTTTCTTGAAAACGGATACTCTTATGAGTAAAATGTATTTTACAAAAATATTTTGTCTGTTCTAATTTTGTTCAAAGTCCTTTTTGATATGACCATTATTTTACAAGATATGAGGAAACCTTTTCTGTTTCTTGTAAAGTGGCATCCCTCATTGGTTTATGTGAATCATTTATATTATTTTTTTACTGCCTTTATCCAAGAGTTCTTAATACCAATTTTCATGAAAATCCATTTGTTAGAAGTAGAGAATGAACATGTGTATGGACAAACTGAAGCTAATAGGTGCTTGTGTTGGAAATGAAATGCACCTCAAAATTTAGTGTCTGTCTAGATGTCTTACCAGCAAGGGTAATTGGCAAATTTTTATGGAGCTAATGATTCAATTTGAACCAAACTTTCACTGTTTATTATGGGTGATCTACATTGTGTTCTATGGGGGCCATTATTTACAACCACCCTGATAACATAAATAAAACAATTATTTTGTCTTATTTAATTTCTGTTAATCTTCCCGGATTATTATCTGGATGATTTAAGATGGTAAGATAGCCAGTTGGATGAGTCCTGCATTTTTGGGAGCTCAGCTGTGTTATGTTTATAAAATGAACATGAACTTTATATGAGAGTATATTCATAATCCAGAAAGTCGATTTAGCACCAGATTATCCTACCTACTGACTGTAAATGCAGTGATTACCTGCTTTCATGCAAAACGAAAATTGAAGAAAAAAATGTACAAGGTTTGGTTGAAAATTAAGGTATCCCCTTTTATTATAATAAAATGTCCTACCATTTAGCACTATAACTTTGATCACTGTTAGTACATAGTCTTGTGAGCATGTGGGTGGTGGCAGTACTCATATATTAATTTATGTGACTTCACAGTGTCATTTTAAATATAGCGACTGTATTGAAGGTATGGTTGAAGGAAGAGCTGAGAGTACCAATTTGTTTTCTGTGAGTAAAACTTAACCCACCAGTGGAAATCAATCCAGAGCTTGTATGTGTATTATTCCAGTGTCATGTCAGTGCAGCATGTGAGGAATTGGTGTCACGAGTTTGCAAATGGCCATACAAGTTTGTTGGAAGAAGGCAGGATAGGCCATCCTTTCATAGCATCCCAGCTTGTCAATCATATAGAGGTAGCAGGGCAGGCATACAGTCATGTGGCTCTTTCTCAATTGGAGTAGGAGTCTGACACTTCACATGGACGTGTATGGGGCATTGTGGATCATCATCTTGACTTCCAGAAAATATGTATTCTCAGGTTTTTGCTTGTTTTGACTGGGATTACAAGTCAATATTCTTGCCATGAAAGTGAAATGTGAAGCAAGGGTAATATTTTATTTTTTGGAGGCAAAGGAGTTATGAAAGGTGCTCATGAGTTGTTAAAAAGAGCTGCAACAATGTAACAGCAGCTCTGACCCTGCTGGTTGCCAAGCAAGGAGTGCCCTCACTGAGCCACAACTGAGCAACAATAACCTCTGCTGTAATGGAAAATCTGAAAATGGTGACTGGAGAGGACAAATCTCAAGTGATTGATAAGAATAAAGTGAGAAAAGAGAGGAAGAAAGCAAGGTTCACTCTAAGAGAGAAGGAAATCAGAGACGTAAACACATTGGAAGCACAATTTTTTGACAGAAAGAAGGACAGAACACTTGTTCAAATAAAAATGGGGAAGAAATATTATAGGGACAATAAAACGGAAGAGTACATTACTATGTTGCAAGAACCTGATCCTATATACATAGGACATACTACTGAAAATGGAAGACCCAATGCTTCCAATATAAAGAGGAGCATTATGGAGTATCTACAAAGAAACAATATATCCACAGGCTACCTTGTTGCAATTGGTTGTGATGGTACTAATGTAAAGACAGGGTTGACAACAGAGTGATTTACCTACTGGAGCAGGGCATTAACAGACCTCTCCAATGGCTGGTATGTATGCTTCATGTAAATAAGCTTCCCCTCCGCCATGTTTTGAAGACCCTGCATGGAGCTGCCAGGAGACCATATAGCAATGGGAGACCAATCGGGAATTAGATGAATGTGAGCGGTTGCCTATTGTCACTTTCCAAAGAGTGGAAGTGGAATTACCTGTAATAATGAACAGAAACCTTAGTACAGACCAAAGATATTTGCTGTGAATTTGTAAAACAGTTGCTATGGGCCATTGACCCCATGACTTAGCAGAACATAATCCGGAAAAATTATTACACTCACGATGGCTAACTACAGCAAACAGAGTCGTACGACTTTATGTTGCTAGTCCTGACCCAACTGATAATCTTCATATTCTAGTTACCTTCATAATGAGAGTGTATGCCGTTATGTGGTTCAAGATCAAGGGAAACCCTTTGTGCCCCGAGGGTGCCCGTCACCTTTGGACCCTTATCAAATTAACAGAATACCTTCCAGAAGAACTCAGAGAAGTTGTAGACAGAACTATTAAGAAAAATGCCTACTTCATTCATCCAGAAGGCATACTCCTTGCAATGCTAACAGATCACCGTCTGCATATACAACAACTTGCTCTGCAGCGAATTCTCCGTGCAAGGAAAGAGGAAAGTGCCAGTAACAGTACCCAGCTGCAGCAGTACAAAATTCCTGATCTGAACTTTTGACACTAATGATTATGTTCAAATGATTGACTGGCAAGTCAGTGAGCCACCCCTGACAAAGAATATCACAGTGGAGAGAATTCGTTCCATGATTAAGAGTGAGATAGTCATGGACATTTCCATACCGAGATTCTCATGCCATACACAGTAGTGGAGAGAGCCGTTTGTCTAGTAAATGAAGCCTCGGTAACAGTGTATGGGGAAGAGGCCAAAGATGGTTTTGTGAGAGCAAGAAACACCTCGAGACAAGTTATGCCTCATTTTGGGCACAAGGCACAATTCATATCTTTGACTTTCAAGAAGCAATAAATGTGCCCTTAAAGGTTGGGTGGTAGGGCTGGGCAGTTCCCAGTGGGCATGGGAGGAACATGATGTGAAGCCACCTCCACATGGTGAGTTCTGGGTTGTTTCAAAGCTTTGCTTCAGATCTAAACAAGCAAAGAGCTGCACACTACCAAAAATCTTAAAATGTGGAGAAATTGGTACTATGTGCATTACCCAGTGGCACCTGAAAATATTGCTTGACTTCAGTTTGACTTGAAAGAGTCTGTGATGGTGACAATGGGGATTCCTTGTATGGTAGTGATGCTCAAATGATAAAATTAAAAAATAATGCATTTTTATCAAGTTTTATATAAATTGAAAACTTCAGTTTTCCAATGGCACCTCTACATATTGCCCAATATCAAGAAAAAAATCCCCTTATTTACAAGCCCAAATTGCACCTTTTCCATACTGGTGCATTAAGATCACAAATACTTTTTTTTTGGCCCACCCTAGTGAGCAGTTCTTGCCTTGAATCATCACCAGGGATGAGACAGTGTTCCATCACTGTCCTGTGTCTAAGGCCACGTCAAAAACATGGATGCATCCAGGATAGGGTTGCCACTTCATTGAGTGAATTCTTCAGGTTTATGGCTCTTTGGTCTCCGGGTTGCACTTTATATACGAATCTTTGGATTGAAATGAATTTTATCAAAAATTGTCAAAATTTAATGATTTTAATGAACTTAACGACAAATTATACATTACTTTTGGAAAAAATTGTCATGTGCAGAATTGCATAAAATGATGATTCATCTCTGCGATAAATTGTGATCATGCCTAATAAATAATTTTTTTGATGCCAAAGTAACTTCTGCTTTGAAATGTCTTTCCTCCAATAAACAGTAAGAGCTTTTTTCAGACACCAAAGAAGCTCATAATCATACCATTTGATATATGGAGAAATGGAACAATTACTATAATTTACCTTGGAAGTATTTTTAAGCTTTAAATTTAACTGATATTAACAAAGTTTGCAGTTGCATCCCATCTCTTACTCCCTGATCCATCATGAGATATTCTGTCCCAAATTATCCAACCCTTGTTACTCTTACCCTTCCTCCACCTTCTCCTCACCCCCACCCCGTTTCCCCTTTCCCCACCCTTTCCCTTCATATATATACAGCACTACTCACCCCAGTCTTTACTCTGAAGATGATGTTTCAACACACTGAAAACATGATTGAAATAAAAGTTGAAATATACAAATTTTCCCATTTTAGAATAACTGATATTAGTTTTGAAAAATTTACAAATGTCTCCAAAGCTGCCCATGTAATTTTTGATGAGGAAAAGCTGTATGACGAAATAGATGTAGTAAAATCAAACATATTAAATACAGACCCTGCCCAGGTTACACAAGACTTGACATGCAAATTCGACTTGACATAAAAACCTCCAAAAATAAATTTTTAAAATCCGAAAATTCCAAGTTGTGGAAATTTGCTTACAAGGCAAACCATTTCAGCCTTAATGGCCAAATGTTGAATAATGTTTAAAAACGTCAATTTATTATTAATTTATCAAACTATACATAACACTTATTTTACAGAATATTAAATGGCTAGAGAATTTAATGACAACATTTAGTATGAAATCTTAAATTTCATTGCGTATCATGTATCATTGCATATCACGGTCATCTTCCTCGCCTAGCATCTTCAACTCTTGTAGTGTTGATTGTGCGTAGTTCATGTTTTTTTTGCAAAATACAACTTTTGTCCTCGAAATCATGGCTGATAATCATAAAAGTGATTCATACGATGCTAGTGCTATGAAAACGAGATGCACGATTATGCTTGAAGAGTAGAGTAGACCTGTATATAATAAAGTATATAATATGAAAAACATACATACTTATGGTAATTTCCAACATTTGGAAAAATTTGACTTACGTAAGGGTTTGTGGAACTGAACCCTTACATTAGCCGGGGACTGTCTGTATACAAGAAATGCAATTGTGATTGGATGAAAAATATGTTAGTAAATAATAAACAATATATTTACGTTTTTCTATAAAATCAACAAAATTTCTAAAAAATAAAAAATGTGTTATTTTTATCGCACTCCCTAAGGAATCAAGATCCAAATTAAGATTGCATAAAGGTGAAAGCTAATAAAATTGATTTATTGCAAGTAATTTCTTACATTTCAGTAAAATTCATCGATGTCATAATGTAATATTTCTTTTAAACCATAAATAAAGAAATAAATAGGAATGGAATTTTTCACATAAATGATGCTCTCATTCACAAGTCATTGTATTTTTATCATTCTGTTTTTTAGTGAAACCATAATAAAAGAAATTTGACATGGTGATATTTTTTTATAAAAGTGTCATTTTATTCATTCTTCCTTGTTAGTGAGATACCTATACTCATCTTTATCTCTAACTAATAAGAGACCTATAATGACAAAACCTTTATCACTCCAAAGAAGAAAGAAGCTTCTTCAAAGATGAGTGCATCAAATAATGCCTGTAATGCATAATTCAATCTCATTAATAAGACCTTTTGTGATTTATTACAAATGAAATTCAAACCAATATATTTTAAGTTTTTATTTCATCAAGGTATAGTAAGAGAACTATTTATAGATGAATAGAATAGAATAAGTTTTATTGATCCCAGCACATGGATATATACATTCATGTCAGTTCAAGATAATAATAAATAAAATAAAATTAGATTAAAATATAAAGATGGAATTTAACTAACACAGTCATTGACAATTCAGTTGTTTTAAATAATCTTTTATGCTATAAAAGCTGTTGCACAGTAAGAAATTAAACACAGCCTTCTCGAATAAAATAGTCCACTTGATTTCCTTAATTTTTCAGGTAACATATTAAACAGTTTAATGCCCATTGTTTTAGGACTTTGATTGGTGATTTTGAACATGAAAATCTCTACAGATTCTAGTATTATATGAATGATAAGAATTATTTTTCAGAAATACAGCTTTATTGTTCCTAATGAACTTGAGTAAGTGGTATATGTAGATAAAAGGCCAAGGAAGAATTTTAATTTTCTTGAAAAGTAGTTTGCAAGATGCTCTATAAGGTTGATCTTTTATACATCAAATTATTTTTTTTCTGTATTCTGAAGATTTCAATCTATCTGGGATTTGATCCCCAAAAAATGACGTCATAAATTACTTGTGAGTATAACATTCTCAAGGTGTTCTCAGTGTGTTTAAAAGCAGTTGAAAGGTAAAAAATCCATGAGAGTTTTTTGCATAAATAATCAATATGAAAATTCCAGTTTAGAGAGGGGTTTAAATGTAGGCCAAGAAATTTAAGTTCCCATAGGGGCAGAAATGTATTATTATTGTAACTTATGCAGAAGTCCATGTTATTCTGCCCATGGGGTGAGAATACCATGATCTGTCTTTGTAGTATTTAATATTTTATTATGAAGGATACACCAATTTTCCATTTTGTGAAGCGGCTCTTTACCCGAGTCAGCTAAAGGAGGAAGTTTTGAATTACTTTTGAGTACATTAATATCATCTGCATACATTAGTGATCCATGGGTCATGGTAACTGTGAGGTTACTAGGAAGGTCATTTATAAAAATCAGATATAGCAAAGGACCTAAAACAGATACTTGTAGATGCCTGTTGTGACTGGTAATGGAGCAGATGAGAAATTTCTCCTGTCTTTACAAATTGACATAACTTGAGATCGAAAGATCTGATGCTTTCCTGGTGAATCGATGAGGTGAAGAGTTCCCGGGTTTCCAGCCAGGTGAATATGTAACATATTCACCTGGCTGGAAACCTGGGAACTCTTCACCTCCTAACTTGAGATCGATTAGATAGGAAGGTAGATATCCAATTCAGAGCAACTCCTCTTACTCCCAGGTGATAACATTTTGACAGTAATTGTTTATGCTCAACCATGTCAAATGCTTTACTGAGATCAAAAAATAATGCCATGACTTTTTTATTGTTGCCAAATTCTTCAATAAGGAAGTTAAGGATGCCAAATATAAATTTTTCTGTAGATTTAAATTAGATGCAGTGAAACCCCTTCTTAAAATTCTTCTGGGAGAATAACTTTTTGTGCACTAAATTGGGGTAAATGCTAAATAGGGGTTACATACTATTATTATTATATACTATTACTATTTTTGAGGGTAGTTTCTGGTTTATATTTATGCCATGGTACTATATTGTTATCTATTAGTTTGTGTTTCTTGCATAAGGCTTGGTTTTTTGTCGACATACATTGTCATGTCTTTGTGTATATTCCGTATTTGCTAGGGAGCTACATCCACTTGTAATGTGTTTTATTGTTTCATTTTCAGTTTTGCTTCTGCATTTATCGTTGCTTATTGTTGGATCTTTCATCATATAATTCTTTGTTTTTATGATTTGATTCTGAATGACTATGTGGAAACCTACAGTTTCAGCAAACAGGTGCCCATTTATAAGCCATTTATTAGATGCTTCTTTGTCTATGTGTGGTCGTGAGAGTTGGTACAGATGTTTGTCATGGAGTGTTTTGTTTTTCGAGGAGTCAATTTTTTGGGTTTGTGTTTTTATATGGTAGTTTGTGTCATATTGTTCATTTTGTAGTTGTAGTGGTGTAGCAGGTTTATCTATTGAAATGATAGCTTTGTGTAGTGGGCTATCTTGTCTAGTACCTAGTACATGGAGTCAACAAGCTACAAATTTGAAGCAAGTAATTTTGATCCAACAAAACTTTTAAATGGTTAAAATATATTATTGAATTCTTTGATTCAAAAAATTACTTTACCAGGTATTAAAGTTGATATTTTTGAGGATAACATTGAAAATTATGTAGGCAGATCTTGATAATTAGGCTATTTATTTTAAAAATGTATCCAACTAATGAAAAACAAGGATTTCAACAACATGAAGAACAAGCACTATGACTAAAGTGTGTGAATTTTATAATATCCCTTTTTAATGAAATCAAGGGAAGATTGCCTGAAAGTTACAATAATCTTTCAAACATATCAACTTCATGCATTGAAGATTGCTTAAATCCAAACGAACTACCACTGACAGATCTACTTGAATTAAAAAAAAACTAGCAGGTTAATTGATGTATTAGAAACTCAATGGCATCAATTAAGAAGGTACATCTCATAAAATGGACACAAACGTTGAACCCCAAAGAATTTTGGTATGAGGTATTCAGTTATACAAATGCTGGAAATAAAAGGCCATTTTTTGAATTAGCAGAATTTTCATTCTCAGTAATGATAATTCCTCATTCAAATGTTGATGTCGAAATGCTTTTCAGTCAATTAAATATGATCAAGTCTAAATTACGAATTAATATCTCACCAAAACTTGTTTTCTCAATCATGGCCATTAGGTCAGGCCTGAAATGCACCGGCAATTCTTGCAATAGCTATTAGATTGTATGTACCTAATTAAAAAAGTGAAAACCATGGATTCCTACAAAGAACCTGAAGTCTGTTTGTATGAAGGTAAACCTAGATTTAAATTTATAATAATAAGATATTAATGTTTGTAACCTAAAGCTTAATTATTTTTGAGATTTAAGAATTTTCATTTATTACTGTAAGTAGTACATAGTTTGGTTATTGTATGAAAATTATTTATTTTAAATATTTGAATTTTTGTTCGTTTTTAATTGTTTGCGGATATACCTAACACTCACGGTATTATAGTAGAATATTTGGTAGATACAAGAAAATTTTGGTGACTTTTCTAGTGAATATTATTTAAAAAATCAGGTAGAATCACGCAACTTGGGCGCAACTAAACTGAGACAATTGTTGAATAAATGTTGGCAACGCTGACTTCGACTATCGATATATCGTATAAAACTTCAGTCATGCAGACATCCAGACATCGTTATTCTGCTTTTTTTCAGACATTCATTCACGAAATCACGGTGAGTGATCATCGTGTTGCTGAAGGAAGTCGACATTAAAAGGTAATTTAATCTTTGGTCATTATTGTTTGCCATTTTTGTCGAACTACTGTAATCTGTTTTTATAGCATTATCTCATTGTGAACGGTAATTAATTTGAGATTGACTCCTCGCTTTCTACGCCGTATTAACGAAAACTTAATTATGCTGAGCACTCCGTGTCGGATGCATAGACCCCTACGGATGTATACCGTCGAATTAAATTTACTATAAGAACGCCTTTGAGGCTCGTACAATTTTGCGCCTCAAATTCTGATCTCTTTTTCGATGCGGAGTTCTTAAATTTTGGAAATCGAAATAGGTAGACTGTACCTGCACTTTATGTTAATGAGATCATATACCTTAGCATTATTTAGGAGACGCGTGTATTTCGAATCTATGAAGTTTTATTTCCGTGTTGAAAACTTTTGAGCGTGCCACGTGCACTTGCATGGACTAAATTTGAGAATGGAATGTGATTATCAAATAGTTGAATGGATCTGTAAGCTTGAGGTAATTGTTAGATTGCGTTGCTATAGTTTGATAAAATCCTTTAATTGCCTCTTTCTAATGCAAGCATAGCTCTTTCGGACGATTGATACACCATTCGCGTTATAATACGCCTTGGCTACCTTTGATTCTATTCTAACTCGAAGATTGGTCATGGATAATGTCGATGCATCGTAACATTTTGTTAACCGTGTAGATTTTGTTCCCCTGAGCTAGAGGTATGTTAATACTGAGGTTTGTAGCCAATACATTTTCAGTGCTTTTGAAGCGAAAACGTGATTTGCTTTTGAAATTTAGAAAATTTGTCTTCTTAAATTATAACAAAATAATTTTACTCAATTTATTCAAATAAAATTGACATGAATTGTTATGGAAATTCTAAAAAATGTCCAATTTAACATTAGGGACCTTCTCCTAGACAAAGAGGTTTATATATATAGTATAATATGGACAAAGTCATTAACGGCAATAATGTATTTAGTTGTCTGGTTAAAATTAAGTTATGTAGTTAATTATATTAGTCGTCGGAGGATATTTGAAAGGAACAATAAGCATAGCAAACCAATTCGAGGGAAATAATTTCTCCATTTCTATGTAAATCTTTTAATTATTGAATAACTTGAGTTGCAATAGAATTTCAGTTTTGAATATTTGTAGAATGATTTAACATGAAAGAATTAGGAACATTACATAATGTACTAGGTACATGAATTGTGATAGTGTTCAGCATGAGATTACTACTTGCAAGATGTTTATGTGATTTTCTTGTTGTTTCAGAGGCATGCATCCAAAGTATACTTATCCTGCGCTCTCAACTTGCAGTCTGTGACTCAGGTGACAACCTGGAACTTATTGGCCATGTTCTTCTACGCGATACCTAGAATATGAATGGTGAGTTTTATCATTTTTTATTAAGTATCTATATAATTTCATTCCATTTAAATTTGACATTTATGAGATAGGCTCCTAAATAACCCTGTCATTTTCTGTTATCTCAGAAGTTCCCATTTGATCATTATTGCTGCATTTTAATGAATACCCACGATCAATTTTTGCATGCACCCATGCGTTATTTTCTTTAATTTGATTTTTGCACATTTGTTCACAATAGTGCTTTATCAATAGATGATGAATTCAATTTCATAAAAGGTCAGAGATGGAAAGATAGAAGTAATTTTGGATTTTTTTTTAGAATTTATTGGATGGATAATTTTGGTTGAACCTGTCATTCTCCTGTTGGCTATTTACAAGGTGGCCTGATGTCTCATTTTAAAGAAATATTTCTTGTATTTCATCATATTGTCCTGGTGCACCGATAACATTTATCGGAACAGTATTTTATCCTATATCTTAAACTTTCTAAAAGCAACTTTAAAATATTTTCACGCACAATTAATAGATAATGAGAGGAAAGATGCACACACAGTGTGTGCATACATACGAGACAGAGGCATTCTTTACAATTTATGCAATCATGTCAAAAAAGATCAATATTAATGACTTAGTATAATGTCTAAGAACTGGTATGCCAGTAGTGATGCCAAGAAAATATCGAATTTTTGATTCACTGATTTATTTCCTAATCGGTTGTAATTAATAAAACAATCAACAATTGTTTGAAACTTACCTCACTTGAAAGTAGTAATATAATCTTTGTTCACGTTCATTCCTTCGTCATAAATTACCCATTTCTTTTTACTTACAAATGCTGTGTATACGAAGAATTTACATTTATCTGTTGTAGATAATCCATCTCCCTTCATTTCCCAAATGTTGCATGCGTACAAAAGAAAATTAAACTAATTAGGTATTTACAGTAGGTGTTCACTTCAGTCACCATGAAGATTGGTTTCGTTGACAACAATTAAAAAACATGGGTAAAATTTTCAGTCCAAAGTGAATTACATGTTTCTCGTTTGATTTCCTTGAAATCAGCTACCCCTTCAATAAAAATGTACTGAACGAAACATACGCTATTTGATTATTTCTACAATTTTTGGTTGAAGACTTTTTAAGTGATATTGTATGAGATATAAGGAAATTTTTTGTCACTAGTAAAGTGAAACTCCTGATTAGGCGATGTGAACCATTTATATCATTTTCTTTGTCCTTATGTCCTAAATACTAAATTTCATGAACATCCACCCAGTAGTTTCACAGATGAAACATGCGGACGGACATGACCTGACCATAATTTGTTTACTTTTTGTAAAGAATGAATATAAATGTTTTAAAAAGCATTGTTTTCTTCTTCACATAGTTTTAATTCATAGCCACTTAACCATGAACATAGGACAATAATTAATGAAATTATAAATGGTTTATCTTTTCATATTTTAGAATCTCATTAATTTACTGTATTTCTCGGCATATAAGAAGATGCACCCCAGTTTTTTAGAAGATTTTTCAGGAAAAAAAGTATTTTGGTTCACCAAGGCATTTACGAAGGGCCACGTCGTGTATCATTTCCAGCCGTGATTAAGTCTATCTGTAAACATTTACAGAAGATATTACAGTGTGATAACAGTTAAATATGTTTTAGATAAACTTCATTCTTAAAATAAATAGGGATGATTAAAAACATAACTGCTTCAAGACTTGTATAGCTAAATGTGCTCTGCATGAACTTGGCAGTCATATTAATTAAAGCGGTAGGAGTATGCCGCACACGTTTCACGTCTAGATACCCTTTATCGATAGTACTTACTTAAACTTAACTGCAAGATGATATTTTAATTTAAAGGGGATAAATAATAAATGGATGCATATGTAATAAATATATGTACACTCAACTATTCCTTTTTCTTCATCAACTCTTTTTGCCTCGTACATAACGATTCTGATCGATACAACAATACTAAACATCCTCTGCTCTACTATCCATCACTTCCTGCTATAGTTATGGCCATTTAAGACCAACCTTACAAAGACTTTCTCTTATCCTGTTACCTTCAGTTTTTCATCATTTTCTCTTCAGGGATCATTTTTTTCTGTGGGAGATGGACTGAAATGATGTGCTGTTGCTCGGTTTACATGCATTTTTGCATATTGAATCGCCTGAAGCTTATAACTAATAGTGTAGGCACATCTTTTCACTTCTGTAGCCATTACTATAGCAATACACGTAACGTTATTTATTCTAGATATGCATAAAATATTGATGGCATCTACACGAATTCTAATGTTCCGTGGCATTAATTGTGCTATTCAATGGGCTCATTAAGAACTAAATCATCGCAGACGGGCTGAAATTGCAATCACTGTGAGCAGACATGTATTAAAGCGTAATAATGAAAATGCATCCTCAGAATTCACATTGCATAAGGTATTACTGTATTTATTAACAAATCTTTCACTATTAATTATTAATAATGGATATTTTGTTTTTGCGATGAATGACTGCTAATTATTCCATTTTGGGGGTGAGTGAGTTCGTTAGTGCCAGTATTGAGAACAGTAATAATCTAATCTTCAGCATATAAGGTGCAAGCTGATTTTGGGGGTCATTTTTCTGGAAAAAGGGCGTCCTATATGTCGAGAGGTACAGTAATTTTTAATATTGTTAATTTTTGTATAAGTATTATGCAATGGCATTTTTGAAAATAATTCTTAAAAATTGAATTTAAATCTGATGCCTATAAAGGTTTAAGTCCTTACTAGAGCTCCAGGTGCTTCAATTCAATTTATACCAAATTTACAAAAATTTCTTTTAAATATTATTTAACTTGGTATAGATTCCTTTTATGTAAATGATAGTATAAGTTGGAATTCTTCATCCCTTTTCCACTTACCACAAATTTGGAATGATGTGATCAAGTTACTCGATTAATTTCTCAGAAATTTGACTAGTTCAATGAGGACAAAATTAATTGTTTAGATAATAACTAGAGGTTCAGGGTGACAAAATAATTTATCTGGACTCACTTCTATTTATACTTATCAATAGATTTATTTGTGAATGCTGATAATATTAATTCAAAACATTAAGTGCCAAGTAGCCAAAGTTGAAAAAATATCAATGTCAAATTCATAAGTAAAAGATAATGAATTGAAAACTGGTATATTCCGTGTCATTGTGCAAACATGAAATTATTAATACTTTCTGCTTAATTTACTTGTAAGATCACATTACTTGAAAATTGTCAAATTTAAGCTTCAATTAAATGCCTGATTAGTACTCTATTTCAATCATTTTATTAGATCACATGCTTTAAAGACAGTGTAAAATTATTGGTATTGGCAAGTTTAATCAGATGATTCTTACGCTATATTTTCTTATTGAATTCATTAACATTTTGATTTTTTCCTCTTTCTTCAAGGGTTTGCACTCAATGCTGAGCCAAAATGGACCAGGGTGAGCGAGCAAGTAGACCTGTATGGTGTTGGCAAGAATGAAGCCGTGATTTGAAGAGTCCTGCTGTGCTGCACCTGGAATATAGACATCTGGGTGCGAGAGCAAAGAGGAGTTTTGGCTTGAGGATATGGGATGGGGGAGGGTTGTTTTACCTAGATGTTGAAAATTCTGGTTTGTTCTCAAAAGCAGACAATGGTGATGAGTGGAATGGGAATGAGTATTTATTAAGAACTGTTTCATTTGGATTAAATAAACTTTCATAATTTATGATTGCTCTTATTCATTAAATTTATTACACTTGTTAAAGAAATGGACATACAGTGCAACCTCAAAAATGTTTTGTACCTGAATATAGTCGACTTGTTTTTTGGATATGGGAGTGTTATTTCTTGGAATATAACGCATTAATTTTTTGTCTTTTAATCAGTACTTGCCCATATACAAGTAAAATGTTTATTAATTGTTGTTCACCAAAGCAATTTTTGGGACTGGTGTAAACAAAAGAGCAGTTCTCTGCCATATTTTTCTATTTCTTTCCTAACTCGTTTAAAAAAATATTTTTCTTTCAATCAGAGCTGCTATGGGCAGACTCCTAGTAAGGCATTAATTTTCTTGTAACTTCTTGATTGGACATGAATTTGACTATTGTTACCTGAGCAGCTTTTTGATTGATCTGATTTTGTAATATATTTTATTTAATGTTGTTTATAGAATTTCAATAGCATCCTATAAATTTAACTTTTTTATCGAACATGAACTTCATTACCATTAATAGGAATATTAGTATTCAGTGGGGTAACGGACATCCCTGCAGCCCCCGCGTGGCAGGAGGGCCCATATTTTTTTCCGAGGCCCTTAAATTTTTTCCGGGACTTTAATTTTGTTTTGGCGGGGAGTTCACACATTTTATGGCATACCACTGTTAGTATTGTATTGAGTTTCTTAGGATTACAGAAGATGCAGAAGTCTAGTTAATTCTCTGAAAGTGTACTTGGAATTTAAAATCCTGAAAACTTTTCTGGTAGCTGTCATGCCAAATTTTTATATTAAGTAGTCTTTTGAGGTTGCACTGCATTCATGTTTATGAACTTGTTCATTTTCATTGTGAATAATATTATTATAATATTTGGCAAATTGGATGGTGGAAAAACCATTGCTTTTTTTATCTGGTTATTAAAAAATTGAATAATTCGGTTAATTTCAATAATTAAAAGTTATCCGGTCAAGTTTGACCTGCTTATTAATTCCAAAATTTAAAGCAAGGAAAGAAATATGCAATTCATTTGCCTTAACTCATTTAAGTCTGGAGATTCAAGATAATATAAGTTCAAATTCTGAATTCATATCATGGATAAAGTTTTAGATGTCTTTTCTTGCAAAGATTTAGATGTCTTTTCTTGCAAAGATTTAGATGTCTTTTCTTGCAAAGATTTAGATGTCTTTTCTTGCAAAGATTTAGATGTCTTTTCTTGCAAAGATTTAGATGTCTTTTCTTGCAAAGATTTAGATGTCTTTTCTTGCAAAGATTTAGATGTCTTTTCTTGCAAAGATTTAGAATCTCAATTCATGTATTGAAAGAAATGTTTGGGAATTTTACTAAGTTTTTCAACTGTTGTTTAAGAAGTAACTGTTCTCTTTAAAAGTCGTTGGAATTTCTAGCAACCGATAAATTTCTCAAAAAATATTCTAAGTTTTTCAACGGTTACATTTTTTCAACCGTTATTTAAAAATTTCATCCACCAAATATGCTAAGTATTATTTCATATTTTCAATTTCTGTGTATTAAGTATTTCAGAGCAATCATGAATTTTTAGTCTTTTTAATCCAATTGTAACATTTATTCACATTCCATTTACTGCAATTGTTTTTCTTTTATGAAAAGACCAGATTTTTCATCACCAGGGTCTAACAACTCTTCATCCCATATTTTATTTTATCCCTGCACATAGACTCCTATTTGCTCTCGTACCCACATTTGGAGGGGATGAAGGGGTGAGGGATTTTTTTCCCTCACCCCTTTTTTGAGGACAAAAACAACACATGAAAATAATATCTTGTTCTTGTATTAATGAAGCATGTAATATTTATAATTTTTGTTGCAATAAGTACAAATTATTACATCAATGTACAATTTTCACAGCAATGCAATAAAGAGAAAATACAAAGCACCAAGTTTTTCCAATTTCATGACACCAATTCCTGTAGCTTGTCCCGGCCACTATTTTAGGTATGTTGGACTTAGGGGGATTATTATATAGGCACCTTAGCGATATTCCCTCCCGTTCCTCTTCCTCTCATCCATCGTTACTGCAGAATTCTTTCCTTTTCCACCGTTGGTCGGTCTTCAGCATCTGCTGGTAATCACCACTTCACCAATTAGTTGTGATCACTTTCCCTTGACTGGTTCAACAAACAGTTGCAGCGTGATTTCTTCTGCTGCCCATCTAAAAAACAAACACTTCACTGAAATAACAGTAACCCCCCTTAGAATGATGCCTCCTGTTGGTCAAGAGATTGCCTTCCTTGAAACAAAAGAACTGTACATCATAAAAGCAATGTGCTGCATGAATAGAAGAGAAAGCAATGCCAGCAGTATTGAATCAAACAATTACTAGGCATAATGAATAAAAATTCTTCATGAAATTATTAAATTTCCTCAGCAGTAACATTGAAAAGTCTAAGATGAGATATCAAATGCAACTTTAGGTAACAGGTGCTTCAATATTTTCAGCCAAAATTTGTCCCATGCATCAGCAATAAAATAATGCATGATATTCCACAGCATTTACCTGGATAATAAGATTTTTTTCTATTCTTTAGTATTTTATAAATTTGCATAAATCTAGAACTGCTAGCAATTTAATTTTTTATGATGGCAATTATTAAATGGAAATGTTATATATATATATATATATATATATATATATATATATATATATATATATATATATATATATATATATCATGCAGAATAATCTTGCTTGGAGTTAAAATCTTTTATATTGATAAACTGGGCAATCAAGATGAAAAAGAGGTTATATACAGCATCACAAATGTTTACTTGTTCTGTTATCAAAGCAAATGCAAAAAAACAATTTAAGAGGAAACATTATGGATTCAAAGAAATATATCACTGGTTCACATTCTTTAAGTAAATTCCAATTCTTATATCCAGGTAAATACAGTAAATGCATAAAAATTTAACACTCGGGAATTAATTTACTGAGGAAGTAGTAACTATATTATTTGTCTCAACACTGCTGGCATTATTAGCTAACTATTCACATAGTACATTGCTCGCTCCCTCTTGATGATTAATCACTTTCATGGCTATATTATTAATTTTGGATAATTTAAACAAAATCATTTTTATTTTTATTCTATGAATAATTGTCTTTCAAATTTAATATAAAAATGATTTTTAGCCTCACTTAAAAAATGTACTTATTATATGTAATGATAAACTAGAAAAACTTGTTCAAAATTGATATTGGGAAGATTTACAAATTGTAATTGATAAGAAAGGCAGAGAAAAGGTAAAATAATCAACATTTTCAACTAAATTATCATTCAGCATAAATAATACTTTATATAAGCCCCTAAAAGTGGCAGCACACAAAATGTAGGAATTATAATCACATTATGTGATGCAAATAATTTAGTGGAACATACAACATAATAGCCATGAAAGAGTTAATTCATCCAAATCACAAAGCATTTGACCAACAGGAGGCATTAACACAACGACAAGAGAAATAAGAATGGAAAAATAGCTCAAATAGGAAACAAAATAACTACCAATCACACCAAGTAGAAATGAATGAGCTTCCCACAATAAATGAGTAAAGAAATTCATAATACTATTTTAATTGCTCCCCTGCACAAGCCTCATCCAAGATATCAACTTATGCTCTCTCTCTCCTTTAGAATACCTCTCCTGCATTTACATTAAAACCTTTGAGAGCCAGACAACTACATATACATAAACATTTATTTAGCATTGCAAAATAGATCAACTAATTCTTCCAAAGATTTTATAGAAGAAGGTGCTTAATGCATTATTTTACAGAAGAATGTTTGCAGTAACTAAATCTTTACTTAAGTCAATATTATTACAACTATATATACAGCCGTTCATTGTAAAATAGTTCTAATAATCTGACCAAGGTTTAACAGACAAGGGTGCTTAATGCATCATTTCACTGAAGAATGTTAATTGCAACAATCTTAAGGCGTATTTTACGGTAGTCAATATAATTTGATGAAAATAATTTTATAATTTCATGCTTAACTATGAATCCTTGCAATATATATAATAAACCTTGATGGAAGGGTTCATTATAAAGACTGAAATTATCTTTTAACATTGAATAATTATTTCATTGTTTCTAAAATTGTGCAAATGCAGTAACATTACAATATTTCAATGTAGCATCAATGTTACTTGATTAGAACTTAAAAACATTTAGTTAACTGAATAATTGCATAATACTAGCTAATTATTTTATACAAAATGACTATGAGAATTTAAAATAATACTAGTTTTTGTAATAAGAAGTCAAGCATATAAAAAATTAATACTTTTTATGATATTTTAAAATTTGCATCACTTAAAAAGTTTTTTGCTTTGACAAAAAAGGTATGCCACTTGCTTATTCGATATATATATATATATATATATATATATATATATATATATATATATATATATATGATATTTTCCAAGCATATGCTTAACTAACTATCAATTAGGGAAATAAAAAATACAACGCATTTCTCAGATGTTTATAAGACAAGTTTTTTGCTGGGAAATTAACTATTCCTTTATTTCATAAACTAAAAACTTCTTGAATAACTTTTCTTCAATGCTAAATTATTTCTAAATTGATAATGCTTTGAATGAATATGCATAATGTTGCATCTTCTACTAAAGTAAAAAATTGCAGCCTTAAGTCTTGCACTTTGGAAGACATACTAATTTCTTAACAAGTCTGTAAAATAGCAAAAAGGATCCTCAGACACTTTTGTCTAAACTTGCAATTGTAGGGGATTTGACATTCAAAAGGCTTAAAACTTCACTATCTCATTTTAATTGCTCTTGTGAACAAGATTAGCCCTTAAATCTCAAACTAAGGCTCTCTCCTTTACAATACCTCTGCATTCACATTCAAAAAAACACCACACAGAATCAACAACCTGATAACTACCACTTATAACAGTTAATTTGTACCTGAAACATGGATCTGGGGTTTGGTCAATTCATTTCACTTAATGAGTTATATAAATGATCTATTGCCTTTAAGCTACAAAGTAAATTACAACATTTAATTAAATTTATAAGCATAATCAGTATATTTTTGATTATACTCAAACTTGATGTTATAAAACTGATTTTCACTACTTCCATTACAGGCATTTTCCTTATGCTTATTTAACGGTAATGTATCAATTTCAAGAGAAGCCATTCCATTTGGACAAATAATTTCTGCATGGCCTCTCAAATTTGTTAATATATTATAAATATTCAGTTGAAAGTTGTTAACATTTTGCCTGCATGTAAAACTTGACAGAAATAACATGACATTTGATAATTCACAATTTAACCAATAGTTTGAGTTAACAACTGCCCATATAATTAAAGTAATAGCAGAGCTAAAATAAGCAGGCTGAATTATTAGCTACAGCTAACGGAAGATAAAAGAGGCTGCATATCTGACTTTAACAGCATTAGCATTGAATGGTGATTGGAAATATTTTTAACATAAAAAATTAAAAAAAAAACAATATGTAGTTGAAAATAAATCATCATTTCTCATTCCAATTTTAAAATAAATAAACTTCGTATTATGAAAAGTATAAATGCCACTAAGGACATTTTCCTACAAAACGCTAATTTTGTTCTAATGATTTCAATTAATACCACGAAAAACTAATTCTCATCTTACAATGCATACTTGCATATTGATAATCATAAAACTATATTACAATTTACTGCTAGCAAACATCTTTGATTAATAATGAGTAATTTTTATGCAATGATAGTATTACTAGCTGCATTTATCAACAGTTTGGCTAACTTTTAATTACTGTATATGCCGGTGCATAAGTCGACCTTTGAAGCTCAAAAAAAATTCCGAAAACTTAAGGGCGACTTATAAGCTGAATATAAAATGTGGCCCTTAAATAACAGATGAAAAACATTGATATTTACGAAAACAGTTCATCTTACGGCATAGGTGATCGCCATTTTGAATCAGCTACTCAATTATTTAAATATTCTTCCATTTATTTTAGAAGATTTAAGATAATTATTTTTAATCTAATATACAAAATTTAATTAGAAATCCATTCAGCCAATTCCTTTCAACTCCATAATAAATGAAAGAATTTAATTTGTAATTGTGGCACCCCTGTTTGGCTGTTTCAGTTTAAATATGCTATTATGGTTTTCTATATGTCTGTACATTATAAATATTAAATTTGGTTAAAATTGATGCAGACATTTCAACACAAATATGTGTAAAAAGAATGTTTTTTTATTTCTTGTACTGTGGCAGCCCTGATTTCTATATCTATACTAAACATCTTGATTTTGTTTCTTTATGTTACACGCCTTCTTCTCACAAAATTTCATTGAAATAGGCTAAGCTAATTCCTTCCAAATATATATTTATCGAAAAGTTTAACTTTGCAACTGTGGAACCCCTGCTGAGTTTATCATGTCCAAATATATATTTTGACCATTAATTTTCATGAATATTCTATATACCAAATTTGGTTGAAATCAGCATAGCCAATTCTTCCCTGATATATGAGTACGGACGGACGGACATCACGAAGATAATAGTGCTTTTCAGCAATGACGAAAAGCACTAAAAATGACAATAGTTTCTTACTCTTATTGTCTTTTATCTCCTTCGAATTGAAATATCTCGAATTTAACGTTTTAATATCATATTTTGACAAAATTTAGCGTTTTTAAGGAGAAGTCACCTTGCTAACCGATTGCATTGTTGAACTCTAAATCCTATTACTCTCACATATTCTCCCGTTCCCTCCGGAACTCCATGGACCCTCCCGGCCCAATTCATAGGTATCAGGGATATCTCAGAATTAGTCTTTACTTTCTCCATATACGTAGTATAGAGAAAGTGTTGTTTTCATAAAAAATTTGAATTCGAGATTTCATCAGAAATACACGTTTTGAGGTCCCCTGAACATGTTTTGAATATTTTTGCGATGATGTCTGTCTGTATGTGATAGGATTTTCACTTTTTCCATATGTAGTATAGAGGAAAGTATTGTTTTTATGAACATGAAAAAATGCGCAAAAGTTTAAATGATTGTGTTACCATCTGACGCACATAATTTCATTTGTCAAATACGTCTGGCGTAGCCCGGGCATCACCGGGTATTTTCAGCTAGTAATTAATAAAAATTAAAATTATAACTTTTGTTTTTATTACTGAATCTCAAAAACATAAACGATCTGTTTACAATTAAAGGAACAAAGGATAAGTAAAATACACTCCGCCAATAGTATGACTGACCTTTCTTAAATTATACAAATGATTTAATAACTCAAAAATCAACACTGCATTTTTTGGAAAAGGTTACATTTAGGTTTTAAAAACCATAAAATTCCTTGTATTCTTCATTCGAAGCTTTTTTTTAACGAAAAAGTGGGGGGTCAACTTATATGGCAAATATATATCTAGTCATGTATTTACAATCCAAATAATCGATGTCGACTTATATGTCAGGTCGACTTATATGCCGACATATATGTAGCATAAATTTATATGCTATTTATGTAACAGGTTATCAAAATTAGAAAATTTATATTATTATTTTTGCTACGTAAAATTCCATCTAAACATCTTCAACTTCCACTTGCACCCGCACAAAATCTATTTTTGAAAAATATGCTAAACTGCTTTAAATTCCACAAACATCTTCTGCATAAATAAACAATAATAACAAACAGCCTGATACACACAATGCAAAATGGAAAGCTCATTTTTCTACTTTGTAACAAAAATCTTTCACTCTCACCAATATTCTTTCTTGGCAATGCAAAAGAGAAGAGGTCCAGGCAGATCCAGGATGTCAGCTGTGTGCATGTCCTGAATGTCCTCTAATAACCTCCTGGAGCCACACTTCTGAAACAATAACAGAATCAAATCAGAAATCTTGAATCACAGGATGTCATTAAGGCACTTTGTGATATTCTTACTTCCCTGTAAAATAATTCTACCATTTTTCAGAATTAAATCCCTTTTGGTATACATTTAGGAAACATCATTTATAGGTTACTAAGGTAAACAATAGTTTTCAGTTCAAAAGCGCCAAATATTTATTGGTTTATCTCAGGCTTAATTTCTTTGCATAGTCGTCTGTTATTTTGGAAATCTTCCAAGAAAACAAAATCAGTATTCTGTTGATAACACAAAATTGTACGACCATAAAAATGTAACCAATACAATGTAATCCAATAAAAGATATCGAATGCTGTTGGAATTATAGCAAGAAGTCATACATCCAGACCGGGACATAACTTTCCCACAGATGTTTCACTGTTATGAGAATAATAATTGAATTACAAGTCAAATAGGATTAATATTACATTTAGTGCTGTATATACATAAATATCAATTCAAAAAGAATATTTTATCAAACATCTATGTGAAAAGTATCTTTTTCTCTTGCTACAGATGAACTACACAATGAAATACTGACCCAATTTTCATTTGTCTAACTAAGTAATAATGAGAATATCAATTTACAATAAAAATTCAGAAATGTTAAGAGAAATCAATCAATTCAATTCAACAGGAGTATGAAGTTAGTTAAACAGAAAGTTTTATTGCCAAGGGAAGCAATCGCATGAATTTCAACTAACAGAGAAATGTGTATTTCTGGCTAATCAACCTCTTGGATTATTATAGTAACAGAGAAATGTTAGATCAAAGAAAATTCTGAATATAAGATGATAAACCAACACGAAATTTTATCATAGAATACCACCCAATTGTTATACAAATTGCAATATTTTAATGTCGAACCAAAAGTTTTTTGGCTGTATAATTGTATAGTAATTGCTGATTAATTTTTAAAATGTTGGCAAGTGTTTGAAATAATACAAGTCCTTGAAATGAGATAATAAAAAATATTGATACTCTACATATTATATTTTTAAATTTGCATTACTTTAAAATAATTCTTTGCAATATAATTGGCTTAGACTAAAAAGGCATGTAGGTTAGTTATTTCATGTATCACTTTCCTCGAGTGTCTCTCATTAACTACCAACTAGGCAAATGAAAATAACACTGTTTCTCGGAAATCTATAAGGCAAGTGTATTTCCTTGGAAATTGGATATCCCTTTGTTTTTTATACCAAAACTCTCAAATAAATTACTTTCAATGCAAAATTATTCCTAAATTGCCATTTCTTACGATAAATATATGCAATATATTGTTTATTATATGTGAAAAATAATAACTTTGTCTTTAAATATGATCGAGTTAAGAACTTTTTACACGACTGAAAAATGGCTAAAATCAACATAGGTGACTATTGGCTAAACCTGCAATTGTAGGGGCGTGTCACTAAAAGGGGTCAAATTTAACTATAATATTTTAATTGCTCCTGTGAACAATCCTCTCCCTTAACAAATTAAATCCCTCTCCATCAGAATAGCCAGCATTACCATTCCAGACCTTGTACAGAATTGACGACATGAAACTACCACTTAAAACTGTTAATTTATATAAATATGAAACACACTGATCTGGCCTGATCAACTATTTTTCCCTACACGAGTTACATAGCTGACCTATTGCTTTCAAACCATGAATTAAATTTATAAGCAAACGCGGTATAATCTTGACTATTCTCGCACTCCTAGCACAAACATAAGCGAGTAAATACAAACTAAAAATATTTAAACACTGTTTTGATAAATACCTGCAAAATTAACATTCTCGAAGGAGACCGCTACTTTTTAACAACAACAGTTCCGCTTCAACTCAAATTATGAATAGTTCATTCTATCTACCGTAAGAGGTCTCTAGTTTCTAGAAGGCGGTGAAGGTTACAGGACCTGACATTTCGGAAGGAAAACATCTAATTGCTCTTTGGCCTTCGTTAGCCTTTTCAATTGTAAACGGTTTCCTAGTTTTCGACGCTACGCGCGGATCCCTTTTTATTTCGTCGAAGAATTGATAAACAGGACTGTTTTACTGCCTATGAACCACTCTCGAAAGAATCCAGAAGGGTCACATTACAGCTAAAACAGAAACTCAAGACCTAAGGAGTGCCAAACAGACAAAAAAAGATATTTCAACTCGAGATTTTGTGAAGTATAATTTAACTAGAGTAAGTGCCAGTCAAATATGACGGGACGTGAAATTAAATGTTAAATCATAATGTACTCTTACGTGCCTCTTCGGGTTTCACCCAAAGTCTTCGGGTTAGAAGCAGGGTCGCCGAGAGCCAATGCGGGCCCCTGGAGAAAAAAACTTGCCGGGCCCCACTGTACGAACTTAATTCTCTCTCTATGTCTTAGCAACTGACGTAAACCTTATATTCTCCTACCACAGTAGTGAATGATTTTGTTTTTCAAAAACAAAATTAAATGCAAATTGAATGACGTCGCTCCGTTTTATTGTGAATTCTGGTATATAGGCTGTTAGGCACACACACGCATGCACACACACACGTGTGTGTGTGCATGCGCGTAACAAAAAAAATTTCTGCAACAGCACTAATTTCATAATAAATAAATCTAGGTACAGCATATTTGTTAAATTCATAATAATTATTTATAGATGGTGAATTTTCTAATAAAACGACTTAAGGATAATAGTACCAAACCTCGCGTCCGGGCCCCATTAGGGTCCTCTGGCCCCGGAGCAGCGACCACCACTGCTCCCCCCTCTCGCCAGGCCTGGTTAGAAGCACAATTTCTGAAATTCGGGTTGGACTCATGAATCTTCGGGTTAAATGAATTTTGGCACAACTTTATTTTAACGACACAGATTTAATTCGTACGCCAAGAACCATATTATGTCCCAGCCGGAGCAAGGAGATCTTTTGAAACTCTCTATAACAGGGGCCTGAAACTCACATCGGGCCACATGAATGCCCTCCATCAGGTCCGTGGGCCGCATTAAGGAAGCGATACAAAGCCGCGTGCTTATTCCTCACTCCGATTCATATTCTTCGGACATTGGTTCTATCCTTGCACAAGAGAGGGAAATCGCCCCAACCGTATGAGGTCACGGGAGCAGTTTCACACCGCAAGTTTTCCATTTTCTTTTATTATATAGAGCCGCTTGCACCTCACTCATTCACTGATATGAATCTCCCAGACCATGATGAAACAAATCGAGATTTCAACGGAAATACGTGTTAAAACGTCCTCTGTGTACTAATCTGTTGATAATATCTGTATGATAAGAATTTTGCGGTCGCTCTATCCCAGAGGTTTTCAACCTTTTACCTTTACCAGCGAAGCGGTAGTAGCGGAACGCATTAAGCGTACGTCTCCTCCGTTCGTCCTCATGTTTAATCTCTAAAACTACTGGACATCTCCAAATAAATGATTAAGTGAATTAAGTGATCCTTATTAATTTTTTTCTGAATTATGATTTCGAGCTGCATCCGTCAAGTAGAACTCCCACTTGCTATAAGCAGTCAAGTAAACTTATGTTCATATCTCGTTAAATGCCATCCCTCAAGCAATAATTAAAAACCATATTATTCTCCCATTAGCTCTTATTATATCTATGAGGTACATTAAAAAAATATATATTCGAAAAGAGAACAACACTTAACACAAAAAAGTCCAGGAAGCATGAGAGTACGACTTATGGCTTCGGAGATAAAAATTCAAGAACCGCCCAATCTTTCGATACCGTTTCATACGCATTCCCCATTAAGAACACCTTTGAAATCTAACGAACAGGCGCAAATAACGAATAGGCGCCCGTCACGAATACTCGCTCCTAACGAAGAGGGGCTCGTAAAGCTGGGGGCCTCAGTCTTCAGTCTCACGCTTTATGTAATCATCCCCAAAAAAGATAAATATTAATGGCTTAGAATAATGCCTAAGCATTGCAAAACGATACATCAGAGGCGAATTTTTTATTTACCGATTCATTTTCTAATCAGCTGTTATCAGAGCTCGAATTGGGCGGGAACGCCGTTCCACCTCATATAAAATGAAGCCCATTGCGTTCCCGTTTTTAAATTTTCCAATTCGAGCATTGGTTGTAATTAAAGCCTTCGAAAGTTATTTAAAACATAGGTACCGCAATGGTAATTAGTAATAGTAAACAGGGGCGGACTGAGGGGTAATTTGTGAAGAACAACGAACCAAGCCCCATCCCGTCACACTGTTAGCGGGGAGTGGATCAAATCTTGTTTAAAATCAAGTAATATAATGGAGAGAAATTTTTCTCGTGGAAAAGAATGACTATTGAAAAAATTAATATATATATTTCAGCAGACCGGCACTTGGTCTTACCGGCCCGATGATTGCATCGGAAGGTTATATATATGTCCAGTCCGCTCCTGATAGTAATCATTGCGTTCACGTTCAATCCTTCGTCGTAAATAATCCATTTCTTTTCACTTACAAACGCTGTGTATACGTAGGGAAAATAAACTTATTTCAATTCATTTCTTCGTCGCAGATAATCCATTTCGGCTAATTGTGAGATGCAAAATAATGCTTCCGGAAAATTTCAACAGATTTAGAATTTCGAGACTTAAAAGTGGTATTTCCAAATGAAATTATACACCCTAACCACCTGGTTAGGTTGGGGGCGATGGGTAGGTTAGGTATGGTTCTAGGTTTAGATCCAACTTTTGCCTCCTGTTTGAACGCCCTTCGGGTTGGGTTGGGCGTGGGTAGGTTAGGTATGGTTTTGCCTAAAAGCAAAATTTGTGTTAACATCACTTTGAAATGATGAATCAAAGAAAATTATTGATAATTGACTTAGGAGTATTATTCTAGAGTGATTTTTCAGAGAAAAATTTGTTGTGGCCGCATTTGCGTCTACGTGCCATATTGTGGAGGCAGCATTGTAAGGCGCGTTTCGCTTCCAGCATAACACCTATTAGCCTTGGTTTGTCCGTCCGTTCGTCCGACTGTCCGTCCGTCTGTCTGCCCGTCCGCATGTTCGTTCTTGGCTTCTACCGAACAGATTTTTATGAAATTTGATAATAAGGACTTAAAGTCAAAGATAATAAGAAAATCATATAAATCAGGGGTCGGCAACCTACGGCCCGCGGGCCACGTGCGGCCTTCAAGAACACTTTATGCGGTCCGCAAAGCTGTAATGAAAAAGTAATCAGGAAAATTTCTCATGGGAAATTTTATATTTTTTGAGTAAAATAAGGGTCTCAAAGCCTTTTCGGGTGAAGTTTTAACGTTAGTAAATTATGTAGACATGATTTCGTTCATAGAATCATAGAATCTCTAGAAAACTTCTGATTCATTTGCTCATCCGGTCCGCCGAAGCTTTCTTGACTCCCAATGCGGCCCTCCGAAACAATCACAACTGCAAATGAGGCCCGCCATGCAGAAAAGGTTGCCGACCCCTGATATAAATAAATCACGTAAGCCAATCAGGGATATCACTTTACTGGTGACAAAAAATGAACTTTCCGTTATATCTCGTAAATTTTTCACATTAAAATAGTTTTCAAATAAACTTGTAGAACTAGTAACGTAGACGTCGAGTACGAGGGTGAATCAAAAAGTTCCCGGAATTATCATATAAAAACAAAAAAACTCAAAAAGAACCATTATTTTGGAGTTATTTTTCAACATATTCACCATCTAACTCTAAACACTTTTCCATTCGATGTCGCCATCATTCTAACCCATTTTTTAGAAATTTTGATCGTTTGAATGAAACCAGTTCAAAACTGCTTGTTTGGCCTCACATATCAATTCCCAGCAGACTCCCTTGATGTGCTCCTTAATTTGGGAAAAAGAAAAAAGACCGAAAAAGCCAAGTCTGGACTATTGGGTGGGTGAAACAACGTTTCCCAGCGCAATTCTCGAAGCACGGCTCTTGATACCGTAGATGAATGTTCTGGAGCATTGTCATGGTGAAACAGAATTCGCCGATGCAGTTTCCCAGGTCTTTTTTTATAAACGCAGCGTTCAGTTTTTAAAAAACTTGTTCGTAATAACCTCCTGTTACTGTCCATTTCCCCTCAAGAAAATCGACCATGATTACGCCTTCACTATCCCAAAAAACAATTGCCATAACCTTCTTGATTGATTGTTCAGCTTTGAACTTTATTGGTCCACTTGACCCCCTTGGTAATCATTGATTAGATTGAATTTTGCTTTCCGGATCGTACTGGTAGATCCACGTTTCATCACGTCACTATTCGGCGAAAGAAATCTTCTGGGTCTGCATCAAATCGGTTGAGGAACTCAAATGCATGGTCAGCTCTCTGAGTCTGTGTTCAGGGCGCAACGCTTTCGGTACCCATCTAGCAGAAAGCTTGCTTAATCCTAAACTATCTTTGAGGATTGATTGAGCTGATCCATATGATATGTCCAAACGTTTGGCTATCATTTGCACTAAAAATCAGCTATCTTCTTCCACAATTGATTGGATGGCGACCACGGTTTCTTCATTGATCGACGTTGATGGTCTTCCACTTCGATAGTCATCTTTAATGTCTTCTCGTCCAAGCTTAAACCGTTTAATCCATTTATAAACTGCAGTTTACTTAGATGCATCATCCCCGTAAACTTTCTGCAAAGCCTGAATAATGGCATTCGATTTCCAGCCAAGTTTTGTCAAAATTTTACGTTTACTCGAATCTCAAACTTTAAGTTATCCCTACTCATGAATTAATGGGTTAGAAAAATTGCTTTTATATTATAACAAATGAATGAATTGTTACGAAATATTGAATTGTTATGGCTAATTGTAAGATAATGCTAGTTTTAGGCAACAATGCTTTGTTATTATTTGGAATGCAGGAACATTGTTACTGAAACTTTCCGGGAACTTTTTGATTCACCCTCGTATTTCTTTTCCTATACCTCGTATTTTTGTCATAGGAGTAGCCGCTATCAATAAAGTCGGACAAGAAAGTCGTAATTCGCTTTGAAGAAATTCATGCATAGCTATCTAATTGTTGTCAACGTAAATAATCTTATTGATTACTGAAGTAAATAATATCTGCTATAATTGGCGATAATTACAAAATACATTTAATCCTTATGTGCGCATGACAGATTTTGTAAGCGGAAGGAAATGGATTATCTACGGCGAAGAAAAGAACGTAAACGTATATAATATTACTACTACTGAACTCAAGTGAGGTATGTTTTAAATAATTTTTGATTGTTTGGTTGATTAAAACTGATTACAAAATAAATCGGTCAATAAAAATTGAACATTTACCAGGCATTTTTGATAGATCGTTTTTCATTATTTAGTCATTAAAATTACGTGATATGTCTATTGACGCACCAACTCAGGGGGAGAAGACATTTTTAATAGACAGAGATATAATCGGGTCGTGTGGTAGGTTGGTTATACCTTATTGGAAAGCTTATATCTTCGCCGCTGTTTGCGATATTTTCGTCATCTATAATTTGTAAAGATGCGGAAATTTCTTGTTCTTTAACGGTACTAAATTCAACCGAAAACGTTAAATACTTTCTTTTTTAAGGGGGGTTTTCCGACACCCCTGCACTCCATAATAAAAGCATTGGAATAAGTTTCTGGCATTATAAAATCGCTCTCTAGTATCGTATATTTTCAAATACTCCATCGCACGAAACGTGCCTATTTGTGATACACTATACACTTTCCTAACTTGTTCAATTTGGGGTGTAAGTGATAGAGTTATGGTATTTTACGTAAGGCACCGAATAACAAGATAAGATAAAATAACAATATACTGATATGTTCATGAATTTGTGTATTGATATTTTCACATTGTTTTAAAATATCATAAGGATATATAGAAATCACAATAAATAACTAAATTAAGCGTAAAAATACATTTGCAAATTACAGCAAGGAGAATCGCCTACACTTCTTTCTCCAAAGCAATTCGCATCAGTGAGTTTATTTCGAAACTCGTTTACTTTGTGAAATACGAAGTTTATAACATTATTTTGCCGGTAGCTGCAATAAAATTGTAGACAGATAGATAGAAAATATTTCTAATGTGCTTAGAATTTTTGACTATACGGATCACTGTTGCTAGTGGTGAACGTTGCTTTCCCAAGTTACAATGAATTGAAACGTAAAATCCTAATGATGCTACTGTGTAGCGAAACCATGGTCATGAAATATTAATAAAATAAAAAATTGTGGAGTATTTGTATAATATTCAGAAGGCATTAAATTTTTACCAATTATCGCTGCACAACAGGGTAAACAGTTATGCATATACGGGGTAGTAGGAAACGAAGACATGGCAGTTAGATTGCAAATGCACCTCACCGGTCCCGTAGAGAAAACCCAAATTATCGCGCTTTAATTTGTTTAATGGATTAATCGTATGATTTAATTGATATGAAGATAAATTTTATCTGATGATGAAGTAAAATATCGCCTTTCATTTGTGTTTTACCCTGTTCTGCATTATGCGGCGATTGCGCAATTTAAAAAAATACTATATATCAACGTAAATTAGTATCTTAACAAAATCCACTTAACCTGTCACACATTTCCCTCTTTCAATTATATGTTTCAATTTAAGATAGACTTGTTTAGATATATTTTAAAATTTTTCACAAATAATTTTTAATTCGTAGTGTAAAAAGTATTGCAGAACCAGTATCTAGGTGATCGCCAAAGGGAAAGCAGAACCTAACCGAAATTTTCCATGAAGATCGGAATGGAAAACTTCGTTTCATGGCGTACTTGAGGCTAACGAGATAATTTCTCACATTGTCCCCTTTGTGTCAATAAGTTCAAAAATTTATATATTAATGTTTTATGTTCATAGAGATTAAGATTGTTAAATTTTAAAATTTGTTTTTCCTGTTGCAGATTTTAGAAGCTTTACTTTAAAACCCAAGATTTATTAATGGACAAGAGAAAGAAACTTGTTGGTTTTCAAAATAGAATACGAAAATCAGAGAAAGAATTAAAAATAGAAAAACAGAAAGGCCAATTGAATAAGTATTTTAAAGTTGCTATTGAAAATATTTCTCCCAAATTAGAAGAATTTGAAGAGGCAGAAGAATATAAGGAAGATGGTCCTATCCATAAAAACCGTGACCGAAGTTTGAGATTATTACGAGCCAAGTAGTTCATTTGTCTGTAATAATCGCCCTCAGTTTACTACAAGCGATCCAGCAACTTGGCCTAAGATTGATGGCAAAATTAGAAAAAATATAATTGAGCAGATTAAGAGTTTCACATCCGGCTGATGAAAATGGCATAAAATTTAGCAGTAATTATTATATTTGGAAACTCAGTAACAATGAAATAACACTAAGGAATTGGCAAGTGTCTTTTGTTTTTGCTGTAAACGTTTTTCAAAAGAAAATACGGATAATATTAGTCAAATATTTTCTGAAAGATATTCTTAGTCACAAAATTTGTCAAAGAATTTTAGCGCTCACGAAGTTTCCTCTACTTATTAAAAAAATTTCGAAAATGGTTTGATCTGAAAAGAAATTTAGTTTTAAAGTGTATTGTGTCAAGTGTCGTTGAGATTTTTGTCCAGGATAATTGACCATTAAACAGAAAAATGTTTGATGAAGAGAAGCGTCATTGACGTTAGGGAAAGAATCGTTGAAATTATTAAATTTCTTGGAACACAGTGTTTGGCTCTCTGAGGGTCGTCGGATAAGTTGTTTGAACGAAACTGGCTTTAAAAAAAAATTAGTTGAGCTTTCAAAGTTGGCTGTAGTGATGTCAAACCACTCGCAAAGATGAACAACAAAAGCCAACCTATGAAATACCTCGGAAATGTAAGTTTTACTTTGCCATCATTCACACTTCAATTACTTATGCTAAAAATCATCGGCCGTTTCGGTGATAATGTCATCGTATTAAATTACGCGACGATAGAAATCTGGGTATTAAACCGCTATTGATACGATTAATGCATCAATCTAAAATTCATCAGCTTCTTTCATGCTGTAAGGTGTGACATTGTCTTGTCAATAAAAATGTAGGAATGCGAATGCGACCGATATAGGCAGAGCCGTAGTGCTTTTAGCGCCCTAGGCAAATCTTTCATTTTGCGCCCTTAACCTAAAAATCTATAAAATATCATTGAAATAAATAGTTACAAAGTAATTTATTAGGTATATGAAATACAAAAGATTATTACTTTATTCACTTTGAAACAAAACATTTGCTACAATATTATCGTCATTTTATTAAATGGGATTCATTTGTCCTTTTTAAAAGAAAGACATCAATTTATCGATATCTAATAACTTTGCCGTTTTGTATTCAATTGATAAAATAGCCAAGGAATTCAGTAGTGTCTGCATCATTGATGATCTGCGAAAGTTTTTGATAGTCAACTATTGCTCTCTGTAGCAGGAAGCGTTAATTGCCGAAGTGATCTTATGCACGAGGAAGGGGAAACGTCAGCAGCGTGTTCTCAATGTAACATAATATCCTAAAAGAATATTTCACGGTAGTAAATTTAATAAATTCCTCATAATTAACTGCTAGTCGCTAAAAATTATCCTCGGCAAACGAATCACTTCTTACTGCAAAAAATAACAAAGTACGATATAAATACATTGACTTACTTCTTCCGATGGTTGGCGTTTTATGCTGCTTAGAGTTAATTAAGAACTTCGACTTCAAGTAGAACCTTACAGCATGAGAAACACTGTACTACAACCAAACGCAACAGACAATGCGTAGTGCAACAACATGAAGTCGCGGGTGTAGACCAAGTCCTCTACATTAGTTTTAATAGGTAACACGGTACAACCTTTTTCTGTAGTGTTTCCTAGGTCTGGTTGGACGCGCTTATGTTCTTCTCGTTCGTTATGCACATCGAAAAGCCTAAGAATTCAACACTATTATCCACAGAGATCATCAATGATCTCTGTGGGTAATAGCATCTAAATGGATGAATGAGATGGGGCGCCGATACAATGTCCATCATATTATTATGATGAACATTATTTCGGAGCCCCATCTCATTCAGCGCCATAGGCAATTGCCTAGGCTGCCTACTATATCACGACGGCTCTGGATATAGGTCATCTTCTATGGTTATAAGTAAGCCTCTCAGGGGCTGTTTTCGAAGCTTCCCAAAGGGGTGGGGGGACGTCGCTCCTTTCCCTCTTGATTTCGCCACTTCCACCCAAATTTTCGCTGGTTGGTGTATGAGAGGAGGGGAGAAGAGACATTGCCTGCGAGAAAAAATCATATTCACTTCGAACAGGAAACTGCTCCGGACACAGGGACCGGGTGTTTTGCACATCAGACATGCTGACCTGCAAGCCCTATTATTTTGTCTGTATAATTTAGGAACACCCTGTATATGTACTATTATAATACATACTCAAATTTGTTTTCATACCTTGAAAAACTCTAGGAACAGCATTCACTTTTGAGAGAGGTTAAGGGAATCTGTTGCAGAAATCTTCATCAGTAAAATGATCACTGCAGACCTTGTATTTCTTGAAGCAGTTGAGATACCTCATGAGCAAATCTTCCCCCAGGCAAAATTTTGCCCTAAATTATAAATCAGAATTAGGTACCAGAACTAATAACAAAAACATAATTCTCAGCTTACCTCAAGTATTCCATATTATGTAGTATCCCTTTTTTAAACTCATCTCTAAATATACTATGGAAATCCAAAAAACGATATCTTCCTATCTATCCTGCAACCATTAAAATTGTTGCACCAATATGCAACACAATAATTTTTCTGTGTCATATCTAATTTTAACACTTAAACAGAAAACACTTAATGAATGAATAGGCAACTACTCTCTCAAACCTCACGAATCACGCATGTGGTTTTCAAGAAACTGGGATGGGTTGAAAAAGGAGTGGGGAAGGGATATTTTCATCATTTTGATTGACCGATAGGATCACTAGAGGCACAGCCATCAGAGACATCTATAGGCATTCGGAAAAAGGTTGAAGCTGCACTTCCTATTCTCCTTCTTCCATGGCCTAGCCCCAGGGACCACTCTCGAAAGAATCCAGACGGGTCACATTACAGCTAAAACAGAAACTCAAGACCTAAGGAGTGCCAAACAAGCAAAAAAAGATATTTCAACTTGAGATTTTGTGAAGTATAATTTAACTAGAGTAAGTGCCAATCAAAAATGATGGCACATGAATTTAAATGTTAAATCGTAATGTACTCTTACATGCCTCTTTGGGTTTCATCCAAAGTCTTCGGGTTAGAAGCAGAATTTACAAATTTCGGGTTGGACTCGCAAATCTTCGGGCTAAATGAATTTTGGCACAGCTTTATTTTAAAGATACAGATTACATTCATACACCAAGACAAAAGAGCCACCCAGCAGGAGCAAGGAGATCTTTTGAAAGTCTCTATAAGATAGGTCTCAAAGTCACGTTGGGCCACATGATGGTCCTCCATCAAGTCCTTGGGCCGCATGAAGGTAGTGATGCAAAGCCACATACTTACTCCTCACACTGATTCATATTCTTCAAACATTGATTCTATCCATGCACAAGAGAGGGAAATCGCTCCAACCCTATGAGGTTGCATGAGGAGTTGTACATCGTACGATTATAAAAAGCTGTTTGGACCTTAATCACTCACTGATATTTCACTCCCAGATGTTGAAATTAAGATTTCAACAGAAGTATGTGTTATATCGTTCTCTGGATCCTATTTTGTTGATGATAAGAATTTTGTGGTTGTTCTATCCCAGGGATTTTCAGAAGATTATGAGGAGAACTCCTCGGCGAATGTTTAAAAAAATATCTTATTTATCACCGAAATCAGTTATTAAGTTTCGTCATAATTTTATGAATATTATAGATGTACCATATGTTTTTCATAATATTAACGGAATTTGGATGAATCAGTTTAATCGTTTTTCTTGGGAAAAGGCTTTTATAGAATGCATTATGGGCACGTCTCCTCCATTTGTCCATCTGTCTGCATGTTTAACCTTTAAACCTGCTGGAAAAATTCCTATTAACTATTAGTGATCCTTATTAAAAATTTTTCCCTGAATTATGATTTTGAACTGCATCTGTCAATTAGAACTTCCACTTTATATAAGCACTTAAATAAATGTGTACCCATATCTCGTTAAATGGCATCCCTCAAGCAACAATTAAATAACATAGTATTATCTCCCAAATAGGTAGATGCTTAGACACTACACCGCAAGTTAGGGAGCTGAAATTTAAAATTATTTAGAGGTTAGTCTATGAAAATGAATAAACATTTCAATTTATCCATAAAATCGTTATTTTGGCCATTAAAAATATTTGAATTTAAACAATTAGATAACTGTTATTGCACTTCTAATTGTACTATAAATTTAAAATTTGGCAGAAATGTGTGGCATTATTAACTCAATCTGGGAAAAGTATAATATTTCGAAAATTGCCAAAATTAGTGATTGTTTTACTCCATTATTATTCCATAATGAAAAAACGAAAATCCGTCCTGAGGAGAAATCTTTAGAATTAAAGAAATATTTCTCATGATGAAATATCTCTCTGAAAAATTAATGTTTTTTCAAGGTGAGATGAAATGCTTGCAGTATGCAAGCACCTTCTACTAGTATATATATATAACTAAAATCCAAATTGCTTTTTGAAGATCTTTTCACAAATGCATGAATTTCCAAAGAATCTTTAGTAATTCCAACATTAGTGAATCTAACATTGACATTTTATTTTCTATAACTATACTTTGAATTTTGAAAGAAACCAAAAAACAAAATTTAAATAGACTAATAAATTAATAAGGTATTCATAGTAATAAAAAATTAACTAAGCAGTCTAGCTGAAGTGAAACTGAATACTATTCAATGATAACAACAACCCACTAGTAAAGAAAGGGTTATTTTCTCTAGAGGTTCATGAATAATTTTGATATCAACATTTTGTCACAGAACACATCATGAGTGAGGGTAGTTGAGAATATTCAGTGTTGGGCAATATGCAAGGCCGTAGATACAGTTTAGTAAAGGGGGGGGTTTAATGAAAAATAATTTCAAAGTTTTCATATTTTAATACATTACTATAAGTATCATAAAAATACATTTTATTTAAATAAAAAAAATAAAAATAAAAATTATTCTCTAAATTACAAATTCTTTTTTTCTTTTTTTTTTAAAGCAAATTTGGATATAATATCATCTACATTTAAAGGTACACTGCAATGCACACCCATCAACGCCAAACCCATTAGACGTTCATCTCCCGTTAAATTCCTAAGCCAGGTTTTAAGGCGTTTTAAAGAAGAAAAACATCTTCCGAGGGTTGCTGTAGAGCAGGGCAAGGTAGCAAGAATCTTTAATAGTCTTTTACTACTAGGAAAAAGCATATCATCGCAAACGTTGAATGCCTCTAACATGGTTTTTGGCAAACCATCTTCTGACAGCAAATTCCATTTACACTGCCATATTTCAAATTCTACTTTAAGTTGTCCAAAGTCTTCACCATAAATTTTACAAGTCTGTTAGAAAATTTCTGGCTTTTCATTTTTACATTTAGTAGGAAGCAGTAGCTGCAGCTTAGCTATTAGTTTATTATGTGTTGAGAAGCGATTCTTTAATTCAGCTAAAAAGTGATCAAGAAAAGGTATAAATAAATTACGCCGGTAATATTCATTTGATGGGGCATTTTGACACTTTGATTGTCTTCCAATTACTCTGGGTTTGATCATTTCGCTCCCAACGTTGTGCAACATGCTTTCTGCTGACAGATACATTTCATTGAATGAGTCTTCACTGTTTATACACATTCATTGTATCACATTAATGGTTAAATCAACATGCACGCAACATTCTACTAAATCCACCTTTACTTTCTGAAGACTTTTACATAAATTTACACTATAAGAAAATATCTTGTTTAATGTCAATAATGCAACTACAAATTCTGCACTAGTTATAGAGAATAATAATTGATCAGAGGTTTCTTTTGTTCTCGATTCTTGAAGTTGCTGCAGAGCTTCTACTATTCCACAAAACGGGATACAGAGTTATGTTTCTCAGACCTACTTGTTTCGCATAAATCTAGAACTGTTTTATGGGTTAGCCTTTTATTTTCTTTTGTTATTTTCTCTAGAATATTTTTTCTCTGAGAAGACAGACGAAAGTAATTCACAGCTGTTTTAATAACGCCAATACAATTTCTAATGACTGACAAATCGCAAGAATATGCAATAACTAAATTTAAAGCATGGGCACTGCAATGCACAAATTGTGCTTTTGGGTATTTTTCTGATATTAATGTATGCACACCTCTGTACTTGCCACTCATGACAGCAACCCCATCATAGCCTTGACCAATCATGTTGTTCAGATTTACTCCAAGCTGTGTAAATGTGGACAGGAGGATAGTAGCCAAAGCAGTTACAGGAGTGAAACACAAAAAATCTTCTCGAATCAAGATTTCTTTACTATCAATATATCAAACACAAATTGCTAGCTGTTCTTTCCTGGATGTCTTGTGTCTCATCTGCCAATAATGAAAAATATTTAGCATCGTTTATTTGAGAAACAATTGCATTTTGTATTATTTCTTCACAAATTTCAACAATTTCATTCTGAATGGTTAGACTAGTATACATACTTGGGGAGCCAAAGGATGTAGAAAGATGATTTAAAAGTGCAATATCTCCCGATTTAGCATGGTATCGTAAAAGAGCCCTAAAGATACTGTCTGGTTCATGGAGAGAAATGGGACCTGAATCTTTCATGCCTCTCAGAGCAAGTTCTTGGCGACCACATAAAATTATGGTTTCTACTACAGAATGTAACTTTTCTCTACCTGACGCTTTCTTTCGGAATCTAGCATACACACTATATCAACTTGCTTACCACTTATAACATTTAGAAAATTATCTGCATGCATACTAGCCTTAATATGATATTTTGTTTTCTCATGTTTTCCAAAATATTCTTTTGCATTCTTCCAGTTTAGATAGGCTGTTGTTACTAATGCTCCTAATGCTTGATCTCCTCTGCCTCCAATTTGATGAGCAAACATTACACATATTTTACAGAATGCTCCACCTGCTCTTATGTCTCCCGCATAAACGAATGATAAACATTCTGATATAAAAGAATGTACTCTTCAATTCAATTTATTTTAGCTTTCCTGAGGCTCCAAAAACGTAAATCCCACTAAATAAATTATAAAAGTATTCCTATTATTTAACGAATTGATGGAAATGTGCGACTTTGGGCGATTTGAAAGCGCTCGGATTGTGATTTTGTGGATCTATCCTCTGGCAACCCATCTACACTGATGAAGTATGTTTTGAGCAGTTTATTTCGCATCCTTCACCCTATGAGTTGCCCTTAAATGTTCCCCTCTCCAATGGTCAAACATAGTGACCTTTCTAGGTCACTAAGTAGTGCCTCATGTGCCTAAGCATAAATCCGCCCATCTGAATTGCAGTTAAAAACTTAACATTTTGTGTTTTCCTCAGTCATTATTTCTTTAGGTTCTTAAGAAAGGAGAATCTGTAAGGGGGGGGGGTTTGAACCCCTCAAACCCTCCCCATATATACGGCCCTGGCAATATGCCAGAACTGCTTATAATAAATTGCCATATAAATTCTCAGGTGAAGTTTTGGGTGATGCATCCATTAAACTGTAATTTACAAGGCTGAACAATATTCTGAGTGCAGAAATACTTCTCATAAACAAATTTTAATTGCACTGATCTATCTCACACCTCACTATAGTTCTTTGCTTAAACTATGGATATACTGGATCACCTTATCGCTTAAAAATTATTTGTTAACTTTTAGCTTCAATATATGCTATCCTGCATCTTTTTCTTTAGAGATTCACTCTTTCATGAAACATATAACACAAAAAATACTGTTAATATTTCAAGATTATAACATTACCATTTAATGCTAAAATAAATGAAATTGTATGATTTATAGCTTTATGATCAAATATGAAAAATTAAAATGAAAATGGATTTAGCACATTCAAGGTATAACACTAATAATCATATGCGATTAATGAATGCCTGATGAGTACATTCATTCTAATATTTTTTCTATATTCCTTAATGTTCCTTTATTTACTGAATACTGAATTTACTCTTAAACTGCCATAATAACATAAAAACAACCATTGAGAATTTTATGTAAAAATAGGAAAGATATTGAAATAAAAATATGCTACCCTTCTTCAGTTTCTAAGCCTAATTTAAAATAAATCAGGGGTGATTACTCTTTTGAATAAAGTAAGGCACTTCAAAATTTTAGGTTTTATTTCATTTCCACACTAAAAATTTTGGTATACAATTTCCAAACTTGAAAGCTATTAAAATGAATAAAACTGAATCAATATAGATACATCTCCAGAACTCCACTATGCAACTGCAGTCGTTCACACTTTAAAAAAATACGTTTTCACAGGCCACAAGCTTCGCATAAAATTAATAAACAGCATCGTGAAGGCTTCAATGACCCATAATCATAGAGAGCAAAGCATCCAGCTGTATGCAGATTTCCTCAAAACAACAAATTAATTTTCACATAATAACACTTTGGATTGGTTCTTTCTCAGACAAAATTGTTCCAAGCAGGAGTCTTTATGCTTCCCAGAACAGAGCAACCATTAAATCACTTTCCAGAAGGAGTAAATACTTCGTAATCCAGGACAGCAAAATGGTAGTCGCCCATTAGAATGCTACTGGAAGCATGTTCTCCATCATATGAATGTGGCAAGTTAGAATAACTTTCCATGTTGGTATTGCAGTTTCCAGCAATAAAAAGGTCAGCACCAGCACCAAAGATGGGTCCACAACTGCAAGTGAAAAAGGTTAAACTCGCAAAACATTTTCCAAAATGAACCTAGACTTCCCATTGTTGATTAAAATATTAAAATAATGATGATAAAAATTTATCTTATAAAAGTGATAATAATTAATGTTTATCATTCCAAGTAGAAGGTTAAAAGTTGCCAATTTCTTTAATTCCCATTGTATGAGTCTTAAAATTTTCTTCAGAAACATCCATGAAATTTCATAGAATGAGGACAAATGTGGTGCTCATATCCACTTTATGAACAAATTTCTAATTTTCTGGTTCCTTTTATGATATAATCAGGAGTGACATTCATTTTCCTTCAGTACATATACAATATAGTGTGATGCCCACCATCTCTCTCATTTTTCTTATTTTTGGATAAAATGATTTGTTGATTCAAATTTCCAAAGGTTGAAGTTACTTTGTTAGACCTCAAGGAATAATTCCTATATCGGAATGTTTCTTCTCCAACTCCTTCACATGTTCTACCCTGGTGGGTCTGGCCAATTCAAACATATATAAGTAATTCAGGTTCTAATACTGACCCCTCCTTTTGCCTATATCTTTGCCAGCAAAGTTCAAAAAGTTTTGACAATTAATCGAGCTTTTATGACTGATGAAAATTTGGATGTCCTACAGACAAATCACTTTTTAAACTTTTTCATGTTCCAAGTGGCCATTGGTAGAAGCTAACCATCATTGCATCAATAATGATTTAAAAAGTTATTGTGATGCAATCACAAGGCCATGCATTGTACACTGGTATATTTCATAGATGAGAATATATGGTAGCCAGAGGAGCATCTTTAAAGGGGGACAAGATCACTCTTTGGTGTTCAGATCTTTTTTATCCCTTTTAACATGCTTTCTTAAAAGAAAAAAAGAGCTTATGTGATTACTCTATTTGTCTGTGGACAATCAAATTTTTTGTTTTAGGAGATATTCGAAAAATTCTTTTTGAATTAGATAGCTCTTATCAATATGTACATATATAAATTTTCCAATAATTGGATTTCTGAGTAGTTAATAGATTTTGCTCTAGGTGACTTCTAATTTGGAAAATTCAAAATATTGAAAAGATATTGTAGCACAACCATGAAAGAGCAAAGTTATCATGCATAGGTAAGTCTAGTGAGGATGTATATTCCAATAGTGCAGGTTGTTCCCTCCCAAAGGGAGGAGGCAAACCATAACTCTGGAAATTTTTAAAACAACATGCTTCCACCTCTTACTTTAGCAAGGGCATCTTACTTGTTTATCAAGGAATGCCTTTTTCTCACAAATTTTCATTTGAACCCAAACTGTTCTCCTATCTTTCTTTCTGAACAAATTTTATTTTATTTTATGTGCATTAAGGCATAAGCACTAATTATGAAAATTTTTATTACATGCTCCAAAGAAAGTTTCAGATGGTATAAAAATGCTTTATTATATCAATTATTTTTCCAAAGAATGGGATTACCCAAACTTTTTTGTCAATAGAAGGTTGAAAATGTTCACTTTTTGTCTAAATCCTAAGATAGTTTATGCATGTTTAAAAAAACAGCCAAATTTGCAATGAGACCCTTAAGAGTGCAGGTGAAAGGAATGTTGTTAGCTACAGTTAAGAAAGCAATTAGAAAAGAGAATGATGGCTGGACACTGGATAAAGTACACCACAGTGTCAAAAATGCTAATAAATGATACATTAATGGTTAAAGCTAAAATAAAATAAACATCACTTGGGCAGTTATTTTATCCCTTTAACAACTTCTCTGATCTATTCGTGTATACTGGGATGAAGTATAACAGTGTACAAAACTTGAATAGTCTTAAGTATACTAAGGCTGCTGTATTTTTTCCTTTACATCACCAAATATTCACAATCCATGCCAGAAGTTTACTTTTCAGGTGTCAGGAGACCAAAGTAGGCCAAGTTTAGATTTCTCCAAGCAATGTAACCACACAGTCTTTGACTTAGCTAATGGTTAATGTTGCAATTTACAACCTAGCTGCTTTGATTTCAATTTCTGTTATGTTTTATTGTACTGAGTATCTGTACACCACCAGGTCATTCCCAATAGGGGCATTTCCATATGCCTTTCCTTTACCCCAGTTCCTGAAGGTCATTTAAGACACCACAGGAGATGACGATGTACAGTTTTGTGGCCGGGTTTTCAAACAGCCTTTTACAACAGCTATTCATTGAATTTTGTAAAGAACAGGGTTAGCATCTTCACTTGTGTTTGGAATCCCAAACAGTTTTTCATTGTTATTGTATTATAATTTGTTACTAGTAGTTTCCCACCGATAAATCGACTGGTTGGTTAGATTAAATATTGTCTTGGTAGTAAGCCTTCTTCCACATTACCAAGAAGCTTAGTGACTGCAAGGTTTAGTTCCTTTTGATAATTTCTGCTAGGAGAGCCACCTTAACAACAACTATTACAACTACATTGAGCAGAGCTTAGCCGGTCACAAAAAACTCAATAGTTCACCTTCGGTATGACCGATATAAATTTTACGATTTTCCTGCAAATCTGCAGGTCAAGACATTAAATTTGATGCATCACGCATTAAGGTGGCTGTTAGCTTTGCTTTAAAAATCTCATTTTTCCATGCTATTAATATATAAATTTTATATCATTTTTACATATAAAACAAGATGATCCAAACAACTTATGATGCCTACTTTCCATTTAATCATTTATTTAATACTTATATTGGCTTTAATAGCTTTAAAGTCATTGCGGATATGTAGCTCTTTATGTTCTCAAATTTCATAATTTAGCATTATAAAATACTACAAATGCATTCAAATGGAATATTAAAATGATCAAGCATATTTGTGCAGCAAAAATAACGCATGCATGTATTAGAATATACCAAACCTGAGTCCATCAATAGTTGTTGCTATGGCAACACTCTCGAAATGAGTGATAAAAACTGCAAAACCGCAAAATTCTAAGAAATACAATCGATAAGCAAAATTCTATGATAATATTAGAATCTTCATTCCTTTCCTCAGAGAATAGTACAAATCCTGCACCAATATTACGATTCTAAGATATTTTAATGTGCAAGAGAAAATTACCCTGTACGATGGATTTCAGATTTCCCATGTAAATCAAATGGGAAGGATAGTTCCTGGAATCGAACCCAGGACCTCAATCTTCACAACAAAAACTATCCTCGGGAGCTTGGCCCATTTAGCAAGAGATTTCCACCAAGTTTCATGAAAATCGATCTATGGGTTCAAAAGTTAATAGGGGGACAGACAAACAGACAGATGGACACAACAACAAAACTATAAGCCTATTTCCATACTGGAAAGTAGGCTAAAAATGGAATATGATTCAAGGTCAAATATAATTGAATAAAACATTTAAACAAAAAATGAAGGCATTTATCTTATTTTACTACTGATATTTTCAAAGCTAAAATCAAAATTTGGCATTTTTTGATCATGCATTGTAAAAAAAATCCAACAGGGAGAGTTTAAACTTTCATATCAACTTCCAGAATTCTGGCATGCTTGCATTTTAACACTCCAGTAGTTGTGCCATCTGTGAGCCATTTAAAGAACGAATGTGCAGGGACAATAAATAGCATCCTGCCTAACCACTGGATTGTTAATCAACCCCATGAAAGTTTAATTTTTCCAAATTTTTATCTCACTGCATCTTATTATTTCCCTGTGCTGCATTTGTAACTTATTTTTAGGGCTGACTGGAATATTATCTGAATCACTGTTATAAACTTTCACTGTAAAACAGCCTTAATGTGTTGTATGTGAATTATACAGTGAAATACAAAGATTAATAAATACAAATAAAAGATTAAACTATTCAGTTAAATGGTCAAGACAAGAAAAGTAAATATCAAGACAGCGACATTCAGAATAAAAGATAGGCAGTCGTTGGCAATGACTATTGAGAACTTTCTGGATCCACATCAGAACTCATTCAATAGTTTACACCAAGAGTCGGCAACATTTTCGGCATGGCAGGCCACATTCATGGTTGTGAATGCTTCAGAGGGCTGCATTTGAAGTCAGCATTTACATCAGAAGTTAACTAGAGATTCTGTGGTCTCGTATGAATGAAAATCAAGTCCAAATAATTTACTAGCATTAAGACTTGACCAGGAATGATTTTGAGACCATAATTTTACTGAAACAGATGAAATTGTCTACATTCAATTTTACCAATCACTTTTTCATCAAGGCTGCATGTGGCCCACAGGCCATAGGTTGTCAACCCCTGCATGGGTGTCCGCTAGAACTTTTCCAGAGGGGAGCAAGAGGATAGGCAAGCTCCCACAGTCGATTGTTTTCCCCTGACACAGACATGTTCCAGAGGGGGCATGAGCCTAAATATAGCATTATATTCTAAAAAATATTTCTTTTGTATGGTACATAGAGGTCTGGAACCTATCCCTGCAGTTATAAGGTAAAAATAGGACCCAGTATTGGCAAATTTGGTATCCGCAATGTTTTTGCAGGATGTATCCCTCGCAGATACTGGAGGAGTAATGTGTATATGAATAGTCACTCTCCTTATCACGAAATCACTAAGGATTTATTTGTAGATTAAAAAGAATAAACTAATTTCTTATAGACTAACTAATTCTCATACTTACTCTGGATGATAACAAATGGCAAACATCTTCTTGACTATACTATACTTAGTAGGTGGGATGTCCATTCCATTAACCAACGTAAAGAGAAAAGCTTTCTCTGAGGGAACGTAATGACCTTTAGGAGTAGTCTTTCCCCATGGAACATCACTAAATCCTCCACAGATCTCTCCCCTTGCACCCTGATTATAAAGAAAATAATTACAAAAATCAAAGAAGTTACTAATAAACTGCCCAAGGTCCAAGTAAAATCATTATTTCTTTACCATGCATATGACATATGTAGGAGATATCCCATCACAGTGCCTATGAAAAGCCTCCGCTGAATACCCCTGAGTAGATGCTCTATATACCAACCTCCATCCCTGTTTTGAAACTCCAAACCAATTATTTAGGATTCTCTGGTATGAAGCCTTCTCCTGCAATTAATAAATTTTTGGTGAGAAACAGATAAATAATCACCACAATTTAAACCTTATTGCAGTTAAAAAACACCATCCTCATGTTTCTATATTCCCTAGTTTTGGAGTTATAAAATCACTTACAGGCATACCTCGATTAACGAAGCCTCTGGTAATGAAGCTCTTTTATAACAAAGTCTGTCCTCCCCTTATTTTTATTTTGGATTTTTACAATTCCTGGTAAATCTGTTTAACTTTTCCCAAACCTTTAAATGCCTGGCGTGTCTGTACGGGCATGAAAAATGGTGTGCCCATATAGCCATGCTTAATTTGGAAGTCACCCACAGATGTTGCATTCGTCATGAATACATGAAATTTGGGAGGAATACTCCTAGAGGTCTGCTCTCAAGATGTGTCATGGCAAACATGTGGTAGATCCAACCACTGAGGGTGGGGACACCTCACACCGAGAGAAAACAGAAAGAGTTTGGCGAAACTGCTTAAGCTCTCTCTCACACTCGAGGGTCTTCCCTCTTCTCCCATGTCGGTGTTTGGACATGTGATATGCAGTGAAAACAATTTACATGTGTGCTCTGTGAATATTTAAAGTCATTTGTAATTTATATTTCAAAGTAATTTACAAAGTCAGAATCATGCATTACGTGTGCTCCGTAAAATTATCGGTGATTCATATTTAAAAGCAATTTAACCCTCATTATGTCCTCAAAGAGACCATCATCTTCAACTTCTTCGGCTGCTAAGAGGAAAAATATCAATTTAGAAGTGAAACTTGCAGTACTTAAGCGCCTTGAGCAAGGTGCTTGTGTGATTGATATTGCTAATTCATTGGGGTTGGTTGAATCTACTGTGCATACTATAAGGTAAAATAGAGACAAAATTAAGTTGTGCGGTCATGATATAATGCCATTATCAGCTACTAAAGTGCAGCATTTGTATAGTTTGATAATGGAGAAAATGGAAGACTTGTTAATTGTTTGGATTGAAGACCAAACACAATGACGTGTTCTGTTAAGCACATTCAATTCAAGAAAAAGCCAGGAGCCTCTTTGTAGACTTAAAAAATAAATGGTAAATCTACATCCAATGAAGGTTTTCAGGCAAGTTCTGGATGGTTGGAGCACTTAAAAAAAAGCTAATTTACAAAATCATTTTAAAATGTTTTATATAAGTTATCGTGATGTAATATTTTTAGCGACTTGACTACTGATGGCATTAGATCCAGAAAAACCTTAGTGTGACAAATTTTTGTGGAGTTACATGTGAAAAGTTTTGAGTTAGGAATGCAACTCATCATTATTACAAGTATTCTTATGGAAAAGTGGTTTTCGTTTAGCATGGAATTTTCCCGGACCGTATCTACCACATTAAACGAGAGATGCCTGTATGAGTTTAATTTTTGATTTTTATCAACATTTTAATTCTGAAAATTTGCATGCTACTAAGTTTTCTACTGAAAGAAATGATAAATACTTCAATCTACTTCTGGCTATACAATTGTGTAGGTAGGTTTTCATTAACTTTAAGATATTTCAGTTGACGACACAGTAACTGGCAATGTCGAAGATATCATCAATGCTGCATGCACATTGCTAGTGACTGATGCCAATCTGTATTTAATCATTATTAAATTCAATAGTTCCTTGGTGTCCACATAGTTTTAAATTTCATCTTTCAAAAGTATTTGTTGATAGCAAGAGATGTTGGTTACAAAGGCCTAGGTCAATAAGTTTCAAATAAATTTTTGTGGATATACTTTCACTTATTTCTAAGCATTTTTTTGGGCCTCTACATGCTGCCTGAGTCTGCATCCCCTCAAGTTACACCCCTGCCTGTTGTATACCCAAATCTGCAGGATAGGGAATGGAGTTATAACCACAGAGCATTGCAATCTTAGAAAATTTCCATAACAATGCATTAGAGTAGCACTGATCAAAAACGAAATTCAAATCACCTGCACCAAAATTTGAGATCCTGGGAAGAGTTTTATTGAGGCCCTCGGCTGTAATCTTTTGTCTTCTGATCTTTCACGAAATTTGTTAGGAAGGGCAGCATACCTATATCTCTCAAGAGACAGCTCCATGGGAACTGCTCCAGTTGGTTCCACTTCCTCCGCAAATACCTGGCTGTCTGTAAAAAGTAGAGATGGAACACAATAATAAATCTATACAAAATAAAGATAAATTTCTAAAATTGACAAAATGTAACAAATAATAAATGTAATAATAACACAGATTTTCTAGGAATAAAGAGATAAGATGGCATATTTCTGCAACAGGAAAACATTTAAAAACACTTTAAGCATAAAATTCATGGAATTAGGACAAATGTAACCTTTTTCCTCTGCAGAACTTCTTTTTAAGCCTTTGCTTTCTTATTTTTCATTTTATGAATCAGTTAAAGGTACGTTTTATAACTTAAATGGTTTAAAATCAATTTGGTTATACATTGACAGTGATGAATGGTAATTGGCTTATACCATCTTGTTATATTATTTGCAATGACAACTGTCATTATTAAATTAGCATAGAGTTCCATTATTAAGTGTGACCAGGGACAAGCAAAAAATAAACTTTTTTCTATGTAATTCACACGAAATTTTCCTGCAGATATAATTAATTAACTGTTTCATACAATCAAATTAGAAATTAAACATATTTCCAAAATTCTAAAAATTTATTTCAAATTTCAAAAGTCAAATGTTAACACTTCATAAGGAACAATTATTTTTGCCACAACTATACACTTTAATGATGCATCTAACAAGCTCACCAAATAATTGCTCTTTCCTGCCATCTATGGATAAGCTATCAAGCTAAAATTATAAATAGACAACATATATTTTTATACTGACCACCAAAATTCATTTTATACTGAAAAGTTAAATACAGGCATCCATCCCTCACTTTGTGCTATTAATTGGTTCCAGAAAAACAGAGCACTAACTGAAACCATATTAAGCAAGGGAATTTTTCTCACAAAAACTAATGTAAATAGATTTAATCCATACTTCTAACCTACTCTCAATGCTAATGAATTCCCAATATAAGGTATATTTTCGTGCTTATATCAGAGAAACAATTAAAAAATACAAACATGCTGCTTATAAACATAAAAATACACAGCATTTTATCTTACCTAAACAATAGAAATTGGGAATTAATTTAATCAGAATGGGGGATTTCCTTTTGTGGGAAGCCAGACTTGTCTTCCTTGCTGAAGAAAGAATTGAGAGACATCTGAATATTTGCATTCTTCTTCTTGCAGCAGTTGGTAACATTCACTACATCTCTTGCTACTTGAAACCTTTTATCCATGTCTGGGTCATTGTTATGAAAATAAGAAAGGAAACTTTCAAGATGTTAGAAAGCATTAGCCATGCCTTTAGTTGCTAAGAACCTGGCAGGTTCCTCATTCTCATAATCTTCAGCTTCCTCAACAGTTCTCTTTTGCTGCATTTCCGAAAGATCCTTATTGGTCAGTTCTTCCCCTTTTCTGTCCATAAGCTCCTGAATGTTTTGAGACTGAAGTTCACCAAAGCTCATTAATTTTCCAAGCTCAACAGATTTTTTCACAATTGTCTCAACTGGCATTTTAAATCCTGATCACTGTCTTTCCAAAGCATCCTCCATATCCCATTCATGATTTTAGGTTTCACCTCATATCAAGCACTAGAGATGTTATCAATTGCCTCCTTTATAATTTAAGACCTCCAAAATTCTACTTCTTCATTGGCACTTGTGACCTTGACAGCTTGGGTAAATGTTTTCCTAATGTAATAGGCATTAAAAGCAGCTATTACACCTAGATCCATTGGTTGAAAGATAGAGGTGTTATTTTGGTAGAGGAAAACAACTTTGATATTGCTACGGAGATCATCTAGGAAGGATGAATGTGCTGGTGCATTATCTAAAATGAGAAGAGCCTCGTTGGACAGATGTTTGGATGCACAATATCTCTCTACTGCTGGACAGAAATATTTAGTGAACCAATCCTGAAAAAGAATCATTATTACTCAAGTCTTTCTGTTTGCTTTCCAAATTACAGGAAGCTTTGCTTTCCCAGTCCCCTTCAAAGCCATATGGTTCTCTGAATGGTAGACAGGCTATGACTTGGTGGTAATGCTGCAGGTGACTTCAAATTAAACTCACTTTAGCTAACCGCCCACTAGCTCAAAATGGAAGAGAAATAAACACTTTGAATCAGAAACGAACACTTTGAATCAGATCGGATAAGAATACTAGCGGAGAATATTTTGATGGATTCCAAACCTACTGCTGATGAGATATTCAGCCAAGGTGGGGTTGCAGCATGTGCAGCAGTCAGTCCTCAGCTATCAGGAAGCCTGTCTCCTTCCTTGACATGATTATGCACGTGTTGTCCCAGTAAATAATGATTTTTTTATTGCACTAGACTACGTTACCATGGATGGGTGCTTAATTGATTGAAAATTATCACATTTTATGACAATAGTGGTAAATATTACTATGACTCAGCAAGGAAATAGAACTTCACAGGTGCAACACTGCCTACTTACTGAAGCTTTTGAAACAAACATTCCGATCTATTGAGCGCATGAACGTCTGTTCAGGTCTTATAAGTTCATTTCCGTTCCAAGCTAGTGGGCAACTAGCTTAACCCATTAGGGACAGAATTAAATGCCAGAAAATAGCCAATTTGTTACCTTTTTGGGAAAAGTATGATAGAAAAAGATTGTTAACTCTAATCTGCTTGAAACTTTCACTGGCCCATACTAAGAGTCTATATTAACTATTAAAGTACTTACCGAGGCTTTTTATTTCTTAATTATTGAATATTCAGATGGAATTCTCTGAAGCAAGTGTGAATGCACAGCCCTTTTTCACAAACAGAACATACAAAAATTGTCCTCCTCCTAATTCCTTTTTCCTGGCATACCACACATTCTTTATGCAAAAGTTTATTCTTCTCATTTCCTTTCACTTGATCTGGATAGTGGCACTCTCCAAAATTATGTGAAGGAGGAACTGTAGCTGTACGTCCACACACCTTTCTGCTACTGTAGCCTCCAATGAGGTTTCCGATTATATTCAAATAGAATTTTTAAGGGGAAAAGTTGGCTTATTGGTAGCTTGTTTGTAGTAGATATAAGAATTTCCTAACGTTCTATTTATTAAATCAAACATCAGTCTATGCCACCACTTTTTTGAAGGAATGTGCAAACTGTAGTAGCTACATAATTGATCGTTTCGATCTAATCCTCCCATGAATTGATTGTATAACCTCACAATCTCAGGACAGCACACTTCCACCATCGACCCATCCTTCTCCTTCCTTTTCACAGACTGCATTGGGTATGTGGGTGAATCGTAACCTGATGACAAAAAGAATTTTGTCACGCCAGCCTAAGGAAACGAATGGGGCAGAGGAGAGCCACTTGCTTACTTTGCTTCCAGTCCTTTGTGTTTGCTACCAATTCTTTGTGATAATTGGCGCGGTTGGTGTTTGCAGTCCCTATGGCTCTCAAACCTTTTTTGGAGAGTTCCATAAATAGATCTGGTGACGTAAAAAATCCATCGCAAATAAGGGTGCAGTCTGACCCAAAGAGAGGCTCTGCAAGTTGCATCACGACATTTCCACCCAAACCCAAATTATTCTTTTTAATTGCCCCTTTCCCTGTATATAATTCTAAATGAAAAACAAATCCTGATGTTCCATCTGCTCTTCCCCACCACTTGAATCCCCTTTTGATGGGTTTCTTTGGCATATATTGTTTCATTGAAGAGCGACCAGTAAATTTCACCATCGCTTCATCTATTGCCTGATACTCAGAAAAGTAATAATATTTTTTATAATTGCAATTCAAAATATCCAGAATAGGTCTAATTTTGTAGAGTTTATCAAAATCCAAGCTATCTTGTAGAGGCTGCTTTGAATTATCATTTATGTGAAAATTCTGCAAAATTGACAAAAATTGATCCCTTGCCATGATTTCTGATACACCTGGTATATTCAATGCCCTATCTGTGGACCAATAGTCTTTCAGACTTGGAAGATCATGAAATCCCATTGTAAAAATAACACCTAACCAAGCTTTCAACTAATCTAATGTAAGATCTTCGCAAATATTTCCACCTCCGCCTGTAGTTGACTTTTTTTGCGAGGCATACAAATTAGTCTGCTTGACACAATGGTCCAACAAATTGCCCGTAAAAAATAATATAAAATAATCTCAAGGTGAAGAATTTTCTGGTAAGTAAGTATTAGGACCAGATGTAAACTGAGAGAGACTAGTGCCTAAATTTATCAAAACTCTTCTGGACCAAGTCAATCTGCTTCTATTAGCCTGTTGAACTGTCTCTTCAATTTCATCATTGGATTCATCATCTAAAGTTATAGGTGAAATATTTTCACAGGGTTCAGGAATTTCTTCCTCTTGAATATCACTATCTATAGAGGATATATCACTTTTTAATCGATCATCTGGTATAGAAAACAATAAATCCAGTTTGTGATCCTCGCACTGTTTTCTCTTGGTCACCATTGTCAAATTAAAAAAAGGCTAAGTTTAAAAACACGTAAAATGGTAACTGCTTAAGAAAAACATGTGCGACTTCACAGGATGAAACTTGAAACTGTCTGTAAGCTGCTAGCAAAAAGAAGGAACTACAGGTAATTAACACGCCCCACACAAGAGGGCAGAAGAGGACGGTACCCTAACACCACCGTGGTGGTGCTCCATTTCTAATCGGTTAAGTGGCTTTAATTTGAAGTCACCTGCAGCATTACCATGCAGTAATAGAGTAAGTCGATCCTTTGCCATTTTATAGCCAGGCATCGACTTCATACAAGTGAAAGTTAGTCATCTTCTTCCAATATAAGCACATCTTATCGATGCAGTGCCATAACTACACTCCATTCCAAATGTGTTTGCCATGATGGGAATCCAGGAATAACAATGATTTCACATTTTAAATATATAATACACCATTTTTCATTTAAACATGATATTTATTACTGATACAATATAAATACATAAGTCTTTAATGAATCCTAATGACATGTGAAACATTATTTGCAAAAAATTGTTAGCAGATTCAATAGTCAGATGCACTTTGACTTGCACAACCGATCTTTCCTTGATGTTAACAATGTGGAGATAACAAGAGACCAATGACTAATGTATTCTATATTGCAATTCCCTCAGAGTTAAAATTGAGGGTAGAAAAGGTATGGAAGAGGTTTAAACAACAATGCATATATAATTCACTTGATCATAGTAGCTATTTGGTTGATTAGGGGGAGAGAGAGGGGGAAAGGAAGAAGAATAGGAGGGGAAGGTTGTTCACTTCAGCACCTAATTTCAGATTCATGCAACTTTTTGGATCATTTTGACATTATATTAGCATTCCATTATAATTGAATTAATAGCGAATAATGCAACCTGATACTTAATACTCCTAATAACTCAGTTACAATGTAGCATTCACTGAAATAATATTTAGTATTCATCAGAAATTCTATGGGTATAACATGAATAAAATCAAAAAAATCCAACCCAATTCTGATAGCTTAACATTTGGGGCTGAAATTCAGAGAAATAACTATTAAAAACCCAGCATTGGAGGCAATTCTGGAAAAGCTTGATTAGGCACAAAATTCAAATGAACAATTCCCAGGAGTCATTAAAAATTTTCCTGGGAATCAAGAATAAGAAATATTGAGTAAATTCTCAGGAACTGGGAATGAGAATTCCCAGATCGAAAACTCTAATTCCAAGCACTATGTCCATTCAATTTGGAAAAGTTCAGATAGGTGAAAAATATAAATTAATAGAAAGAAATAAATAAGTGCTCACACTTGCACAGTGGCAGTTTTATAAACTTCTCAAAAGGTTTTCTTCTATTACATTAGTATCACATCTTGTTTAAGAAATGAAAAAAATATTTTGCTTATTTTTAGGGTATAAAAAAATTAACCTTATTGAAAAATGGCTGATCAAAGTACTAAACGTCTCTTGGGAGCTCAGTACCGGGATTGTAAAGTAGCAGAAGAGGTATTTTGTAAATAAATTATATGGTGGACTGACCAAATATTTTAAAAGGAGCGATGCTGACGCATGCCAGCAACAATCTGCTGAAGAGGATGCAGGTACAAGAAAATAAAAGTTTGACAAGTACCAGAATCAAGTAATGAAGATGGTTGCACATAAACTCAAACAAATTATAGCAATAATGAGGTTATTCATTTACAAGAAACAGTTAATGAAAAACTCATGGATGTAAATTTGAACTTAGCTGAAATTACTGATTATCCTGCTTTCTGGCCCAGTATAATGTCAACTAGTATTTCCCAGCTGATAGTTACAAGGGGACTAGTTCAGCTTCAAGATTTTAGCTTTCCAAAAATGATGAAGGTCTTCTACAACTAAAACTTATTAAAGATTATCGCCAAATGGTGAGAAAATGCATAGGGATTGGTTAGTCTACTCAGAGATTCAAGCTTGGGTATATTGTTTTTGCTGTAAACTATTTTAAAATGTTGACAGTAGTCTATCTGAAAAAACTAGGTATTCAAATTGGAAAAATATATCTAGAGTTCTGAAACAACACGAAATCAGTAGAAAACATTTATTGAAATATGATGAATGGGTAGAAATTCTTAAAAGATTAACAACTCACAGAACCATTGATTCCATTCAGCAATATATTTTGGAAAGCAAAAAACAGCATTGGTATAAAGTTTTGATGTGGGTTGCGGAAATAGTAAAAATATCTTGCAAAATAATGTTTAGCATTTCGAAGAGATTCAGATCATCTTTATGAGACAAATAATGAGAATTTCTTAAAACTAATAGAAATTATAGCAAAATTTGATGGTATGTAATGTGGGAGAGCATTTGAGAAGAATTGGAAATCTGAAATATTTATCGGAAAAATTTAAATTACAATCACATTACCTGGGAAAAAACATACAAAACAAACTTATACAATTAATATCTCAGCAAATAAAGCAAAATATCATAAATTTGGCTCTTAAGGAAAAATATTACTCAGTTATTTTGGATTATACTCCTGATAAAAGCCACAGAGAACAACTTTCAATTGTAATTCGGTTTGTAACATTTCTTGAAGGCAAAAATGTAAAAATTCATGAATGTTTCCTTGGTTTCATTGTTTATTTAGATGTTGTTTTACAGAGAGTAGATATTTAGATCCCAGTATGTGATTTTTATTAAGTATTTCAATCAGATAATAGCTTCAGGAAGGTTGCTATGAAAATTTTAAAGAACCTTAGCTCTCTAACGACCTAACTTGAGCCAAAACAATATAAATCAATTGATCAGTGACCTGTGCTAATAATTTAATTAAATTTTTAGCATATAAAATAGACATTGATAATTTAAAAAAATTAACATTACATTTTATATTTATAAAATAAAAATAATTTACCTATAACTGTAAATTTAACTATAGACAATTTTTTTTCATTAACTTTTGGAAAATGCCTTTAAGAAAGGATGGTAAGTAGTAGTAATTGATTTTTTAAGTTCGTCGACAGCTATGGTAATTTTGCAGTCATCAACTGGACATATGCACACACAGAAGAGAGGAGGGAAACCCAGTGCTGGCATTAGCCTATTCCTTATGAAAAGCACCAAGGGGGCCAACTGCTTAACATCCCTTCCAAAGGTCAGAACGCTGAATTTGCGCGGTCTCCTAAAACCACACAAACGGGGCCGGACGACCTCAGAAAAATCATACTTGAACAGGATTCGTGCCTGCTACTTGATAGGGCAGCAGGCAACTAGCAGGCAGCATCCTAACCACTACACCACCGCCACTCCAGAGAGGATGGTAAATGTTTACTGAAGACAAAATTAAATTAAATCAGAGAGGAAATTTTGTCTGATAATTCACTTCCTTATGATTTTAAAGAACAGCCCCAGGATAAGAAAATGAACTCACAAGAAATTATAAAGTACAACTGATTAATGAAATTATATTGATATAAAAACAAATTTTTTAATGTAAAATTAAGATTTCCTTCAAAGCTACCTATGCAAAGATTTGAAGTGTATGCTTATAATATTAAAATTTATACTAAGGCTAAATTGGAAAAAAGAGAACTACAAAATAGACACAGGCATTAGAGAAATCACTTTACAACTGACAATACTTTGATAAATTCATAGTGTTGTTAAAAATAAAGAAATTTGGTGTAGCCTCATTGTAACAAATATGGCTCATAACAAGAACTGCAATATAGCAAGTGAAAATGCTGTAACTGTCAATTTCTTAACGTTACATATATGGAAAAATAATGCGAGCATATCATAACTTGCCCTTTCCTAAACTTAAATGCAGAAGTGCAGCATTTTTTCTATACAAATAGTACATTTTTAATAGTTATTAATGCCATAAAAATAGTCCCCATTTTCCTTGTGCAATTAGTAATGCTCACACTTTTAAAACATTAGCTGCCAAAGAATAAACTCAAGCAAGCTGACTTGTTATTTTATGAGAACAAATTTGTGGAAAAAAGTACTTAAGCCCATTTTGCAATTCTGACATGTGAGACTAAAACATCACGAGATGAGAACTGTGAAATGTCATTTACATGGAAAAGCTGTAACTACAAGTGGTACAGCTCCCATCTAGGCATCTTATGATGAGACTTATTTTTATTACAAATGTGGTAATTTAAATTTGTTCATTTGATTTGGTTACAAAATTAAAATGAAAAATTACAGTTGGTTCAAAACCTATATACACATACGTGCATTTCTGTAAAAACTTAGTGAAGCATAATGATATATGTACATAGCTTAGGTGACCCACTTCAAGATTATTTTAACCATTTTCAGATACTATGAGGACTCATTAGAAGAAATGTTTTTCTGAATTTTGTAAATTCTCGCTACATCAAGGATGCACTGTACACAATTACGTGAAAAAACTAGATCATCGTCAGAAGTCCTAGCTGGCTCTGTCAAAAGGAAATAGGCATAATTATGACAGCAACTGTAAACTGATAGTAACTAGGAGATCTGCGAGGTCTTCGGCCTCGCTCAGCCCACTTAGGGCTGGTGGGAAGGAATCACATGTTCAATATTATATCATAGTTCTCCTGCACTTCATATAGTGGGGGATGTAAAATTTGAAATGAACTGAAAGCACTGCCCTCAGCAGTAAAATATGTATGAAAGAAATGTAAATCTAAGAAACGTGCCAAATAAGGAACTAATGGCAAATGAACATGAGCCTTGTCTCCCCATTTAGACAGCAGTTATAGTAGAACAGACAAACAAATAAACAAAGTGCACAGGGACTCAACAGGAGAGACTGCGCAAACACAAATTGTGTGCCTCTGGAAGGCTCCCTCTACATTTCAGAGAAATTTTTATCGGTTGATGTTTTCCATATGTATGATAAATTTAATTTAGATTAGATAAGATTTAGAAATTAGTATAATGCACAAATGCAAATTTCGCAGGAACTATAAGGGTGGTGTTCTAAAAAAACTATAGGTAGTTGACTCTAACTTATTTGTACATACACATGAAGTTTGTTGAAAATCAGACAACCGAGACAGCAGATATCGTAGAAAAAAGAGACAAAATGCACAGGGACTCAACAGGAGAGACGTCACTTTGCTTGACCAATAAAGTATGCAGAAAAAACTAATAACCGTGAAGCCAGTAGAAAATTCAATGTCACTGAAGTAAATGTTCATAGACGGAAATTCTTAACCTTCATCCGCTCCTCAGGTCCATTTGAACCCATTTCGATTTTCAATTTTTAATAATTAAATAGAAATGTAGAAAATCGATTTTTTTACTTTTATTTAAATACCTTGGATATTATTATTATTAATTCTTATTTATTTAGAGTGACTCGTGTGGTCTCGATAAAAAAATTCACCCAACCTTTCCTCAGGTGCAAATGGAGTCATTTCTAATTTGTTATACCTTAGTAAATAAAATTAAATATTTAACCATGTTTCTTCATTTAGTTGTTTTTTATGGTATTCTTTCACCTCTTGACTACATATTCAAGCTGCTATTACACACCCTAATCTAGAATTTATATATCCATAACTACTACAGTAGCAAATGATAATATCGAAGCACTCAAGAGCTAGGACTCCAGAAAAATTCAGGAACAATTATCAACTGTGATCTTGAGTGTTTTGTTTTCAGTCGAGATTCAATCGGCAAACAGGTCAATACAAGATTTTGTACACATGCAAACGATTTTAGTTTTTTTTCCATTGATAGATTTCTCCCTCATATTCTCTTTGTATGACTTCGATTATTTAAAGACAGTTAGCAGAAAACTTACGTCCAAAGTTCTAATAATCAGGTCACACTACTACTATTCTACTACTAGAACATGGCCCATTCAGAATATTTTGAAGGTTAAATTTGCACATTCTTTTGCAAATCCCCACTCGAAAGAAGTTAAGTATTTTAGTTTTATGCATTGTTTTGTATTGACTGGACATCTGTTTTGTGACATAATCTGCTCATTTAGAATATAAAGTTCTTCTATTTGCTATTCAGTTTAGGTAAGTTACATTTTCTTTGGAAAAGTTCATCTTGTAATTTTTAATTTCATGTAAATGATCTCAATTTTTAGATTTCTGCTGTGTCATGTTCAACCAACAAAGAAATTGATGAACCATTTTTATTATCTGACAATGAAGAAATAAGTTCAGAAACATCAGACCACGTCGAAATCCATGCAAGTGAATCAGAAAGTGAAGATGATCCTGATATTTCAGTACATATCTGTCAAAAGATGGAAAAATACAATGGTGTTCTGAACCATCTGTACAAACTGGGTGATTAACAGCAGCTAATGTCATTACAACAGCATCAGGAGTTACAAGATATGCACTGTCTCATATAAATGATGAGTTTTTGGCATTCTCCTTGATATTTTCCCCAAATCTTTTCAGTATCATTCTAGACAATTCAAACTTGGAGGGAAGATGAGCATATAAAGAAAATTGGAATTTTATAGATTATGTGGAACTGGAGTCTTATAATGGTGTCCATTTCGTCAATTTATGCCAAATAAACCAGCCAAGTATGGTATAAAATTTTGGATATTATGTGATAGCAAAACCTGTTATATATGGAATATCCAAACAAATACGGGAAAAGCTGAAGGTGAAGCACTGAAAAAAATCAAGGAATGCATGTGGTTCTTGATTTGAGCAAAAATTTTAAAGGACGAAATATCACGTTTGATAATTTTTTTACATCATTTGAGTTGGGACAAGCTTTACTAAAAAAGAAATTAACAATGATTGGTACAATAAAAAAAATAAAACATAAATTCCTACAACATTACAATATTATTGCAGATAAAGGGGAAAGAGATTTTTTCTTCTGTTTGCATTTACTAAAGGTGCAACTCTCGTGTCATATATTAAAAAATAAATGCATTGTATTGCAAAGTACATTGCATAAAAAAAGAAATAAATAATGATAGTAAGAAACACCTGACCATTACATTAGACTACAATGCTACTGGAGGTGGAGTCGACTCTCTGGATAAAATGCAAGTCAATTAAACCACAACAAGAAAAACAAATAGGTGGCCTGTTATTGTTTTTATGAACATGTTAGACATGTTTCCAATACTTTTGTTATTTTCACATCTGTAAGTCCAAATTGGAATGCCCAAAAGCATCATAGAAGATTGTTCATTGAAAACATTGGAGAAACGGTAAAATCACACACAAGTAGAAGCAGGGCCGGCCCAAGCTACGGGCAAGCTGGATGGCTGCTCGGGGCACCAAAGTTTTGAGGGCGCTATCCTGATCATTTATCTATGCAAGTGACTAAATATTGGATACCAATTTATATCGACGAACAGGCTAGAATCTTGATGGCATTCCTTTTAATTTTTCATTATCAAGAACTTTTACAGAGGAATGAATAAATTAACATGTACTTTGTAAATAACTGAACAAACATTATCGGAGGGGGGTGTTGGAGTACTGTCTTGCCCGGGGTGCCAAAATTCCTCGGGCCGCCCCTGAGTAGAAGAGTCCATATTCCACAATCAGTTTTCGCCAAAAACATCGTACTGAGCATAAAAAGTTCTAATATTGAGGATACATCCGAGCCATCTTCATCTATACATTCTTCACTGAAATGGTCAGAAAGAGGTTGTTTTCATCTCTGCCTAAAATCAAATAACAAACAATAATATTTGAAAATCTTGGCAGAAATATACCTGTAAAAATCACTTAAATTCCATGCCAAAAATTTTTAAAATAGTTTTCTAATATATTTTATTTTATAAATGATTGCTTTTATGATTTTTTGATAATTTCATGTTAATAAATGTAATATTTTGTTTAAATTTTAGGTTAATAAATATTTTGTTGTGAATAATAGTTTTTTGTTTTAAGTAAGGCGGGTCCAAATGGACCTGAGGATCTTGAGTGTATATTTGCTTTGAGGAATGGATGAAGGTTAAAACAGGAACTTGAAAGTGCCACATTTAGTTGAAAATCATTCAGTGGTCCAAAATGTGGTCACTTTTGTGATATAAAAAAGAAGCAGTTGAGTTTGTGCATACTCAGAAAAAATGCAGAATGCCAGTTTTGCGTGAAACGATTCAACCCATAGCACAAGAAATAGCATGTGAACTAAAAATCCCACAACAAAAATTTAAGGCCATTGATGGTTGGTGCATGCAAATTATGTGAGGAAATAGTTTTTCCTTACTCCAGTTAACTTCTCAGTGTCAAGAACTGCCTGCAGACTTCAGCAAGAAACATCTTGCCTATCAAAAACATGTAATTGAATTGGACTTATAAATACCAACAATTACCTTTTGAGTTAAATTCGCAATGCTGATGAAACTCCAGTTTTATTCAACATACCGTCTAATTACAGTGTCCATGAAAAAGTTGCAAAATCTGTGATAAAAATGATATGCAACGAAAAAATGAGTAATGCTGCCCATTTTAGCAGAGGAAATAAAATAACCACCATATGTTATCCTAAAATGAAAAAAAAACTGCCTACTGGAATAATAATTAGATGTCATGAAAATGGATGAAAGCCAAAAGAACTTATGAGACACATTGCCTGGAACAGAAGACCAGGAGCATTATTAAGAAAAAGAAGGATGCTTGCACTACATGCATCCAAAGAGCACATAACACTTGAAGTTAAAGATTCATTAACCTTCTAATAATACCTGGAGGTATGACATCACCGCTTCATGTTCTTGATGTTGCTGCCAACAACCTTTTTAAATGTAACTTAAAGTGTTTATATTCCGAGTGAAAAAGAAACCTAAATTAACCTTTTGAAATGCTCTGCCAATGGATCAAGGCATCATAGCAACAGACAAATCCGGAAGTAATAGTGAATGGATTTAAAAGGTGCTACTTATCCAATGCCATGGAAGTGAAGATGGTGATTTGTGGGAGTCTATTGACAAAGTTCAGAGTGATAAAGATAGGGAGAGTGAGGACAATCGTGAAGAGAGTGATGATGACTGATATAATTTGTTACTTTTGTAACTTATTTAATTTTTGCAGGAATAATATATAATTAGGTCATAAAATCTTTGTTCTGTTTTGACAGTACTAAATGGGGAGTCATCTTAGATTTGGGTAAATACAGTAATTTATAAGAATTAAAACTTCACTAGACAAATTCTTATGGCCATAAATTCAATAAATAATGACATTGTGCATTACATTACACAGATCTCTTTACATTCATAGTTTAGCAGGTTTTAGGTTGCTGAACTATTTTAAATTAGTTATTATTTATAAATCATTCCCAAAACAGCACAATCGCCAATTTACCAACAGCAATAACATTTTAATTATTCAAGAAAGATAGAAGATTAAATCCATGAAAGAAGGAAATGTTTTCAAAGAGAGAAGATACATTTTATTATTCATTCACACTAAATATATCTAACCCATAGAATTTCAAGATTTGGCAGAATGCATGTCATGTGATACATTTAATGTTATTCCAACTAAAACAAAATATTATACATAAATTTAAAAAGTGAATTTAATATCAACAAAATACAACCTTATGAAATAATTATCGCTTTAAGTCTCATGAAAACTCTCTTGCTCACCTATAAGTAACAACCGCACATGATTTATTACGCCAGCTAAGTGTTGGCAGACTCTAGCTCGTTCTTCTTCTGCCCAATGAGGTGTAGGCTGTGTGACACCGGCCTGGTACTTTGCCCAGTTCAATACTGCCCTCCAAACGTCTTCTTCATCCAGAGAAAGCTAAATTGCAAGTGAGACAAGGTAACGCTTGTGGATAGACCTAATCGAAAATGAGAACTATTACACAAATTTCCAGCATTCAATGACAATGCACTTTCATTGTTTTAGATCAACTAGTGATATATTTCTCATTTTAAATTTCTTATATATCCGGACTACAAGTAAATATTTAAGTGGGCTATTGCACTTTGAGGTTTCAAACAATCAAAACAATCCAAGATAAGATTCCAGATTATATTTCTATTAATGAAAACGTGGCAAAAAATATTAATTATTAAAAACAAAATGTAATAGATGACATACTATACTATAGAATAAAGTAAACTCGGAAACATTTTAAGAATGTAACCTCAATTAAGAAAACGAAATATATCCAACCCTAATAAATCTTTGGACATTCTTAATCGATGTTAATAATGCAAGAGCCCAAGTACAAAAAATGTAACACTTCATAACTACTGCATATTTATTGGGAAAAATCGCCTTTAACTTCTTAAATTCTGCTTTATGTTAATGTTGCAATAATTTCACAGGGTAAACGTCAATGATCACCACTAGAGGTTACGAATTTAATTGGTTATTAAGAAGAAAGCCAAGAATATTTATGAGTAATTTAGATTCCCTAGCCTAATTTATTAGTTCAGCTTTATCAATACCCAATTTTGAACCAAGTTAAAGTTTCAGTTACTCTGCAGCAATTTAAACAAATTTTGCGATATCAAGTTCCACAAAATACATAAGGAGCACATCATTTACACTAAAAATAATATTAAACTTGCGAGTACAATAATATCGTGCTAGTGGTTTTGATTTCATAAACTTACATGGTCTGAAGAAATCAATTTGACAAGAGCATCTTTGGGTAGGTTCAGGAAAGAGTTGGTCTTCACACATTCTAGCGCATTCTCGCCAATATAGGAAATACATCTGTCAACAAATGACTTGGCACCTTTCCCCCCTGTAATTGGAAATCAAGGAGGAAATTGCCATCTTATTACTATCCTAACAATAGTCGGGATTTTAAATAAAACAATTATATTCTTTACAAACTGTATTTGAGCATAGGAATTGAAGACCAATACAGCTGGAGTTGGGTTACAAGGTAATACATACAAAACTTTCACTCTTGGAAATAATCACGTCATTCTATAAACTCCCTTCGCATGTCTTTTACAGAAATATTAAAACATTATAAGATAATATATAGATGCATTTATTGATTCAGCATCTGTTTTCTTCATAATACATATGTCCGTTCACATTGCTAATGTTGGAGGTTGAGACGGATTAACATTTTGAATCAACGTAATATTGTCCCCTTTCAACATTATCCTTCCAAGCGATTTTCTCTGCTTTGTCTTTATATGATATTCTTCTCCATCGTCCAAAACAAGATTCATATACTCGTCGAATCCAACGATGTGCCCTTCTATTCTCAGGTTCACGTTTTCGTACAACCAAACTTGCACTCGAGACCGGTTTTGTAAATATCGAAATATAAGGTTGATGGGCTGCACCATCACCTTTTGAACTTTCTGCGGTCCTTTGTACGACATGATGAAAGTTTTTGGAGAAGATCTGATTCACAAAACACAGATTAACAAGCAAATAACTCAGGAGGGTTTACAAACCAACAAACAAATGCCTTGCAATGGCGGCCTTTTATTCAACATGGAGGACTGTTGGCGTCCGAAGCGCCATCTTTACAAAAATACGGTCGAAAAGCGAATACCGCGTATTTTAAATTTAACATAAAATTCAACAATACTTAACCTTTGTCGTTTGAGTTCTTTTAATAAAGCACTTTTAAATAATAAAAAGTTCATATCAAGTTTTTTTTAAAGTACATTTTTCAATTATCGGGTCAGCTATTGTTTTATAAAAAATACGACAAAAATAACTTTCACAATGCCACCAATTTAATTTACAAAACTCACAACCCGGGTTTGCTTAGCATGAGTTTTGTAAATTAAATTTGTGGTATTGTAATAGTTATTTTTGTCGTGTTTTTCAAGATGGAATACCATCAAGTGAAGTCCCATACAGTCAAGTTATTGTTTTACAATTAATAATTAAACTTCTGAAATAACCTCCAATATAATTGCAGGAATTCCTGCAGGAAATTCCTTCAATTTGAACATTGCCACATTTCCTAAACAAATCTTGCAATAATTTATTAAATAAAATCTTAGCAACTTAATTAAATTTTTGATAATTCATTAATTGTTCTGGTTAAAAATTACAAATAGTAATTGAATCAATAGAAAAAATGTGATTAAATTAAAATAACTTTCCACTCTTTTGAATGCTCTGATTCAGTAATACTACTTCTTTACATGTATCTTCAATGATGCTAAAATCCAATTTATTGTGAATTTTTCAAGTGCATGCATGGATACAGATGCTTAGAAAAATTCCCTACTTCAGTACGCACATGCTTTTTTGTCACTCGTTTAGGCGCATGGGGGACACCTGTCACCCAAAATTAATGCCCATTTACAGAATGCCTTTTAAAATTTTTAAAATTTTAACACTACTATCTTATTTCTAGAGGTTTTTATGTAAGAGCTAAAATGAAAAATAAAAGAAACACACATGGTATACTCAGCACATGTGTAAACCTGACCAACTACAAACAGGGTGAAATTGAAATTGACTGGGCGACACCTGTCCCCCACACACCTACTGCAGGGTTAACCTTTTATAAATAGCTTTAGGTGTAAGTATGGATGATAATTTCAGTGCATGGATGCAATTTTTTGTTACAAAACTATATGATATTAAAATGGCCACATTGTCAGCAGACGCATAAAGAAGCAAATGGAACTTCCCTGGAAATAGGTAGAAACATATGTGTATGCTGCTGTTATGAATATACCACCTAACACAATTGAAATTACTGTGGCCATAAAAGAGTTTTTGAAAATCGTTTCTTCAAATGTTATTGCTACAATTAATACATTTGTTAAAGCTTTCTGGATGAAACCATTCATATAAGATCCTTTCAATAAGTTTATGCATGCCCTAGATGGTAATGATCACATCAAATTTTTGGTCATATACAGGCCCAACAAGAGTACCCAGTCCGGCTGAGTATACCAGGATGTTGTATACTTGTATTGTTGACAAATTGGATGTGTGGGAAAAGACATTAACAAAAATTAGAGCGGCCGGAAATAGAGATCTCAGTGGTTTCCTAGTATTCTTGGTGTTAACATCCATTTATTACGGTCATTTATACGGTATAAATATGTACTATGTATGTATTCAATATTTTAGTGCAACCAGTATAAACTATATGGACTTATATTTTCAAGACATTTAAGTGAGATTAACAATAAAGGTAAGTAATCGCTAGCTATTTATTTATATCCTTAGTTATATTTATTTAAGGAACAATATTTTTATTGATAATTATTCATAAGTTAAATACCATATTTACTCATGTACTTGTTATATTTATGTTTCATTTTTGTTATATTCATTAAATTGTTTTGCCTATTTAAGATCAACATGTTATTTTTTCAATAAATATAACCAAGTTTTTTCAGAAATGACTTGTTGCTTTTTAACCCTCATATCTATATGTGGACACACATGCACACACAAACACATATACAGACAGAAGGGGGGGCATCATACACTTTGCACAGAGGCTCGCATTAGCTCTTGATGCCCCTGGTCATATATCGAGATGAAATGAGCATAATAAATTCGAACTAGCAGTGCATTTATTAAGACTCTCTCCTCTAAACAAATATTTGGATGTTTTTAAGTTTTGGATTGGTGCTGGAGTCCGCTGCCCTAATTAAACAAGTTTGTCTTAACATCCCTATGTATGCCAATAGGTAGCTATGATGTTGAGTGTTCAACTAAACATTTGCATCGCTTGCAAATACCAGAAAGGAATAACATTATCAAAGAAACATCGGCCTTGCAGATGTGAATGAGAATCATAAAAGCTAAAATGAAATCCGAATATTTTTAAATAAATTTTTTTATTTAAAACCTATTTTACCCTAATTAAAAAAATAATAAACAAACAGGGGTGTACTGATAGACTCTGCAACCCCCACAATGTGGGGGGGCCCTGAGATTTAGGGGGCACCCAATCATTCAAACCATACTGACAAAGGCATCTGACACCCAGTTTAAAAATATGAAAAATGTAATTGCGACTTCTACAATATGCAGTGGCAGATGCATGAGGTGCTTGCCTGGGGCCTTGACAATCATGGGGGCCTCAAAACAGTCAAAAACTCGATTTTTTTTCAATATTTTATTTAGTAAAATATTTCAAAATCGGTATAATCTACTACTTATGTACTTACATAAATATTAATGATTTTTGTTAAATACGAGGGTGAATCAAAAAGTTCCTGGAAAGTTTCAGTAACAATGTTCCCGCATTCCAAATAATAACAAAGCATTGTTGCCTAAAACTAGAAATATCTTAGCCATAAAAATTCAATATTTCGTAATAATTCATTCATTTGTTCTAATATAAAAGCAGTTTTTCGAACCCATTAATTCATGAGTATGGATAACTTAAAGTTTGAGATTCGAGTAAACGTAAAATTTTGACAAAACTTGGATGGAAATCGAATGCCATTATTCAGGCTTTGCAGAAAGTTTACGGGGATGATGCATCTAAGAAAACTACAGTTAATGAATGAATTAAACGGTTTAAGCTTGGACGATAAGACATTAAAGATGACTATCGAAGTGGAAGACCATCAAAGTTGATCAACGAAGAAACCGTGGTCACCGTCCAATCAATTGTGGAAGAAGATAGACGAGTTTCAGTGGAAATGATAGCCAAACGTTTGGACATCTCATATGGCTCAGCTCAATCAATCCTCAAAGATAGTTTAGGATTAAACAAGCTTTCTGCTAGATGGGTACCGAAAGCGTTGCGCCCTGAACACAAGACTTAGAGAGCTGACCATGCAGTTGAGTTCCTCAACCGATTTGATGCAGACCCAGAAGATTTCTTTTGCGGAATAGTGACTAGCGATGAAACATGGATCTATCAGTACGATCCGGAAAGCAAAATTCAATCTAAACAATGGTTAACAAGGGGGTCAAGTGGACCAATAAAGTTCAAAGCTGAACAATCAATCAAGAAAGTTATGGCAATTGTTTTTTGGGATAATGAAGGTGTAATCATGGTCAATTTTCTTGAGGGGCAACGGACAGTAACAGGAGGTTATTACGAGCAAGTTTTAAAAAAACTGAACGCTGCGCTTATAAAGAAAGGTCTTGGAAACTGCACCGGCGAATTCTGTTTCACCATGACAATGCTCCAGCACATTCATCTACGGTATCAAGAGCCGTGCTTTGAGAATTGCGCTGGGAAACGTTGTTTCACCCACCCAACAGTCCAGACTTGGCTTTTTCGGTCTTTTTTCTTTTTCCCAAATTAAGGAGCACATCAAGGGAGTCTGCTGGGAATTGATATGTGAGGCCAAACAAGCAGTTTTGAACTGGTTTCATTCAAACGATCAAAATTTCTAAAAAATGGGTTAGAATGATGGCGACATCGAATGGAAAAGTGTTTAGAGTTAAATGGTGAATATGTTGAAAAATAACTCCAAAATAAATGGTTCTTTTTGAGTTTCTATTGTTTTTACATAATAATTCCGGGAACTTTTTGATTCACCCTCGTACAGTATAAAGAACAAATTTATTTTTGATTATAATTCATTTCTGTTTATTTTTTAATATATGCAAGTTTATATAATAAATATTAAATTTTCTATTTATGCAGTTCTGTAATTCAATTTATTTAACCTGCTGCATACATTTTTTCCATTTGGAAGTTGTAAAAATTTTTTTAGATTGAGTACCCCCCCACAGATAGTCGGGGGCCTCCTGTACCTTTTGAAGCTGAAGCTTTCAAATACCTTAATCTGCCACTGACAATATGCTTTATAACGCTGAGAAGAGGTTTTTCTCAGCATAAAAACCAGTGCAAGATATATGATTATGATTATATGCTTTCAGTCATCTCTCACTCTTAGGCCAATGCATTTTTTCATGTGTCAACACTTCTTGAGTGTTACATATAGTAAGGGAAGATTATTGTGCTTATTTTTGTATACTGTATTTACTTGTTAAGTAAAAACATGAGTAATGCATACACTGTTCAGACTCTAAAGGAGGACGACTTGACTTCAATTACCAGTCAGTCTGGTAGTCATTACATTAGGACTCCAATACCATCATGAAGTAAGTTTTTGTTTTCATATATAGGTGCATAAGTAGATTTTGGTTGACGTGCAGCCCACCATCTTTTCAACACCACAAGCCACCCCTGGTGACACATAAGATTTTACAGATCATATTTATTCACTAGGGGGCCGTTCAAGTATTATGGCAGCAAATGTTTAACTATATTTGACTCCTCATCCCCCCATGTCAGTGACAGTTACCATTTGAGTGATCCCCTCCCATCATCTTACATAAAAGTTTGTTGTATCCTCCCTCTTTTTCAATAAAAATCATAAAATGCATGCTTATACATGGCAGTATTTTTAATGCCTTCTTATAGCGATATAATGTATTTTAATGCTCTATAAAGTAAAATGAGGAAAAATTTATGAGCAAACAAACTAAAGTTTTGTTTACCAAAAAATCAGTTAAATATGGTGAAAATATTTCAATGTCGGGCGAAATGCAGGTAACGAACAGGTGAAAGCTTGCTGTGAATAAGCTATCGTGACATGTAAATCGCACATAAAAAGTAAAAAATTCCTTAAATAAAAAATCTTATGTAAGCACTGATCATACCTCCACCCACAAGTCAGCAAATGTCAGCTTTTCCTAGAACCTCCCTCCCCCCTAAGGGGGATGAATCACAGACCCCAGGAGCTTAGCTCCTACACCTGGAAATTTTTCTACTACACAATAACCAATGTGAAAAGTGCACCAGCATCGTAATATATGCAGGATCGATGGCTTCACTTCCTCTCCAAAGGAATACTTATCATTTTTTAGCTGTAAAATATCATTGACCTAGGCCAAGAATCAAACCCACAATATTTGAAACCATTGTGGAGTGTTTCAACCATTGCTCCGCTGGTGTAATTTAATAAGCATACTCAATGTCATAGAGTAATGAATGCATGCGCGCACCCAGGATTTTCTCTTAGGAGGGGCTTAGCTCTAAAAATACATGGGTAGATTGCTAGTTGTTAGAAACGTCGCACGATATAAATATGCGTAATTAAAGAAGTATATGAATAATGATTATAAATTATAAGCTGAGATAAATATATAAAGTAAAGAGTATATTTCCTGTGAAAATACACGTTTACAAGGCTAGTAAGAGATCTTTTAAGGGGGGCTGAAGCCCGTCAGCCCCCCCTCTCGGTGCGCCCCTGAATGAATGCATCTTATTTTTTTTGTCTCTATGACATTATAAGTATTGTTATGCATAACATAATATTTCGAACCCATTTCTCCAAATGGATTAAAGTTAATAAAAGAAAACGACATTACTATAATTTTTTATAATTTCATACTTTTCAAAATAGCAGTAGCATTTGTGTGAGAGCAGGGAGAGTTCTTCATTAGCATACGGACAATGATAAGTAATTCAACTTGGAAAATATTTAAAATATTCATATTATTTGCTGTGGGGGGCCCTCCAGATTTTCCAGTATGCCACTGCCACCAAATGAACTTTTTTAACCCAAACTATTCATGCTCTACCTATAAGGTATAGTGTTTAAAAATTGTGGCTCAATTAAAAAGTTTAAATTAATAAAAAGCAACTTAAAAATTTTTATTTGTTTTAAAATAATCATTGACTACTGACAATTTGTAGCTATAAATGTAAAAAAATAAATCAACCGTTTTAAATTCATAAACTTTATTTCATTTTTAACCTAATTTTCATATCCAGGTTTCTTCTTAATAATACTTGAAAGTACCTAATAATCAAAAGTAAAACCATATTAGCCCTTAACTAGGTGCGTCAAAGAATTTCACACAACATGGAATGTGGTGCCCTGAGTGTAACTTTGCATTATGTGGAAAATGCAGTTGTAAACAATAATAATAATATTGATAAATTTGCTAAAAATATTGTTTATTTAGCCATTTAATGTATGTAATGATTTATAATTCTTATTGTTAAAATTGTTGTTAGTAATTTCTACATTATACACTAACTAAATTTTTATGATATACAGTGAAACTTCGATTTTACGTCCTCCAATTTGACGTTTTCCTCGATTCTAAGAATTTTTCTTTCATTCCCGGTGTTTGGTCCATAAGAACAATCATAAATTTTAACCGTTTTTACGTTATGTGCTTTTCTCGAGCTTCACATCTGGATAATATGTAAAAGCCCCAGATTTTACGTTTATAGTATTTAAATTTGTTGAATTGTTTTCTATATTCTCTTATTAAAAAACTATATTAGTGTATTCCATATTATTTGCCCTTAACAATACTCAAATAATGATCTTTGTGTTAAATCATATGCGTCAGTCATATGTAATCAGGGGCGCTGAAAGTCAATACGGGCCCCTTTACAAAACTTGCCAGGTCCCACTGTATGATCTTAATTCTCTCTCTAGGTCTTGACATCTGACGTAAATCTTATGTTCTCTTACCACAATAGTGAATATTTTTTATTAAATGCAAATTGAATGATGTCACTCAGTTCTATTGTGCATTTTGGTATTTTGGCAGTTAGGCACACACGCATATATGTATATAGTAACAAGATTTATTTTTGCAACAGCATTAATATCATAATAAATAAATCTAGGCACAGCATATGCGCCACAGGTAGAAAAGTAATGCTATTATAGACATTTTGTTAATTTAAATAAGTGTCAAAATACTTATTATACTTAAATACTTATTAAAAGCTTATTATATTTGATGCTTTTGGATATCAAAGCTTCCACGGCATAGCAATGACCTTAGCAGAAACCTAAATGAAGTAATAAATTGTATTTATCTCTTGCATTTTGGTATGAGTATTCAGCGAGATGTCATTCCAACATCGAGCAGCAATGTAAATGCACAAATCAACACTTTACATATTTTATTTACAATTCTTATGTAATAAAACAAATTTTTATTAAAATTCATAACAATATTTATAGATGGTGAATTTTGTAATAAAGCGACTTTAAGATAGTAGTAGCAAAACCTAGGGTCCGGGCCCGATGAGGGCCCATGGGCTCCAGGGCAGCGACCCCCACTGTCCCCCCCCTCTCATCAGGCCTGTATGTAATGAACTAGTTTTGCAGGCGTTCAGTACATTTGATTCTGCAAAATGTATTTGATAGATTTGTATATGTTTTAGTTTTATTAAATATTACAATTTGATACATTTTTGAACCAACACTGTTATGAAATTCTACCTATGATTTATTTCACATTTTATAACCTAGAAGCATGAGTATTAATTTTTATCATTTGTATTTAGATTAATAAGAATTAACTTTCTTTTAAGTCCTGTACTCATGGCTGATATTGCCTTAAATATAGAAGGAAACTAAAAAGTAACCAGAGTGCCAGAAGAATGAAATGTGGATGGAGTTCCATTACATATTGATACAATGAAAAAATACTGAATGCAAGATGAGTCGTGAGACAAATCTGACCTTTCATACCTCAAACAGTTTGTCTAAATATGATCAATTTGGGAAACAATTTGTATACAATGTCAACTAACATCCTCTAGCAGTGGCCAATAACACGAGCAGGAAATCAGCCCTCTCAGCGATCCATGTACCCCCTAGGAAAGTCTTCACATGCCCCCAGGTTGAAGACAGTTGCTCTAGCATATACTACATAGCGAACAGCAACAGTTCTTTGCAGATTTCTATAGCATTACCTAAGTTGTCCATTCCTCTGCAGGGTACTTTCCCAAGTTTACTAGAGGTTATTAAGAAGTTATATTTTGGCAGAGGTCAACGCAAATATGGGAACACATGTTCAATTAGCATCATGCTTGTGATTTCCTGTGTTGACGATAAACATGAGAGTGAAGAATCGCGAGGCTATAGAAAAGAGTTTTGTGCAGTGTGGACCTTTCTCTAAACAGAGGAAATACTTGAAACATTTGCCACTAGAAGAGCTGGAGAGAGCCCTTTCTACATGTTTCAAGCAGGCTCATGCAAGAAACACTGCAGTTAGTGGTTTGCGCGTGAAAGAAAAGGCATTACATCTCGCTGCAAGATTTGGCATCAACAATTTCACCACATCCAATGGTTGGATAGACAGGTTTAAGAGATGCTATAATCTTGTTTATAAAACTATATCTGGTGAGAGTAAAAGTGTAAATATTGACGATGTTGAAAATTGGAGAACAGGCCATGCACTCTGTGACATTTACAATGCAGATGAGATGGGACCTGCAACCAAAGAAAACTTACCACATGAGGGGAATCGGACCATGGTGGTAAAAGGTCTAAAGAAAGAATAACTGTTCTTCTTGTGTGTAATGCTGACGGGAGTGACAAACTATCACCTTTAGTAATTGGTAAATTTAAAATTCCCCGATACTTCAGGAATTTTAAGCTTCCTACTCAGTATGTGGCTAATAAAAAAACTTGGATGATTCTTCAAGTCTTTGAAGACTTTTTATGGCATTGGATACACAAACGAGAGCAAAAAACAGCAAAATTCTACTTTTTGTTGATCAATGCCCTGCTCATTCAAGGAACCCACTTCATTTGGGAAACATCAAAGTTGTTTTCTTCTCACCTAATTGCACCAGCCATCTTCAGCCTCTGGATATGGGTATAATCCATGTTATTAAATGCAACCACATAAAGTAAATTATCTGAAAAGCTATGGCACTGATAGATGGAGGAGAGCTTCAAGACACTACAAAAATGAAATTGAATCATTTAGATGCATTTTACTCTACAGCTGAAGCTTGGTGATCAGTATCAGTAAAAAACTGCTTTAGTAAATATGGGATTACAATGAATGCAAGTGATGAAAACATTTCCATAGACTGTGATGTGATCTTAAATGAAATGGAAGAGGATGATTGGCATCGTGTGCAAAGTGCTGAAGTAACATTTGAGGATAATGTTAGGTGTGATAGTGCTCTTGAAGCATGTGACATGAAAACTGTTGAGCAGTTAGTTGAACAATTAGCAACAAATGAAGAGGAAGAAATGGAATTAGTTGAAGATTCTACACAAATTTCATTCGTAACTGCACTTCAGGGATTAGAAACAACAAGAACATATTTGTCTAGAGGTGACACTTACGACAATGTAATGGTGAAGTGCAGTGAGATTGAAAATGAAATATACAGGTTAAAAGGATCAGAGAAAAAGAAACAAACAAATCTGTATGATTTTTATAAAAAAATAATACAAATATTGAATATGTAAATACTATCTTTACTATTAAAACTTAGTATTTTTGTTATTGTAGTATTTTATTGAAGTATTTCATGACAATAGTAATAAGCATAAAATTTTCTTCAGGATAATGAATCTGGAATTTTCTTGATTTTACATTTTCCTCTTTTACTTTTTCCTTGATTTTACTTTTTTTAAAGTGGTCCTTTCAAAAATGTAAAATTGGAGTTTCACTGTATTTAGGACAGTATGAAATTATAGCATTAAAAATTTGTATTTATAAAATATTAAAATAAATCCCATTATAAGCCAAAAGTTGTAACAATAGAAGAAATAATGCTAAAAAAATAATGTTATTGAAATATTTAAACTTTTACTGGCAAATCACAATGTGTATATAGCACAGTAGAAGTGATGCACACAGCTTTGTCTGTTTTAATCCTCAAGAACAATTGCTAAAAGATTGTAAACAACTTGTTTGACTACTCTGGCAGTATTGATAGGTTACACAAAAGAGCAATGCATATGAAGCAAAATTTACAAATTGCCAGAATTTCAAAAGGTATTGACACACACTATATGCTGGCCCATCCACTTAAGGGTTAATTATAATTCCCTTTTGGCTCTGATATAATTGATTTTGGCTGTCAGATATAATTTTATAATAAAATAAAATACAGTATTCAACCTTTTATCCACAATTGCCAAAACTGGATTCACCTGCAAAGTAGATGTTCTTTAACATGGCAAACATCCTTAGATGAGATGTAATCTGTATTAATAAAAGGCAATGTGTGTGTGTGTGCAGACAGCATATCTTGAAAACCAAGAAACTTTAAACTTGGTACTTACACTTACTAATGGGATCATGAGGATGTGCACCTTGGAGCTAGAATTTTGATTTTTTGCAGGAGAGGGTAAGTGGAGGTGGTGCCATTCCCATAAGATAACATGTAAAAATCGATTTTTCAACTTATATGCTTTTACCCTTTTGCAAATTTTAATTAGGAAGAATTGGCCTATGATCTTTGGACCTGAACCATATTAAAGAAAAATAAATTACATTTTTTATTCTTATCATTAGTTTGCCTATGATACAACATCACTCAAGTTCTACATTTAAATCATATTTATTTGAAATTTTAAGCTTTTTAATGATATGTTGCCTTGCCATTGTTAAACCTCGAGATTGTATTGTTGCCTTAATCCTTATACTATATGTGTAAGGAATGCATGCTTTGAAATCTTTAATACAAGAGAGAGGAAAAAAGAAAGAAGAAGAGAGACAGAGAGGGAAAGAGACAAAATTAAATGTTCCATAAATTAAAAATTATTTTGGGCATGTAAAAATTTTATAGCATAATGCATTTCTTTGTCATACAATTTATATTCACCCAAAACTATTTTTATTCTCTGAAACATTCAATTATGTGAATTTTATACTTATTGTTTACTTTTTAGTGCCTATAAAAGTTGGTTTCACTAATTTTTATTTTTATTTGTGCTTAATAGTTAATTCACGCATATCCATCATATTTGACGGGCAATTACACTAGTGGAAAATAATTCAATAAAGTAATACAGTTATTATTTCTCTAATTTTCATTAACATTGATAAACTTAACTATTTAGTTATATTTAGTGCAATGTATTCATCAGTACAAACCATTCATGAATGATGTTTTAACATGATACTTGAAAAATTCAAAAATCTGGTCACCCATTCTATTACATTTAATGTATGTATGCAATATGAGAAAGCTTTTAGCTCATGTGAACATGTGATTTTTTTTCCATATGGCATTAATTTTGCACAGCTTAGTTTTTCCTGATGCAGCCTTTTCCCTGAACATAATCATCATCTTACACAATGGATTAATATATTTGAAAACTTGAAATCACAAATAACAGATGTAAAGTTGTATTTTTAAAAATGTCTCACTATGCATGTAAATACTCAACTGTGAAATTATTTAAAAATTATTTTGGGTTTGTCACTTGTTTTATTATAGAAAGCAGATATTTTCCTTTGGATTTTTTGACTGCCATGCTTGAAACTTTAAAATTTTCGCTGCAAATTAATAAAAACTAATTATGAATGAAAATAACTTGCAGATGTTAGTAAGATATAAATCAACCATTCAATTCCAGGCCATATATAAATGCAGCATGGAAAATTATCATTAAATTTTATAAATATACATTTCCTTAATGCCTTTCTCTGTAACACCAATTGGAAAGTATTTTTGTCATATCCTTCCTCTGCTCTGGCACATTTTTATTGAACCACTTCTCTTATTATTCATGAGGATAACTATTGTGATGCCAAGCATACTCTATTAATATATTCATACTATATTTACATTTACCCATTAGGTTAAATATTTTTGTTTCAAAAACCATGAATTTTTACTATAAAACAGCTGATCTATGTAGTGATTCACCAATCATTGATTTTAGGAAGATCCGTCCTAGAATTGACAATCAGTGGATGATTACTGAGGACTGCTTTGTTGGCAAAATGTAAAATTGTTTTTCCAACTGTTCTTTTTGTATTGGAATTATCTTTATCATCAATTAAGTTCCAGATTAATACTTAATTTTTGGCATTAATAAGGATTGAATGATACAAAATGCTAGATTAGTAATTTACCATTTTAGTTTCAGAAATTCAACTGACTAAAGTTGGCAATTTAAAAGGAAAATTATTAATTAGAAATAATGAATATTTTTGGAATCCATACATTATGCCGCTGTCATATTGACTGTTTCAAAAGGGCAATGTGAATGGTCTTTTGTTTTGTGCCACCCTTCTCACCTGGTGCTCTCTCTTGTGTTTCCATTGCAGCAGCAAGAAAGGTGCTTGCATTGAGGGGAGAAAGTGTTGATGTCACATGGTCTTCACATGCCAATCTTAGTTCCTCCACACCAAGATCTTGGGCTAACGATAGCATCTCAAAAACAGCTTTATCTTGCAACATTATCTGAAAGAGTAATACATGAATTTATAAATATGATGTTTGTTTGTATTTCTGGCTAATTGTAAAGCCTCTTGGACTATTATAACCATAACTCCTTCCACACAGGACACACACATTATTAATAGTTTCCTTTTCACTCCTTTTTATTGTTGCCACACTCTTCTAATTCTTCAGTAATATGCATCTTGCAAATAAAGGTCTTCCATATCACAGAATTAATTGGCTACCTTTTGTAATTCTCCATTAAGACTAATTGCATCTTTATCTGGAAAGCTATATTTCCTGATTATACTCTCAGTTAAAATCTGTTAGTAGTTGGAAACCAATAAATGATTTCAATAACAGAAATGCAACTGATCTATGGTTGTTCTATTCCGAGTGATCTGAGACTATATTATATATAGGGGCAGATCTAGATGCATAGCTTAGGAGGAGGGGGCAATAAGAAAACAAATATATTTACTAAGAACGTTTTATAGAAAATAATATCACCTCATTATAATAAATATATGGCATATATTATACACTGCTTATGTATTTGCAAAATATTTCTAGAATGACTATATTATAAAATAAATTAAGTGAGATAATATTTTAATGAAGATTGATCATCTCCCTTAGGGGGGTAATTACTCTATTACCCCCATTTGTATCCACCATTTATTGTCTGTGAGTGGATAAAGGTTGATGATCTTGGTCTTCAGGCATTTACTCAATTTGGGAGACTGAATTATAAGATGTGAGTGCTATATTCTAGTGTTAGGAGATACTTTTGTAGAAAATAGTCTAAGAATTCATATTAAGAATATAAATATGCATAAAGAAGGAAAAATAACTACTTCATTTAAATGGTAAAGAGTAAAAGATTAAACTGATAAAAATACAGAAGATGAATACCATTCCTTGCATGAAATTTTAACATAAGTTGCCTCACATGGCATGACACTCAAAGCTAGCAAGAATGTAAAATATTGTTTGTGATGGGGATGATAAAGAAAGAATGGAAATTGCCATATTGATCCCAGGTGATTATATCTACAATAAAAGTCCTTGAAACTTAATTATCTCTTTGTCTGTATGTTTGAGTAAGTTACACAGTGCTCTAGTGGTAAATGGAAATGTAAACAAATAATAGGGTTGTTGAAATTACAAAAAGAAAAATGGAATTATCTGCTTAGCAGCACCACAAACTAAGGTGAGTTGATAATTTTAACTGAACAATAAGCACTACCCCCCAAGCAGCACCACCTAATAGAGTGAGTTAGGGTCAGTGGCATAGCCATGGGAAGGCAACAGGACATTTGCCACCCCCAAGATCAGAGATAATCTTACAAAAAGCATAGAGTATGCAAATGTCAGATGGAAATAAGGTATATGAAAGGTATCTAAATTAGAATCAGTACCTTTATTCATTAACTTCTATCATTACACGAATTTTCTTGCAGATAAATCAATAAACAAGTGCTCAGATAATAATGTGTTGAACTATTTGCCTCCCAAACTAAATTTCTGAATGCGCCACTCGTTAGGGTTACCGTCCAGCTTGGCCGTTTCTTACCATAGAGGTTGATTGCCTGTTTGTTCATTAAACCTGCTCTATAATAAATAAATAAAAATAATCTACCGATATTTGATATAATAATACAGAAACACTATAATTACAATTTAATCATTATTATTAATGACAAATGGAGAAACCTCCTATTAACCATAAAAATAATAAAAAGGAAGAACATACATGCCAGTTTAGGGGAATTTTATTATTTTTTATGGTTATTAGGAGGCTCCTCCATTTTTCATTAGTATTAACCATAGAGCTCTGTTTTCTTTTCATTATTATATTATGTTAAAATATGTTAATTTTTTTATCGGCTGTTGCGTATAAGAAAATGTGTGCCTCCCTCCCCACCAAAACAAATTTGAAGTCCCGGAAAAAAATTTAAAGCCTGCACAAAAGTAATTTGGCCTCCATTGGGCCATGCTCTCCAATCCACTCTTTTCTGATGTGGCAATCCTAAGGTGAGTTCATCATTTAACTGAATTTCAATTATAATTTTGGCCGAGTAGCTATAACAAATACATTCTATTCTTATAAACTGACCGCTTGGACCACACAGCAATTTGAATAATTGAATCTAAGATAAAGTACAGGTTATTTACACACACATGCCATAACTGTACATTGAACAACACATGGATTACAAAAGATCAAAAATGACTGCTTGTGCCAATTGCATCGAAAGTAACTAAGTTACAATATTTCATGGTCAGTTAACTAAAGTCTTTGCACCCTATTTTTCTGTTTAAGTTCGCCCCACTTTATATTGCCCCATTTCAGTTTTCTGTTATGTTGAATTTTATGAAAACTCGACATAACAGTGAAGGAGAGAGGGAGGGAGAGATAGTGAGGTAGAGAGAAATAAAGGGAGAGAGAGAGAGGGATGAAGACAGAGAAGGAGGGAGAGGGGGAGAGATAGATAAATAATGGTCTTTATTATGGCGAGATTGAGACTAGGAAGTCTATTTATTCAGAGAAAGAGAGAGGGGGAGAGGGAGGGAGTGATGGTGAGGAAGAGATAAATAAAGGGAGAGAAAGGGAGGGAGGCAGAGAAGGTGGGAGAGGGAGAGATAGATAGATAATGTTCTTTATTAAGGCGAGATTGAGACTAGGAAATAATTCTTCAGAGGAGAGAGGGGGAGTGGGAGGGAGAATGGGAGGGAAGAGGATGGGAGAGAGAAAGGGAGAAAAGGAGGAAGAATGAAAGGTGGCTTAAATCTAATACTTAATTGACGGGCAATTATGCTAGGTAGGTGATAAACGTTAACAAGTAGGGATGCACATGGGTTTCCCATGGTACAGAAGTGCTTTTCGTGAAATTCGCCGTAGTATAATCGTATACTAATGCATTTACTTTGAAATCAGAAAATCATTTTTTCCTTATATTGTGGTAGCCCTGCTTTTTAGATCCTTCTAAACATATTCATTTCGTTTTGCTATTCTATACTCGCTCTACAAATGAAATTTCCTTGAAATCGGTTTAGCCAATACCTTCGAAGTTTGTAGTTACAGAAAAATTCTAACCTTGTGGTAGCCCGCTCTAGTCGACACGGTTGAAATATGCTGTTTTGGTTATTTATTTATATGAAGATTATATATACCATATTTGGTTAAAATCCATGCGGTCAGTTCTCTAGAAATACTCGTAAAAGAATTATTATTTTACTTTTTACTGTGGTAGCCCTACTCGTTAACTCCGATTTATACATCTTGATTTTATTGTGGTATGTATTACAAATCTAATATACAAAATTTTATTGAAATCCGTTCAGCCAATCCTTCCATATCCTTAATTACTGAAAGAGTTTAAATTGTAATTGCGGCACCCCCATTTGGCTGATTCGGTCTAAATATGCTAGTAAGATTTTGCATGTATGTGTAAATATTAAATTTGGTTAAAATTGATGTGGACAATTCATCAGAAATACTTGTAAAAAAGAATTTTTTATTACTTGTATTGTGGCAGCCCTGATTTATATATTTATGCTAAACGTCTTGATTTTGTTTTTTTTTGTTGCACATCTCCTTTATAAAAAATTTCGTTGAAATCGGTTCGGTCAATTCCTTCCAAATTTATAATTACCGAAAAGTTTAATTTTGCAACTTTGGCACCCCTGCTGATTCGATTCGGTCGAAATGTGTCATTTTGGTCATGTATTTATGTGAAAATTCTATGTACCAAATTTGGTTGAAATCGGTTAAGCCAATTCTTCCCTGATATATGCGTACGGACGGACATCTAGAAGAAAATAATGCTTTTCAGCAATGACGAAAAGCACTAACAAGTAGGAATGTACTTGGGTTTTCCGTGGTACAGAAGTGCTTTTCGTCAAATTCGCCGTAGTGTAATCATATATGGTGTTAGTCACTTGTCCCGCCCCGCTTGCCCAAATCTTGCTACGGTATTGGGCGAGGGCTTCAATTATTCTCGGAAACTCCTCAAATTAATCTTTCAATTTATACGTCTCTAGAACTATCATTCTAATGTCCAGTACGTGTTCATCTAAGACAGTGATGGGCAACCTTTTCTACGTGGCATTACGAGTTGCCGATGTTTCGGTGGGCCAGATTAGACTTTAAATCGGACGTTAACTAGAGATTCTGAGGTATCATGTATGTAAAAATCAAGTCTATATTAAGTTTTTAGGGTTACATTCCAATATAAAATCTTCTATCACCGCAATTTTTATGTGCGAGTATATAATATGAATTTGTGTTCAATCTTATTTAATCATAGCTTCGCGGGCCGTACGTTGCTCACCACTGATTTAAGATCTGAGACGGGCGTGCTACCTACGGCCCGCGAAGCGTTGGTGGAGATGCAGTCTGTGATTTTTAATACAGATAATTTTGTATATTTTAAAAACCCATGAAGGGTTTTTGTGTGGCCCGCGAGGCTATGATGAAAAAGCAATTTGAAAAATTTGACACACAAATTTATACATTTTATGAAATTTTTTTAAATAATAATTATAATATTGAAGTGCTAACCAATAAACTTTATTAAAAATTGATTTTCACTTGCATGGCACCTCAGAATATATGGGTAACTACAAGTTTTTAACTCTAATCCGGCCCACCGAAAAATTGGCAACTTCCAGTGCGGACCCCAAAGGATTCGCAGCCACCGATGCGACTCACCATGTAAAGAGGTTGGGGACCATTGATCTAGGAGATGCCTATTACGAATTCTTCAATAAATAAGTAACGCTATTATTTAAGACGCATATATGTATAACGATTCCACTTGGCTTGCGCTTTTTATAACTCGAGTATGTGGGTTACCTCACGTACTTCCCATGTAAGTACTATTCGTTTTATGGACACTCCAGACCATTCAAATATTGAATCGTTTTAATGCTATTCCAAGTCGCTTGGTAGTCTATAACACTCAGAGACTTGATTTCACAATTAATTGTGCAGTATTATTATGGCGTAACCCTACGTTCTCTATCACCAGTGGGAAAATCTATGTCACAAACAACTTCAATGATTTCGTGGTTGGCAAATGTTTCGATATTTTCGTTTATATTAGATTCTTCTACGCCTCATGGTCCGACGTCACGAAATCACTCAGAAGCTCTGATACTCGAGCGTCCACATCGAGCCGCTTTACGTGGAACCATTTGGCGGTCCCTGGATAGGTTGTCTTCGAAGAGGTTCTAGACCCCGCAGCTGTAATCAGCGATTGGACGATTAAGCGAAAAATAAGAGGATTCCTTCACGCTCCTAAGTTGGTATATAATATTAGTCATTTAGAATAGAGTATTAATGACGACATATTTCTCTTCTCTGCTTAATTCTTTTGGAGAACTCCAAAAAACTGAAAGTAATTACGTTGAAGTCATGACTTTATCTTTCATCTTAATATCTACCAAACAATATTTTTTATATGCTAAATATAAGGAACCAACTTTATTGTTGTATGTTGGTGATCGTCATTAATAACAATCGTGATCAAAAATAAATTGTAAACACATTAGTGATACGAGGAATTAATAATTCACCATCGACACAGGTGCTACGTGCGGTAAGTTTGGAAGGGATACCTAACGTTTCAAATCTCGAAAGCGTAGGAAATCGAGAATCACGGCATGGGCGCTGTCAGAGAACACGGCGGCGCTGGCAGCAAAATCAGCACCCCTTCATATTTGTTGAAAATCGATGTTTGAAATAAGGATTTTATAGAAAAACAGCAAAAAACGTAATTTTCAGCAAAATATGAAATTAGGCTTAAAATTCCTAATAGATGAAAAACATGCGATGGATTGTAGTAATTTCAAAGCACGAAAAAACTTGCGAATGTTTTGGTAGCTATTATTTAAAACATTTCACAGAACAGTTTTGAAAATGCTCCCAAAGAAAAAGGAAAGAAGAAATCACAAACAATGAAGCAAATTATATTTTTTTCTAAATCGCAAGGAAATATATTAATATCTCAATAAATTATTTATGATGCGCGTTTTAAATTTGAGAATTAAAATTTTTCAATTTGAGAATGTGTTTGTGTTTTAATTCACTAAGCTGACCTTTGAAGGAAAACTTAAGATTCGGTTCAAACTTCTTCGTTCGGTGAAAATGGAAAAAACCAAAACAAATTATGAATTATCAAGCGTTTGTTTGTATCGATCGTTCTCAAAAATAATTCCTACAATATTTTGCAACGCATTACCCGCGCGTCTCTCTCGTTAATCAAAGGAAAATAAACGCGAAAAAGGAAACGCGGGTTTTAATGAGAGTTTGCGTCTCTTTCGTTTCATTGAACTACTTGTTGTGTTTGAGGTCATGACCAGACTTAAAGCGTCCTCTCTTTTTTTCTTTCTCTCAGCCTCTCTGTCTCGTACTCACGCAGGAGGCCCGGACCATCCCCAACCTCCCAGAGGTCAGTAACTTCTGCTGCTGGGAAGGAACGCCAATAATCCAACCAGACGATCCAGGCAGAGCAGCAAGAATGCGCTGATAGTTCCCTAACTGGCCGAAAGATGGCACGAACGCCAACTATTCGTGTGTCGTCGCGACTGATGCTTGCTGGAGCATTGCTGGGACGTGCTTCAAATTAATACATATTAATAAAACTATTCGACGGAACGAGTGATTTTTAAAATTTAATTAGGGAAAAATCTTACAGAAGATCGCAGTTTAGGAAACGATAATTCAAAATTTACTACTCCATAAATTGCCTTTTAAACTGACCAGCTATTCATTGCACTACCTCTCAGATACCCATTGCGCGTAGGCAAGAGAGAATCAGCAGGTTGCAAAAAAAATATCTTACTTTGTGTTGATTTAGTTCGCGTCTTATCTCTGTTGCATTATTAGCACATAAGTGATGTTAATCCCATTTTTGTCGCCAAAATTCGCTGTTGCGTCGCTCTAGAGCTTTGTTTCGATTAGTTTGCAGGGTGCGATGATATTACCTACTGCGCACTGTCTTGTTGTCAATTTCCGTCGCCATTTAAAATTTGTGAACTGTACTGCGACTTTTCTCTGGATTTACATGCATGTGTAGGGCTTAATTTCTAGATTTAATTCCGATAAATCCCCATAAACATGAGTTCAAAGGTATGTGGTAGAGCTTCCAGTGGTGACGAGATCAAGAAAATTGTTACTCTTTAGGTGAAGTTGGACGTGCGTCTCCGTTTTGAAGCTAGAGAACGTGTAGTTGATATCGGTCGAATGCATGGTATACCTACAACAATGAGACTCATTAGTGACCATGATGCTGACAGAATCAGAGGGTGCAAAAAACGTAACCCTTCTCGATGGCAAAGGCTATATCGTACCAGAAGAGCTATCATAGAGAAAATGGAATCTCTGCCGTCCGCGTGGATTGAAGATCAAACTCAACTGAACAGTTTTTCTAGTTATATTTTTTCTTTTAATAGCAATATTTTTATTTGTATTATTTTATTCTGACATTGTTTATTTTTCTTGCTTATTAAATAATATTAATTGGAATTTATTAAGAGTTATGACGCGGAATATCAAATTGCCTAACCGTATTACATTTATTTTAGTTACCTATTTCTTATGGGAAATAATATTTTAATTTACGTCGTGTTTTTCAGGAACGTATTATCGACGGTAACTGAGGTATGGGTGTTAGTATAATAAATATAGTGAAATTGTGAGAGTTTGTTATATTATGTGTTCCGAATATGTAACAAGAAAAGTATGAATTAAAAAAAGAAAAATATAATGTTTTTCTTTTGTGTTTTGCAAGAAGTCGCTATTAAAAGGTGAAAACAAGAAAAAAATTCAGATTGTTTGCCCACTATAAAAGATTTTGGTTTCCTGATGAATGTACTTTTCTTTATTACTATTTGCAGGATTTCCTAAAATTTCTAAATTTTAGATTTTTTAATGTCTTCGCAATAATAGGTTACGTCATTTTATGTTAAACCTTCAGGCTACCAAGGTATTTGACATCTGAATACTACAAGAGAGTAACTGATTTACCCCAAGAAAGTTTTCGTGTTAAATCGACTTGTTTATGAAAGTTGGTAAGTATTTTACATATTCAGTCTTTTTAGGTTATTTTAACAGATTACGCAGGACAACAAATTTTCACTTTTAGTCGATAACATGAACGAAATAAGCTGTTTTTTTTACTAAATCGAGTATGCTGATCATGAAAATGACAGTCAAAAATTTTTAGCACCCACAGTTTTTTGTTATCTCCTCATTTGTATTTGTATTCAAAATATATGAACTTACATATAACCTATTATGCAATTTGACTTATTTAAATGAGATTAAACTTGGAATCACTATTAAAACATCATAACTCACACTATGGTTGCAAATATAAAAAACACCAAGAAAAATACACAGATGAAGAAAAATGCACTGTTTTGACTCTAAATTCAAATCTCAGAAAGTTATTTTTCCTCTTAAAAGAAGCATATAATTTAAGTGAGAATAAACTTCGAATCCGCTAATTAAACATCATAGTCTCACATTATGCTTGACAAATATAACAAACACACTCAGAAAAATATAAAAGTGAAGAAAAACATGCTACTCTGACTCTAAATTCATTACAGAGAAAGTTATATTTTCCTATTATGGACAGTATCATCTTCCCTTTGCAAAAACCAGCAATAGTCACACATCATGTCAGGATCTCACCTTCCTTGATAGCAATGTTGCATGTTACTTATATCTTGGTGGAATCTATCTCCTTGTTCATCTCTAACAGCACCCAAGTCCAAATGAGAATGTAAAAAGTGTATTTTAAGTGACATCCGGCGTCCTAAATTTTTATAGTTATGCAACAGTTCTACCCATTGTTGATAATTCTCATCTTTTTAATTACCCAGAAACCCATAAACTATGAGTTTAATGGATTTCTAAGCAAATAATTCAATGGAGATTAGTTTGTATTCGAAACTGATATCATGCAAAAGCTTTCTAATTTGCGGACCAACAAAGATACCTTCTTTGAGTTTTGCGTCGCTCAGTTTTGGAAACTATCGTTTTAAGTAGGCAAAACGACCACAGTTTTTGACCAAAGCTTAGATGGTGGAACAGAAGTAGGGAGATCTTCTCCATGCGCCACTGGCTTTATTGAAGACGGGATGTTTGGATAATCTATTTTGTTTTTTCTTCTCGAAAAACCCTCAATTTTTGCAAGACAGAAATAGCAATCTTCAAGGAGGCTGGTTGTTTCACGCCAGATCATTGGAACAGCAAATGGCATGCTCTTCTTCTTTTCTTTCATCCATTCGGTCAGGTTTACGTAGCACGTAATGCAGCATACATGCGGTGCCCAACTTATATCTTGATCTCCCAAATGACAACCAAAATACAAATAATAGGTTTGTTTTACCACCTTTTTATAGATCAAAATTGTGATTTTGCTGTAAAGTGTCCACACATAATAAAAATTATCTGGCGAATTCACACAGCGGCGATGGTGTCCTTTCTCCAACTTCAGAACACAAATTCACGGAAAACAACGCGACTGATGTCTAAAATGCATATGTTTGTTTTTATATCACACCTCTACTTCCCCTCTATCCTTCATTTCTGCCAACGTTATACCCACAAGTTCTGCCAACATTTAGTAAGAAATGCTTATTTTTACAAATATTTATGACAAATGGTGATTACAGTTTATTTTATAAATTGTGACGTGATGCATAATTTTTAAGTCCAGAACTGGAATGAGCATGCCAGAATTAATGTAAAAAGTTAGCTTTCATTCATCTTACCAAAACCTTATTGACTAATGTTATTAATGAAATATTCCTTTACAGAACGAATGAATATTGCAGAATTGTGAACTTTTCATCAGAAATAGAATTTAGGAATCGAGCAACATAATAAATTATCTCGCAGAAAGGTTTCTAATTGAAAAAAAAGTGAAAATATGCAATTATGTAAATTAATCAGTGCTGGAAAACGTTAAGCGTAACGTAACGAAATAACGAAATTATTTTGGATTAACGTTAAAGCAATTTTTCAAATAGCTGTAACAGAAAACGTAACGAAAACGAAAAAATAAATTTAGTTATTTTGTTAAGAGACTGTAAAGGGTTAATGTTCTTGTGGCATTCGTCCCAGGCGGCGTGTCTTGAGCAAGGGAAAGTGGCATAAAATCCCTTTCCCCGGTCTTGCTTTTCCCCCACTGGGCCAGTTTTGCCTCCTTGTCGCAAAAGAAACGCTATCCTGACTACTACCGATTGTTCTTTGGGTTTTCCTTCCATTTGTGAAAGGAAAGGTTCCCTGGTGTTAATCCTTCTCCAGGAAGCACGAGATAAGGAGCGTGGAGGATGAGAAAGGAAGTTTCAATATATGTGCCGCTTGTAGTTAAGGACCTCTGCCATTCCCTATCCTCCCATACAGTGCCTCGTACTTCGAAAACATTCTTTTAGATATTACACCGGAGTGGGTTTTTCCTCTTTTAAAGGTCAATACCCTGCAAGTTCCAATCCCATCATTCTCTCCAATCTCGAATTCTATCCACTGTTTGTCAGTCTAACTTATCAAGATATTTGAGAATGGTCGAAGTGAATCTACAATTCGAACGCGTTGACATCGTTCGTTAGAGGTCAGTACTGCTTCATATCTATTATTATTATGAGACGTTTATAGTAACTGTGGATAGTTATTATTCTCTGGAAATGAAGACTAATCAGAGCTTAAAACAATTTCAGTTTATTTCAAATTACCGATGACGGTAACAGGGAGACTTTTCGCCAGCCGTAAGTGAAACGAAGTACATTCAGTGTTGAAGAAATAAGTCCCATTTTCATACATATTTCAAGTTTATATTTTGTATAGTATTAATCAATGTCAAATAATTTAATGTGGAGGCTTTCTTCGTCATTATATTAAAAACGCCATGTTATATACTATTGGGTACTGGGTTCGATTCTGAAGACAGCAATGTCAACCATCTGCATAGGAAGGGAGTATCTGATTTTATAATGAATTAGGATAAACTCAGCAGCGCCTAATGTAATGTTATTTTATTTTCTTATCCCATATTTGCAAACTAGTGCCCATAAATTTTAATATATTTTTTAATTTAATTCTCTTTTATGAAACATCATGCGTCTAAACTTTTACGCTTCTGTTCGTTTTTCATTACACTCTAACCCGCACGTCTTCCTCCTGCAGCCTTACTCCTCCCTTAGTTTATATTACACTTGTCTGCTTCCCTCCCCATGCTCTCCCTTGAATGAATGTTTTTTTTCTCTGTTTCTCATATTATTGATTTTTTTCTTTTCCTTCCCCTGAACTATTTAGGAATTTTCGCGGTTTTTTACACCTCTCTTCTCTTCGTAGGTGTTTTCCGCAGTGGGAATTTTTCTGTGTTAAAACATAACCGATACACAGTTTTTTATGACCCACAAAACTAACATTCTTTGGTAATGCTCTGTTATCTACTAACAAATATATTAACTTGTAATTAATTTGTATTTTGTTAAAATCTGTATGCATTTAATTCCTCTTATTTTGTAAATATTGTAATTACTTATATGACGAAAGGGTTAAATGTAAGAAGGGACTACATAGTCTCAATTTCGCCCTAATAAAGTCGTTTGTCTGTCTGTCTGTCCCCTATCCATTTCCTCTATCTTTCTTCCCATTCCTCCGTCCCCTGTTTTTTAATTCAATCTTTTTTATATTTCTTGTTCTTGCTGTAAATGACAATTTTGGTCATTACAGTTTTCCAAGCTAGCATCAAAATAATGCTCTGAAAAAGCATTGAATCGCGTATTTTACCGTACTTTCCAGAATGGTAAATAGACTTATTGTTTCGTCGTTCAGTCTTTCTGTCTCCCTATTAACTTTTGAACCGATTGACCGATTTTCATGGTATTTGGTGAATATCATTGACCACTGATGACCTGTCGAGGAATTTCTTTCTGATATTTGAAGGCGCGAGTTTGACTCCAAAAATTTTCCTCTCAATCAGTTTACATAAAAATTGCGAAATCCACCAACGCCTTTTTCTGTAAGTGTTAAAAGAAGGGAATCATATCATTGAAGCGAGATTTGTACTATTTTCTGAGAAAAGAAATAAAGATTTCAATTTTTATCATAGAATTTTTCTTATCGAACGTACATATTTATTCAAATTCCACATAAGCAATCGCAAGTAGGAGCTAACTATTTTAGAAGAAAATGTTTCAATTTTAACATGTAATTCTATTCAAATGCAAAATAAAAGTAGTATTAAAAACTAATATATAAAGTATATTACACGTGATGTTGAGCTATGGCGCTCGCGATATAATATTAAACGTCTTTTAGTTATAGCGGGAGCGAAAGAGACAGCTCCGTTGCTTAAACGCGGTGAGTGATCAAGGGATCACGAGCGCGCTGGTGAAAGCGAAGAGAGATCGCGTTTGGGTTCGCGATTTACTGTGAGGTTTCGGAGGTACACGACAATATCCTTTATCCTCATTTTATTAAATATTATGTATTTTCAGATCCTAAAAATTTTTATTCATAACTATCGACCATAAGCCTTATCAAAATGATAAACCCTCTAATCAACTGAAATTAAAGAATTTTTTAAATTGGTTCTTCATTTGTATCAACTGTGTTGGAAGTCGACTACAAACTAAAAAAAATCATATGAACGTCGTCAGATCCCACTGAAAGCATTAAATTAAAGATTTCACAATAATTTTGCTATTAAATAAAACTTATTAGTATTCTTTTTGTCACGACAGCAACTGAATACCCGCATTTTTAAAGATTACAAATTTTTCTATTTTATCCAAAAAGTTACCTTCATTCATTGTAATTTGGAGTGGTTTCAAATGTTGTCTTACAAAGAATTTTTTTTATTCTTTCATATACAAAATAAAGCTATTCCCGGGTTAATATCTCAAATATAACTAATCTTGAAATGTAATATTGTAAACCCATGCATGATTTCCAACTATTTCTTATAGGAGATATGAAAAGAAAGAACGACATCAAAAATGAGCCGTAAAGAGGACAAATATTGGAATTTGGATAATTCTCTTTAGTTTTATCTGATGACCGATCATTCTACCAAATTTTAGGTCTGTAGTAGGAGCATGTTCTCCGAGTTACAATAGGTGTAACCGACCGACGGGTTCATTTTATAATCTTTAATTACGGGTCTCTAGGTTCTCAGTGTACTTTTTGTGTTACTTATAAAAATGTTTACAATAGAGCATAAGCGTTACAACACTAATATTTTGGTCCTAAATATGTGTTAAATTTATTTACTTTAATATCATCATCATCATAGGTAGTCTGTCCGTAGACAGGTTCGTGATTATTCTTGGTTAAACCTGTTTCTCCATATATTCCTATTTTCCGCTGTCCTCTTCATATCTTGATAACTCTCTTTCCCTTTCAAATCGTCTATCAGCTGAAACCTTTTCCTACCTCTTTCCCTTTTCCCATCTAGTTTTCCTTCTAACACGTCTTTAATCATACTCTCTCTCCTCAGGTAATGTCCAACCCAGTTTGCCTTCCTCTTTCTGATAGTCTGTATAATCATTCGCTTCTCTCCTATTCTTCGTAGCACTTCATCGTTTTTCATCCTATCTGTTCATTTTATCTTCAACATTCTCCAAGTCCACATTTCAAAGCTTTCCAAGTATTTGATGTCATTTTTCCTTAGCGTCTATGTGTCTGCCCCATACAATACTATACTCCATACGTAGCATTTTATCAACTTCTTGCGGATATCTTCCCTTATATTTCCTGTAAGTAGGTGTTTCTTTCTCCTGAAAGTCACTTTTGCTTTTCCTATTCTAGTTCTGATCTCATCCGTACATTTTGCTTCTCGTGTTATGATGCTTCCAAGGTATTTATATTCTGAAACTTGTTCTAAAGGCTTTCCCCCAATTCTTATGTTCAGATGCTCTTCTTTACCCGATATTCGAATGACCTTGGATTTTTCTGTATTTATTTCCATACCGTATTTTCTACCTGTTGTCACTAGTCTATTTATCATTTTTTGTAGCTCCTCTTTTTTTCTTGCTAGAAGTACTTGATCATCTGCGTATTTTACTGTTCTTATAATCCTTCCTCCAATTTTGAAATCTCCTGTGCCTTCTTGCATTAGACTTTCTCCATATATATTGAATAGGGTTGGCGATAGGCAGCAGCCCTGTCTTACTTCTCTACCGATATTTACCCCGCAGGTGTACCGATATTTATTCCGCAGGTGTCCACATTCTCAAACTTTAATATAAAATTTTGAATATGAAAATCCGAATTTTCATACATTATCATCAAAAACGAAAAATGTGCCGAATATTTTGAAATCATAAAAAACGTTCCTGATCTGCAGCATATATTTAGAAGTACCTATAAATTAGTATTCTAAATGAGAAGCACGTAACCTCTAAACAAAAAAAATAAAAGAGTAACTACACTTCATTATTGTTTACAGAATTTTTTCGTTATAACGTTAAACGTAACGGAAAACGAAATGTAGATTTTAGCGTAACGAAAAACGAAATCGCTTTTTTGCCTGTAACGAAAAACGTAACGAATCGTTTTTTTCGTTTTCCAGCACTGAAATTAATAATATCTTTATTTACTATAGACGCACGCACACACACAGACACATGCATTTCATCTGATTCCAAAGATCATATTTCACATAATTTAGCACCTTTCCACTCAATGGTACATAGACTCCTAAAAGTTCCTCTTTCCAAAACTGATTTCCGGACAGAATTAAATCATATAAAAAACTGCGCGAAAATCAATGGGCACGACCCTCAGGTTATAGAGAACATTTTACACAAACATAGACGCAGTCTCTTTTTAAATTAACACACCACTCTCACTAACTCGTCCCCCCAAAAGGAAAAAATACGTAAAAATCCCTTTCGTCCTAGGCATTACCAATGGCCTATCAAAAATCTTCTCGAAACAAAACTTAATAGCAGTTTTTGTTAATGAAAATAAACTCTCAAATTTACTTCACAACCCGAAAGACGAGATACCGACCCTACAAAAATCGGACATTTACAAAATCGCGTGTACAGACTGCGAGAAAAATCTACATAGGTCAGACGAAACGTAAGCTCGAAACTAGATTTAAAGTACATTTGGCACACTACAGATACAATAGGCCCAATAGGTCTAGCGTCGCTATGCAAGAAAATAATCACCCAATTAAAATTAGAAACATGGCCATTTTAAAAACAACACCACCCGACTGGAAACTCGACGCTTATGAAAACATTTTCCTAAACAAATTTCAAGACACAGTAATGAACCATGACCGTGGGCCTATCCCATACCCCCCCCCCTCTACATACTGACGGTTAAGAATTCCCCCACCCCTCTCCCCTATCCCCGGAAGGTACAAATACTGAGGACGAAACTAAAACAACTCATACGACCTTAACTACTGAAGATGGGAGCATACCCCCCGAAATACGTATATAGTTAAATCTCCAGAGTCCCCGAGTGATTGTGTGTGGATGTGTGTGTGCGTGTGTGTAACTCCCCCCACCTTTTTTCCAACTTTTAAAAACCTTTCGACAAACAAGTCTCTGCGGACCACCCCTGTCCAGCAAACTTGTAAGTATTAGTTTGAAAGTCTTTTATTTTTTCTTTTTATTCATTGACTGGATCATTTTACGGTGCAGGAGTTTTAATTTTTAATTCCAAGATTAAGTATAACAAAACGTAATTCTGGCACCATGGATGTCTTTCCAATGCAAATAACTCGTGCATGAATAATTAACAATATATAATCAAATTAAGCTCACGGGGAGGGGAAGGTTAAACATTTCAAAACGAAATACTAGTATCATGAATGTCTTTCGAATGCAAATAACTCATAGATGAATAATAAACAAATTAAGCATTCACGGGTTGGGGTGGGAGAGGAGAGGTTTAAGATTTACAACATTCAAAACGAAATATTGCCATCATGGATGCTTATTGCTTTTCATAATATATAATAATTACCATATTTATGCTTATTGTTTTGACCATCATTTTAATAATTAGAGTTCTACAAATATTAAAATATAACTTAAATAATCACAAATATCACTTCCAATCATGTTAATAATTAATATTTTACAAATAATACGAAACTTTTAATAAATTACAAATTTTCCCGAACTAACGTTCAGAAAACAGCTGAAAATACTGACAGCTTGTAAAAGTTATTTAGAGAATTTTTGAGGAAATAACTTCGGCAAAAGAATTTATGTCTAAAGTGAATAAACGAGAGACTGGAAGGAAAAATAAAAGACGCGGGAAAGTAAATGGTTTGGACTCATAAACAATTTATGCGAACAAATATCTCAGCGTTAAATCTGGTATTTCTGTTTGCCTGGAGAATTGTTGAATAAGTCTTCTGTATCATGAGTATGGTCACTGGTATACGGTTGAATAAAAAATGGCTCGAGCTCTGCTTAACAAGAAGTTTTAAAATGAAATGAAATGCCAGTTATTTACGCAAAAATAAACAATAAGCCCAAAGTTTATAAATAAATAAAGTAAAGCGCAAACTATGACTGGTTCGTTAACTATAATATTCTATATTAATAAAAGGTTATGTGTGTGTGTAAACATCTCAAAAACCAAGAAACATAGAGACTTTAAACTTGGTACATTTACTAATGGGACCATGAGGATGTATACCTCAGGGATAAAAATTTGATTTTTTTGGGAGGGAGAGTAGGTGAAACTTTCCATAAGATAACACGTACAATCAATTTTTCACCTTAATGTTATACTTACGAAAAATTAAAATTAGAAAGAATTGACCAACGATATTCGGACCTTAGCCGTTTTAAAGAAAAATAAAAAAACGCTCCTTATCGTCAAATTTTGCCTAAGCTACAAAATCGCACAATATCTACGTTTAAATCATATTTACCTAAAATTTGAGCTATTTAACAATATGATACTTTGCCGACCGTGTACAATGTTAAACCTCAAGAGCAAGCATTTCTTACGCATATAGTATAAAAAAATGTTACGGAATGCGTGCTTTGAATGCATAAATAGGAGTGAAATAAAAACGGACAAGATGAAATATAGAAGAAGAAAGAAAGACAGAGAGGGAGTGACAAAAACATTATTTTTAATATGAGTTTTTCATTCCTTTCTTTTACATTAACAACCGCTCATATAAAAAACCCAGGTACTATAAAATCAAACACATAAAAAAGAAGAGTGGCGCAGTGGAAGCGTGCTGGGCCCATAACCCAGAGGTCCGTGAATCGAAACCACGCCCTGCTAGGATTTTTTTCATGTGTTATATTCATAATAATTTACTTTCGACAAATGTTTTCCTCAAGGCAGTCCCCGCCCGGAGATCCGATTGGGGGACTATTTTACCTCCGGATTGTTTTACCTCGAGAGAACTCATATTGTCCAACCATATAATCTTTACTAGGGATTGTAATGTGGTAGTTTCCCTCTTGCTTTCCACATCGCAGTACTGTAGCCGTTCAAATCGTCCTGATCACGCCTACAGCTGTATTGGATATAGACCCAACCAACATCATTTGTTTTCGGCTCTATACCATACTGACAGTACTGCTGCCTACTGCCAGGCACTGATGATAGTTTTTTTTTTTATTATAAATAAAACCTCCATTCGAGGGGTTTGAACCCCCGAACTTTGCAATAGAAAGCCGACACGCTAACCACTACACCACCAGTGCATCAATAATGACCTTGTAGTGACTAATACATGGCTCAAAAACCATAAACGAAGGTTATACACATGGAAAAGCCCAGGAGATAGAATGAGATGCCAAATAGATTACATCCTTGTAAAACAAAGATTTAGGAACAGCTTAAAGAACGCCAAGGTATTGCAAGGAGCAGACATTGATTCAGATCACAGCCTTCTAATACTTGACGTGAGTACAAAGCTCAAACAAATAAGAAAAACGAGAAGAGAAAGACAGACCTGGGACCTAGAAAAACTGAAAGAAAGGCAGGATGTAGTCAGCATGAAGTTGGAAGATAACCTAAGAAAGTTGGAAAACAAACCGAAGACCGTCGATATAGAATGGGATGAAATTAAAACCAGTATCAAGGATACCTTGGATAAAGAGATTGGAAAACAAGAGAAGAAAATCAGAAAACCATGGATCACGAAGGAAATGCTGGAGAAAATGGATGAGAGACGAAAATGGAAAAACGTTAACAGTGAAGAAGGTAGAGCCAACTATAGGCGTATAAACAATGAGTTGAGAAGGGTAACAGATAAAGCTAGAGAAAATTGGCTAAAAGGAAAATGTGATGAAATAGAACAAATGGAGAAATTAGGACGGTACGATATGATGTACGCTAGGGCATTGGAATTAGAAGATAAGAAGTCTAATGGAATTTGTGGTAAAGGAATTATGAATACGGATGGGAAGATAGTCTCAGAAACAAAGGATGTAGCACAGGTATGGGAAGAATACATTAAGGAATTATACAGCAAACAGACAGGAGCGGCAAAAATAGAACTGGAAAATGAGGAAAGCATTGAAGAAGACAACTTAGGACCAAGTATTATGGAGAGCGAAGTAGAAATAGCGATAGTGGAACTTAAGAAGGGGAAAGCCACGGGCAGCGATGTAATACCAGCTGAGATACTTAAAGTCATAGGATCAGAAGGACTAAAAGCGATCACGAAATTAATTAATAAGATTTACGACACGGGAGAGTGGCCTCAGGATTTCCTAGAAGTAACAATGATCCCTCTAAAGAAGAAGCCAAAGGCAATGCAGTGTAAAGATTACAGAACTATAAGCCTTCTGTCACACACATCCAAGATCATCACGAGGATTCTTAATAAAAGGCTGGAGAAAAAGGCAGAAGAAATAATAGGGGAAGATCAATTCGGTTTCAGAAAAGGACGAGGAACTAGAGATGCTATAGGAGTAGTTAGAATCATATCAGAAAGGGCAATAGAATACAGTCAAGTTATCTGCGCATGTTTCGTAGACTGGCAGAAGGCCTTTGATAGAGTAAATTGGGTAAAGTTGATGAAGATATTAAAGGATATAGGTGTAGACTGGAAAGACAGGAGACTGATTAGGAATCTATATGAGAATCAAGTTGTAAAGGTCAGGTTTGAGAATGTGGACACCTGCGGAATAAATATCGGTAGAGGAGTAAGACAAGGCTGCTGCCTATCGCCAACCCTATTCAATATATATGGAGAAAGTCTAATGCAAGAAGCTTTAGAAGGCACAGGGGATTTCAAAATTGGAGGAAGGATTATAAGAACAGTAAAATACGCAGATGATCAAGTACTTCTAGCAAGAAAGGAAGAGGAGCTACAAAAAATGATAAATAGACTAGTGATAACAGGTAGAAAATACGGTATGGAAATAAATACAGAAAAATCCAAGGTCATTCGAATATCGGGTAAAGAAGAGAATCTGAACATAACTATTGGGGGAAAGCCATTAGAACAAGTTTCAGAATATAAATACCTTGGAAGTATCATAACACGAGAGGCAAAATGTACGGATGAGATCAAAACTAGAATAGGAAAAGCAAAAGCGGCTTTCAGGAGAAAGAAACAACTACTTACAGGGAATATAAGGGAAGATATCCGCAAGAAGTTGATAAAATGCTACGTATGGAGTATAGCATTGTATGGGGCAGAAACATGGACGCTAAGGAAAAATGACATCAAATACTTGGAAAGCTTTGAAATGTGGACTTGGAGGAGAATGCTGAAGATAAAATGGACAGATAGGATGAAAAACGATGAAGTGCTACGAAGAATAGGAGAGAAGCGAATGATTATACAGACTATCAGAAAGAGGAAGGCTAACTGGGTTGGACATTACCTGAGGAGAGAGAGTATGATTAAAGACGTGTTAGAAGGAAAACTAGAGGGGAAAAGGGAAAGAGGTAGGAAAAGGTTTCAGCTGATAGACGATTTGAAAGGGAAAGAGAGTTATCAAGATATAAAGAGGACAGCGGAAAATAGGAGTATATGGAGAACCAGGTTTAACCATGAATAATCACGGACCTGTCTACGGACAGACTACCTATGATGATGATTCATAATAAGGACTACCCATGTTAAAATCTCTCCTAATATCCAATCCGCATACAAAACAAGCAGAGTGGCGCAGTGGAAGCGTGCTGGGCCCATAACCCAGAGGTCCGTGGATCGAAACCACGTTCTGCTAGGATTTTTTCATGTGTTATATTCGTAATAAGGACTACCCATGTTAAAATCTCTCCTAATATCCGATCCACATACAAAACAAGCAGAGTGGCGCAGTGGAAGCGTGCTGGGCCCATAACCCAGAGGTCCGTGGATCGAAACCACGCTCTGCTAGGATTTTCCACTTTTTTCATTCGTCATTTTCAAATTCAGGGTTTCACATGTTAAAATCTCTTCTACTATTCTTTTTACGACGAACACTAGCAGAGTGGCGTAGTGGAAGCGTGCTGGGCCCATAACCCAGAGGTCCGTGGATCGAAACCACGCTCTGCTAAGATTATTTACTTTTTTCATTCGTCATTTTCAAATTCAGGGTTTCACATGTTAAAATCTCTTGTACTATTCTATTCAAGGCGAACACAATCAGTATTGCGTATTGAAAGCGTGCTGGGCTCATAACCCAGAGGTCCATGGAACGAAAGCACGCTCTGCTAAGATTCTTTACTTTTTTATTCGTTATTTTGAAATTGTTCGTTACCCATGTTAAAATCTATTCCAATATCTCATTTACGACGAGCATAATTAGAGTGGCGCTGTGGAAGTGTGCTGGGCCCATTACCCAGAGATCCGCGGATTGTAACCACGATATTATTCTTTAATTTTTCATTCGTCTTTTTTAAATTCAAGGTTACACATGTTAAAATCACTTTTACTATCCCATTTACGGCGATTACATCAGAGTGTCGCAGTGGAAGCGTGCTGGTCCCATAACGCAGAGGTCTCTGGATCTGGTATTATTTTTTCATTCAGTATTTTCCAATTGAGGACTAATCACGTTAAAATCTCTTCTACTATCCTACGCACGACGAACACTAGCAGAGTGTGGCGGTGGAAGCGTGCTGGGCCCATAACCACGACTTCCGTGGTTATGCTCTACTAACTTTTTTTAATTCGTTTCTTTGACATTAAGAAGCGTGCCTTTCTGAATCTCAGGTGCAATGTAATCTAATGAAGACACAAGCAGATTGGCGCTGTGGACGCGCGCTGGCCCCTTGATCGCGTATTTGATCTATGCAATTAGATCAGGGGTTTTCATCCGGAGGCACATCTTCTCCTTTGGGTATGCGTTATTTCTACTAATAATTTCCGTCTTATTTCAGCTTTCTTGTATGATTTCTCAATGAACGTCCGTGATTTAACTATTATGAATACATAATTTTATAAAAGGTTGTAGGTCGTTTTTTTAAAAAGACATTGGGAAATTAGGATGGAGAAGTTATTTTCTTATCACGGGGTGTATATTATTGAGATATGTACTATCTTTTATATCGTGAAAACCTTACTCCTCTAGCATCACTATTATTTCATAAATTTGAAGCCATTTAGAGGAAAATATATGTTCAAATTGGAAAGTGCAATCGGTGGAAAATTTATAGAATGATAATTACTGTCTAATTCAAAAATATTTCTCCAAATGCACTTTAAAACGAAGTTCCTTTTTTACAGCAAAACATACTGCCTGTGTAATTACATTAGCACCTATTTGAATTTTAAAAACTCTTGCGAAAAAGCAATTGTGGAGATAGATGGGACGGAATTTATTTCTGACGAGAAATTTTTTATTTTAAAAAGTAATTATTTCATTCTTAGTTCGCATTTAAAAGATTCCAGATTATTTCTGATGCTGTAACGTTTAGATCTACATGCCTGCCAATTTTCAGATTCTCACCTACTCCAAATATCCTACCTTCACACGGCGTGACGTACGGACGCTCGCATTTTTACGACAATCATTTCACCCTTTTGACCAATATATATATATATATATATATATATATATATATATATATATATATATGACTCTATACGGTGTGTGCATGTTGGGTGAGAGGTTTAATTTTGCGACCAACCTTTCCGGTGTAGACGTATAGGATGAAGTGGCGGAAGGTGTCCTCACAGGAGAGATGGGTGAGCCTAATTGGCGTTGGAGAGCCGGGCACCGATGGTCCCACTGAGCACCCGGGGATCCTGCATATCTCTCCCCGTTTCGCCGTCTCGAAACTCTTACACCTGTCAGACAAAGAAAAGGACACTTTCACTGAATGAGCTTTTCTATGGTATTATGATAAAAAACGATTGGATGTTCCGGAATCACATTCATAAAACCATTTAGAGTACACCTTGAAAAAGTTTTGATACTGCTACCGATACGACCCGAATTTCGAGTCATCAATCCATCAAGGGATGAACTTTTTTAAAGCTTCTTTTATTAAATCAAAATCATCATGTCAGTGTTAGTAAAATAATCTAAAGAATTAAATGCTTAGAAGTGGAAACGAAAGTATCAGCGATTACCAGCCAAAATTCTCCAAATTTACATATTATACGTCCTGCATGACCATAGATTTCATAAAATAAAAATACAACTTTCTGCACGGATTGAGAGAATGGCTGTATAACAAATGAGTAGTAAACGGTAAAAAGAACGTGTGGCAATGCATTTGTGAGGGTAGCACGACCTGCAGGATACCAATCGACACATTTTCATTTTGCCTTCAGGGAGCACTTAAACATGTCGCTTATGTAGGTATTTTCGACGCGACAAAGGGTGTATATTTCATAACGGTCATTTTTTAGCTTCGCAAAATAGCCAAGTCAGAGGATATTATTATTTTTAAAGGAAAGAACCCTCCTCCACCCTTTCCGATACAATCTCTTTCGCTAGAGAGAAAGAGATTAAGAAGAAATAAAATAAGTGTTTGTATTTTTGGCTAATCAACCTCTTGGATTATTATAGGAAATTAAAGATGTGCGGTCTTTTTCTACTCCGCGTCGCGCGGCAATGCTCTCCTCCCCACGCCCCTCTTTGTAGATTCGGTTCCAGAGATACGTTTTCTATCCCTTCCTCCGCTTTCGAGGGAAGGAATATGAGGCGAGACGGGAGCATTATGCATGGAGCGGTCAAGGTACGCCAGTGGACACAGGGTTTGGAGGGTAGCCAGGGGGATGGAAAATGGCGTGAGGGAGGGGGGAGGAATTCTTCGGATCAAAAGGGATGGGATGATAAAAACGGACGAGCTTGAGGTCAGGAGGAATGGAAAGGGATGTGACAGATAAAATGTAAGAGAAACTCACGGATGCATGAAGGGAGAGGAATAGATTGAGCAAAAGATGGAGGAAAATGAACGCTTTTGAAGAAGGAAGGAGATACTCTGCGGAGAGATTATAAGGAATGAATGCAAAGAGGAAAAGGTTATTTAAGAGGTTGGTTTGAAAGACTGGGAGAGAAGAATAATAAGGATGAACGGGAGAGGGAGAATCCAAGAGGATCAGGTGCGAGACCAAGGTTCAGATGAAGAATCCAATGATGTGATCGCAAGGGCATAAAGATCCGTGACCTCCGACCGCAAAACATATGACTGGAGGAGGAAAGAAACGATAAATGAGAGAGATGGAAGTGGGGAGGTAGCGAAGGAACGGATATCTGTCGGACAAGCATAAAATATTCAAGAGCGAACTGAAGTGCAATGGATCGGAGGCATAGCCGGAGGAGACGACCGTCGCTCGGAGGAAAGAAATCTCGAGAGGAGATGCGAGGGAAGCCAAAGAGGAACAAACACAAGGTGGAAGATTTTAGAAGGGTTTCCGGGAAATTGCGGCCGATGGAAAGGCCTCGAACTGGAAATTGCATGGGACAATAGCGGATGGCGCGACAGCATTGTGGGATGTTTGGATGTACACAGCCGTGTGTACGATACTCTCAGTTTTACTCTGTCATATACAAAATAATAATAACTATGTACACGCTTAGCCGAATGCTCAGTATTAGCATCTTCGGAAAGAACGTGACTAGAAAATTTTTTCGATGAATCGGCGGCTACGTATCATAATAGGATTCTAAGAAAATAGGGTCTGCTCTTTGCTTATAATTAGCTTCCGTGAGGAGTATCCGAGTCACGCTACGAACGGAAACGATTTTTCCATGTTTTCCTTGACCGAAAATGACCTTTTCGCTCACGGTTTGAAAAAAGACAGACAGAAAAATAAAACCAAACCGCAATATAAGCTGGAAGTAATTTCGACAAAAGTTTGATTAATTTAACTTAAAAAATTTTAAGATATATCTCAGAAATATACGACCGGTTTCGACTAATGATTTATCAACTAAATATATCATTATTGCTGCAGAGCAACAAGCGTACATTTATTTTATTATAATACGCAGTTTTATATTTGTCTTGGGGAAACATAAGTATTGCATAACCAAAATCGCCAACAAAGTAAAGTTTGCGACGTCGCGGCATCTTATGAATTTTATAGGTGGGAGAGGATAAAAAAATTGTTGATTTCAATAAGTTTCTGATTCCGATGTGACAATTTAACCACCAAGTCTGGTGAATATCCGTTACTAATTCTAACACATTTGACCGTATGAAGTTTTCAGTGCAGCTTTCACAGGACAGCGGAATGTTGAGCAATCTGTGCATGGAGGGCTGCAAATTTATGAAAATGATGTTGTTTGGAAGATGTTATTATTATATGGCACATATAAGGCGGTCTGCGATTAATGAAGATTTTGATTCTATTGCTGGAAATAGTTAACGAAAGGTCTAGGAAATTAAGAGAAATTGGAGTTGAGCTAGAAAAGAATTGAGGAAGGAGGAAAGAGAAAAAAGGTGGAAAGAGGGGTCTACAGGAAGAAGGTGATGGGACAAGTGGAGACATGAGATGGTTGCAGGTGAGGGGAAAGAAGAAAGCGGAGCGAGAGGAATAGGGAAATGAAGGACGGGGATTGACATAAAAAATTGACTGCTATTGTCGCATCGCGACATTTCCTCTGTCATTTTTACTTCCCCCCTTCTCCGCCCCTCGTCCCTCCCTCCTCCTTGTCCACACTACCATCTGCTCATCGTGCGACTACGACTGTCGCTTGTTAACCATCTTCCGGTATCCCTCTCCCTCTCTGCGACCCCATTCAATCGCGTTATTTTTGGCAATTTGACTAAATGCGATGAAACATTCTCGGCGAGTTTCCAAGACAATTCTGCCAATTCTGTCTCTCGTTGTCGCGAGAGTATGTGGACGACGATGACGTATACGAGGCTCATCTCCGCATCCTCAGCTAAATATGGACGATAACCTGACATTCATTCATCGGAAACGTCAATCGTCCTAATATTGCTCCGTCTAAAACGTTATTCGACTTCGCGTTTCAGCTGCAAATACCAATGTCGCTCGAGCGTAATGCAACAAAATAAATTGTAATTTGATTGAGAAAGAAACAACGGGATCGATTATTCTGGAGCATTTTCGGCGCTCGAGACAACTACGTCGCGTTTCATTTGAAAAACCAATCATTTCCAGCAAAACTGCTCAGTCTTATAATTTTCAGGATTTGGTAACCAAAAAAGGCGGCTCCACTTCAGTGCAACGTAAAAATCAATAGTTATTTAGAACAAATTAAAAAAACTATTATTTATGTTAATCTAATTCTTTTAATATTATATTCTTTTATTGTTTAACCTAGGTCTGTAACCAAATAGTTTGGACTATCTACGTTTTACTACATATCCTAGTGTTAGAATATAAATTTCAGTGAAGATAATCATGAAATGAAATATATAAAGAAGAAAGTTTGTCTGTCTGTCCTCTATGCATTTGAACATAAAAAGAGTCAGTGCAACCAAACTTCGCATGGTTACCACTTTCATCCAGAGATTGTCAAAGGCTATGTTTACATCCAGCTCCAAAGTTCCAAGTTCAATTCCTAGAGCTTTCTTTTTCCTATTAGAATTGGATTTACGTGTGAAAGTCTTGAGACGTTATCTCTATTTTATCTCTGAACAATTTTTTTTAATTGGTACCTCACAAATAATATAAGCCCTAAAGAGAAAAAATATGGGTTTTAAATTTTTCTCGCCAAAAAATCTTCGTGACATCCGATGCAGAAAAAAATACATATCTCACACTACTTTGTCACTAAAACGTATGCCTCCAAAATGGGCCAAATACCCCCCTCATTTGTAGGCCATCATCATACACTAATTTATTAAACAAATACCAGAAAAACTTATAACAAAAGTCCCCCTAATTTGATGCCACGCGTCTTGCAAGTTTTTTTGCCCCTGAAGCCTATTCAACCCAATCTACACCAAATTCTCCCTGATTTTATGCAACCCAACCTACACTTGTCTACCTTTAAAAAGTTTGCCATGAAATGCACCTCTCATAAAAATATACAGGAATGACGAAGGAAATCAATTCGCCATGTCTGTGACCGATTTGTTACATGTGATGAACAAGTGAATTTATGAACTTATTGATGCTTACTATATAATTTGAATTAAAAAGACTAGTAATGACATTAGCTTTAGCTTAGTAAGCTACATAAGGCATTAGTTATTTACCCTTCCTGAATCTGTGCTGATATGCGTTTGGCCGAGAACGATTACTCATAGAGAGATAGATCATTGGGTCGAGTGAATAAAAAATAAGCAAATGCATGCTTAAGAATTCTATCACTTTTTAAGCAATACTTGATTTGGGGTGAATAAAAAATAGCATTTGCTTTTACTAGAAAGAATACGCATTTGCTTATTTTTAGAATTTTCTTAAACATTTGCTTAAAATTGTGTGAATAAAACCGAGCTTTTGTTTAATGCTTTAAGCATATGCTTAAACTTTTTTAAGTGAAGTAAAGAGCTTGCTAAGATATTTTTAAGTACTCTTTTTTCATGATAATTGATCCTAAATATAAGTATGGCAGTTTATAGTGACACGAAAGGTTAAAAAATACGAGAAAAGCTTCAACAACCAACGGTTATAAAAATTTATATCGTTTCTCTGAAGAAAACATTAAGTATAATTTAAATCTGTTACTCGGAGAATATCAAGAGAGACCTGGCGGAGCACTGTCTTCCAAACAGAAGATAGAAATATTACAAGGTACTTAAGTGATCCAGGATTTCAAATAGGAGTCGGGGAAGATCATCACGTACAATGCACAACGTTATGTAAGACAGTAAAATTTGTGGCGTCCAAAATCAATATAAAGGCAAATGACTGGATAAAATTTTTATAAATGCACCCATGATTTGCGATATTATCGAATTCAGTTATAAAAGAAATAGTTAAAAAATTTATTAATTAACTTTTTAAAAAATATTACCCAATATATTTATGTTTTTAGTTTGAATTTCAACTATGTAAAACTTTAATGTAAGCAAAAACAAGTGAGGGAAGAGTTGCAAAGAGCTTTCTTCCGTAAAATTTAGGCAATTACTTAAAACTGAATAGCAAATGCTTATAAGCAAAAGCAAACTTTTATTCACTCAATGTGAAGCAAATGCTTTTAGCATTTTCTTATGCTTTTTCTTTTACTGTTTGCTTTAAGCATTTGCTTAATTTTTATTCACTCGCCCCATTATGCTCGAATACCTTATACAACCTCAGCGTAACCTGGTTTTCGCCAAAAAAACGTTTAATCAGTGATAACTAATTTGAAGTTACACCTTTGTAGCCGAATGGCACATAGGTATGATTTTTGCAAACTTTCAATTGAATTGGGAATAATATCGATCATCAATTGGGTTCCGGTCATAGGGCGAGCTCTATGATTCATTTTCAGCATTGCTTCGATATAGTTTACTGCTCATCCAGTGTAAATTATGAATTTAATCTCTGTAATGAGTACAGAATAGTTAATTACACACTAAGAGTTGACTAAAGTAATACGACTCTTATAGTCATTATTACTGATTCCTTGCCGAAACTCTTTCGGGTGGAAGTGAGAACTGTTGGCAACCGATAACATTATTTCGAGCTCTCTGAAAAATTCCAAAAAGTATTGCCATTTACATTGATTGCTATTATAATTTGGAGAAAAAGAACTACCGACCGCGACAGGACTCGAACCTGCAATCTTCGGATCCGAAGTCCGACGCCTTATCCATTAGGCCACGCGGTCTACATTTTCAAACAGCTACAAATTTTAACATTATGTCGGCATGATCAGCGTTACGTCACATTTACAAAATTATCATTGTTTATATTTCTTTAGTTTATATTAATAATTGATAACTATAATAAGAAATATTGAGTAGAGTCTTAATTTAGGAATAATGTTATTCAGAAAGAAAGACAGCATGGTTCCCAAAGCATTTCTGACCCAAAAAACAATATAAATGACAGGAGTAGCTATGAATTCCAGAGAAAATCTACGTTTTATTTGTCAATATCATCAAATTTCCTCTAAAATGCCTTCGGCCGTTTCAACAATTATAATACTCGGAAAAATCTTTCTTGCATCAACTATTATTCGCGATCACGTTTTCCCGCGATAAACAACTGTTTTTTGCAGAAAGCCTCCCAACGCGGATTGCGGTTTATTCGTTGCCATCCTCCGATCGAACCCGAAGGAGATAACAACATATATACAAGCACCGACCTCGCTCGTTTGTGGGAAAACATTTACGCGACTACAACAGGCGCATATAAATTCGTGCGGAGGAGGGCTGAACCTGCCACGATTCAGAAAACTCAGTAACGGATCCCGTATTTCATTTTAAGGGCGACATAGCGGTGACGGAGAGAGAGGGAAAGAGAGAGTTAAAAGGAGAAGCAGAGGGAGAAATCTTTTGTTTTTAGGGGTGGGGTCGAGAGGACTGCTGAGGCAAAGGGTGAAGAGGTTTTGGGAGAGAGAATTTTAGCAGGGAAGGAGGGAGGGAGAGAAGGGGAAAGAGAGATGTTGAAGAGGGGTAGAAGGGAGAGCGTCAGCGAAGGGGAGGGATATAAGGTCTGAAAGAGAGAGTAAGAGAGAGAGAGAGAGAGAGAGGGAATGAACGAGGAACACTAGTGGGTTGTCAAGTGCTGCAGTGCTCCAAGCAGACGGTGCCTTTGGTTTATAGAGGGCAGCAGTTGTGTGAGGAGGACACATCGCGGCAAGAGGAAGACAAAAACCTGGGCGAGGGGGAGAGACAGAGAGAGATATGGGAGGGTAAGGGGAGGATCACCTTAAGTGGACGTGGGGGGGGGGGGTGGGAGGGATAGGGTGAGTTGAGGGAGGGATGGAGAAGAGAGTAGGCGGAGGAGCGAGGTAGAGAGAATAAAAAAATAGAACGAAGACAAGGGGGTGCAATTCAAAAAAAGTTGAAGCTCGGAACAAATAAAAAAGATGTGTACGTGGGAAAGATCACAGGCGCCGCTCCTGGGTGGCTCCCGGAGGGAGGGAAATAAAAGAAGCACGAAAATGTAAACGAGAGGGAGATTTTTTCGAAGAGTCGGGAGAATATTCCGGCGCAGAAATCCCCGGCGGATGCACCACACGAGTGACGCACGAGGAAGGGAGAGAATGGAAAGCCATTACGGAGAATAATTAGTGTGCGTGGTAGAGAAGGGGTTAGATACAATACTACGACTTGAAATATTTAGCGTCTGATTATCGAAATGTTGATTCTATTTCATCGATGGCTGAGGAAGAGCCCGTCTCCTGTATCAAAACATGCTGAGAGATGGCGTATTAATCGTTCTTTATTTTGTACTCTAATCCCTCAAAGGATAGTTTAATACAGAGGTTCTCAATCTGTGCATATTTTAGAGAACCATTGGCGTTGTTGCGGGAAGTAATCCCCGTAGATGAATAATAAACCAAATTAAAATGTCAAAACTGTTGCAACGTTAAGGTGAGCATACGTCCTCCTTTTGGAAGGACAGTCCTTTTTCAATCGCTGTCCTCCCTAAACCTTTTGTCCTTCCATGTCCTCCTTTTTGAACCTTTCTCTGCTTTTGTTCTTCCTTTTACTCAAGTCACGCCTTCTTTTAATTTGTGTATTTGTGTATTCTCAAGTCAAATGGCTATAGATGAAGAAGTAATCCTTCCACAAATATACTTACATTTCCATTGTTTCACTGTGAGAGTAAAGATTCGAACTAAATTTTGTGAGGTCACTTCAGTCGAGTATAAGAAATTATTAGATTACTCGAAAACCAGGCGTTTGGCTTTAACAACTGCCATTGAACGTGTTACTCAATTATTTGAATTATTAAGGTTATATTTTTTAAGTTTAAGATAAATTTCCCAAAGTTCTAAAAGTTTTTTTTTTTAAATCCATTAGCTGAAATTACTCTACATTTCATGCTTAGTAAGGCAACATTGTTTTCGAAAAGAACAAAATAGGTGCAGTTGAAGTAACGTCAATTCTTCGCAGTTTTAATAATCAATTGGAATCCAGATTAAATATGAGATTTCTACCAGTAAAGGCACATAATTTATTGAAGAAACTAGAAGAGAATAATCCAGAAGTTAGAGGGGCGTTCACGGACGAGGTTCAACTATTTTATAGAAATTTCCTTGATTATTTGATCAAATGTACAACATTTCTGGATGGAATAAATGTTTTTCAGTGGCCTTTATTAAGAAAACCAATGGAGTGGGAAAAAGTGGTAGAATTAATGAAATTTTCGAATAAAGTGTCTCATAAAGATTGATGACAATACACTGTTTGATGATGTTTGGAGACTAAATGATTACTGCTCAGCTAAGAAGTGTTTTGAATGGTCTGAAAATAAAATAGAAGTCGACAAAAGATGGGTGGAAGAATTTCAGTTTTTTAAAACCGAATATCTTCCTTGTATTAATTTAATGACATTGATTGAGATGGATTTATGTTTACCTAGGACAAATGCAAGTGTAGAGCGTGTATTCTCATTAATTAATGTGTGGGACAGTGTAAAGAGCAGTCTTTCTTTGGAAACATTGACTTCAACCATAATGATAAAAGTTAACATGGATTATAGCTGCGATCAATTCTCAGAAATGTTAAATAAAAATGACGATCTATTGAAAAAGATCCACAGAAAAGATAAATATTTCAATAAAAAACCATCATAAGTTATTATTAGAATAAAAATACTTCATTTTTAAAAACATACTACATATTTCAGTCTCTTGAGAAAAGATTTGTTTCAATAAAAAAATATTTTGAATAAATATATTTTCAATAAATATTGGCTCATATAAAATAATTTTCAAGCAATCAGGAAATAATTTACAATAAACAACAGTTTGTAGGATTGAATCTATTATTTTCAATTTTAATTGCTTTTGAACTTTGTTTAAACTTTTCTGTGTTGGGGTTTATTTTTCTCGAATGTTTAGAACACATGTAATTAATGAACACTTACGTTTAAAATTTGTGCAATTCACCTTTGAGCTTCTGAAACTGACATTCGTTCAATGCGATTTGTCATTATGTAATTTGAGTGTTTTACTGTGAAAAATGGTCTCTAAAATTATGTAGAGGCACTCGTTATTTTTCTTGAAAGCTTACAGCATTTTTTTTAAATAAAAAATTTCGTAAGTCATGAGACTGTTGTAATATATGTTCTTTTACAACCTTTATTTTTTTGAAAAATATGAAATAAAGCATATAAACAGTTTTTTTGTCACGAAATGTGTCCTTATTTTTCCTTCTATTTGTCCTTCCATTTATGCAACGTAGGTGGGAGTTTATCTGTGGTCCAAATATTTGGAAACCAATGATATATATCAACCAGAAATAAAACTGATAGTGAACCACAATTATATTCTATTCGGGTGAACTCTCCGTAGTTGCATTATAAATATCCCGGTAAAAGATCCGAAAATGCAAAAATGTTGCAGTCTTTGCGTGGATAAGTAACCGCTGAATGTCGAGTGTTTTTCCGGGCGATTAATTAGTTTTTTGGAGGGCCTTCTTCAACGCCAACACTCTCCACGACCTCATCCCTTTCCTTCTTTCTCCCACTCTTGGAAATCTTAAAATAATATACTTCATGGCCAAAGACATTTCGCCTTTATCCCTTTCCCTTTCATTGATCTTCTTTCATGGTACGGTCTGAGAGATGAGAAAGAGTAGCGATCACATTAAATAAGAGATGACTCAAAGGAACCAATAAGAAGGCACTAAGCGAATGGGGAAACAAAAAACTACGACAGATTAATTAACCCTCTTGAATTGCGGATGAAAGGAAGAACTATGAAAGGATCGATGAAGAGTTGTTGGGTTAAAATTCCGAATGATAGAAGTGAATTCAGTTTCGTAATCTTTCGAGCGAGAGCCATAATCGTTAATAAGGAACCGGTTAACAACCTCGTAGAATAGCATTGTGTTAATAAAAAATTCAAGAATATACTCTTTTTTGAGATTTTTAGTTGTAATGCGCAAAAGCGGTATTTTAATAAAGATGTTTATAGCAGATTTTTCACTTCCATAACATATAAAAGAGAAACCACTCGAATCTCGAACGTATTTCCAATCTCCAGTCGGTATAAGCTTTACTCTATTTTTTATCACTGATACTACATTTATGATGAATTTCTTTGAAAGAGTGATAATATTTTCTACATCTTAGACAGCGTGTTTAAAAAAGACTAGCAACTAGGTGTTGCAGGAAGCCCAGTGGATACTTACCGTTTGAAAAACCGTTGAGTGTTGTGGAACAAGAAGAAGAGACGTATGTTGAAAGATTTACTACGTTTATTTATTTATTTACAAAGCATCTTGCGATTAGGCAAAGCCAGGTGGCAAGGAAAACACAAAATTTAATACAATGCTAATAAAAATTAAAAGAATTAAAAATTTCGGAGAAGACAAATATATAGTTCAATGAAGTCATTTTACATTGCTACTGTTTTTTTCTTTACATTTCTTAAGATATTTTTTAAACAACTTCACATTTTTGGCAAAGGAATTAAGAATTCTTCAGGAAGAGCATTTCATTCTACTATACCTCTATTTATGAACGAATACTTCCCCGTATCAGTACTTTGCTTCATACTACGTAATTTGTCCTTATGATAATTTTTTCCTACAAAATATGGTATTCCGTCCACTTGCCAAGATCTTCCCAAGCCCGGTCTCCGGCATATGCCCTGTAAATACCGACTAATCTATTTACCTTTCTTATTTTACTTAACGATTCCCACCCCAAAATTTGAATCATTTCTGATACACTCTCATTTCTGTCATATCTACCCAATACGAAGCGAGCGACTTTTCTTTGTACTCGCTCTATCTTTTTTATTTGTCCTAATTCGAATGGATCCCATACATTTGTAGTATACTCCAAAAGGGGTCGTACTAACGCCCTGAAAGCAAGTTCTTTAGCCGTACTCGTACTCTTCTTTAAGCTCCTCATTACAAAGTGTAAGTTACTGTACGCCTTAGCTACTATTTTATCTAAATGTTTTCCCCAGACTAAATATTCACTCAGAGTAACTCCTAAATAGTTGCAGTGGTCAGTGCGAGACACTAATTCTCCTTGGATATAATACTCCCTATACTGGCGATTTGACTTCTTTGTGAATGATTTCGTTATATTCATTTTCATTTTTTTTCTTTTCATCCAGTCAACCACCACCTCCAAATAATTTTGTAAGAATTTGTGATCAACATTGCTCTATTTATCTGTAAATAATGCAGTCGTCCGCAAATAATCTAATCTCGGATTTAACATTTAAAGGTAAATCATTAATAAACAGTAGGAAAAGTATCGGGCAGATAACACTTCCTTGAGGAACGCCAGAAGTAACAGCACCCTCTTTCGATAAGTTATCTCTCACTTTAACTCTCTGTTTCCTGTCTAGAAGGAAGGCGTTTATCCAATAAATTTCCAATAACACATGTTACATTGCAGTCAAAATTAACCCATTATCAAAAATATCCAAAATGCTCGTCGTGGGTATCCAGGTATGTGTGTAAATAGATTTATTAAAATAAAGAAGCTGCATCCATTTTTTGACTGAATTGGTACCGAAAGTAGAATGTCGAGCTCATCTTATGGATAAGTGACAATACCGATTGCAGCAAAACGGTTGAGAATAAAAACTGCAGCATATCTCTCTAGAATCGACGACGCTGTTTAGATCCTCAAAGAAGGCGGCTGCTATATACATTTGTCACTAGCTAGCTTGGATAATCCTTGTTAATGAGTGAGATTTGCAGAGCTGCCAATACCTTCAAATAAAGGGAACAAAAAGAGATGTTATAAAATCAAATTGACATACCAACGAAATCCAAGATGTTTTCTCTTATAGGTTATTATTTATTTCCAGAAATAAATACAGAGAATAGCGCTCACGCCATTACCCTTCCATTCTTAATCTTAGTATGGAACTCGCTTCAAATATCGGACAACCTAAAAATGCTTTAACGAGTTTTCACTCTGGCTTGCATCCAACGAATGATATATTGAGATCCTGTAAGCTGAAGCGGTTAAATTTATGGCTGCAGAGTTACCTAGATAATCTAAACCAAAACGCCACAATATAAGGACCGCGCAGTAATTTCATCCCGCCCAACTTTCCTCTAATATTTACTTAAAACACGCTTATCCGTAATTGTGTATGGAATGAATGTCATTATAAACTATGATATAAAAAATATCGAGCATTCGGTTTCAAAGAAGTTAGCATATTTATAATACAACTTAATTTCATGAGCAAACTTTAAAAAAATAATTCACAAAATCATGCAATAGATATTATCATTTGCGATGTCGTTCATTCAGTTTCAAATTTTCATGGGGCCCTTTTAATAAAGAAATTGGTCGCTAATGACGTAAGCGATTCAATTATCAGCTTCCATTAGCATGTGTTCGCACCGTTTTAACCACCCGTTAGGACTACGCGTTTGTTTAGGGATTGAACTGCATGAACAGGCATACTTATTCATCGAAATAGTATGTGACTCTTCATGCGCCTATATCAAACATAAAAAGTAATGCATATTTACAAGAGGCATAAAGGATTAGCATTGTGCTTTAAACATAATGAAAGGATCGAGCAAAAAACTGATAGCTATTGCGAAAGAGAATAAGCATTCAAAGAAACATTAAAAAGTATGAGCTAATGTTTTTGAAGAAAAATTTCGGGCGAATAGCTTGATCCGACACTGAACAACTTAAAATACATCTTTTTAAAGAACGTTTCTATCCGAAAAATAAGAAATGCGTTATCCTTATAAATAAGGAGAGACGAAAATCTTTTTTCCCCGCAACTCTCGCTAATGATCTGAAAAAGTAATCCCCAAACACACGAGGGGATATCCTTTAATCCCGCCCGTTGGGAAGTGACGTGGATTGACGCAGCTGGAACCGACGGCCTGATAAGCCCAAATCCATTAGGATGCCTCTGGAAGGGGATTTACTTTTTATTTTTTAGTCCAGACGACTGGAGACCCCTTTAGTTCCATAAATCACCGCCAGGATGACATTCCCGAAAACCCTTCCATTATCTCTGCTCGAACACGCCCTTTCATTCAATCAAGTTCTCCGTTCCGTGCGGTCCATCCCGCGTCACGCAGAGAGCAAAACAGTCACCAGCTGAGATGCTGCTGCGTCTGAGGTTAAGTGGCGATCAAGGCGGAAGGCTGTCGTGAGGCGGGATTTGGGCGAGCACTCTCGTGAAAACAATTTCGAGGAGTTCTCGCCGTACATCCAGTCGCCATTTCAACCCCTAGAGATTCTATATTAAAAATATTCATGAAAAGAAAATCGCGGCTTTCAGAAGAGAAGAATATATCGTCGAAAAACAAAATCCAATCACCTGGATACAGATATAATCAATTCAATGCTCGTTTTTTATTGAAATGTGTACAAGTGAATAACTGGACACTTTTGATGTTAAACTACACGAAGAAAGGTACTTTATTGGTCCACTTGCAGTTTCTCGATAAAAGACGTCCAAAAGGAAACAGCGATTTGAAACTCCTTTTTGGCAGAGGTATATAGGTATATATAAGTTAAAATTGCATAAAAAGGGGAGCAAAAAGTGTTTGCCGGATAAAACAGCATTCTAACCAAGGTACGAATAAAAGACTAAATCTTCGAAAATATTTTTTTTACTATGACTCCAAAAAGAGTCGTACATTTTTGTGAATTTTATTGAGTTGTGATGGTTGCAAATGAAAGTCGACCACCAGCAGTGATTTTCACCTCATCCATTCCGGTTATGTAAATATCTCTCGTTGGCAATGATAATATGAGATACAGAGAAATAATTAATGTGGGAGTCTCCTCAGCTTCATATGTATTGATTGATCGAGGAAAAGGATAAATATCTTTCGTTCGTCGCCCTTTCACTTTTGCCACTTTTGTTTTTGGCCAAATCTCTCTTACCACCGCTGTCTATCTATCTATTACATCCAGTGAGATTAAACCTTTTGTAGGACTATCCGGCGCTTTCCATCTCCGCTCCTTTTCCTAGCCAAGTTCCTAGCCATGGAATGCATGTAGATCTCTTTCCTCCTTCCCTCTCTTCCTCCTTTCCTGCAGAAACTCCTATGCCGCTTCACCTTCACCCCACTCACCCTCCTCCCACTCCCTCCACAACTCCCTCTCTTTCTCCTAGCTCCTAATTAAAAACTTTTTCGGGCGACGCTGACTTATTAGCATTTAACGCGGCGCAGTGCCGCCGAGGGAAGAGTTAAATAAAAAAAGCCCTGGGGTGAGACAAGAAAAAAGGAGAGAAAAATAGCTGGAGTAGAGGAAGAGAAATGAAAGGAAGAGTACGAAAAAATGGGAAGGTGACGAACAGAATGAGAATTATGGGGAAGAGGGAGGAAGGGAAGGGGATAGAGATTGGAAATGAAAGCTTTTCGGATGAGATGGCGTGGAGAAAGAGCGAGTTTGCGCGAAGAGAGGGAGATAAAAGCATGCGATTTGAAGAGAGAACACACGCCAATTGCCTTTGGCCTCATGAGCGATGCAGGAAAAGGTCAAACACTACTATAAAGAAATGGCGGATCGAGGCACAAGTTTGGTTGGAACAGTTACGTCATAACCACATCGTCGAATGAAGTGAAGCAGTTCCCTTCTGCAATTTTAACTTGTGATAATTATAATGAATATTTTCACGAATTAGTTAAATTTACTAGGCTATCCACCCATGCGCGCACCAATCGTGTGCCGCTCTGAGCGGGGAACTCCCTTCTAGCGCCATTTAGGTTGGTGTGAGGGAAGGGGGATTTTTTGCTAGTGTATTTTTATTATGCCTTGGAAATTATATTTCAAGTACAAATTTCATGTACCGGGTCTGCCAATAAAAAAGGAGATCATATACGACACGCTATAATACCTATAGTTGTTAAACAATTCAAATTCAGTTTTAACAAGCAAAAATTCGTTTAACTACCATTCTTATGTGCAAATTTGAAAGGCATCGCTGTTCTCATTTAAGAATGCCATGAAAATAAAATACGGTTGATACAATTTGTGTTAACGATTTAACTTCATTACAAATCAACGCAATGTTATCACGATACTCACAAATCCACGAAAAAAAACAATTTATTGCCTGTTTTAGTACATATTCAAAGAACATGACGTTAAGTTAGCATCATTTAAAACTATAGATTTTATGAATCTTCTTTTTATAAGTAGACCCTGTATATTTCGTTTATTTGACACCACATGATATATTCCATTATTTAAGTTTTACTCATGCAGTTCCGGGCATCACTACTACCCGACTTCACCAGAAAATTGCGCCTCGTGAACTAATCTCACTTGCTATAAAAAATAAACATTATTTGCTTGCAAGAATAGAAAACAAAACAAAATGACAAAATTAAAACATTAAGTTACATGGATAATTCTACTACAAATTAAAAACGCAGAACTCTCATGTTTATGGCATAAATGTGTATGCAATTTGTAGAGAAGACAATCTAATAGCATTTCTCGCCATTTAAGACCTAAAGAAATTTTTTGCTGATAAAAAAATTTGTCTGAGCTAATTCTATATGGATTCGAATATTTATGCCGTAATTTATGGAACAGTGTGATCATGTATGGTTGCAGTTCCAAAAAGTTACGAAAGAGGAATTTCTTCGCTTATTTGAAATGCCATATTAGTATCTAACATCGGATTCTCTTTTTGTGGGAACACGTGAATTTGTGGTCGTATAAAATGAACTGTTTGTGGGGAAAAATGATCACAAGTATAAAATAAAACTAAGGCAGAAAAGTAATGTAACTAAGTATTCATTTATAAATCGTGAGGTGTGGGAATAGAATACGTTACCTGAGGAACTCTTCCAACCGTTCCCCAGAAATGTTAAAAGTTTTAAATCTAGAGTTAATAATATCAATGTAAACGATATTCATTACTTTTAGTATTACTATGTATCAATATTTTAAGATAATTTATTAACGAGGTAGCTGGAGGAAGTAGATGGATTGCTTGGTAGGGTGAGGTACAGTGGGGCTTCGAGGGCCCCGTGACCGCTACGGGAGCTGTGAAGGCCTGCAAAGAACCTCGAAAACTCAAGCTCCTAATACTGAAAGATTCTTGGATTTAAATTTGTATACAGTATGTGAATTGTAAATATAATTATATTATGTTTATAGGTTTAAACTTTTGTAACTTTGCCACCGGGCCAGGCGCCCAATTGCAATCTCAATATATAAATAAATAAATGAATATTCCGCAAAGTTTCAATGGAATTTCTTTCACTTGTGTGGCTGTTTGCAGTTCTTCAACATGTCGGTCGTCGCTCTTCTGTTGAACCAGAAGGTACGGCTGTTCCGAAAATAAGGTACAAATGGTCACTGTGACAAAATATTTAGCACACACATACATAGACATGCACACTAATTTTCAACGTAATCACCGTCTCTGTTGAGGCATTTGTCCCAGCGGGAAACTAGTGCATTAAAGCCCGCAGCAAAAAAATCCGCGTCCAGTGCATGGAGCCACGTCTTCACTGCCGCAGTAACAACATAATCACTCTGGAACCGCTCCCCCTGTACATTTCTCCAATGCAATCGGTAAAAGTATGTTATACTTACTTTTACCGAACTTGGTGGTAAATGGGCACATTAACCGGGAAATGTACACATTTACCGAACTACGCACATTTACCGTGACATTACCACTGTCACCAGCTCCACCAGCTCAAGGTAAATTCAAAGAAAAAGTCACCGGTGACTGAAGTAACAGGTACAAGTCACAGGTATTTATTTGCCACTGGAACACTTTGTCTTTGTGAGAGAAAAAAGTCACACTCCCCAAATCTAGTCTGAACTGTGTGCTGCAACACCTTCCATCCGTACCGCTGGAACCACTGCTTGGTCTGCTGGGCTGTTTGCGGTGTCGCATTGTCGTGGAGGATTATGACACCAGTCCTGAGGCGTCTCGGACTCTTTTTTGAACAGGTTCTCTGTCTCTCCAGCGTGTTGCAGTAACGGGCAGCATTGATTTTTGCACCTCTGGGGAGGAAATCCACCTTGGGCCTTGGGTGTCCCAGAAGATGTTTGTCTAACTATGCAGTCTCGCTGTCATTTTCACTGTGCTGGCGCTCGAATATGCGCAGCGGGGGCGTGTTCTTCCGGCTGCTACGACAAGTATTCCGATCCCCTCACCATTTGCCGGTCAAATGCTGCCACTTGTGATTGTTCGGGCGAGCTATGTCTGTTTGTAACTTATTTTCGGAACAGCCCTTTATAACTGAAGAGCACAGTAATCTAGAGCAGATGGATCGATTTAAACATCTGGACCACATTCTGGCTGAGGAAAGTAGAAATAATAATGGGCGTGATACAAGCTCAAAATTGTTAATACATCTGAATAACCCACATAATTCTAAGCGACAAAAAATTCAAACATACATCAAAGCATTCATTCGCATTTCAAAACAACTTGATTTTCGAAAATCAAACCGAAATTCGAATTTTCTCAAAGTACTCATCGGTTACTTTTAGGAGATACATTGGAAAATTTTGCACGAATCGCATACAACAAAGACGCCGGCAGTGAAGCGAGGAAAAGAGAACGTAAAAAAGAAACTCATTAAATTGCACTTCATCTTACGTCAGGATCCTCTTTTCCTAATTGAAAGGAATCGTTTTCATCACGAGATAGGCTTTTTTTACCCTTTTCCGTTTACCATATCCTCAAAGAGACTTGACCCTTTGTGCGGTCAAAGTTTGAAATGAAAGAGATATCCTTAATAATAAACGACGACGATAGGGAATCGAAGTGACCTCGCGGGCGAGAGAGGGGGCAAAAGGGGAGGGAAGGGGAGAGGGAAAAGGAGAGGGAAGAGGAGAGGAAAGAGGAAAGGAAGGAAGAGGGGGAAGAGGGGAGTGAAGAGGAAAGGAAGGAAGAGGAGGGGGAAGAGGGGCGTGAAGAGGAAAGGAAGGAAGAGGAGGGGGAAGGGAGCATTCACAAAAGGAATCAAAACGAGGATAGATATTACTTGGAAACAAATCATGTTTCTTACACTTATGGCGTAAAATGTTAAGTTAGACAAGATATCAGCCCTCCATAATTGGGAAATGAAGAGTGAGAGAGGGTGGATTTGGAAGAGGGAAAGAAATAGGAAGATAGAGGGATAAATAGATGGAGGGAGTGTAATAATGGGAGATGTTGGAGGGTGTCAGAGTGAGAGAAGGAAGAATATACTAGACTAGGAGATCCGCGGGATTTTCGGTCTCGCTCACATAACTTAGAACTGGTGGGAGGGGAAACATGTTCAATATTATTATCATCTTTATAGTTCTCCTGCACTTCATACAGTGGGGATGTAAAATTTGAATAGAATTGAAAGCGCTGCCATCAGCGGTAAAATATTTACTAGAGGATCCGCAGGATCTTCGGTCTCGCTCAGCCCACTTAGGACTGATAGGGGGAATCACATTGCGCGCCTCTAGGAGGCTCCCTGTACACTTTAAAGAAATGTTTATTTAACGTTTTCTTCATATTTTGGTGTTTTCCATATGTATACCAAATTTCGTTTTGATTGGATGAGATTTGGAAATTAGCTCAATGCGCTAACGCAAATTGCGCAGTAATTATAAAGGTGTTATTCTAGAAAAACTATACACATTAGACTCTAAGCAATTTGTACAAGTACACGAAGTTTGGTAAAAATCAGACAACCGAGACGGCAGTTATCGTAGAACAGACAGACAAATAGACAAAAACAGATAAAATGTACATGGGATCAACAGGAGAGACCTCGCTTCGCTCGGCCAATGAAAGAAATGTTAATCTGAGAAACTCGCCAAATAAGACGCAGTATTTTTTTATTACAGGAAAGCCCTCGGAGCCATTTTCCATGGAAAAATATTTCAAAAATTTATAGCATGCTTAATTGACGAGATACGAGTAAACTGAATTGCCGCGTTCCTCTCAGATAGAACCCATCGAGTATATATTGACTGAGTTTTCAAAGTTATTTCTTGAGTTCCGCAGGGGTATAATTGGGCCGCTTTTATTCCTTGCATACATAAATTATTTGGAAGATAACATAAATAGCAAGGTAAGACTTTTAGCGGACGATAGCCATGTGTACAGATAAATCAAATAAGACCAGGCAATACTGCAAGGGGAACTTTGCTCTATGGCAAAGTAGTGTAAGGATTTACAACATGACCTCAATATGTATATACATACTACTGTCCGCGCCAAAAGTATGTAGACTCGAGTTTGCGGCTTAATAGCTAAAAAACGGCTCATGGGATTTTCGTGCAAGGCATATCAGCGTGTAGATAAATTATTTCTACGTTTAATTCAGGTAATGCAAAAATTTTAAAAAGATTTTTAAGGTATGTTTTTAGACTGAGAATGAAAAATGGCCCCCTTTTTTGATCGTTGCGGCGGCTGGCGTCATTTTGACGGTCTGTAATAACAGAACGGAATGCTCAAATAGAAGGAAATTTTAATAGAGTGTGTATCGTAGTCTTCTTATTACATGTCCATAATCTCAATTGTTTATCTATATTCGTTTACGGTATTTTATTAAATTTATGAGACCGTGTTTTCTCCGCAAGTATGCGGCTTGGAGGCACAGTAGGGCAGGGATGGGGAACCTTTTTTCATAGGAAGGCCAAATGTTACTTAACGGAGACAGCATCAGGCCGCACATTGCGATGCACGTTGCATACATTCACATTTATCAAAATTGAATTAATAAAGAGGCAAACACAATTTAAAGGCTTTTTAATTTAACGAATACAGATTTCAATTCTTTATATTTACTAATATTTTTAAAAACTTCGAAGGCTTTAACACAATATAATGACTTTTTAATCTAATGCAAAAAATTTAAATTTGTCATATTTGCTAGTATATTAATAACTTTAAAAAAGTTAAAACTAATGAAGGACATGTAAATAAAATGTTGCATTCAATCACATTCATCAAAATAAGAACGCAAACACAATTTAATGACTTTTTTGTGAATGTTTGTTGTGAGCTAAGAACTTGATATTTGGTTCCAGCATTGTTGTCTATAGCTTCAATTTGTCTTCCAGGTGAGTTTTTGTCATCTGTGATCTCAGACACTTCTTGATTTGAGCCATCTGTGAAAATGTTTATTCACAACAATAGGTTGTGCCAAAACAAAAGAGTAAACGACGAGCATATTGACGCAGTCGTGGGTATTCAAATGCATTCTTCCATATTTCAATGGGATCCTTTTTACTGTCTAATAGAGGCTTCAGAATGTTACCCTCAGGTGCATTCGAGACATCAACCAGATGTGGCTGAAAAGCTAACTTCAGTGTGGCAACATGTTTCTCAAAATCTTTAAATCTATTATTGTATTCTTTAATCAAGGAATCTAAAACACCTATATATTAATTCATATTCCAATTTAGCAAGTTTTTATTCATATCTTGTTTATCAATTACCTTTGCCAGTTCAGGAAAATGCTCGGCTGAAACAACTGATCTGATAAGGCCAATTAAAAAAAATCACCTTCCGAAATGACTGAATTTGCTGCAACATTTCATAAATGGATTTAGTTTTACCTTGTAGAGAAGTATGCAAATGATTTTTTTACATTAAATCACACAAAAATGCAACATTTCTGCAGAAATCTTTTTTCAAAATTTCACAAGGTTCATTCTGTTCTTTGAAAAAGTTCGTGACTTGTTTTCGCAAAGCAAAAAGATTTTCTAGTACTTGACCTTGTGACAACCAGCTCACTTAATGGTTTGGAAGATCTACACCAAATGTTTCATCGTCATATTGGAGCATTGGCGATGCCGTGAAGCATTTGCTCGAATGTAGTTCACAATACCAATAACTATACGTAATGTGTCATTTAAAACAAGATTTGGCGCAAAGATTCTGTTGATGTAAAATACATATCTTTTGTTTGTTCTTTCTGTAACTTTCATGCTAAAATCACATATGAGTTTGAGTATGTTTAGACAAGTATGCAAAAGGCCGCACTGAATATCACAAAAGGCCGCATGCGGCCTGAAAGCCGACGGTTCCCCACCCCTGTACTAGGGGATCCGCGGGATCTTCGGCCTCGCTCAGCCCACAGGGCTGGCGGGGAGAATCATAATGCGCGCCTCTGGGAGGCTCCCTGTACATTTTAGACGTTTTCTTCATCGTTTTATGTTTTCCGTATGTGTGCCAGATATCATTTTGATTAGATATGTATACCAAATTTCGTTTTGATTGGATAAGATTTGGAAATAAGCGCAATGCTCTAACGCAAATTGCGCAGTAACTATAAGGGTGGTATTCTAGAAAAACTATACGCATTCGACTCTAAGTAATTTGTATTTGCACACGAAGTTTGGTAAAAATCAGACAATCGAGACGGCAGTTATCGTAGAACAGACAGACAAACAGACAAAATGAACAAGGACTCAACAGGAGAGATCTAGCTTCGCTCGGCCAATGACGAGAAAGATTGAGAAAAGATGTAGGTAAATGTGATGGAGAGAAAATGCGGAGAAAAGAGAGAAAGAAGGAGACATAGGATGAGGTAAGATAAAGGGAGGAGCAAATCCGGGAGACGAGGAAGGAGGAGGGAATTGGGAGAGAGAAATGGGGAGAGGAGATGGGAGGTAGAAAGAGGGAAAGAGATGACTAGAGAAGCGTACAGCATAATCTTTTTGTAACTTACATCACAAATCTACGTAATTTTCATCGCTCCCTGTCGATAGATAGTGCAGAGTGACGACTTTAATATTTTTTTTCTCACTATGTAAACATTTTCGTTGCAAACTACTTACTTAAAAAAGTCGAGGAATTTCTAATAAGATTTCACACCAATGTAATTTATGAGAGAGGTTAGAGAGAAATAGGTATTTGGAGGTATGAGGAATATGGTGGAGAATAAAAGAGGAAGAAAAAGGAGAAAAAGGGAAGGATTGGAGAAAGTGAGGTGGGAATAAAGGCTGACGCTTTGCGCTTCGAATGGAGAGCGGAAGATGGGTAAGAAGCGGACGCCTGATTGGTCATGTTGCGTGAGGAGGGTTGAGAAGACGGTGGGCGAAGAGATTAGATTGTAAATCATTCGATATCCATTAGAATATAAGAGAGTGAGAAACAAAAGCGCTCTTTTACACAGGGCCGGATAAAGAGACCCATGGGCCCCACGCAAATCATAAATTTCAACGGTAATTTCAGGAAATTAATCAAAAAACTTATATTTTATTCTAACTTTAACACAAAATAAAGAATCATGTAACAATATACAAAATTTTCAAATAAGAAAAATTTTCTTGTTTTATATAGTATATAGCAGACGTGACCAAACCGCGGCTCGCGAGCCGCATGCGACTCTTTTATCCTGGTATGCGGCTCTTTTAAATTTCCATGCAGAGGCGTGCCAACGTTTTTCTCTACATGATACAATGACGTAGTGTGACCAGAGACGTGTTTGGGATGCCTAATGGACATGCCAAATTGCTTCGGATACAGGTTATGTTTTACTGTTCGTACATTCATGAGCGCAGAATATGTCATGCGACTCGCGAACTTCTGGGAATCATCGTATGTGGCTCCGAGGGTAAGTAGGTTTGGCCACCCCTGGTATCAATTATTTCATGTACATCTAATTCTTCAACCATGTCTGCCACATGTGCTATGTGCTTATTTCTACTAGTATACCCTGTAAGCATAACAGAAGAAGCGTTGATGGAAGAGAAAGGATTTAAGATAGGAGGTGAAAGTATTACCACCATTAAATACGCAGATGATCAGGGCTTAATAGCAGAAGGCGAGAAAGAGCTTCAGAGGATGACAGACAGACTAGTTGAGGTTGGCCAACAATATGGAATGAAGATCAATACAGAAAAAACGAAAGTCATGGTGGTTTCAAAGGAACATAAAGAATTAAATATAATGGTAAATGGCCAAAAATTGGAACAAGTAAGTAGTTTCAAATATCTCGGCAGTATTTTAGCACAGGATGGAAGTAGTACACAGGACATCAGAAGTAGGATTGCAATGGCAAAAGCAGCATTTAACGATAAGGAGCTTCTCACAAGCAAGAAAATAAATCTAGAAACAAGGAAGAAATTAGCAAAATGCTACATATGGAGCATAGCTCTTTATGGTGCAGAGACGTGGACGATAAGGAGAAAGGAGGAAAAATATTTAGAAAGTTTTGAGATGTGGGTATGGAGAAGAATGATGAAAGTGAAATGGACAGAGAGGAAGAGAAACGAAGAAGTATTAGAAATGGTGGGAGAAGATAGGATGCTAATAAAAACAATCAGGAAAAGAAAAGCAAATTGGATAGGGCACATATTGAGAAGACAGTGTCTACAAAGGACGATCTTAGAAGGAAAAATTAGTGGAAAAAGAGGAAGAGGGAGAAAAAGAATAGGAATATTAGATAATATAAAGCAGGGATATACTACTTATAGAGGTATAAAAGAGGCTTCTAGGGAGAGAGAGAAATGGAGGCAGCGATTCAGTTAAAACCTGTCTTCGGACAGAAGCATGATGATGATGATGACCCTGTAAGCGGTTTACACAAAATGGATTACTTGGAATTATTAATAAATAAAGAAAGCGTTTTACTAAGAAAAGCGTGAATTTTGATTCAGGAAAAGAAATGGAGGCAAGTAACAGATTATTGCGTGGTTTGTGATCAGTGCGGTAACACTTGGAAAGGGTTTCGGCAAGATGAAACGAGATAGGGTTGGCCCAGCGTGGGCCCCCTTGCCCTCTGGGCCCCACGGGTGTTTTGCGTACCACTTAATCCGGCCCTGATTTTACATGACTCAGGTTCGAATAAATCAATTTTAGCGTGAAATAAAATTTACAAATAAGCTGTAAGATCTACGCCCGCGTAAATATGAAAGCACTACACGTAAGTGCATATGTGTAACACAGTAAAATCCCGTTTATTATTATTAAAGAATATCGTTTTGACGGAAATGCCGTTTTTGTCAGATAAGTCGCTAATTATGAGGGGCTTAAAAACGTTTTGGTAATAAACAAGATGCTGCGATGATTATAATTCAGTTCCATAAATCGTGTTCTGATATTTGGAAGTAGACATTGACATCGCTGTATCAATCTCACAGCGAAATTCGGTAAGATAAGCGTCTATCATTTAGGCTGGCTACTCTTCAAGAACTGATCTGAGTGTATGCGATAATGTCGTCATCATGACAGTGATAAAGGGACCCGGAGAGACTTGTGGAACAGGGATGATATAAGACGGGGAGATATTTTGAGACAGATGGAAGGCAGAAGCAATAGGAATAACAAAGCAATAGGATAAGGTCGTGGAGGGTCGTTTAAACTCGCGGTTATGGAGGTGGGTCTGAGATTGTCACGGTCAGCGAGAGTATGGCGAGGAATGAAGAGAGAGGGAAAGGTATATGGAGGGAGAGAGATGTGAGAGAGAAGAGGAAGGAGGGAGGGCAAGAGGTAAGTGTGCTCGCTCATAAAAAGAGAGTGAAAGAGGAAAAACGGGGGGGGGGAGATATGTGGAGGAGGGAGAGGGAAAGGGAGGGGAGGAGCTGCGGGTGGGAGGGAGGAGAGGAGGGGAAGAGAAAGAGAGGAAGAGGGACGGGTGCCTCTTATCTCTCTCACAAAGGGAATAATTAGCCGGCGCCTCAAAAAACCAACTCCAGCGTGCCTTCATTCCCCTTCCCCATTTCAGATGCACGAGGAGCGTTTGTGTGCACGTGTGCGGAGAGAGTGAGAGAGAGAGAGAGGGAGGGAACGGGGGGTGGGAGGGAGAGGGAGGTGGGAGGGAGAGGGAGGTGGGGGAGGGAGGGAGGGGGAATGAGACATAAGGGTGTCGAAGGGAAGAGCGAACGGGGTTAGAGAGAAGAGGGAGACAGAGAGAGAGAGAGAGTAGGAGAAGAAGGGGGAAGTGACATTTTCAAACCCTTACCCTTTATCTCCTTCCTTCCCCACTCCCCTCTCCCTCCTTAAAACTGATCCCTTCAATGTCTCACGGTCATAAACCCGGCTATACCCCGGTAATTATGAGTTCTTTTGAGTGAGGCGCCGACACGGTGACGTTCCCTGCACGGACTAACGCTTTTTTATTCGTGGGACTGGCGGTTGGCGCAGCGCGACACAGTCCGTCAGACGGATTATAAAATTTTGAGATTCTCATAGCGCAAAATTGTGTCTATTTCCCTCTGCGGATAATAGTGATATTTTCATATTTATACCGCGTGCAGCGTCCTATAGTTTTATACCAGTTCGTGATTTATGGGTAATTTAAGATGCTCCCTTTATATTATTTCTAAATAAGTTAACGCAGTAACATATATATGAAACAAATTGAACATCTTTTCGAATGTTACCAAACGTAATTATATTGTTCTTTGCTATAAAACTGAACATTCTATAGGTTTACTTGTTATATTCTACAGGAAAAAAATACTCTACCAAATTCCAATTGTTGCATTATATCGACACAAGTCCAAAAAACGTAAGGTGTGACCGAATTCATATCTACGGCATTTTTGTCAATAACAGTATGGCTGCTATGACAACTGTTTTGATCATTTGGCGACGATTCCACGCTGATTCAAAACAATCGATTTATTGTTTTTCTGTGTCACTTCTTTATTGCGCCGGTATTTTTTGCAATATGGAACTAGTTAAAACGAAGTCTTTTCAGAACTGGATATGGGCAGACAATGTCCTCACGAGCACGTCAATGTCAGTCTAAGAATTGCATTTATAAACCTTCATGCGAACGCTCTTCTTCGAACGCAATGAGTTTAATTATTAAAATTAATAAAAAGAAACTTAATGCGCGCGTGTTCTCCATGGGTCTCAAAGCAACGCCACATTTTTCTCTGGTGGGTTTTTTTATTTTCTTTCAAAGAGGAATTCTGAGGTATAAAAGAAAGACCAGGAGAGTCTAGAGCAAAGAGACGCGGAGAGAGAGAGAGAGGGGGAAAATGGAGCGAAAGAAAGAGTGGTACCGCATCCGAGAAAAGGAAAAAAATCATGGATGATGAGTTTTCAAAAGGATTTGATTGGAATGATCTTGGGTAAATGAAGAGATAACGAAGGCTTACAGAAAAAGCCAGAGAAAAGGAAAAGGCCTTCCCCCCCTCCACCCTTCTCTCCGAGAGTCCACGAAAATTAATTATTTCTGGCGGATGGTAGTGATTGAAAAACCGAAGGGGAGTCCTTTTTTATATTTGTATTGCGGATCATTAACGTCAAAGCGAATTGATTATTTTTTCACGTTTCCGAGTTCGCCGTTCGAACGAATATTATTATCAAATGCGTACAAAGCGATAAAAATTATCGAAAGCACGTAAACCTCTCCTAATAATTAATGTATTATAGATCCGTCTAGCTTGGCTCTCATTGGGGAAATTGGATTTTTCAGGAATGGCGCGAGGAAGGGGAATCCGTTTCAAAACAGTTTCAGACGGAGGTTTGAAATTAGTTGTCCACCAATAATAGCGAATGATGAACATATTTTACACATTACACAGACCGGTGATTATATAACGTATGTAGAAAAATCGAGAGACAGACTAGATTCTCCCTCAAAAAAAGACTTTCAAATACAAAACATTACATTCGAACTGTTGGTGAACAAATAAGTCAAATTTAAATACTATAAGGATTTTTGGAAATGGCAAAAAAACCCGGTTGACATTTGGTTAATTAGTTAAACTTTCCATATCGTCTAACCCACGTGGAATATTTACACGCACTCTGCTTTTTTAACCCAGTATATATTTTCTCGTGTTTTATAACAACAACAAAATGGAGTCATTTAATGTCATGAATACGAAAGTACTAATTTGGGAAATTATAATTTTGTAACTGCGGTATTACAAAAGAAGGGAATCCCTCTAGAATAAAGAAGTATAATCTGTCTCGGTTCTTTTATACAGACATTCATCAAATTCGATAATTAATAATCATCAAACGACCACTTTCTAAAAAATTATCATCGAATCGTGGCTACTCGAACGGACGATAAGTACATTTTAGAAATAATAAAAATAAAATTGGAAAATAAAACGAAAGAAATGCTGAGATGTTGACCTTGCGTTGAATAGTATAGAGTTCATCTTCCAAAAAGAATAAATATATGGCATTTAAAAAAATATTTATCCTTTTAAATTAAGTACTCAGAACTCACTAATATATTAAATAAAACCGCTGATAGTGCTCATTACTTCACTTGGCCTTGAAGAGGTTGAAACGATGTGTCAAGTAAAAGAGATGAGGAAAATTTCGAAGCAAAAATGAAATGTTCGTTAAAAAAGAAATAATTTTTGTCCAGCAGAAAAAATATGCATACACGAAAAAGCCAATTTGGGGAATATCTTTAATAAAAGCTTCTAATAAATCATTCTTGCACCTTCTAAAATCCTGTAGCATCGACCTCAGACATTGCAACTCACTCGTCAACGGCCATAACTTCCGACGCACATTCATCCCTGTAATCCTCTACGTTTTCGAAGACGAGACGAAGGATATAGTAGTGGGCGACTTTAAAAGTACACTTTATCCTTCTTTCTTACTAAGATTCCAAAGTGATAGACTAGGACTTGGTAGCGCATGTCGAAATCCAGTCATTTTCATAAACCGGTGACTAGCCCGAGGAAACTAAATTTGAGAGTTTTTACTGCAACTGCAATAAAATTACAACGGCAGATGAGAGTGTAGATCTGTTTGTCAAAAAACATTTTTAACAAGTGAGGGAAGAATTGCAGAGCAAATTATATATGGCGCTTTTTTCCTTGTTTTTTGATTATGACATCATCATAAGATTACATCTTTGGTTGAGATCGACGATCTCGTAATATAGTTTATGTATTCCCTTTAAAAACATTATTACAATGCTTTATTCCCCATTGTTTGACGTCGGAAAATTTTCACTCTTTTCTGGATTAAAATCAATCATTCGCTCTCATTCGACATGGATTTGAATTCTATTTTATAAAAATATAAACCCCAGTCCTTCAGTTACGGAACAGTTTATGTTCTGAGCTTCTATCTTAATTTTAACTAATTTAAAAAAGCAAATTTATAATTACTTGCAACGATATCATGTTTTTCTTATGGAGGCAGAAATGAAACTAAGGGGTTGGAAAAAGACACCGAGTACTCCCCAGCAAGTGTTCCAAACACCACCAAATTTGTTTCATGTCCAGCTGTCATGTAGATAGCCCTATCCTGACAATTTAGTTTCTCCAATTTGCAGGATTCCGGAGGTATTGCCGAAACAGACGGACAAACCGAATACATTAGAGATTTTTTTTAGAAATAGCGCTAAAAGTTTTGACAAAGCAATCAGAGCAGATCTCAATGGAGACCTTCGCCTCTTGTACCTAACGCACCAGATACGCGATTCAATCTAACGCGGCTAGATGGAATGTCACCATCTTCCCAGTCCACGCATCCGCTAAAATTCTCTCCGAGGAAAAGAGAGATACATGGAGTAACTCTTTAGTTTTTTTCCGCTCTCGCCGACGTCGCACGTTATTTTTATTTTCCGCCTTCCTCATCATCCGCGCGGCTCTCGAGTCCCTCTCCCTTCCACAAAGGGCGTAATTTCTGCTAGAGATCAGGACATAATAGTGCTCCACCACTCCAAACGGGGGAAGCGGCAGCGGCGGTAGTGGGGAGACTCAAGTGCAGCGTCCCCTTTCCTCTCCTCCCTATAAGATTCTCTTAAAAAACCCTTGGGTAAGGGAGCGGCGAAGATCAAAGTGCGGAAAGGTAAATAATAAACAATAAAAAAGAAGTCGAGGGGGAGAGGGGAAGAAAGGGGGAAGAATGGAGGTGGAGAAGGGACGAAAAGGTGGGGTGGAGAAAGGGACTAGGGTTCGTCGCGAAGTCCTTGGGCAAGAGAAGGCACCGCGGTGGCGAGGCGCAACGGCGCCATGGTGACCGGGAGGAGGCACGAGGAGGACGGAGGAAAATATATTTTTTTCGCATTCCTCTGAATGTTATGACAAAGGCGAAGTGGATTTTTTTATTCCACCCGAAAAGGATACTCTCCCTCTCAAGGATAACGCGCGCAGGGTAAGAGAGAAGCTGGAAATTCCTTCGGAACAAACGACAAAGCTAGAAGGGGACGCCTTTGCAAATGTTAAGGTTAAAGGAGACACGGAAAAGTGGAGAAAAAAGAGGCAATGGTTAAAAGCAAAGGATGAGGCAGGGTATAGATAGAAAGAGGTATGAGGGATTGGATGAGCGGCAGGTTGAGGAAACGGGATTGGTCAACGAAGATCACGTGATGCGAGGGCGGTAATGAAATGGCGGGAATCTCTTTACTTTTCCGATTTTAACGTTGACAAAGGAAAGAGGGCGGAAATTCCGTATGAGAAGGGAATATTAAGCTAGAAGAGGGATGGAGGGAGGGAGATGGAAAGAGGGACTGAGGCGAGATCTGATTTTACACATAAGTGGAATCAACAGAGGGAGTATTGTGTCCAGATGGCTCCAAAAAATTTTTAAAATCTTCTTTATCCAATTTGTTTCCGATTTTACAACAGTAAAACAATAATGGTGAATGGTGAGTTAAAGATGAGTTAATAGAGAGCAGGGTTGGATGAGTGAAAGCTTTACAAAAGGATTGAAACGTGAAGGTTGCGATAGGTGGATTTGGAAAGGAAAATTTTGTAAAATACGAATAGCGACCTTGGTTTGGTAAGCCGCTAACCAAATCGAATTTGGAGAGACTGTTTTAGTTATCGTGTCCATTAAAAAAAAGATTAAAATGTCACGAAATGATAAGAGTGAAAATATTAAAGCCCTTTGTTTTTTTACGGCTGAAATCTCTATGGAAGACTTCTTCTTAAACACAGACAGACAGTTGGAAGCAATTTTCTGTTGATCGCTCCACGAAGTATCCAGGAAATGTTAAAAGAGCATGCACGGTTGATCGCTTATATTTCTCATTTCCATTTTATAAGGAAGATGCTTTAAAGATGACACGAAATGATAAGGGCATTACCCTCGCATTAAACGAATTCTTTTACATATTTGGAACGGATTTTGGATGTATCGAATTTTGATTCTAAGTTTATCGGAGTCAAAAACTTTACATAACGGTGAAGGAACTGATTTCCTCGCGCACTTACTCTTTTTTTAGCAAAGGCATACGTTTTCGAGAAACTCAAAAACAAAACAACCAAGGTAGGAAGATGCACTCTGTCCTCGGAGTACACATAGTTTCTGAATTCGTTCATTGCGATGATAATAACTTTGTAATAATTGTTATAATTTATAGTCAAAACTAAGACTTTCTTAACTTAGAGAAAAGCCGAAAATTGGACATTACTTCTTCATCAGCAAAAGTGGTTTATAAGATGAAATATGTTGTCGGATGGACGGACAGGAAATCCTCTATTTGCCTTCATATCGTGCACCACGTGTGAAGAACTTTGAAAAATCCGTAGTCACACTGGCTATCTTATATATTAATAAGATGGCTAAATTTTCGCGTTTCCCTTATCTTCCCACAATATACCTTCTTTATAGCTTGATTTCAGTTCACCTATAGTTACATCCATAAAAGACAAAAAAATAGCGATGTAAATGTTTTTTTTTATCCGAGATGTCGCACTTGAATAGCGCTTCTCTCTTTGTTTGTGAGTTGTTTACCTACTCTCTGTCGCCAAGGTTTGAAGAAACAAAAACGTCTTATTACTTATTCCATTCCGCCAGCAAAGGTTTTGTATGTCATCTTTTGGTGGTGTGGGTAGGGGTGAGAAGTGCAGGACTTAGGGGGCGCGGTGATTTCATCGGAAGTAACGGGCTCTTGAACAAAATGGGCCTTCATCCCCGTGCCGCCCTTATCCAGCCCCATCGCCAACTAATTGCAAGAATTGGAATCGTCGGATACAGCAGTCAACTGTACAAAATTAACATTCCGAGATAATGAGTCGAGAGATTCAAGGAGAAGCCGACAGATGGCTGGTCGCGGTTGTCTCCATGTCTCCGGTGACTGATTATTAATTGCCGCGAAAGGTGAGGATAAGATTTAAAGTTTTCTTTCACAAATAGTTAAAATTCTGTACCGTTCAAACAAAAAATTACCCATCGTACAGCCACAATTTCTTTATACCATTTGCGATGATTTTATTACTATTCTTCCTTACATTAATGCACTGGTCATTACCTATATTTGCTGAAGAATCCATAAAACAGTAATTTTAATTTTTACTTTAATATTCATGAAAATTAATGGTTATAGTGGTTAAAAATGTTTTCCAAAAAAATTCCTGACGTTCACGACAAAAATCCTCAAAACAAAACCCTGTTCGGGAAGGGCGAAAAAAAAGATGAACATCCCCGAAACTGGAAAGCATTTCATATCCGTCGAATTTGCATGTACATCTATCGCCGCGACAATTTTTCATCTGAGGCGTCTCATCTCACTAAATCAATTAAAGGAGTCTATTAAACTTCTCAGACCTTAATTGTGAATTCCTAACGTTGCCGGCGCTGTCTCTCCCTCTCTCTCTCGCCGCCCTCCCCTTCCACCCTCAACCATCCCTCCCACACTCGCACTTCTACCCCTCGCACCCACCCCCACTCGCACCTACATCCTCCTCTTAATTCCTATTCCACCCTCGTCCAGTATACCGCTTACTTCTCCCCCCCGACCCCTCCCCCTCCCGTAACAACACCCTACTTCCCCACCACCAAAAATTCCCAACTCTCCCCCACCACATGCGCAATCTCCCTTCTCACCCTTTCCTCCTCCTCTGACCGCCACATGCCAACTCCCTGCCCGCCTTCCGAAGCCACCCATTGTCCAATCACTAGCCGCCCCCTTTACCGCCTCCAGCTCATCTACCTTACAATTCTCCACCAGATCTCCAACCACTCCAGCGGTGCCTTACCTTCTGTTAATATCCCCTCCAGTTCGACGCCACCACACTTCTCATTCACATCCTCCTCCGCCCCTCCCACTCCTACCACCAAACCATCCTTCCTACCGCTCCTGCGTTCACCCCCGCCTCCATCGGTCCATAATTCCATCCCGCCTCACGCCGTCCCCCGCGCACACCTCCTCCCCACTCGATCCATCCCACTGCAAACAACCTCTCCCCCCTCTCCGATCCCCCCTCATCCCATAAGTTTCAGGATGTATCGCCTTGGAGGCGCTGGAAATCGTCCCGGCGCTATTTACTTAAAACTCTCATTAAGTCGGAGCCGGAACCTGGCGACCGTGGCACCCTCTTCTGACAACACTGCGAACCTTCATCCTCCTCCCCTCCGTCTCACGGCTACCGCACCACTTCTTCCCTCCCGATTTCCCCTCCTTCGTCGGAGCCACCAAACACACTCGTACGGAGGCACAAAACTCCTTTCTCTGCCCACATCCACTACTATTCCTCTCCTCTGCCTCGCTCACCTCCGCGGTCCCCTCTATGGATGCAAGGCCCTTTGCGGCGGAGAAGAAGTGTGGTTGGTGTGCGTGCGTGTGTGTGTGTGGTGTAGGGAGGGTGGAACGGGTTTGAGGGATGAGTGGTCCGAAAAGGCGACTCTTCGCACGAGATGGGATTTGAGGCGGGCGGCTGAGCAGGCGAAAGGGGCGGGAAGGATTTCGAGTGGATGGGAAGAGGAGAAGAGAAGAAAAGGAGAAGAGTCAAAGAAAGAGTATAAAAAATAAGAGACGATGGCGGAGTAAAGGGAACGCATACAAGCAAAACGGAAGGGTTTCTCGGAAAATTTGATGGGCGAGATGGGTTTTCCATGTTTTAAAGAAATTTGGTAGTTTAAGTAACAAGGAAATTTTTTTTTCCATTTCCAAGTTTCGGGTGAATAAGGAGGGCACTGTTTTGATTGGAAAGTATTGGGATTATCGGGCAAACAAGATGGAGTCCGGATGTTAATCGATTCGGAGGATTCGAGAGCGTTTCCGAGATCAGTTTAAGTGATGAGACTGCTTTATGGCTGCCTACATAAAGGTCCGGACCAACAACCTCTATTCAAAATTGTAGCGATTTTGGAGAAATAAATATATCAGATTAAAGTAGATTGTACTCTCTTGTAGGAATAAAACGACAGTCTAAGAAACTTAAACTTAAAAGGAGTAGACAATGCATCTGATGCAATGAAGAATGGATTCATCGAAAAGCTTTTTATAAAGCAGATTTTTATCACAACCAAGTCATTTTAACATGAAATGTAACATTTTACTGCGATTTTAGAACACTTTTAAAATTTTTACCCCGCGACAACAAAACCTCAAGCTTTCCTTTGGTGCAAAGCAAATGCATAGTACACTTTTGCAGAATATTTAACCCTCTCAGTCATAAATTTCATTGGAAGAAAAAAATGTTTTATTAATAAAAATGCGACTAAATTTTGAATAAATTAGTAATGCTTTTACCAAACATTTTAGGCCATAGGCCACATATTTTCCAACATCTTTCCAATCCACTGTGTTGTCTACAAAATGCGTCAAAAGTTATTAAAATAATGTAATTGAATGTGCATAAATGAACACTGACAAAGAGTTATGTGGAGTTTAATTTAACGATCACACATTCTGGTTCAGAGTGTGATTCTGGCAATTACGGATCAGCACCAATCTTTAAAAACTGATTTTCGCATTTTGTCTTCCGAGGGGCTGTTATTCACTTGCATAATAGTCGTGTAAAAAATGGACTGTAGGAGGAGTAATCGAATCATAGAATACATACAGCAATACTAATTTAACTACGGCGAAGTTCCATTAAAGCGAACCTAAAAGCGTCTCCATTCTTAAGTGCTCATACGGACTCAGCACTGTTGCTAAGGAGATTAATTATTACTAGCGCAATTGTCCGTCAAAAATGACGGGTTCAAATAAATAACAAACGGAGTTACAATTTTTAACTTTAAATAAATTATTTTAATAATCATTATTTATACTGATTTTGTTTTTCACAGAAGTCGGTTTTCAAGATAAACAAATGAACGATTTCGGAAAAAAGAAGTGACTTTATTAATTTTTTTTTTAAATTTCAAATCGGATGATCATAGGTTATGTTTATCCAATTTTAATTTCCAAAAGCAGAAAAACCTGCACGACAAAATGTTGATTTTTGAGTGTTATCCTACGAAGAATGGAAATAATACCCTGAAGTCGAACTCGGGAATTTTTTCGTAAATTTTCTTTCGGAAAGCATTTTTCTATTTGAATAGATTATTTTGGCCAATTTTCCATTACCTATCTACATCCTTGATTGAGTTATTCGCGTTTTAATAGCTTGAAAAACCGTCCTTAAGTCCTCCATTCTTCTACCTAACTCCCGTAACCTATCGCGCAATCCTTCACCCCATAACATTTTTACATGCTCGATTTGTTTATTAAAACGTCAAGCACGTTCCTAAGATATTCATAAATTATTTACCCATATATCAAATGCAAAAATATCATGCATTGCACAAAAAGGATTTCTATCTTTGGCGATGAATAATTCTGACAAATACTGAAATGTATTACAATATTTTTAACATCTGGATTAACATTTCTGGCGGGTGCTAACGAAAGAAATGATTAAATTATGCTAAAAAAGCCGTTTTTCAGCTGAATTTCACATTAAAAATTGATTTTTTTCTCATAGCCTCACGCATCCCCCCCCTCTGGAAACAACTCACGCCCCCCAGGGGGTCGCGCCCTCCAGTTTGGGAACCACTGTATTAGATAATAAATTACATGGGTAATAATAGCAGAATATTTACAATTTTCTGTGAAATTAGGTCTATGAGAAAAAATCAATTTTTAATGTGAAATTCAGTTGAAAAACGCCTTTTTTAGCATAATTTAATCATTTCTTTCGTTAGCACCCGCTAGAAATGTTAATCCAGATGTTAAAAATATTGTAATACATTTCAGTATTTGTCAGAATTATTCATCGCCAAAGATAGAAATCCTTTCTGTGCAATGCATGATATTTTTGCATTTGATATATGGGTAAATAATTTTTAGTCAATCGATCATTAACAATAATATAAATCTGTTACAAAATATGTGATAAATGTTACAAATAAAACAATAATATAAGTATTCGTGCAATCGGTTACATTTATTTCAATCAAATAACAGAGGGGGTGTGAGAGTTTCGTGATAACCAAAGGGGAGGCGTAATGTCAAAAAGTTTGGAAAACACTGGTCTAATACATATAGGCTCCACGTGGCTGTAGTGCTGTTGCCTGGAGATCACGTTGGTTTATTTACGAGTTTAAAGTATTGTGATTTTTTTAAGCGCTTGCACTATGCAAGCGCCGACAACTCGTATATTGTACGTCAATTCTTTCTAATTTTAATTTGCAAGAGAAAAAAACCCTTTAAGTCTAAAAATCGATTTTTACGTGGCCATTTATGGAAAATAGAAATTATCTACTGGAGCCGAACCCAGGTCATTTTTGGGATTTTGTTTCGTAAATGGCTTTTACTATAAGAGACAAACATTCGTACCAAATTTCAATCTTCTACCTACTCGGAAAATTTGATCAAATCAGTGGCGCAGTCTGGTGGTACGTGGTGGAAGTTGTTGCAGACGGAGTAAGAGAAATACATTTAAGATATGACTATCGTATCAAGCGAGTTTTATTATTTAACTCATAACACTGATCCCGTGCCGACGACGACAAAATTCGCAAGGCGTTCTCACAAAGTGTTTTAGAAAAAATACACGAGACTAATCAGTTTTCTACGCGTTTTCACTGGGTAGGCAAAAATAAGAAAGGGAGAGAGGAGTCCGCATAACGGGAGAAGATCCTCCTCGAAGGAACAACTCCTCCCGTTCCATTGACAGAAGAGACATTCCAATTTCCATGTAATGTTCGAAAGTGACGGAAGAGACGCGAGAGAAGGTAATTTGGGAATACACGGGAGAGCGGTTAGATTGACGCGCATTCGATGGGATGCCATAGAAAAGTCGTTACGGATCGGATATGCGAAGAAGTGACAGCGCAGAATTGGCTCGAACCGTTAAGTAGACGGGTTATGCATGAATAATGAATGCGCCTCTTTATACATATATATTTAGGTATGTATGTATATATATTATATATATATATATGTATATATAATATGTATATAATATGTATGTATGTATGTATATATATATATATATATATATATATATATATATATATATATAACTTGGTGAGTGTCCGCTGGGCTTCCCTCAACACCTTGTTGCCACCCTCATCACTACCTTTTCTTTTCCTTTAGTTAATATATATATATATATATATATATATATATATATATATATATATATATATAGATAGATAGATAGATATATATATATATATATATATATATATATATATATATATATATATATATATATATATATATAACAGCTTACGGAAAAGGAAAGGTAAAATGAATATATGGATGTCAACAAGGTGTTGGGATGAGGAAACCCAGTGAACACTCACCAATCAGACGACTTCAGGTTGGCGAGGCACCGGGGATGTCGAAGCGACACACGTAAAAGAACACTAAAACACAGAAACATCACAAACGTAGAAGCTTTCGGAACTACTCCTTCTTCAGCTACAGAGAGAGAACTCAACTCATCCCAACACCTTGTTGACATCCATATATAAATAAATAAATAAATATATATATATATATATATATATCGAAAAAAACAAAATATTTCGATTTCATATCTATTGACTTTTTTCTTCCCGCAATGGTTTTTGTGATCCTTTCCGACTCTTCGGATATGGAGGACAATTAGTTATATGCAGCAATTTTTTCTAGTTCTTAGCATAGCAGGTCATAAACAGAACGCGTTATTGGGGTTAATTCTCGAAGGAGAAAATTTAAATTCAGGTAATTATGATTTTGGCCATGAAATACTTAAAAGAGCACACACATTTATTTGTTTCAACTTATTGTTAGCCACTATGAAAAAATATTCTCTTTGCTACGCAGATACACGTTGTAAATAAAAATTTTAATGTCACGTAATGTTTAACTTGATACGTTAAAATGAAGAGGAAAATTATGCGCTAAAACTGTATGGGAGAAATGCCAAATTTCTTACCTGGAATTTTTTCGGTAATTAATGATGCAACTACTTTTACAGATTAATCCCTTCAAATACGTCAAAAGTATTCATCTTAATGAGATATTTTATAATTAGAGTTAATTTTAACACTGGTAATATATGCAAATGTTAATTTACTAAAGTTTAAATGGATGACGCTAAAAATGGAATCATGTGAAACAAGCCTCGAAGATTTAAGCGGCAGGTGATGAATCAAATCAAAGATTTATTGAGATGAAAAAATGATTGGCCTTTTTCCCCAAATCTATTTTCCTGCTTTCATTAGTTGCTATTGAACGAGAGCGTATTCTTTTCGAAGACATCGAGTTGACCTGGCTGGTAATTAAGCATTTATCACTAACGAATATATGTATATAATTGGAGAAACCGAACTAAACGTAATTACTTTCTTAGAATTCGAACGCCACTCTCCTTTGCCAGGAAATACGTTCTTTAGTTAAGCCAAGTGCGCGAAGGAGTATCCCTCTGGTGCGTGGCGCGGAAATTAGTATCTCAGACCCATATATTATCACCTACCGACGGAAGGCAGAAGCGAATCGAATAAACCCCCACCCTCTCCATGCCCTAATGCACCGTTAGCACAGAAGATTTAGTAGACCCGAATAAAATAGCAGTCTAAAGACGACTAGCTGCCATGGATACTGAGGAGGAGGATTCTCGAAAACCCCGGATGCAAGTAAGGAAAATAATATTCCTTTTGGATGGGAGGATTCCAGAAAAAAACCATTCCGCAGGAATTTCTCAATTCCGTGCTCCCCAATACTAGAGACAGAAAGAAAAGGAATTCCTTACCAACAACCTCCGCTAAGCGATCACAGTGGAGTGGAGGAGAAGAGGAGAATAAAAAGAGACAACAATAGGAGGGGAGCGGAGGAAAAGGAGAGAGAGAGAGAGAGCCTTCAAGGTGAATTTGTGATCCTAAAAGGTTAGGCGAGACGCGGGGCAGATCTGTTGATAGGAGAAGGGTGGTTTTCAGGGGCAGAGAGAGAGAGAGAGAGAGAGAGAGAGGAATGACCCAAAAAGTGTTTTAAGACGAAATCGAGGAAAACGGTTGAAGGGGGAGTGGTTTCAAAGGGTGTCGGATCAGTGCGTTAGAACGCGTTCCCGAGGTGATTCCTTCCGGATTTGCGAAGGGAGGGAAGGGCAATGTTTGCTCGTAAGATTGGTCAGAAGGCACGAGAATAGGATGAATGAGGATAGGATGGAAGCAGGGCATCGAACCTGAACCGAAAAAAAAATATTTTTCTGAACCCGAACCGAAACCGAAAACCGTTATTTACTTCGTTCCATTTTTTCGGTTCGCATAAACAGTGGTAGCGAAAGAAGGGTTTTTCTTTTTGCTTTAGTATGAGTCTTTTTTGAAAGCCTCACTTTTCAACACCGAATAAGTCAAAGGCTAATGGTTTACTTGAGAATACATGCTCCTACTAGCAAGCCTTTGGAGAGATGCATCTTTGTGATAATATCTGTCGGTTCAATGGTGGGATTTTCCATGGGCATCTCAATACATAGAGAGAGGGTCAAGGATACGTCCTGCTGAGGTTTCCCAGAACCCTGTTAACCCTGCGGTACTCGCGTGGGGTGCTGTGGACATCACAGGCATACGTTTTATGACAGGGTTCCTTTCTTTAGACCTTTTATGACTCTGACCCTTCAGTAGCTGGAATGACATGTGTTTGGAACATTTTCTGCTAAAACTTTTCAGTTCTCTGTGGTATTCCTTTGAGTTTGTACGTTTTTTCTAAGAGAGTTCTGCATTGTACATTACGGAAATTAGCACTTTTTCTTTATGCGGATGTTGTTCGTATTTTATTCTGAAATTTTTGTTACTATCTATAGAACTTTTATTATTTCACATAATTTGAGATTGTTTCTCAATAGTTTCTTTTCTTCACTGCTTGTCATCATATAATGTGTTATTTCCCGTAATTGGAGATCGCATTGCAACAGTTTCTTCACTGACTCTGATCCTACAAGATTTGTAGATTTTTATTATTTCAATGTTAGGTTTCTGTTTTGAAGCTCCCAGTAGACTGTTTCCGACTGACATTTGACAGAACTATTATAAAAATTATAGTGAATTACACGAATATTCGAACAAAAGGTAAACCAAATACAGTTTTCAAGGTCATGATGCGGAAAAGTTTTCCTCTCGTGTACAATTATTATTTGTGTTCTATTGTGGGATTTCTGATTTCTTTAATTGAACTGACGATATTATAAGTATATTCCTAAAAACTGTCAACTGACTCATAGATTGACGTCCGAAAATATTCACGAAAGTGTACCTTAAGACCTTTTCTTTTCGAAATAGATGAATAGTGAAAAATCATGAGGAACTTCTCAAAATTCACTTATAAATGATTATAAATAGAACAAAATAAAGAATTAATTGAATAATAGTGATAATTTTCTTATAAAAAATCTGTGGGGTGTCAGAGGCACTCCACGCGATTACTGGTGGGTGAAAAATTAACGCGAGTACCGCAGGGTTAAACGAGGCTAGTGGAAAGGAACTTAGTGGTACTTTGAAGAGAGCCACTAATCGTCTTGGTACCCCCCCCCCCCTGAGCCTACCTTCTGGAGTGTTCCGAGTAAAAATGTTTCACGATTCTTAATTTGGATTTTGCTTAAAGTTGGAGGTTATTGTCCCCATAAACTCCATATACATTGAACGCTTACATTCTGGTAGTCTTTCTCTAAAACTTATTCAGGAAGGATCGCTCCGCAGTCGTGTTTTTGAGGTATTCTTATTTCTGCTAAATGTTACTGTGAATGGTACATATATGTCGTATTATGAAAATTTATGTAATTATATATTGTATGGTATTTGTAATATTAACATCTAAATTATTTAATTGAAAAAATAGTTTATTAGCCATTCTATGAACAACTCTCTATGAATTACATTCTACATAAATATGTGAATTAATATTATTGTACGTGTTCAAGTACGTGCATGAGTACTGTTGGCGTAAATTCGTTATGATAATGAGAGTATCTGCTTATATTGGAATGTGGAATATTGGAATTGTACCAAACAAATGCTGACTTTTGAAAGAGTAGCAACGGTTTTACACCAAATTAAAAACTTAAGAAATAGTTTTTAATCGCTTTTATACGCGCTAAAAAGAAAAAAATAAATATTAATTTCCTATAGAACAGTATTAGACAAAGTCGTATAAAATTGAATAAAGAAAAATGTAAGAAGGGAATTCATACAATGTTTTACTGTTCGTTACATGGTGGGAGAGGACGTTTGCGCGATGTTACGTGCGGATATCTGTTTTTGTCTTATTGACTTGCGATAGTTAAGACGTATTTGGTTTAAATAAAAAATAACATTAATTAATAAAAATTAGGAATTCCCTTGAAATTTTCTCCAAAAAAGTTCAATGTCGGAGTGAAAAAAACCGGTTCGAACCGGTTCAATGTTGGCTGCTGGAGCGAAACCGGAACCGAACCGAAATTTTTTGTTTCGTGTGAACCGGAACGAAAACCGGAGCGAAAAAAATTTTGGTCCGATGCCCTGGATGGTAGTTGGGTGCGAAGAATAGAGAGACGGAGGCGAGGTGCGAGGATAAACAGGGTAACTTTAGGGGTTTGAGAGATGATTCCATTAAGGGGATCGTGGTGGTCGGCTGCTACTCGCGAACAGAGTAAGGAAATACATGATGAATCTCCTTGTTCTCATACCAGAAGTGAGACGTGCATTTTTCCATTGCGTAACCGACGCAGACACGTCGCACGAGCCTTAAGACACATTTTCCACTGCTCATATTGAAATATTTTATGCTGATTTTTGGTTACCACAAAGTGAAAATGCGAAATAGATGTGAATTTCCGTATTTTGCAGCCAATAAAATGCGCCTGGATCATATGAAAAATTAAATAAAAATAATTCTTCAAACTGGTGGAGGCGATCCCCAGATTGGGAACAGCTGTAATAGTGTGTTATTGCGCTGCCAATGCAAGCAGTACACCTACGGCAGTTTGTTTTAGATTTAATTGCGAACTTTTTTTACATCACGCTTACAATATTAAAATCTCCTTAGAAAATGCGTATCCCATCTTGTTCCTTTACCGAAACGGTATTTATTTTGCAACCAAAATATCTATCGTTAGTTTTGGAAACAGTTTCGAGGCTATCTCAATCAATTTTCCTCCTATTGATGTAATACTGTGAAGCATCTGTTTATTCGGATTAAAATGTTGTTTCGGCATCCTGATATTATTTCTGTATCTATTTGAATAACTCGCGTCAAGTAAGCGATTTTGCGTTGTGAGGAAACGCCAATGTTTCTCCAACTACCTGTAACAATCGTTACAGCTATCCGATTCTTACAGGAACTTTACGACTGGAATACCTGTATAGCTTCGGAGGATAAGATGCAGCTCATTTTTTGGCGACCTTAATGTTCCTTAAAGCAGATACTATTTCTATATAAATAAATATTTAAAACAGCTGATAAAGAGAACCATTTCTCCCAGACATGAAATTGTCGCACCGAAAACAGGCCGTGATATTTTTTGTTGAATGTAGCGGAGATTTGACAAATAAATTCGAATCATTACTTAAAAGAACATTATGCCGCAGTGAAAAAGGATAATATACTTAATTATATTCGAACAGTATTTATATATATTCGTAAGTTATCCTACCTCTTCTATATTTCTTGACCGAGAAATAAGCTCAAGCTTTCAGAGTAACCTCACGTTTGTTCCGGCCATTTGAGGTTATTAACCTTTTGCTCCTCCTTCCCTATCTCCTATTTTTCACAACTTCCTCCACCTCCTTTCTCTCCCTCTCTCTCTCTCCATTTCAGCGTTACACGACACTAACAAAACCGTAATCTGCGCGACCCAAAGTTTGCCCAACTCGGCAGACCACCAAATGGGCTCTAACTCAACACTCCTAGAGGCCGTTTCCATCGTCTCTTCTCTCTCTCTCTCTCTCACTGGCTCATAACAAGCGAATGTACACACATCCGCATCGGACAAAACCCCTTGCTATGGACCCTAAAACTAAGTCAAATATTTATCGGGAGCGGCGATATGAACGTGTTTTCAAAGGATTAAAAACGTCGAATTACCTCAAAAAATCCTCTTGAAAAAGAATTTTGAGCATTCCAACTCTGTAAAATAAGCATACAATTTTTCACCTGATAGACGTTTTCGTGCTAGCGCAGGTTAAAGCGGCTTTTTTGCAAACGTTTCGGGCTAGACATAAAAGAAAGACGGTTTAAAAGTCTCTGACAGTTTAAGAGCGAAGATTAAATTTAACAAATGAATCTTATTAATATATTTAAAAAATGGAAATGTGGGTGCAAAATTCAACTGAAAATTGTCAACCTTCTGTAGTTCTACTTAGCGCGTATCAGGATGAAACAAAATTTTTGATGGCTTGTGCAAATTTGGTGATAAAAGCTACCATATCCGTGATATTTACATTTAAAAATATTGTTTATATGTACGCAGTAATATTAGCAGAGTTTAGATTCATCGAAAACGAAAAACATTATCTGACAAAACTTCAATCCCATCTTATATGTATATTCACATTCGTTCATATTTTTTCTCCAAGATTAGGCACTGGTACATCCGTTACGAATAAATGGCTCAAAAACTCGGCATAATTGCATTTTCTGTCCTTATTAACCCAAAAAACCTTAACCACGATAAAATTTGAACAATCAACTCAACAGGAGCGTTTCGAATCCGTTTTCGTTGGAAAACACCGGCATCTCGTATCGAATAACTGCGCTGAGCATTGCTACTCCAAATCGCAGGATGCATCAAAACAGCTCCACAAACATCTCTCTGGAAACCCATCGAGCAGGGCGCGAAATCAAGGGTGTCTGGAGCCGATTAATGCCACAGTAAAAAATCTGCGGATTAAAAACTCGAGGTGATTAAGAAGCAATCCGTTTAAGATCGATATTTTGCGGCCGCTCATTTCACCTGTATTTTTAAAAAAGTACTATCACACAAATGCACCAATATATTGACCAACGTTAAATTATGTGGGACTTTAGCGATCTCTTCCTCTTAGTATATATCCGGTCTCTTTTTCCCTTCTCCACGAGCAGACTCTCCTATCTGCTCCTTCATCCACCCTCCCGTCCTCCTTCCCCCCTCCCGTACATGCCCCATCCCCTCCATACCTAGGAAAGAGGAGAGAGTGAGAGTGAGGTGTGTGGAGGGGGCGTGAGGGTGGGGGGCGAAAAGAGGCGTTCGCGCCCTCCGCCACACTCTCCCCCCCCACACCTCGGTCCGGGGGATATCCTCTCTTCCGTCCCCTCTCTCACACCATTTCTTCTCAACCTCCTAACATTATTTCCTCTGCCACTCTCCCCCTCCCACACCTCCCAAAATTCCTTTTCTCTCTCCCTCTCTCTCCCCACGCACGCACGCACCCACACACTCATCCATCTTTCTCATTCTCCCTTCTATCCGCATAACCCCTCACGTGCCACCCCGCCCCCTCCAACCTCCTTCTCCCTCCCACCTCCCTCCCCCATTCCGTCCCCTCCGTTTCAGATCCCTCCTTCCCCCTTTTGCCAACTCTCCCCAGACATCGCCATTCTATTTCGCCGACGCCTCCTGTTACCTAGGCAACCCGGGGCGGCTTCACCCACGCCCTCGTTCCCCACCGCCCCTCTTTTTTAACCTAACCCTCGTTGAGGCGCAAGATTGCCAACCTTTGGAATTGCGGCGGAATATTTCGGCGACGTTTCTACTCTTTCTGCCCTCCTCCGTCTCTTAGGTATTTTTCGCGATCTACGCGAAACGAAGAACGGCTTCGCTTGATTTATCGCGGAAATTTCTGATGACTCGAGGAGTTTACCGCATCAATGCTTTTAATTCTGACGTCATTTATTAACGGCGGACCTTTCATAATCCTGTAGCGCCTGGCTGCTTAACTCAATTAAGTAATCAACGATTAAATAAATCAAAGCATGGCGATTGATGAAATATCATAAAGGAAATAATTTTTTCGAGTCAGTGCACAAATGTACTGAATAAACTTATAAAACGTCTAAAGATCTCAGCGAGTTTTGCAATCACTGCAGAAGATCTGGAAGAATACGCAAAAGTTTACAGAATGGCTTTTCATGCTTCATGAAATAACTACGATTTCAACCATTATTGTAAAACTGATATATCAGGAATATACAGCAAGCAGAAAACATAAAGAGAGACGTGTTTGAGCTCTTACCGTAATTATTTCGAAGTGCTTATTTTCCTTCATACGTTCGTCAAGCAAATTTTTGGTTAAGGTCCGGAATCTCCATTTTCTTCGACCGTATCCCCACCACGTGACATAACATCCCTACCGCAAATCTTCATTGCACAAAAGGATGAAAAGTTAGTTTAATTTGCCAACCAGTTCATATCAGTATTGTAGATTTCAGTAACTTCGACATGAATTCCGCAGCAAGGATCTCATGATCTCATTTGTCATAACAGAAGCATTGTTAGTGATATTTTTAATGCACTCGAGTGAAATTATAGAGCGCTCGAATGGATCCATCGAGACTTCAGGAATATGCACGCTGTCCGAGGTTGAATGTCTTCTGACAACCATGATTATGTTCAACAGGTTCGTTGGCGACAGCAAGATATATACCCTTTAGCGGTATGGCACCGTTCGGCCATTGATTTAGAATAGCCATGAACTCCGTCCATAGACTTTTCATGGCATTCATTCGAAAGAAACAGAGCATTATGAAAACAGGAGCAGTCGCTTTTAAAAAGCACATTTGACATCTTCCACTCAAAGCAACCCCAAAATATGATCTACACTCAGACGCTTCAAATCTCATAATTGGGAAAAAAAACAAATATTGAAATTACCCCCAAATAAGTTTTTATAAAAAATTATAACGTCCAAATGGTACACAGAATAATAACTGCTGAATTACACTTTGTCGAATGGAATGTAACATCGTTGTTTTTCGTTTATTTTTTCACGGAGTTACGCAACAAACTGTAAATAATATAATTAAAAAGCAATGATTAATATAATATCCTCGCCTATTTTTAATAGAGGATATTTTAAAACATTTAACTAGATAACTATTTACAGTGGAGAAAGTAGATTGCGCGGACTACCGAGTTAAAGTTTTTCAATGTTTTCACATTCAATCTATAGCTCTCCTCCTCGCCAAAGCTCGAGTCCCTGTGCTTCGCCCCAACTTCCCCGACGGTATCTTCTTCACTTATTATACACCATACTTTTGATTTTTATCGTAAAAACTTCGGCTAAGAAGAAAATTAATTTTTCTCAGGGTGGCAAAAGAAATAACTCATCAACGATTTCATCATTTTTAGGCCACAACGCTGTAAATCCTGCATTGGTTCGAAATATATTTTACCTTTCGCAAATAATAATAATGTTTAACACGCTCGATTCTTAACGGAATATTACGGCAGCGAAAGTTAAAAACTCGTGACAAGTAAAGAGAACGCAATGTAATATCGGTGGCTGCTACAGTTTCACGTGAGCTGAACGTTATATTCGGTCAGAAACCACTATTGAGTTAAAATTAGCTAGGACCAAATAGCACAAGGACAAAAACCTCCCCTGAAAATATCAATCACGCCTCTTTTGTCATTTAGTTACAATTCCAATTTAAGCAAGTGCGCAGACAAACGGGCATACCAGTACACGTGGTGAAACAATATGCGCTTTTATGAAAGAAAAACATGGCCAAAATGTGATAATAGAACAAAAATTTACAAAAAACAACGTGAGGTTAAGCTGTTACCACCTTCGTTAATTTGGAGGTGAGGCAAGCAATGTAATTCAACTGAATTGGCACTTCTCTCTGTCTCACCTCTCCTCCCTCCCTCCTTCCCCCTACACCCCATCCCCTCTTCCTCCTTCCCTCTCCACCCTCATCCTTCCCCCCTCGCCCACCTTCCTCCGAGCCTCACCATCTCTATCTATTCCTCCCGTTTACACTCGTAAAATAATAATAATTTGGATAAAGAAGGCTAATTGGAAGAGGGAATACCCACCTCAGAACGCGAATGCAAACCCTCGCGTTTTTTTATCCCCGCGCAAGTGCGTATTTGTGCGCACGGGGACGATTTTAAAAAAATTCGTTTTTTTTTTGTTTTTCATTTTCGGTGGGAGGGAAGGGTGGGAAGTGGCGCTCACCTCGGCGACCATTCACGGAAACGGCGAACGAGTGAGCATCGTGATGCGTCCTCTCCTACTGTCAAAAAAAGAGCGAAGCGAAAGAGATGGAGAGAGAGGGGGAGGGGAAGAAATGAGATGGGGATGGTTATATGAGGGGTGATGGAAGCGACGGTGGCGGTAGATTACGAGGGTAGGGTGGGGAAGAAAGAGAGAGGGTGAGGGAGAGAGAGAGGGGGGAAGAGACAGGAAGGGAGAAGAAGGTTCCAATGCTACCCTACATCCCATCCTTTCGATACACGAAGTCCTCTTCCCAAACCGTTGGAGCGTGATTTTTTCCCTTTGGACAGAACCGGCTCGATGTCAGGACGGCTGGCTTGGTTCGTGCACCAGCGACCGCATGGGGAGAAACGTATGGGGACACGTGTATGTGTGTGTGTGATAGAACATGCCCGGTCCTTTTTTCGCCGGGTATTTTTTTGGCACCGTCGATTTTTTTTACGTTTTTTATTAATCTCGGAATTAGCTCTCAATTTTTTCTGTCTGCATCCACGTGGAGTTTATTAGCCAAGAGAGAGAGGGAGAGGTTGCGTTGAATCGATGAAAGCGCACAGAGGCGAGTGCGAGAGTAGGGGGAAGGGAGAGGGGCAGAATTAAGGATGTGTCGCCGTGTCGTTTAGCGAGAGAAATAAATATTTTAAAATGCATGTGCTCGCGAGTGTAATATAATGCAAAGAGACGAAACGAGAGTGTCATTTGGGAATTTGGCATCAGTCGCCATTGATCCAGAACACATGGGATTTTGTTTAAAATAACAACATTCTGAACGATCACTTTTACATATTCTACTTATATAAATACACCAAGAACTAGAAGTTATAGTTTAATGAGTTGTTTTAATCAGTTCGGATGGTTAAAAATAAAAAAGGAATGCTGTCAAAAAGTCTCAAGCAGTTTGGATCTCCTTCAATATATGTAATATGAAAAAGTTCACGAGTGTTATGTGCAAAATCTTCCATCCATCCCACATCAAATAACTCCATTTTACTTACACTTTGATGAAGAATTTTCCTGCGAAATTATCTAGATACGTGAAACATTATTATTAACAATAGTGAAATTCTAGTCACGAAGACGATTGCAAACATAGTATTCTCATTGCAGAACCAAATATCCTAAGAACGCTGTTTAGCAAAGAAATTTCACCCTTTCCACGTAATTGCATTGCGTATACACGAGCATTTTGTCTCACTAAATGGCTGTAAAAATGAATCTTTTGCTAATTTTCCACACAGGCCTCCTATCTTTCAACCTCCTCCACACCCAAATATAAAAGTTATGTTTGCATCATTACGGTCATATCTCTTTTGCAAAATGTCAAAAAACACAAATTAGAATTTTAAACTCTCCCTTTTGATTAACATTCAGAATATGATTCTCCAAAAATACTGCTGTTATGACTGATCGATAGCGAGCAATGAAATGTAACCTAATTATACAACTGATGAATTAAAACGATTATAAATGAGTTCGATGGAGATCTAATGCTATGGACGATCATGGTGAAGTAAATAAAAGGACCACATATTATGATTCTAGCTGGAAGAAGTAATTATTTTGTCCTGGTCGACAGATTTCGAAGGGAATTTTTTTCAGTTAAGTGGCAGCCCTGACATGATGATCGGACCAGAGAACTTTATTTTCGCCTACATCTTTGGCATCAGCCCCTAACACCAAATTTCATCGAAAATTCCTCCCGCGGTCATCCGCGTACAGGCATGCAGATAGCCCGAAAAAACCAAACGCAGAGGAGGCCTTTTTCTTCGAAAAAAGATGCACGCCTAAAAATAAATTCTCAGCAAAGGTAGAAAAGCATAACGCATCCCTTCGGCGAGATATATTTGCGTCTCAGAAAAGCGTCAAACGACGCGCATATCCTCGTTTCTATTCGCATCATTTTTCACCGGTCCATCGGCATCCTCACTCCTTTTCCCCTCATGACCTTCGCCTCAGGCGATTCCCTTCCTTTCACAAAATTTCCCGCCTTTTCTCAGTACCTCTCTCTCTCTCTGGCGAGAAGGATGTATCTCCCTCGTTCCAGGTGCTCTCGTAACTTCTCCTCTTCGCCACCCCACGACGTCCATTACCTCTCTCCTCCGCTCGCTCATCCTTTTCCCGGAAGATATGCATAACCATTTCGGGTTTCTTCCGTCCCGAAGCCTTCCGACGAATCGGAGGGCGTTACCTTGAATTCTCATTTCCGCTCCTCCGTGCATCTTCCTCCCACCGCCATCCCTCACCCCCTATCCATCCGTCAGAACGCCCTCCTTTTCGCTTCATCCCTTCAGTTTTAGGCAGGGTTCCGTAACCATGGAAACGGAGAGCTTTTTATGAGGGAGGTGTGAAGATACCATTATGGGAAGCGGAGCGGGAGGTGAAGGGAGCGTAATTACTCGTCCGAGAAAATATGAATTCCACCGAACGTCGGAGCGTGTCCGTCGAAAAAGTCCTCGTTATCGTAAAGGGATCAGTCGCCCTAATTTCTTCAATCAGTGGCGTGATTTTCGGTCTGTATTATAATTAGGTCATCCGGGCGGATGTCAGTGCGCTCACGTTGTGATGCTCTCCGATGACAACTACTCGAAGTTTTTCTGAGCAATGCGATTATTAAGTTTGTTTATATTAGTTCGCTTGAAAAAAAGAGCAGATGAAAAAACAGTATAATTAACCCCTCAGTTTTGCAATCATTTTTAGCTTAAAAAAATAAAGTTTTAACTCATTAAAAGCTAGTTACAAAACTTAACACGTAACGATAGCTAACGTTAAAAAATGAATTTAGAAACATAAATCTAATCAACGTAAACGTACTATTTGACGGCTATTCATCAGTAATACTCCTACAAGTAGGGTAGCGCAGTGAAAGCGTGCTCATAGTTTAGATGTGCGTGTATCAGTTATTATTATTAAATTTCACAAAATCCTCAAATAAAAATGTTTTAAATATAAATTAATTATATTAATATACACATTTGCCTTGTTGAAAAGTCGGAAAATCTTAATCATTTTCGACATCTCTTCTTCCTTTAGCGATTAACCTTACCATTAGCAGAATCGTCAATTCGAATATTTTAATTCTCTCCGGTATATTCCTCTCTCTCTCTCTCTCTTTCATCCGAAAATTCCGAACCCAACTCGGCACGCCTCTCGCTTTTCTTTTTTTTCTCCCTCTATCTTTCCGCATCTCTCTTCCTGCTCTACTCAACCAGACTCCAAAACCTACCCCACGCCTTTTTCTATATTCCCATGGCGAGACTCAAGATCAGTGTCTTCTTCCTCGAAAGGCCACCAAACCCACCCACTCCCTAACTCTCCTCCCTTTCCTCTCTCTCTCTCCGACTTCCTCTTTTCTTTATGCCTTTCTCTCTCACACAGACACACGCCTCCCCTCCTCTCTCTCTCTGTCCCCCAAGGCCTCTCCATCCTTTGCTCTATCACACTCCGAATTTCTCTCTTCACCCTTAAACCCCTCGCCTGCTTCTCTTTCTTTCTCCCTCCCTTTCTATCCCCTTCGACTCTACTCCCACGCTGTTTTTTTCTCCCCATTCCATTCTCCACATTCTTTCGGGAATTTTCGTTTTCGCCCGCTGTTTTTCTGCCTTTCTCGCTTATCTTGCACGACCGCACGGGTCCTAATCCCTCTCTCGTTTTCCTCATTTTTCCCATTCCTTCCACCTCTAACGAGGCCGAACTCTAATGCCGTTTAATTCTCTTTTATTTTGGCTTCCAACGCGGGACGTCTCTTCTTCCTCCTTCATCCCCCCACCCTCCCTCGTCATAAGTAATTCTCTCTTCTCTCTCTCTCTCTCTACTCCTCTTCCTCTTTCCTCCTTTATCCCCAAAAGAGCGTCTCTTCTGACTGCTTTTTATACCTGTGCTTACGCTTCCCCAGTGTTCCTTACTTCTCCCTTCCTATCTTCGGCATTTGCTGTCTGTGTGTTTGTGAGTCCCTCGCAGGCACTAGCGCACACTCTCTGCATCCTTTTTGAACTTATCTTTCCCTCCAACCTTACTTCCTTCTCCGACAAACGCTTCCGCCCCTCCTTCCCCCCGTCTTTCCCTTGCGATTCTTGTCCGACTGCGAGGAGTTGAGAAGGCGACGGGGGTTTCCATGGCAACCGATGTCGGCAAGAGAAGGAGCGAGGAGGGGATTGTGTTTGTAGTGAAAAGGGGGAGGTGCCGGTTGTGACTGGAGGGAGAGAGAGAGAAAGTGTGTATGTGCTTGCGTGCGTGGAGGTTTGTGTGAGGAAGGAAGGACGAAGCGCTAAGGGAAGTCCCGAGAGGGATGGGATACCTTGAGTGACTCGGAGATTCGAAGAAGACGCAAACTTTAAAAGAAGATCCGCTCTAGGAATGAATGTACGCATGCATGCCAGAGGAGAGCAAGGCCAAAGAAAGACAAATAACTCTATATAGCCTACCTTTTTGGAATGTGTTATTTTTGAAAACATAAAATGTGACCGCTAAAAACCCAATGTTTTTCTCCAGGATAAAAGCAGCAAACACGAATACATAAGCACTGAAAGCATTAACATTTTCCACTATCTCGTAATGTGCGGTTGAATGATTCTTCCTTCGGCGACCTTCAACGTTGCATAATAACGGAAACTCCGCCTACTGAAACATGCAAACATAAATGTGAAACCTGCGTTAGGTTGCGTTATCTAAGCACACGATATTTTTAATACACTTTATACATTTGTCTCGTAACTATAAGAAACCTAGAGATCCTAATGTAATGTTTTATAAAGAAAGCCCGCTCTCTATGACTAGCAAGATTTAAATTGTTTCCTTCCTAATCTAATAGTCACAGTGCCTCTATATTCCGTCTCGACCGAGAAGAGCTCTAAACTCAAAGAGATATTCGAAGGAACGAGAGGCGCTGTATAAGGAAAGAGAGGGAGAGGAAGGAGTTTAAGGAACGCTACGGAGAGAGGAAAAGTTTTAAAGAGGTTTCACTTTAAGGTGAGGCGAGAGAAGCGGAAGAGGAGTAAGATGGAGGACTCATTCTAATGCAAGAAGAGAAACGGACGTCGCCATAAAGGAAGAGACGCGCTGCGTCTGGAGACAAAGTTAGAGAGGGAGAGAGAGAATGATGATCAGGGAGAGTAAGAGAGAGGGTAAGAGGGAAGCGTCTTCATGGAAGATGGATCGTTTCTCTGGGGTCAACGCCCAAAAGACAAATAAAACGTTCATCAACATAATCGAAAAACGTGATGCGAGCAATTAAAAATGTTTTCGGTCCACGTGAATGAAGATTATTATCTTTAAAATTATATATTATAATCTAAAGAAAAAAGATATTTTATCTCGAACCTTGCGGAAGATATGCATGCGCGTGTGTGTGTGTATATATATATATATATATATATATATATATATATATATATATATATATATATATATATATATAAAGCTATGTCTGTAAGTCTGTCGCGTTCACCACACCGGCTTACTGGCTGTATAAGATCCAGGGGCACACAAAATAATAATATAGTTGTCATTAAGACAGACTGAGGGAGACAGCTAAATTTTTGAGTCTAGTGAAAGGGAGATAGGGAGGAGCGCGAAAGGGAGGAAGAGTGGAAATTGTTTAAATTTTAAGTCTTTGTTCATGCATATTCGCCATTTTTGGAAGGCAGTTACCCTAGTGTTTGTGTATAAAACGAGTTGCTCATCGATGTGGAAGAGTTCGTATTTGTTAGGTATTCCTTGTATATTACACACATATGCGCACTCATTAAAATTTTAACGACACAGATGGCGGTTAAACCACAGAAAATATTATGGCGCTCAAGAAACGAAAATGAATTGAGAAATGAACTAAACATGAATCGATGGAGGGACGAGCTTGGGCGAAATAACTAATGAAAGGAGGACCAGAGAGTTCCTGTGCAGAAGAGGGGAGAGAGATTTTAAAAATTGGGATGAGGCTCGAAAGAGAAGAGGTGGGATCGAAAAAAAGGGAAGGAAATAGAAAAAGGACAGACGAAATTACACGAAAGGGAGAAAAGAGGAGGAAACGATAAAGGACTGCAGACATGGAGTTCAAACAAACCATTGAAAAGTGGAGAGAATGAGAGATACAGAGAACATGAAGAGGGTTGGGACAGAGAAGGGCATCCGATAGTAGGTTTTCGGTTTGTGATGATAGGAATCGAAGTGTATAGGAAAGGGTGTCGGTAAGAGAGGGGTGTGGCAGGTAGGGCGTGAGGCAATGGGGAAAGGGGAAGAGAGGGGGATGTGGGGAGAGAGAGGTAGGATCAGTTTGGGCGTCTGGAACCCAAAAGAATTTTATTAGGGGAGCCCTTATAGGGAGTGGGAGGGCGTCGGCCCTTGCCTTGTATTTCACGCGGCCCGGGAGGGAGAGAGAGAGAGAGGCGGGGCTGAGAGGTAGCCTAGTGACAATGACGCGCCATAGCAACCGTTCAATGACCGATTGTGCAGAGGTACGCCGTCGTTCGGTTGTGTGCGTGTGTTTTGGGCTTTCCCTTCTCATTCCCTTCTCCTGCAAATACACGTAGGTGTATTGGAATGCAAACTTCACGGCAGGAGAGAGATTTCGGCGGACGTTTTAATGGAAACGGTCTGTATGTGTGTGTGTGTACGTGCGTGCGTGTACTCGCGCGAGCGTGTGTGTATGCGTGCGTGCGCATGTGTTTGTCTCGGGGCATTCACCTACGTATAAGGGACAGGACGAGCGAATGGTCTCTTCATGAAAGGGGTTTAGGAAATCAAACAAAGGCAGTTAAAAGACGAGTTAGGTGGCGCTTTATGCGTGGACCGAAGAGAGAGCGCGACTCGTCTGTTTTCTGGTGGTAACAGGAAAAATCCGTGGAATTTAGGCAAAAGGACGCGTTTCTCTCCAATTCAGTTTTTAGGGTTGTAGTTTTATAGATTTAGCCCGAATATCCATCAAGGATGCCATGGGGATGGTAACTAAGGAATATTGAAATGACTATATGATTTATTGCATTGGGAGCATAATATTATGTCTTTTGAGCCCTAATTATAGTCTCGAACAATTCATGTGACAGTTTGTTTTTCACCAATCATTGGCTCTCCATAAATTATAAAAATCACGAATTGAAAACGCAATGCCTTTAAGGATTTTAGTGATAATAAAATATGATATTTTCACTGAATTCTCGAAGAGAAAGTGTCCTCTGGGTTAAAAAAGAAACAATTCTATGGAGAAACTAATTTCAAGTTTTAAGAATTCACCACGAAGCGGAAATTTATCTAAATAAATAGAGAAGCGTCAAACTTCTAAAATTTATTCGTTATTGAATAGAAAAGGCAAAGAAAAATGTTTAAAAAGAATTTCCATTGACTTCCATTCACAATCTGGTTTCGCTGATCTATAACATATTTTGGCAATTCAACGAAACTTGATCAATAGTTACATTTATATTCGTTTTAGTGAAAGATTTCAAGGTTGCCCTTTTTTATTTACAGTATCCAATGCAAAAATTTTAAATTATTAAATATATGCGTAAATACCCTAATCGTACCTCTTATTTATAACAGTTTTCTCCTCGAAATAAGACTTAAGACGCAGGAGCCAAATCTCGTTCGTACAAATTTTTCTCTTCTAAAACATCCGACAAAAAGAAGCGTGGCGTGGTAATCAGCTCTTCGCCCGCGATGACGGTCTTTGCTTTAACCTTCTCGCTAACTGAGCCCATCTCTCACTTCACACTTTTCGTAGGGTAAGGTCATATTTAACTAGAATAATCGGTTGTAGTGATAACAGAAACTGTATTTCCAAAGAGAACCGATTTTAAAAAATCAACTCCGTTTTTATCGTTCCCTCGAAATCCGACACTTTTTTTCCGCTAAAGACGATTAAGCCCGCAGTAGCGCTTGAAAAATACACATTCCTCCGACACATACTCAGTGCGAGGCATGGATGTGAGGGAGTAAGCTCCAGCGTGTCCTACGCAACGATCTTCGCTCAAGATCCAGCATTTTTCTCATCCCACGCTACACGTCCAACGTCCGCCCCCACGCTGTCTAGGAGACGCTGGGGGGGTGCACGTCTGGAAGGGCGCGTGGGGTCGAGTTGAGAAAGATAGAGGGGGAGAGAAGGAAGAAACAAGAGTGGGGAAGATGTTGGGGGGGGAGAAGGAAGGCGGTTCTATGGAAACGAATAAATCATGCGAGTGAGAGAGAGTAAGGGGCGAAGGAAAGAAGGGAGGAAAGGGGAGAGAGGGGGGAGGAGGTATGGAGAGAGGGGAGGGGAAGATATGGAGAGAGTGGAGAGAGGGGTAGAAAATGGAAGGAGGGTAAGAAGGAAGGAATAAGTTATGGAATGTTGAGAGGAGGGAGAAAAATTAAGATGTACGCAAGAGGAAGAAATCGAAGGGAAGGAAGAGAGAAGTGAAATGATATTAAAATGCGAGAGGGTTAAAGCAAGGAAGATGATAGGAATAGAATTAACTCTGGAAAACTCCGCCATGAGAAAAAATGACGTGAAAATTCGTATATATATATCTTTGGTGATTGTACGAAGTTATCTGGTGAAATCGTTCATAAAAGTTGTTTGTTATTTTTTAAACAAAGGATGATTGAAGGAAAGTAAAGCAAATGGAAAGGATGACTATCCAGAATAATAGTATCGAAGGAAATACTGCGGAGCCGATGGAAGTAGAGAATCAAAGTTGACAAGCAAAGTGAAGAAATTAACTTAAGGAGAATATAATGTGAGATTAGAGGAAAGTTTTAAAGAGGGGAAATAGCAGCAGAGGGACAAAGGACACTCTTCAGGGGATGTTCAAATATAATGCAATCAGAAGTATCAATTTCGTTATACGTTTCGCTCAGAGTGCATTTAGCGAGGGTAAGCAGTCGGCAAAGAAATGACATCAAATTCGCTTGATTTCAAGACTTCAAAGCTAAAGTCAATTTTACCCGAAACTTTGGAGTCTCTAAGTCGATTGAAAATTACAGGAGCAATTTTCTCTTGGTTTCATGTCAGAAGCATACTGGGCCCATAAACCACAGGTCGCAATAAGCTTGACATATTCACAACCTCAGGATTAACTTTAGATTATATTCATTTATAAAAGTAACTGATCATTTTATGGAATATTTTATTTCCCGTAATTGTAAGACATAATAACCTTTTAACCGTATAACAATATCATTGCAGATTTGACTATTTATATGTGCTGCTTTTAATGCAAAGGTCGAGGTTTCGTAACTTACAAAAACATGTTTTCTGTTTCTCCGTCGTTAATATAAAACTATTTTCTGTTAATGCCACCGTTCCTTTCCTAATTTATCAATAAATAATTCATAAATTCTGCGCGATAGTAATCTTAAATTATAATAAGAAGCCACCGTACTGCAGAGGCCAAAATACACGTAAATCGATGCGTTATTATGATACCTTTGAGTAAATGAAAAAATGTATAACGAAATGTTCTAAGAATATCTCCGACGCCGCTGGCAGACACGCTGTAGTGTGGAAAGCCGACGGTAGATGACTCTCAATGTTATAAGAGTGCGGGGTATCGGCTGGGCTGTGAGAGGCTGGAGAAGCAAACAATTTGGCGGGCCAAGTAATTTTAAAATAACGAATTGATGCGTGCAATCCTCCGAAATGGAGTGGAAACGATTTTGATTTCAGATGGGATGCCATATATTCATTTAATATGAGATACTGAGTTTAATTATTGAGCTCTCATGAAATTATGAGAAATATTCATGAATTACACTTTATTAAGCGATTTGTAGACAGAGAAATTAACTCTAATTTTAAATCGATATATGTGACGCTCTGAATATGCTTCTTAGAGCTCTTCATCGCAAGCTGTATTTTAAACTACAATAATGTAATCATGTAATATACGAAAATCACCTATCCACAGAGTTGACTTCACGGTAAGCTGAAATTCCTCGAACCAGACTATATACTGACACTTACTCTAAGGGTCAAAAGAGTCATAGTTAATGGATTGAAGCATTTTTAAATTTCATGACACATTTGAAAATGCATTAAAGCGTTACTCTCTAAATCCATTCTTCATCTAATTTGATATAGCGTTATAGAATTACCAGACCTCTTATTTTCCTCCTGCATGACCTCTCCTTGCACAATATATGAATACAAATATTTCTTCGGCAACCAATAATTACTCGCAAATAAATCTCACACGTATTTCCGCGCGGAACAATTTGAATTTCACACAACGGATTAAGGCAACGGTTTACAAACATTGCAAAGACGTCTCCCCCCCACCTAAGAAAATTGTCTTTGCGCCCCCCTCTGTATCACGTTCAATTAAAATTCATAAACAAAAACCACTGGACATACAATTGCAATATAAACACCTTAAGAAAAACATGCACTCAAAGCCATTTGGGGGCTAGAATTTGATGGTTACATATTGTAGGTATCACGATTATGATAGATAAACAGACAATAAAAGAATGTGAAATATTTTACGCTCCTCCCCTCACCCACCCTCCCCAAGGGGGGTCGCGACCTACAGTTTGGAAACCAATGGATCAGTGTTAGCCTAGTTTTTAGTAAGGTGTCAAAGTAACGAAAAAACGCAAGAATTTTCGTTCAATAAGAGGATATTTATAATTTCGAGAATGTAAATCAGCTGATCACTGGGGAGTCGACGATCGAGTTGAAGCAACTACAACAACTTTTGACTTCCTTTAGCGGAAATGCTGAAGGTGACAACGGATTCTTTTTGCCACCGAATACAAAATCGGCCGAAGCTAGGTCATGTGACCTGATCTTATGATATTTTTTCTTGAGTTCCCAGATCCTCGGAATAATCTTGCGATAATAGTTTTGAACCCGTCCGGGTTTTTAATTCATCGTCGTATATAAGATCGCTTCGGGTAGAAGTGAAACGATTCGAAGGAACGAGGCCCAGCAGAATAGAGGGAAAGGAGGAGGGGAGAGAGGGAGAGGATGGGAGAGAGACAGAGGATGGGAGAGAGGGAGAGGATGGGGGAGAGGGAGAGAATGGGAGAGAGAGAGAGGATGGCAGAGAGGGAGAGGATGGGAGAGAGGGAGAGGATGGGAGAGAGGGAGAGGATGGGAGAGAGGGAGAGGATGGGAGAGAGGGAGAGGATGAGAGAGAGGGAGAGGATGGGAGAGAGGGAGAGGATGGGAGAGAGGGAGAGGATGGGAGAGAGAGAGAGGATGGGAGAGAGGGAGAGGATGGGAGAGAAGGAGAGGATGGGAGAGAGGGAGAGGATGGGAGAAAGGGAGAAGATGGTAGAGAGGGAGAGGATAGGAGGGAGGGAGAGAATGGGAGAAAGGGAGAAGATGGTAGAGAGGGAGAGGATGGGAGAGAGGGAGAGGATTGGAGAGAGGGAGAGGATGGGAGAGAGGGAGAGGATGGGAGAGAGGGAGAGGATGGGAGAGAGGGAGAGGATGGGAGAGAGGGAGAGGATGGGAGAGAGGGAGAGGATGAGAGAGAGGGAGAGGATGGGAGAGAGGGAGAGGATGGGAGAGAGGGAGAGGATGGGAGAGAGGGAGAGGATGTGAGAGAGGGAGAGGATGGGAGAGAGGGAGAGGACGGGAGAGAGGGAGAGGATGGGAGAGAGGGAGAGGATGGGAGAGAGGAAGAGGATGGGAGAGAGGGAGAGGATGGGAGAGAGGGAGAGGATGGGAGAGAGGGAGAGGGGATGGGGTAGAGGGAGAGGATGGGAGAGAGGGAGAGGATGGGAGAAAGGGAGAAGATGGTAGAGAGGGAGAGGATAGGAGGGAGGGAGAGAATGGGAGAAAGGGAGAAGATGGTAGAGAGGGAGAGGATGGGAGAGAGGGAGAGGATTGGAGAGAGGGAGAGGATGGGAGAGAGGGAGAGGATGGGAGAGAGGGAGAGGATGGGAGAGAGGGAGAGGATGGGAGAGAGGGAGAGGATGGGAGAGAGGGAGAGGATGAGAGAGAGGGAGAGGATGGGAGAGAGGGAGAGGATGGGAGAGAGGGAGAGGATGGGAGAGAGGGAGAGGATGTGAGAGAGGGAGAGGATGGGAGAGAGGGAGAGGACGGGAGAGAGGGAGAGGATGGGAGAGAGGGAGAGGATGGGAGAGAGGAAGAGGATGGGAGAGAGGGAGAGGATGGGAGAGAGGGAGAGGATGGGAGAGAGGGAGAGGGGATGGGGTAGAGGGAGAGGATGGGAGAGAGGGAGAGGATGGGAGAGAGGGAGAGGGGATGGGAGAGAGGGAGAGGGGATGGGAGAGAGGGAGAGGGGGTGGGAGAGAGGGAGAGGGGGTGGGAGAGAGGGAGAGGGGGTGGGAGAGTGAGAGGATGGGTGAGAGGGAGAGGATGTGTGAGAGGGAGAGGATGAGAGAGATGGAGAGGATGGGAGAGAGGGAGAGGATGGGAGGGAGGGAGAAGGGATGGGAGAGGGGATGGAAGAGAGGGAGAGGATGGGAGCGAGGGAGAGGGGAAAGAAGGGGAGAGAGAGAGAAGGAAGAGGCTGAGGTGGCGAATCGAGTACGGAAATACCGCTTATACTTTTGCTCGCAACTTTTACTTCGCTAATCAATTTTTTCGATCTTCCCAAATACTAAAAAATGACGAAAAAAACCAAAATCTCCATAGAGTTTTTTTTCGGAGAGAGATGCCGAAAAGAAAGAAAGACCCACTTTACGCTTCGAGTGGTTTCCCACGCGAACCGCTCAACGGATCATCATCATCATACACCGCCAGTCAACAAACCCCACTCCACCACATTCCCGAGAGAAAGAAGCTGCCTGCCGTCAGCCCTCCAAAATTCATCCCTCTCCTCTTACTTCGCCTCTCTCTCCTCTTTCACTCCCCTCTCTCGTCCTCTCACACTCTCCTCCTCTCTATGCCGCTTCCTAACATACGCACAAACACTCATTACGGCAAGAGAGATTACGAAATGAAACCCACATGAAAATAAAACAAAATACTACCAAAAAGTGAAATTGAAGCGGGAGGTCGGAGTCATTTTTTGTAAAAATGTTCTTCCTTCTTTAAAAGAGGACTTTAGAACGGTCCTGAGCGAGGGAAGGAATGGATCGAATTTGAAGGAGGGGAGAACGGGCGGTGTTAGGGAGTAAGGAGATCCATGCGGAAGAGATGCGCTTCGAGTGGACGCTGGTAATGAAAATGCAAAGCAAACTCTTCCTCTTGTTTGCCCTTCATTGTTTCCTTTAGCGCACCGCTGCCGGTATGCGACGGAAGCACTCGTGTGGTCACGTGATCCCCTCTCCCCCCACCCCATCCCAACTCTTACTCTGCCCACTTTCTCTCTCTCTCTCTCTCTCTCTCCTTCTCAAAAATACCCTTCCTCCTCTCCACAATCTCTTTCCACTCTCCCTCTCACTATTTCAGCCTCCCCCCTCCCATAGGAAACTCCTTTGCGCGACCCTATCTTCCTCAATTACCCATCCCGCCTCCCCCATACTGAATTTTTAATCGTTAACTGCCACTCCAACTCTCTCCTACTCCACCTTCTTCCGCCTCTCCCTGAACTACTACTAACGCTACCGTTCTTATAACTACTATTATTAAAAAACCTCTCCATCCTCCGGCCAGACCGATGAAACAGTTACGTTGCGGGACCTGTTCCTCTTTTGTTTTCCTCCCCGCCGGGTGGGTGCGCTCGAGTATCTTTGCACATTTTATGGAGGGTATTAGTAGTTCTTTTTTCCCGCTATCCCTTTCTGGAGCGGGAAAGGCCGGCCGGATGAAACGGATGGACAAGTGGCTTCGGCAATTTCGAAACTGCGATTATGTTCCTCGAGCACCGTTTGTTTCGGTTCGCGTCGAGTGACGTCGCGACGCCGCTTCGGATTATTTTTCATTTTGGCGAGCGTCTTTTGTTCAGGAGGGCGATCTGAAATGGGAGATTTATTTTCATCGGCGGCATTCACTATTCTTGCGATGAATAAATCATCCGCCGACGCAAAAAAAGGGACCGACTAAATCAACGATGCGCCCCTTTGAGATTCTTTTGTTTTTGCAACGCCGCGTTTCTCTGAAACTACGCAACTCCGGGAACTGCGATTCAATTTAACGATCGGATGGGAAGGATCTTAAGCGAGAAAAACTCAACGTTGGGGTACGGTCTCGAAAATCGTTGCCGATTGGACGAAAATTCAGACGAGATTGTGAAATGGAAAAGAGAAAAATTACGTCACGTGTTAGTGTAATTGACGCATTTTAACCACGTAACGCAAGCAAAACGACTCGTTTATTACAGGCACGAACTGAAGGCAACTATATACGCCAATCGATGCTAGTACTTTTAAGCGTGAGCTCTTTAAAAAAGTCGTAATTTTAATTAAAACCGTGAGCATATATCCGCGATACGCTTCTTTCCGCATCTTAGAACCATTAAAGCCGCTTCTAATTACTCCAAAAATCCGTATATAATCTGTTAAAAAATACAATTTGTTGAGGATCAAGCGATGAGAGCTTTATTGCCTAGTTCACCAAATGTAGCGACATCTGAAGGCTCCCCTCTTAAATCGACGAAATGGAAACTTAATCTTCTCGTCATTTGGATTATATAAAATTATGTCCACAGGATATTCCGTTAACTGTAACTATATATAACTATTTATGACGTATAACAGTTTATTTTTCCAGCAATATTTTATAAGTATAATATAATTTGTAGTATGTCTTACCAGTATATAAAAGTAACCAACCCTACTGATAATGCTATAGAAGCAACCTCAGCTCGTTGCTGCTGCTTTATTATTCTTATTTATTGCACTCTGGAGTGCAATAATGGAGAAGATACGCCCTACAAGCAATAAAGCTATAACAAGGGAGTAGGATCGCCGTGGGGCTTTTGCGGACGGAGAGTTTGCATGGAGATAGAAGAACGAGGAGGGAGGATACGATCGTTCCCATTCTAAAACAATTACGGAGAGAGAGAGAGAGAGCATAAGCCTGGGCTAGGGCGATATCGAAGTAACTCTACAATTAACGGGACTTCAGTCAGCGGGTTAAGCATAAAGACAATCTCAGGAAGACCTAAGTGCCCGCGATGAAATTATCTTAACGGGTGTAAGAAAACCTCGAGCGCACTTTACCTCGCGTTGAAACAATCTTAAGTCACTGATAAAAAACTGCGAAGTCAAATTCGTTCAGTCTGATTTGAACTTTATGTTTTAGCGAATGATATTTAATAAAAATGTATGCCCTCAGTTAATCCGATTGCTTACCAATCTGTCTCCCTACTTTTTTTTAGGGAATCCTTTAGAGCTAGGGAAATTAAATTATTTTTGAAGATTCTTCCAACAACCACGAAAACCAAAATACACATAGAGGCCGTTAGGCAAAGTTAAAATTTCCTGGAAAAATTGCCTACTTGTTTTTTATAGGAGTTTTATTTTTTTAACTGAAGAAAAATTATCTACCGGAACTTTTTGTATAATCTAAAACTTACAGGAGTTAAATTTTTATAACTATGGCAGTGTTATGCATAATTTTAATGTGGAAAAAAACATTCTCCCTAGTGAAACTGTTTCACTATTCGATCAAGTTGCTGTACATTTTAAATAATTAGAAAAATATCTAATAAAATACATTATAAGAAGCTTTGCAATTTTAGATTATTACTTATTTCGTCGATAATCCTATAATGTCTATCACTGCTAAGACTGCTCTAAAGCTTTACGTAAACGTTTCCTGTAAACTTCAGCTCTCCTAACTATGCTTGTAAAATTATAATTTATATATCAAACGAATATAAACACAAAAATACAGCCAAATTTTAATGGAAAGTTTCAGAGGCGCACGGAAAGAAAAAATAAAAACAAACTCTCCAACTTTTTGTTTAACGCGTCTTTCCTCGCCAATTTCGAAACCACGGAAATGGAAAATTAGATATCTTTTGTCGTTAAAGGATAAAGTCTGAAGTACTCGCGGTTTCCGTGGAAGGGAAGGGAGGAAGGTCCTCGTCTTGTGGGACGTAAAGCGTAGGCTTTGTAATTATATACACGAGGTGAACGGGGAGGGGAGAGGGTGAAAGGAGAAAATAGGGTGAAAGGAGAGGAGTGGGGTGGAGGAGAAAGGTGGGAGAGAGAGAAGGGGTGGGAAATTTGCGGAAGCGTAAGAGCGATGGAGAGAAAATATTTCCCTCTTCTCTTTCTCTCTATGCTTTCTATCTATCTCATACCTCTCACTCCACATCTCACTCTGCCTGCCTCTAATTTTATTTTTCCACCATTTTCTTTTTATTGTCTTCACCGAACTCGCTCAACTCTCTCTCATACCATTTTTCTTTCTTTCCCTACATATCTATCTTCACCTTTCTTCGTTTTCTACCACTCCTTTCCCTCGCCTCTCTCCCTTTCTCTCTTCCACTCTCTCTCCCTACATCTTATCCCTCTCACTATCCTCTTTATCTTTTCCTTCTCCCCCCCTTCCTCTCCCTCCCTTTTCCCCCCACCCTCGCACATTCGATCAACTCGTCGTCTGGAGGAAGTTACGTCCCATGGCTTATGACGTTCCCAATTTGCACACTCTGATTCCCTCAGATTAATGGGCACGTCAGGACAAGGTTTCTAAGAGTCCTCTGTCGTATTACTTTTATTTTTTTGCGCATAATATTAAACCTCGGACGTTCGTCGAGGCAAAAAAACTTTTTCACTCTGCAAATTATGGCTTAAAAACAAAAAGTACGCAGCCAACCAAACGGCTTACATGCTTTAAGCCTCAAAATAATTCAAATATATTCGCACAAATGCTTAGAGCATATTATTTTAAAATGTTGTTTAGTTGAGAAAGTCTCTGCGCATACACATAAGTTTTCTATTCCGACAATGATAGTTGCCGATGTTTTTCTCAGCCCTGCGTCGTCTTTTATTTGCGATAACCTTGCTAGCCTCTACTAATTTCTGGGAATACCTCAGCGAAAGCAGTTCCAGGTATTCACAATGCAACAGCATATTGCGGAAAATCTTCTCACTTCATCAATCGGAAAAGCTTCAATTGAGATGCGCTCTGCCGAGTCAAATAGGCCTCGATTTATGATGGTCCACAGCGAATGAGGAGACAGTTAAAATGGTCGACGCTACATGGGCAAGGAAAATTATTGTGTCGTCTCGATAGCGTCGGATTATTCATCCGTTATGTCTGAGGAATAGTGCAACTGAGCCATCGATAAGTTGAAACGCAAAACCGTGGAAATTCCCCGATATAGTAAGTATCCTGAAACGATTAATCGGAAGGAGAAATGATCAAACCTTTATGCGAAAGTTGCACTCATTTCATCTGAACGCAAATTATTTATGTCAAATTGATAGTCACATCTAGATTTGCTCGGATAAATCTAGTTATGCCCAGGTATTTTGGGCAAATTCTAGATTACTTTTTAGAAAATGCACTTTTTCGGGTTTTTCCGGGCAACTAGCGATGTGACCAAACCGATCTACCAAATACGAATCAATACAATGGCAGAGTTACCAATTCAACCAAACCAAACCCCGAATCTACCGGAATGGGACATTTCGGTGCGGGACAATTCGGTGCGACCGTTTCGGCGACGGGATAATTTGGCGCTGGGACGATTCGGCGACCCAGGCTGGGTTAAGTGGTTGGGGATCTGGTTCGTTCAATTTTTCTCTCCCGAGTTGGGTTATGTGGTTGGGGCTTTGGTTCGTTCCATTTTCCTTCCCCGGGTTGGATTAATTGGTTGGAGGAGTACTATTATGTTTCACTTTTTTCGTGTATTTCAATTTAAAAGTGGTTTTTAAAACACTGCCATTGCATTGAAACATTACCTTCTCCGTAGTTAGTCATCTTGGCCACATTCACTTAATAGTTGCATTATCTTTTTATTATCACACTATTCCCGTATCATGTTGATACTGTGCCGAGCGCCGAACTCTCCTGTCGCCAAATCGTCCCGGCGCCGAATCGTCCCGAGCCGAAACGGTCGCGCCAAATTGTCCCGCGCCAAACAATCCTATACCCGGGCATATCTAGATTTTCCCAAACAGTTGGGGGCGAAACGCGATATGCCTGGGAAAATCCCGAAGTTAAACTCCACTTCGGTATTTGCCCGCTCCATTTGGGAAAAATCTAGAATTGCCCGGGCATATCTAGATTGCCCAATTTCGGGATATACCCGTAACATATATTATATGAATACACGCTAGGGGTGAGCGAAAAACATTTTTTTTTCGAATTTCGACCGAGCCTAGAGTGGAAAAGTTGCCTTTTGAATAGCCCTTACAATAGGGGATAAAATCTTTTAATCGGTCAACATCTTCCGATTCCGCCAGGCACCCCTTGTTTTCAACCGTTAAGATATGCACGAATTCTCTCGCCGATTCAGGCTAACGCGCAAGTCCAAATACCTAATCTGACGCAGTTCACCCAATTCTAGCTATCTTCGGGTTGTTGGCGGGGGAATACCTGGGGGGAATACTCCAACTCTGACAATGAGTGCAAGAGCTGCCGCCATAGTGAGTAAATCTTCCGTTCGCTGTGGTCGTGTCGAACGTTTCATCGGTGTATACTGTGTATAGTTTACATACTGGTCAAGAAACGGTGAAAATAATCACCAAACATTACCAAAGGTCTGTGCTTTAGTGACTCATCGCATCACCATGCCGAAGTGTTCAAGTAAGAAACGGAAAACGCGCAGTGACAGTCAGTGTGAAGTGTTCGGTCAGGGGCAAGAGATGAGCCTTCTAGTTTTGACCACGCATATGGACGTAATGAAGCATTACATTTTCGTCATAGGACAGATGACTTGAAAGAAAAGGCTGTCATCATTCAGTTTCAGAAATAGCTGAGTCAGTGGAAAAGAAGGTGGAGGAGATATTGGATTCTGCCTCACTTCCAATCATAACCCATAAACATAGAGTAAAAATGATTGGTGATCACAATGAAAAATATAAAACTGACTGTATAACGATCTGTCAGACTGGTTAGGCGTGCTGGGTCTAGCCTAATTTGCCCATAACACAGACGATATCATAAATATATCGACCTTCTTTATCCATCTCATCTTTTAATCACTCAACACTGCAAAGTATAGATGTAGTCCAAATGTTCTTTCTGGTTCCAGCTATCCCTGGATTCTTGAAATACAAACATTAGTCGCATTAATGCGGTGTTATTTGGGGTAAAAAGGGACCTTTTCGCCGATATATTGGCAGGCCTATAGTAGAGAACCAGCAGTTAGTGTGAAGTGTTGAAATTGCGTTCCACTTTCTATGATTCTTAAAAAATATTTCACACAAAAACGAGCTTTAGGTAAAGATTTTACAGTTTCAATTGCATATGATTATGTACATACGCGTATGAGATAGTATACCGTATTTACGGGAATATAACTGGCAGTTCTAGAAGGAAAAAAGTAGTTACCTGAATATGAAACAACTATCCATTCGCAGAATTTTCAATTACGTACTTAAGAACAATTTTCGAGATATATTATTTAAACTACACCATATAACACACTGACTGCAAGGATAAACATGGCAAAAATAAACAAAAAGTGTTATCCCAAAAAATCCATCCCACATATAGTCAGGTTATTCCTCACTTTCTTCGTCTCTATCATTTTCTTCATCCTTCAAGTTCCCTAGTAGGTCATCTTCTGATCCATCCATACCACTCGAAATCATAGACCGCAAGCTGTTTATCTCTTTCACTACGCAAATATAAGAGACCCTTCATTTTTCAGATGCAAAAAAAGGAAAAGTACATCGTCTTATATTCGCATACGGTAACTGCATTAGACAGTATATCACCAGGTGAATTTTGAATGAGGTTGTTTGTATTGGTGCCAATTCAAGAGGTTTTTAAAAAGTTGAATAGACGTCAAGAAGTTCTAAGAGAGGGAATATGGTCAGGGCATGCGTTAATATACTATAATTTATGCGATTTAGTGAATAAAATAGAATGGAAAAGTCGTCGAATACTGAAAACCTCGTTTGCCATTTAGAAACGCGTTAGGTCTTAAATGCCTAAACTGGCTCAAAGAAAAAAACATGGGAATTCATTCAGTTTCAGTTAGAAGCGGGTCTGACGATCGCGGAGGACAGGGGGTCGAATGCTAATTCAAAACAAAAGAGCTTTGAGGGAGGGAATGAGGTAGGTTCGGGGTATAAACGGAAGAAATGCTAAGTGTAATAGCAAAAAAATTCGCTGAGCCTTCGGCTGTGAGCACGAGTCCCAGGAATAACTGCACCAACTTCCTCTTCCTCCTTCCAACCACCCCACAACCTCCCCATCCTCCTCCTGCCGCACGATTCGTACGGATTAACGAGCTCCGTAGCTCCAGAGTGTTGTTGCCCTTTCCGTTTGAAGATCATGAAAACATTCGCGAGGCAACACACGGCCATTCAGTATTCATACAGAGAGGAGGGAGAGGCAATTACCGCAGACTCTTTCCCATATCTTCCTCTCTATTTTCCCGTACTTTCCCCCTCCCCTTTCCCTCATAGGTAGAGGAGGACATCAAAAGAGAGCGTCGCCGTCATCAGAGCTGATAACGGGGACCATCTCTCCTTCCTCAGGTCCCTCCCACCTCTTACTTCTCCACCCCCTCCATCCCCCTTACTGCCACTCCTTCTCCCCCCTCCCCACCCCCTCCACCTTCCGTCCGCGAATTCACTCCAAAAAAGGTTTGCTTCATACGGCGACGAAGAAGGAAAGGACTTTTCTGCTTCCTCCTCTCAAGCCCTCTGCTTCTCCTCCCAACTCCTCCTATCTCTTTTTCTCTCCCTTCTTGTCGTACACACATACACACACGTGAGGCCCTTAGAATCACGGTCTCAAAAGGGAAATAATAAGAAAACCCTTTGATAAAAAAATATTCGCGAAGAGAAGTTGAAGAGACAACGGCTCGGTTTCGGAGGACATACGCACCGCCGCTGCGACGTATCCTTCCTTCTCTCTTTCTCGCTCTCTGTCTCTCTCTTTCGCTCTCCTTAGTGACTGAGTGAGAGAAAGAGAGAGAGAGAGAGAGAGAGAGAGGCATAAGAAGCCACCCTCATTACGCGGAGCAAGAGGAAAGAGACATAGAGGGAGGAGAATTTTTGACCGGTGGCCCTTCGAAGCGAGTCAAAACTCAAAGCGAATGAGATATGTGGTCAACACCATCGAGAAAGAGGCGGGGGATAGGATGGGAGAGGAGGAAAAGGGAAGAGATGGGCTTCGGCGAGAAGATGAACAGATAGGAGTAAAGGAGAGATGGAGGAGGGGAAAGGAGGGAGTGGGAGAAGGAGGAAGAGGGGCGAATGAAAAGAGTTTGTTTAAGGGGGAGGAGGAGGGGGCTTCCCGAACAAGGGAACGAGGGCTTGAGACCAAACCTTTCAGGGACGACAGAGAGAGATGGAGAGGGAAGATGGGAGGAAAGAGAGAATCTCTCTATATAAAAAGAAGAAAGGGACCGAAAAAATACGAAGCAAAAGGAGGTGGAGGATTTAGAATAAAGAGTGGAGAGGAGAAAAGAGACTTGGGGGAGATGAGGAAAAGAGGAAGACGGAGAAGACAGGGGGGAGGGAGAGAGGGAGGGAAGCTGTTTTATCAAAGGAAGTGGCAGGAGCATCATCGGCAGATTAAAATTAGGTCCCGTTTTTGAGAAAGACATGAAAAAAAGAAACGGGGAAGAAGAGATTTCAACTCTCGCACGGAAGTGCGGTGGCAAAGAAAAGGAGGGAGAGAGAGAAAAGGAGAGAGAATCCCTACCACTCGACGGTCAAGTGGAGGAGAGAGATCCTCCGGCTCTTTATATTGTTTCGTTTTCTCCGTCTTCTTTGTGCGTTGGCGAGCGCGGGGCTACGGGAAGACAAGGGAATGGTGGGGATGTTCCTTCGGGTTAGAGGAGGGGGGGAGAGAATGGTGAGGGTATGGGGGGAGGGTGGAGAGGCCGCCTTCGCCCACCTCCCGTTCTCCTCGCATCGAGGGAATTTGCGGGGAAGGAGAAAAAAGGAGCCGCATGAAAGCGACGGAGAACTCGATCTTCTTTTTTTCTCTCGGACGGATGGTTGCGGAAAAACATGTAAGAGGGCGCGAGAGGCGGTTCGTAAGTGGCCCGCGGTTAGAAGAGAGCACGAGGGAGGGAGAAGAGGGGGGAGGGAAATATTTTATTCCTCCGAGATTCATCTTTTGACATAAAAAGAATGGGCGGGAGACCTGATGGTTTTTTCCTCTTCGTTTCTTTTTCGGACGCAAAGCGGGGCGAGAGGAGTGGCGCGCACGCGAATTTCGTTTCTCCCAAGTATTATTATTTTTCTGGGAGCCGCCGAAGACACGGACGGGGGTGGGGCGAAACATTTTCCATCGCGTTCAGCGGGTCTTTTCTCTTTTTAGAACAAGGTAAACAGAGAGCACCTGTGTCGCAGCGCCCCCCTCTACGCGCGGAAACGAGCCACCTCCTCACTCAGTCGAGCAAAAAAATAAAGAAAACAGGAGAAAAACGTTTGATGTAGAGGCAGTAAAAAGAATTTCGGGAAAAGATCGAGGACCACTCCCTTTGAGGCAATTCGCCGTCTCGGCGGTGGTTTGGGCCGTAGAACGCGATGGGTAGGGCCCCCTTTTGGCCCGCCCCCTTTCCTTAGCCCCCGCCTTCGCGGGCAACAATGGAGAGCGAAGTTTTGAATCCGCGGAGGACAACGTCCTCTAGAGAGACGTTTGCCCTCCTTGATAAGAAACACACATGCACACGAGTTTTTCCTTTCGCTTCCATGGCAACGGAAGAGAGGACACGCCCCCCGCCCCCTTCCAAAGACGTGCCTTGTCGAGGCCAATGCGTCACTCGAAAATAATTAACAATGCGGAATCGCGCGTCCCCGTAATTAAAAGAGAAATGAGAGAGGGAGAAGAAATTCTCCTGACATTTTGAATTGCTCGTCAAGGAAAGATTGTTTTTTTTCCGTAATAAGATTCTGGAGATGAAATTTCGCGATCAAAAGAGCCAACAAGTACTCTCGGAATGAAAGGAGAGGAAAACCCTGCGATACATTATGCAAAGGAGTTGGAATAGAAGCAGAACATCCCAAAGCAGGGAAACGTTTGGGTCGGCGGAGCAATACGCGAAGAGTAATAGACTATGCATTCGCGGGGTGCATCCCGACCTAGTGTGTAATCTCCTCTGGGGAAGTAAGAGCGCACTCTTCTCTAGCGTGCTAGCTTCAGAAAGCCTTTTTAGAGTTTTTTTTTAAATCCTTCACGAGCTTGCAATGGCGGTAGAAACATCCCTCCTCTCTTCGTGCGCTAATGCAAAAAAAGAAACACGCTCTAGGGTGTAATTGTTTTAAAACGAACGAGGCAAGAGGCCCGCGGATAGATGAGCGTGCGTTAGAAGTTTAAACTGCGCCTCGGCGAGTTTTTTTCGTGCTCATTAGCTCTCACAAAAGCTCCCTTCCGCAGCTGAAGAGTGATTGGATTAACTCAAAAGAGTGAAGTTTTTAGTAGGAGCAACTAATTCATTTTAATTGAGAGGAATTTCGGGGAAAAAGTACTTGGAAAACAACGCAGTCACTCAAGACAGAAAATTCCGAAGAAACGTAATTTGAGGGCAAAGAAATTACTTTTTAATTGCAATGAATCGTTATAACAATTTGCTAAAAATTAAAAGTTATTAAGGAATCTCATATTTTTGGTCGACGTAGGTTTTTCACCCTCGCCAATATATGTGGACGTCCGCCAGAGAAGGGCCCACTTTGTCGGTATGGAGTTATGAATGCAGCCTTATTCTGTGATAAATTACGAGTAAAATAATTAAAATCACACTCCTATGTTGAAAAATAAATTTTTTATTGAATATTACAGATTATATTTAAAAACAGTGTTATGAGAAAATTGAAGCCAAAATCACGATACTAAAAATAAGTACTACTTGTACTTCACTTATGGATATAATTCCTTGATACGATTATTTGTGCACTTTTCTAGAAATCGATATTTTCTACCCTTTTCACAAAAATGCTGATATCTCCGAAACTAGAATCGACAAAGTGGGCCCTTCTCTGGCATACGTCCACATATGTCGACACTAGGGATTGCAATACCGGTAAACCGGTTTATCGGTAAATGGCGCAAAATCCTCTACTAAATTTACCGGTAATTTGGTATTTTCTACCGGTAATTCGGTAAAAGAAGAAGTATTTTATGTATGTTTTAATAATTTTACCTCTTAATTATCTTTGTAAAATATATTTTTAAATAGATCTACACATCTTAATAATAATTTACTATGTTTAATAAATAGATAGAATTGGTATTAAAATTTATTAGGCACATTTTAGCATCTTTAAATAAAATATTTAAAAAACCATTACACGTCTTACTTTTATTAATATGAACAAAAACTTATTAACACATCTAAGTTATTTAGAACTATTTTATTTTTACCCTGCTGTATTTTAACAGATAGTAATTAAATAGCAGAATAAAAATAATATTTCCTTTTTTGAACAAACCTCGTAGCACATTGGTTCACACGCGCTACAGTACCTTTATGATCTCACGAAATCGAATAATGAAGATTGCGGAATTTTTAACAAAACCAGCAAATCCACAATAACGAAGATAATCGTGGAGCTAGTTGAGCCCGTTTATAATAAAAGGAAACGGATAATACAATTAAGCCAACTGAGGTCCGATTCCGAGAATGTTACAACTTCAGTTCCTTCGACATCGGTTGCGTTGTCGATGAAGGAAAAACTTCAATTGGCGATAAAGGAAAAACTGATGTAGCCTATGAAGATGTAGCTTAAAAACAAAAAAACACGAAATACCTAACACATGTCGTGAGAAAGGAAATGACGTATTTTCAAGAAAAAAAATTAAGATGAAAATATTTTTAAATGGCTTTCGATTCAGAAAGAGCGTTTTCTACGGCAGGGTTGATATGCACAAAAATCAGGTCGCAGTTAGGAGACCAAAGTCTGGATAAATTATGTTCTCTGCGAAACTATTTTAACAACCAAAGTGACAACAAATAAAAAAGAGTCAGCGGCAATACTTTTGTTTTAAAATAAAATTTTAGAGTTTATTTCGTGTTTATAATCAAAGGTTTATTTACGATTTTTGTTTAAAGTTTATGTTGTGTTTTCCTTAAAGTACTTATCTTTAGAGTTTATAATCGATGGTTTATTTGCCATTTTTGCTTAAAGTTTGTTGTGTTTTTCCCCAAGTACTAATCTTTCGAGTTTATTTCATGTTTATTTAATCAAAGGTTTATTTACGATTTTTGTTTAAAGTTTATACAGGTTGAGTATCCCCAATCCGAAATTCCGAAATCCGAAATCCGTAACATTGTATTAACTCGCTTTTCAGTCCTGAGTTTTTTTAAATAATGGATAATATGAACATAGTGCCACCCAGTGATTTAGAAATGATGAAACTATTCGATATTGTCACGTTCATTAAGTAAAAAAATACCTTTTTAGTCCACTTCCATGTCCGTTGATTAATCGAATAACTATTTGCCATTCGATCTCCCTTGTTTACAAATCGCATGTTTCGATCGTAGTCCTGAAAAATGGCTGGCTTTACAGCATTTCCATGTTCATCACAGAAATTACCATTTACAAGTGGATTGTGCATGTCTGTTGGTAAATGTAAGTTTCGTTTGCCGTCAAATCTTTTTTTACTTGAACACGTATACGTGTCTTCAGATCATCAAATAAGTGAGGAGATGAGAAGAAATTATCCATAAAAAGTTTATGTCCAACTCTCCAAGTAAGTTTATTTCCTGTTTTGTGAATGGCAGTGCGAAAGCGGCGTAGCAGCTCCTTACATATCACAAGAAAAAGAAACTCACTTAGTTATTCCACAAATTGAAACGAAATAGCTGAAAGGAAATCATGGAGATAGTGACGATGAAGATGAAATTGTTAAAACTGCAGTAAAAATGCCTATAAACGACATGGTAAAAAAATGTGATGAACTCATTGGAGGACTGGAGCAGTGTGAATTTATTACAGAATAAGAAATAATGTCAATATATAAGATAAAATAAAGACTTTTAAAACAAAAATCTTCGGTAATGAGGCAAATGACACTACAGGAAATATTAAAAAAGGCCATCCAATACGATTATATTCCAAACTCCGGAAAAATCCACAATCCGAAACAATCTTGGTCCCAAGCATTTCGGATTAGGGATACTCAACCTGTATTGTGTTTTCCTTCAAGTAGGTACTTATAATCAGTCTATTTTAAAATATTTATTTAATCAAAGGTTTATTTACGATTTTGTTTCAAGTTTATGTTGTGTTTCTTTAAAGCACTTATCGTTTTATTTTAAAATTTATCATTTTTTGAAAATGTCGAAAGTTAACGATAAATTACCGGTAAAGCGGTATTTATGAAAACATTTATCGAATTACCGAGAATTGAAAAAGTCGGTAAATTTGCAATCCCTAGTCGACACATCAGGTCTTTCGTGAAATGTACGGTCGAAGTGCAAATACAGTATTTTCACACATCATTATAGTTGCACCTATTTTGTTGAAGCGCCATATCAAAAAAATGGTCAAACTAATGATCGGACTGCGAACATTACCAGTAACCAACTTATATCCATAACCTTACAAGTGGACACGATTAACAGCTACTTCCGATGAAAATTATCCGTAAATTCCAATTGCTTTGTTTTTGGAGCGAAAATGGTGCATATCCGTTGTTTGTAAATTCCATACAAGCTAAATCCGGTGACGGAGATTAGGTGTGCGGAATTCTTAACTGAATACGACGATCGTTTACCATTCTCGATGCCTATAAATAAGTTTACATCACCGCTCTCAAGCATGTGAGCAATTGGAAGATTTTTTAAAAGTTTTAAAATAATAAGTTCTCAATTAAATTTTAGATTACGCTGCAGAAAGCACACGCAATATAAGGGCAGTAACAAGATTTGTGCATCGCCAAAAAAGTTTCTAAGGAAACGCATGGGTTTAACCTCAAATTTTCAGACTAAAATCCTCTTTTTGAAGTATTTCATTCGGATGCCGAGCGGTAAATTTCATAACCGCTTTTGAGATGCGGTGAGACCATTTGTAAATCTCCCTTTTTTCCCGACCCGTCTGAAAACGGAGTATAATTAAGATTTCCCGCAAAGCGGATGTGTTCTTGTACGCCTGTCGGTTCTTTCGTTTTCTAGACGCGTTAACAAGCAGGTTTAATTAAAGTCGATTAAGAACGCGCCTGCTACAGCGCTACCATATCTTCCAGCGGGAGGAAGCTTTCTTTATTTTCCTTAACTTTCATAAAACCAAAATTTGCGCCAGGTCCAAAATTGGTCGTGAAGACAAAGCGTCGACAAAAGGCTTAACAATAGGAGAATGCGGTACTCGAAAGAATTTTTGAGCTTTAGTGGTTTGAAAGAAGATTGAGAAAATTTTGGAAGAGAACGCATCGATAGATGGGAGGTTTTGCTGATCAAAAACATACCCTGGACGAAGAAAGAGAATAATGAAACTATGTTATCAAAATCGCCAGCTATTATTTTTTATTTCAAATAGTACACGAGTAAGTATTAATGTGGCATCTTACGCATACCCTCCCATGGGTTGCCATATGAAAATTCAGTCGTAGTTTTATTTATGCATTCCATGCGGGTCACGCGTATTTTCCCGTATGGCTTGACTAATGAGGCACTGCATGTAACATTACGCCTCCACCTCTTGCTTAAAACGGAATAAAATAGGCTAACACTGTTTCAGTAGCACGCGAGGCTTTCCGTTAAGAGTAAATGGAAAAATTCGCTCGGAAATATTCCTCTAATTACTTCGCGTCACTTAAGGCTTAGCCAAATAAAAAAATTCATGCACGATTAAGCTAAATGTTGACGGATACCGAAATTAGTTATGATGGCATTATGAAGACGCGGAAAATTTCTTCCACATAATTAATAATGTTATATTCGCTATTTCAAACTGTTGTGGTATCACATTTTTAAAAGAAAAAATCATCTGACTTCTCCATAACTCTTTCTATTCGCTTGAAAATTATAGAGCTCATAAATATAGTAAATTTTGGACGCCTTACTTGCTAAAACAATTTTACTCCTTTGCTCTCTGAAAAAATCGCGAGCGGCTGATAATAACCCACGCTGTTATTAAAAAGGAGAGGGGAAAACTGTTTGGGAGAACAATTGCAAAAATATAACTACGTATCAATGCCGGTCAATTTCAAATACTATGATGCAGTGACTATGGGAGAGGAAATTTACTTAGATTTAATTGCGCGAATTCCTAATATTGAAATTTTTTAAAGTTTTCCGTTGACGAGCATCGCGAATATCTTTCTAGAAACGGGTGCGCTGGAGTGGCGAAGCGCAATTTCCATCGGATCGGTCGTATTTTCAATCGCGGAAATTTATTTCCCGGCATATTCCTCATCTTGTTTTCCTCAAAAAAAAAAAATAACCCTCTCTTACGATATTTTTCACAATCCGCCCACACTCCCAGCGCGTCGTCCTCTCTCTCGCCGTCCACATCCCGCTGCTCCCATCTCCATCATTCCCTCTTCTTCCACTGTCTCCGGCCATTCGGACCACGCCGCTGTCCGAGTCGATTGTTGCAGGTTGGCCATTGTTGTGCGGAAGGGGTTTCTGAGGAACCTAACTCGGTATCTCACCCACTGGCGTCACGCAGGCGTCCCTCTCTCTTTCCCTCCCCTCTATCTCCCTTCCTTTTTCTCTCTCCCTCCCTTAATCTATCTCCCTCTCTTTCTCTCTCTCTCCCTCCCTTTCTCTCGCTCTCCTCGCTTCCATGCCTTCGCTTCACGTCACTCCCTCTATTATTCCCAGTCTCCCACTCCCTCCCTCTTTCCCCCCGATCTCCCCAACCCCTACATCCTCTCAACTATTTCCACCCCCATTCTCCCCTTTTTCCTTCTCTCTCCTCGCATCTCCCCCTTCCGATTGCAGAGTTGCCATCGTCTGCACGAAATCGATATTTTACGACCGAGTTACATGCGACGCGAGCCGAAAAAAATACGGCGATTAAAACGAGGTTTTCGAAAATAAATGAGAACTGCTATCGAAAATCCGCCGGCGCGGGCCTTTTTTTGCAATCTACGGAGGTAGCGCACGTATCTTTATTGTAATAAAAGTTTTATATTGTCTAGATGTCCCTCTCCTATTTTTCTCCTGATGCCGAGCCGAAACCCGAAATGGCATCAGCGAAAAGAAAGTGGAATTGCCACATGCATGTGCTCGCAGATGTGATACAGAAAAGCTTCGGGAGGGTGCGTCGCAGTTGAGATATTTTAACAGTCGAAACTATCAATACATAACAGTCACATTTCAACAGAGATCGATATAAGCTCGCGTGGTCAGTAGCCCTCATAATTTGGGTATTTAGTGGTGAATCGTGAAAGGTCCGACGCATGTGATGGTCTTGTCGATTATAGCACAACGTCATTAAAGCAGCAATTCGGAAATCTCTAGCTTCAAGAAAAGTGACTTTATTCGGCCTTTTCTTGTCAATTGGTGAAAATAGCATAGGTCACAGATAATCAATTTCTCGTGTATTGTCGAGGACTCATTATGACTTTCGTCCATCGGCAATATTAGAAATATTCCTCCGCGCGTTGAATAAAAATCGATTCCTTAAACAAGGCATTGAGTACTAACTTACAATTGTCACTGAAAAATGTCCATGATGTTAAAATATTTGATTTATCAAGAAAGAGTGGAAAAGTGGACTTTTATCATGGTTTTAATTTGTAAAATATTAGTACTGAAAAATAAACTCGGATTATTGTCGTGTGTATTGCTAAAAAAATGAAACGCTCCTTTACTCCCAAATTTATCAACTTCTTTTGTCCCTGTTAAGAAAGGAGAGGTGATTGAAAGAGAGAAAAGAGGGGATAGAGAGAGAGGGAGAGAGAAAAAAGGAGCAAAGAGAGAAAGGAGAGCGAAAGGGAGAGAAAGAGAAAGGGGTGGAGGAAAGGCGACAATCACTCCCTTTCAAAGTTCCAACCTCTTTAGCCTCTCACCGACCTCCTCTTCCTATTTCTCGCCTACTCGACTATATCTGGTGGTGAGTGACGTGCAGAAGTGGTCATTGTGGAACCTCCGAAGAGGATTTCAAAGGCGCAAGTTTGGTGCTCAGTGTCACCTGCAGATACGGCGTTTAATGATTTCTCGGTCATCGGGATCCGCCAAACCTCTCATCCCAGAGAGGAATTGTTGAAACGACTGTCTATTCCGTCAGAGATTAAACGTCCTCTTGCTTAATGGGCTTTTGTCACAGAAGTACACGGCCTCTGATGGCGCCGCGGTTTCTGAATTGATCCCAACGTTATAGTGAAGAAGTTCGTAGGATGAAGATGACCTCAAGGTCAACAGTCACGAGTTATACGCGTCTTCGCCCTTTTGAAAGCAATCCCATGATAAAAATCGACTAGATCCATTGCATAGACGCGGTGATGTAATAAATATAAAATTTAATCATAAAAAAATCGACATTTCGGTCATCTCGGAGGAAAACATTTTGGCCAACTACATCCGTTTAACTGAGAGACAATTTTTCATGAAAAAATGTATGATTTCCATCCAAACAGACCATTCATTTTAGAGGTGATTATATACATGCAACCCAAGAAACCATTAACAATTTTGCCAGTTATAATCTCAACACTATCTGATTATTTCTCCCTCTTTCTCTCTTAAATGACCCTCAAGGAAATTCGATCAAATTGCATGCTACGACCTCTAAAGCTCAGATAGAAAAGAAATTAAACTCAACTACGATTCCTCAAACAGGAGGAATTCCAGCTAAAACTTCTACAAAATAGTTGTTTCTCTCCCTCCACCTGCCTCTCTCTTCATCCCGTCAACTCGTAAACCTCCCCCCCCCCCCCATATTCCTCCTTTTCATCTAAAGAGTATTATTTTCGCTTCTATCTCATCTTAAAAGACGTGGTCACCCGCTATTGTGGTCTTCAGACGCAGTAAGGAGGAGGTCGTGTACAAACCTCAGGGGAGAGGTTTGACCGGTCGGATAGCCACCCTATCCATTCCCGATCGTTCGCTCTGATGTCAAAGGACCGAGTGGACAATATTACCGCGCTGTCACCTACAGGAACTCAGTGGGGTTGCTCCGCTGTGTCCTAAACCTCATATTTCTACCCCAAATAATCAACCTCAAACAATTTCGCGACACGTTCAATCTTCATCTCGGACAAAAGATTTGCTTCCATTACGTATACCTTTTGCGCGTATCTGAAGACAGATACTATTCCCTATAATGATCATATCGTCGTCAGATTGTTGCAACATATTTTAAAACTGAGCATAATCTATAAGTACTGGGATTTCAATTAATGATATTCATCCACGACATCTTCGATGCCGCTGATGGTAACTAATCGCCGTATTTTCGATCGAATACGATGTGGAATTTCTTTGAAAACGTGTCGTTTTATTCTCCTCGATTTCCAGATTTTCAAATTCAAGGAGGTCCAAAAGTTAAAAACATGAAAGGTGCGCCATTTTTGCCATTTGGCGACAATATACGTAGATTGCCTGGAACATATATCTTAAACTTTTTTATTTTATGAATGTCTTCTATCCAATTCAATATCCTCTAATGAGGCGTTGTTAAATTAAAAACAAAGCAAAAATTAAAACAACAGTTTTAATCACACTTCGACTTATATCATATAACGTAAGTGTTGTTTTAATATTCGCTTTGTTTTTAATTTAACAATACCACATTATTATGGAATTCCACCAAGACTCGGCCTCGTCTATTAATTTCGATATCCTCTGTTGCAAATGATTTTCACCTAATAATGATGAAAAATGTATAATATAATAACTAATTTTATGACACTCCTGACGTATATCAATGAAAATTTCAGATTAATGAGTTCGGGCACAAATGGATAAGATTAAAAGCTTCGTTTTTCTTGCTCTTAATTATAAGTATTACTATTGCACATTCACTTTTAGAAAGTGGAATGATAATTGTTTTTAACAGAAATAGAATTTTTAATGCAATGCAATATTCAGACTATTATGATTTGCAAGGTCGGCGTTGAGGTCCATACAGATATAATTTGCGATCATGAATGCGGAGGGGGGAGGGGGAAGAGGGGAATGGTAGGAGGGGGTAGAGAGTTCGATCCTCTCAGGAGGCAATTATTTTAATTGTCTATGTTTATTCATGCGGTGTTAAAATTGATGATAGTGACGGTTTAACACAAAATCGTTTTAGCAAGGATTTCCTAGACCCTTCATCACTAACATTCAAAATGCAAAATCATAAGACTTGATCTATATCACTTATAACTTTGCTAATTATGTATTTATTTTAGCTTAAAATCTAAAAATATTATTACGTGAAGACATATATTAATAATATATATAATTAATTACAATGGTTGCCTAAATTTTTATAGCAATAACATATTTCTACAATGTTTTCGGCCATAATTAAGGTATTAACCTGTGTAAAAACCGTAATTTGGCCCCACAAAATTCAACGAATTATAACTAACAAATTAACGAAGGGCAGAGAAACAAGAAAGAAAGTTGAACTGTTCCATATTAGTTTATAACGAGTTACGATAACAATCAGATTCGCTCCGGTTGATGTTTTCTTTAAGTGTAACACATCACAATCTCCTGCCGGCTATCGTGTGTAACTCCCATTAAAACGGTCGCGGGTTCGAATCCTGGCATGGTCGTATGTTCTTGCCATAAATCTATTATAGCGCATGTAATTGGGGAAACCTGTTTGTGTTAAAAAAAACTTATTATTATTTATTTCGCAATGAAATGTTTTCGGTCGCGCTAAAATACACGTCCTCCATCGTGTCACCTGTTTTAATTATTGTTTACAATGAGTGAGAGGTTATTTGTACGAATATTTTGTTAGCATTCTAAACAAACGTCAGAATAATATGACTGTTATCCATGATGCGTTTTCATTAATCCGCTGAAGATTTCCAAGTAATATCAGAAAGAATTCACGCGAGTTTTCTTCTTGTCAAGAATCGCGCGACGTTGCGCATGTAAATTGTTACAATGTCAAAACGAAATGGAGAAACGTAAGAAAGCAACGCGAGACGCACGATGGGAAAACATTTCGCGTCACGAGCAACAAACATTATCGCCACCTAACAGACCAGCATTCTAAAGGTAACTCATCCGACTTAAACATCACTTCGGTAATTTTTGGTTGCGTCGAAAACCATTTCCTTCGCGTCGCCATGACGAGCGAACAAAAGGGAAGGGAAAACTACTAAATGTATCGCAATATTTCAATTCTGAGAAAAATGTCCGCACTCTGGCGTCGGCTCGGGGTTCCATCAATCAACATTTGTTATTTATCCTTCCATGCGAGATGGCTCCGCGGAGATGATGGAACGGGAAAGTTCAGGGGTAGGAAGGCTGACAGCGCCACTCGGTGAGCACAATAGGAACTCCACGATTTTTCTCTCTCATCCCCCCCACTCCTACGCACCCTCTCTCTCCTTGCGGTGGCGGGAGGAAATGGAAGAGGAGCCATAAGAACAGAAGAGAGAGGGGTTTTCTGGGAGAGGAATTTGTCTCTTTCTTTTCCTATTCGAAGCACTCCTCTTTCACTCCTCCACTACCATTCTTCTCGAAAGTGAACCCACTGCCGTCACACAAATACATAAATAAATGTACGTATCCATGTACATACCGTTTTTATCTTAATCGCAACAGACCTACTCGAATAATATATGGCGCGCGAAAAAAATAAACATAAAAATGGATTATAAAAAGGAATGAACTATCATTCTTTAAACAGAAAACTGAATAACTCATACATATTAATTATTAACCATTGATCATTGCATCGTTTCAAATGTTTCATCTAAAAAAACTGGGAATTTTTTCATAAGAAAAGGAAACAGAGGGGATGGTGTTCCTATGCGAGTATCAGCAGGCAGAAAGTCAAGATTACATACTGAACACAAAATTCCTTTTTTGAGATAATTTTAGCATAGTCGGGAATGATTATCAAATATTGGAGGTATCACTGCAAGTTTTATCGCAATTGTATTACTTTTAACAGGTCGACACTCATGGAATGGCACCATAGACCCATAAGAACCATAATTTACTGCAGCGCTTGAGCCGTCATGCCGAGAAAACATGGAAATAAGATTCGAAAGAATACGCTGATGACAAAAATGATAAATGTAACATATTACTATTACTTTATTTTTACATAATAAAATAAAATATTGCGTTCTGTTCTTCATTTTGACGCAAACTACACGATTCTAAAAGACATCGTGTATGTTGCCTATGTTACTGAAGATCATTTCTCAGTAATGTTTCATCTCTTGGTATAAAAAGATGTGAAATAGGATTGATAATGTCATGCTGTTCAATTTTCGAAAAAAGAAAGTAATGGGTTATCAGATGCGTATAATATAGAAGCGTTTTTTTGCTGTCAATGGTAAAAAATATACCTACTAGAAATACCTACAAAACCGAGACTGAAGTAACTAATAGTTCCTAAAAGATCCAAGAATATCGACAGCTTTGTAAATTATAGTTCCACTCCAACATCCTTGTTTGTTGAAAAGTTGAGAATAAACGGATGGGGATATGTTAGTCTGTTGTAATAAACAGGTTCAATCCTAGATTATTTTCTGAAGGAATCGTATTCTAGATCCTTAGAATACAAGAGAAGACTTCCGGTTTTTTTATGCCCAAAGCTAAAGTAGTTTCTCCGCACAAAACTGACCTAGGTACAAAAATACCTTAATAAATAAACGTCCTTTTGCAAAAAATTTCAAAATAGAAGATAATCCCATCGTATTAAATTAAGGTGATCTATTCGACGGTCACAGGCATAACCGGATGAGAGTGAGAATCTTATTGCTGAAGTCATGCTCGGCCATGACAAAATCAAGCAGTGAGCAAACAGAATTTTCAAGAAAACCAGAAAATGAATAGAAAATACAGTTTCAGATCAGTGGAGCTACGAAAAAAAATTATGACGCACTTAATGGCTGCTCCACACAGACTGAAATGAAACTATATAAACAGCAGAATGGTGACGCATATTATAGCGATTCAGTCAACTAGATATTGAAATAATACGTACATTATTTAAAACGTTTAACATTTATTAAAATACTAGATTTTTCTTTGTGAATACAAAAGGAAGAACGCATTAATGACGTGACTAGAAAAAGGCTGTTAGTAAAAGAATTGGTAATAGGGCGAGTAGCCAACATTACGATGCTTTTGCGGACAGAGCAAGATATTTCGATTCAACTAAGAAGAATCACTGCAGGGAGCCAGACTCAACATCACCCGAAACCGCAATCTCACTCGTCATTAGGAGATCTCATCCTACAACGAGCAAACCACTAAGGCTTAAGATCCACGGTCTTAGCGCTCTCCTATGGAATTCAAAACGCGTTATTTAGAGTCCTGTATAAATTAGAAGTCGTGCTAGCGTGGGAAGAGCGCGTAACTCGAATCGCTATTCTTAACCTTAGCTACTGCGATAAATGTTATTTTTCTGATATTTTGTTTGTCTCCGAATCAGATAAAAGAAAAATGTTTTTGATAAGTCGTATCTTAGAATTCGAACGGTGCCGCCAGCCACGGCTTATGCTCCGTAAATTGTTTTAAAATTCAGAGAACTGAATTTGTAAACCATAAATTGGGAGTAAATATATTTCTGTAATATAAAAATAAGGCCTTGAAGTTTAACACCGCGTATTTAAGAAGCTACTGGAGAATAAATCGGGGACGTCAGGGTGCAAGCTGGAATGGAATTCATTTTAAAAACGTTTTCCAAATGAGCGATTCACAACCGATCACTTTAATCGTGTAATTCTATGGAAAAATAAAAGAGTATCATTCTAACTAAGATGTTTTTTGTGACAATAATTTATAAATGCCGATACGCCATATAAACTGATTGGTAAGAGAAGAAATTTCGGAAGATCTTCTATTTTACGCATTTCAGCATTAAAATGGCTCCCCACATCTACGTACTCTTCATCCTGTGTCATAGCGATACCCCACACCCACGAAAGACCCGCATTTTGTGGAGAATGGAAAGGAAGGACTGCCTACAGCAGCGTTTTCCAAACACTACAAAGCCGCGCCCCCCTCACCTATAAAAACTGTCTTTGATCATTCATAAACAATACCTACTGGACCAAAAATTGCAATTAATAAGAGTTGTCGGTGCTTGCATACTGAAAGCGATTAAAAAATCACTATACGCCAAGATCTAAACTCGTAAATAAACCAGGGCAACAGCACTTCAACCATGTGGATCTTTTTTGTATCAGGCAATAAATTTCATGAGTTTTAGCAGAATATTTATAATTTTCCGCGAAATTAAGTCAACTACCCGTAATTTACAAATTCTCTGGCATTCGCCTCGTGTCCAAGTTTTCGTATATCAAGTTTCGTGACTCAGATCGCTCTGCATGAGCAATAAGAATCATCATCATTAAGACAATACACTATACACTAAAATTATGGAAAAATAAGGATATTTTGTGTTAATATTATGGCATTATCATCCGTGCCTTTAACACGTATTTGGATAAAAAAATCGTAAAGTAGGAGTAGGACACCATTATATTTAATAATTGAAACGAGTTAAAATTTCTCGAAAAACTACGAAACAGCATCAAAATACTTTTCACGTTTTATAAATTTCGTGTTTTAGTATAATGACGTCATCATAAGTTTACGTCGTAGTTTAAAATCAATGGCATAATAATATATTAATAAGACAATAATTTGCCGAAATTAAGGCATCTATCCGGAATTTCTTAATTCTCGGGCAATCCGCTCGCGTCAAGTTTTCAAATTTTCGGTTTCATGCCTTAGATCGCTCTGTTTTAGCAATTACTATAATCATCATTAACAAAATAGCCTTTATATCACGCTAAAATATATTTAAAAATTAGGATATATCTTGTGTTAGGATTACGGCGACATTATCAGTGACTTTTAGTTCGTATCCGAATAAAAAAATGAATTTAAAATTATTACGACATAATAAGTATACGTTGTTGGCTGAAATCAAATAGATTATAATGCAGTCTCAGCATTAAATCAATGCTCTTGAATTATTGAAAATCAATTCCCATTGAAAAGCATTGGAGTCGTTGCTACGGTAGTTCATGTTAAATTGTTGACAACAGAAAAACTTTTCAAAATTGTATGATTACAATCTAAATTTTACGCAAATTCAGCATGGATTTGAATTCTGTCTTCAAGAAAAATAAACTTCATTCTTTGTTCCATAGTATGGTGAATGTCCCAACTTTGTATCTTAATTTTAAATAATTTAAAAATGCAACTTTATATAGCCCTGCACAGTTTTAAATGCTTTTCTTATGGGTGATTAAAATTGAAATTTGTCGTCAAAAACACCCCTTAAATATAACTTTTCTAAAATTTCGGATTTTTCCAAAGGTTGTAACCAATGATCTATATTCGTGTTATATTTCAGCACTGTAGTACTTCTAGAAGTACCTTAGATTTTATATGATATATATATATATATATATATATATATATATATATATATATATATAAACACTTAAGGAAAAGAAAAGGTAGTGATGAGGGTGGCAACAAGGTGTTGAAGGAAGCCCAGCGGACACTTACCAAGTTGGGGACCAAGTTGGCAGGCTGCTGGGGGCGTCGAAGAGACACGTACAACACACGAACACAAATATATATATATATATATATATATATATACACATATATAACAACTTACGGAAAAGGAAAGGTAAAATGAATATATGGATGTCAACAAGGTGTTGGGATGAGGGAACCCAGTGAGCACTCACCAATCAGACGACTTCAGGTTGGCGAGGCCCCGGGGATGTCGAAGCGACACACGTAAAATAACACAAAAACACAGAAACATCACAAACGTAGAAGCTTTCGGAACTACTCCTTCTTCAGCTACAGAGAGAGAACCGTGTGTTGCTTCGACATCCCCGGGGCCACGCCAACCTGAAGTCGTCTGATTGGTGAGTGCTCACTGGGTTTCCTCATTCCAACACCTTGTTGACATCCATATATATATATATATATATATATATATATATATATATATATATATATATATATATCCTATATCGTATATATATAAGAAGCAGCTATTTATAATGATAACCACCTCAAGAAAAACAAGGGGGCAAACGATACATCCCATCCAATATTGAGGGCGGGTTTGATGGTTGCATATTGTAGGTCTTACAGTTAGGATGGCTAAATTGATGGCAAATATACGTATAATATTTTGCGCCCTCCCCCTATCTATCCTCCGCACCTCCCCTCCCCAGGAGATCGCGCCCCACTGTTTGGAAAGCAGTGGCCTACAGAGATATTTTGGAAGAAAAAATATATGGTGAGCGCGAGGGAGCGGAATATTTTTGAATTACGAGTCGTGGAAATATATACGCACTGGATACGGTAAGACTTTGTCTGGTTCGACCTACTCCATCATTCCAACCCCTCTCTCCACCTCTACCTTCCTACCTCCTCACATTCCTACCCTCACCCCCCTCTTTGCAGTGGCGCCACGCATTAACGACTCTCTCCCTTCTTCTCCTTTCTCCCCATCTTTGGGAAGATCATTAACCCCAGAAAGAAAAACCCATTGAGTAGGGATCCTATCTTCCTCCTCATTCCTCACTTTAATTTCCTCTCTCAAACTCAAACACACACAAGCGCGGCATACACATTCCTCTCTTCCACCCCTCCATTTTACCCCTCTCTATCTATCTCTCTCTCTCTCACCTCTCAAACCAACATCCCCCTACCGAGAACCTCTTCCTGAAACTTATTCGCATTTCCTCTCGCCATCCCCCTCTATCAAATAAGAAATAAAATGAAGCCACCCTTTCTAATAAAAGCGATCCGGAAGCTTAAATGGAGGCTATTTATAAGCAAACCCGATTCCTTTTTCGATTGGTGGGATAGCCATTTATGCGAACAGTTTATCATTATTATTACGGTTTTTTGAATAATTTTAATTTTTATCTCCCCTATTTCCACGTGCGCGATGGATTTTTCTTCATTTTTCGAGCGGTCTTTCATCACTAATGTTATAAAAGGATGGAACTCAAAAAACATAATGCGACAAAAAAATCGCCTTTCAGTTATAACGATGTACTGCCGTACCCCAATTCCAGAGGGTGCTGGTGTGAAAAGAAAAAAAATCCTCATTTGTACGAGGCACCATTCCGCTTCTGATGATTCTTCTTTTACCTACGTCAGTAATTTCGTCGGCCTTTATCTGGCGAAGACGAATATGATGGTATCTCACGTCACATCATCTGGACCCTTTTAACTTCTGTTCAATTTGGGGGAAAAATATTCTACGATAATTTGCCATAGACGGAAAACGAACATAAAATTCTTCGAAAATATCCTATTAGAATTTTTTGATTCCGAAAGGCAAAAACATTGATTCACGTGTAAGTTAAATTTTCCTTTAACCACGAGAATCATCCCAGACCATCGCAGACAAATAAATAACTTTCCTTTTAATACGTTGACCAGTTAACTGGCCATGGGCGTCAGTCCCTTTCCGTGATCTCTCTATGCTCGAGACTTGCTGGTTTCGTTTTGTACTTTTGGTGGACCTCTGGAAAGCTACAATATTTCCTCCGGTGGTCGTGGTTTTTTTCTGCCGCAAAATGGCAACGTTCTTTACACAGCATTATTTCATGACAAAAGAAAGTCATTTTACAAGTTGGCCTCTGGAAAGTATGTAGCAAATTCGAATGGCAGTCGATGTTTTAAATGTCAACCCTAAAACGATTACAAATGAACTCGCTCACATTTTGGCTGCGGCTGTAAATTTATCCGCTTCGCTGGGCGAAGGATTACAGTTCCGAATATTATAGCGACGAAGAAACAACTCATAAAAACGGGCCAATATAAAACGTTTATATATCATATACAATTCGAGAAAGATAGATATCAACATATTTCATCGGGAAACTATACTGAAAAGATAATGAATGTCTTCCGAATATGGAGAAAAAAATGTAGTTTCTGCAGACCGTCGCGACGCGTCGCACAAAATTTCTCCTTTATGCTACATTCATTTTTCCAAGGTTATAGGAGTCAAATACCCTTCCCACCTCTCTCTGCCATTATTATTCTGACCCATAACTTGTAGAAAATCATAAGACTGTCAAAATAATGGAAAGCCAGAGGGGAAAATGAGATGTTTGACGCTAATCAGGAATTGACAAGTACAAGAAGAACTTGCGGCAGTTGAACTCTGTTCACTGCCAAGGCAGGTTCACCCCTGAAGATGCCCACTTAGTGGGCGAAATGCATAGGGCTTATCCTAAAATTTTTGGCTGAAGGAGTTTTCTACCACTATTCATTTTGGGGGAACCTGTTTATGTATATAAGGGATACTTTATGATTCATGGAGGAAATTTTGATCTGCGAGGATATTGATATATATTGATATTATTCAATGAATCCACCTTGCGGTTTTACTATATTTAAGCTTTAAGTTACCGCGTCAAAAGTTTTTAGTCCGCAGCGATAAAATGCCATCAAAGACGAAGTTGAATTTTATAGAAGTGCCCAATTGCAACCTTAATTTTCTGGAATAAATTACACGATGCAAATCAAAAGCCTCGTCGGTAGCTATTGCATTAATTACCTTTTGCAATGGCCGCTATAGCACTGAGAATATTTATGCTCAAAAAAGATCTACCACGACGCAGATAAAATAAAATGAACGTAAAAAATAAAAAAAATACAATTTCAGTCACTGATTGATCCAATTCTAAGTACAATTTTTCAAACATCATTCATTTAAAAACCAATATAAATGGTAAAACTGAAGGACTTCTTAAGATCATAATTATATTGCAGGTACATCAAACGACTGAATGTTTGCACAGCTTTTACTGCCTCAATTTAATTAATTTCCGCGGTGGGCTTTATCCTTTGAGGGAGTTTTTTCAGATCTGCCAGAGCACCGAATCCCTTTCGCATTATTTTTTTCCCGAATACTGACCCTCGCCTAATTATATTAGTAATATTTTGCAATCGTCCAAAATTAATTAGTTCAATTCACATGTAACTTTTATAAAAAGGCATCGCTTCCGCCGAGCTTCAGACGAAGAGAAACGACTCTACTTTATCACGCGAGATTCTTTAGAGACCGCGATAATAGTTAAACGCGTGGATTTCTAGAAGAGGATGAACTTTCATCTTTTTAAGTTTCTCCAACCATTCGGAAATTGAACGTAATTAATTCGACTCGAGGAAACACTTTTCATCCAGGTAAAACCGCCACAATGCAATTCTAATGCCTTTATTCCCCGACTTTTGGCTGGAGGAGATGAGGGGAGAAAAGGGAGCGGAGGAAAGCGGGACCAAAGGATTTATTTAGTGCACCCGGGAGAATATATCAATGTGGCCCTTGTTGTCAGGGAAATTCAAGATAAAGCAGTTGTGTGTGTGTTTTTTAAATAAAAATATCCTCGTGCGTAGATTTCCCGAATAAAATAAATTTCAGGGGGTTCCGAAATACAATGCCTTATTTCGTTTTCACCTTCCGCATCCAAAATATATTTTTTTCGAAATTTCAATGCTTTTTCCATCCTTCCTTTTTTCACAACGCGGAGTGTTTTTTTTAATCTGGCGTTTCCAAAGGATAAATAAATCGGTAGATTAATTCGGCCCGGGTGCACCCGGCGCCACGTGACTGCGGTCCCGTCTTCGTTTAGTAGAATGAGAAGAGAGAGAGAGAAAGAGGGATAATTCACGAGGGTTGGTGGGAGTAGGCGGGGGAGAGAAAGAGGGAAATGCCTTTTACTCCTTTGGTGCAAAAACCGCTCGCATTCTGCATCTCTTTTGTCGTGTTCCTCGTGCCGTTCCTGTTTTTCATCCACGCTAATTGCCTCTACTTCCTACTAACGAAAAAAATGTCCATGAAAAACACGGACATAAATACTTTCATACATCATATCGTACATATAAGGGTAAGCATTTGTGCGTGTGTGTATTATATATATATATATATATATATATATATATACGATATATATGAATGTATGCGTGTGTATATATACATATAAATACACAGATACCTACATATATATATATTGCTTTTCCAAAAAAGAAGAGTGGAGAGATAGAGTGGAGAAAAAGAGAGTGGAGAGAGACAGTGGAGAGAGATAGTGGGGAGAGAGAGTGGAGAGAGAGATAGTGGAGAGAGAGAGTGGAGGAAGGAGAGGGTGGAAAAAGGGAGAAAGAGACGAGAGGTAGAGTTGGTTGGGAAATGGAGAGTTTACATTAACATCCTCCTCGTCTCCATCTAATTGCGTCTCTTCGCTTATTCTGCGTGGCCTCGTGAACCAATCCCTCCTAATTTCCGCCCACAACGAAATTCCGTTCTCGTCCTTTAGACCTGTTTTTTTACCCCTAATCGTTTCGGCCGCACGTGAATTTCGAGTTATCTTCCTTTGCCGCCTTAATATCTTATCCAGCTGCGTCGGATTAAGTGACTGTTCTAATATAGACGGTACAGAGGGATGGTGAAGTTTTTCCTATAATATTCAGGTTGTGTGTACGTTATCCTATACATATATGAAGTAGTGTTCGATTACGCTCGCCTCGACATCGACATTCCTGTATTTTATATTCTAAATTGAGAAAATAAAAAATAAAGATTTCATTATATTTTTTTCGTCATATTTATGTAAAACTTATTGAAATATATATTTTAGGTAAAAAAATTGCTTCGTTACAAACTATCGCGAAAATGGAATCCTGACTAAATTTCAGTTGTTATAGCAATAGTTACAATGTTTACGATTCTAACCACCACACCTTTGGAAATTAAAGGATTTTATGTACCGAAAAAAGAAAGGGTGTCGTTGTATTATGCAGCACGAGAAATGGAGAAAACGTACGTTCTCGGGTTCACAAATGAATGTGAAACGGAATTCATTTTTGAGGCGAACTTAAACCATTACATGACGTAGTTTCAAGCTCATTGCACGATTGATCAGAACAGAAGTTCAGGGTATTTGCATCGGCAAGAACGTGCAAGTGAGACACTTAGCACCCAAATACCAGCGCATTTCAGTACGAGTGTAAATGGCTCACTGCCATTCGCTTACGTGCTCGATGGGGATTTATCAACGGGAATACAAATAATAAATACAATAATTTTCATTCCATTCCTTCTAAAACGGTAATGTACTAATCGCCCGACAGTATTTGTCGCTGTTGAGCTCCTGTTAAGCAGCCATTGTTCGCGGGCCCAAAAAAAGAAAATCTCGTCACCTTGTTCGCCGTGTGCATCCTACCGCCGCCCAAAAATATTTTGCGGAAATCCAGACTATTGTAAATTAAACTCTTAATAAAAAACGGCTCCCTCTGACGGGAGAACGTTTCTGTTCTCCTCGGAGAGAGGGCTCTGCCGCCTACACGCATTAATGCGCTAGAGAGGAGGAGGTAAGAGAGAGAGAGAGAGAGAGAAGAGGGGAGGAATGAGTTCCAAGAGCGTATACGGGAGTGGGAGGAGGTCTGGGGAGGGAGGAAAACACCCTCCCCCGGGTTTAAGGCGCTGAGATACGACCCGCGCCACCACTTCAGCTCGCCGCCGCGCTCACAAAGGGGGGCGCACTAGCGGAGCGGTGCGGAGAGAAGAGGTATTAAAAAAAACAAACGAGCGAGGCGTTTCAATTGCAGCGACAGTGCTCTCCGTGCAACTCGATGCAAAACCGGGGTGAACACGCGAGGGTAAGCGAGAGAGAGAGAGGAAGAAGAGGGGGAGGAGAAGGGGGAGAAAGGGGAAGAACCCTTTCCTTTTGGTCGGATGAGTGAGGAGTGGCGGGCGTGAGGATCGTCGCTTAAACGGTTTGAATGAAAGGTCGATCTGAAGAGGGCTGTTTGATAAGCAGTGTAGAATGGGAAGGAGGGAGGATGGTGGAGGGTAGAGGAGGGAAGAGGGGGAGAGGGATAAGAGTGCATGAGTCCAAAGAAGCAGGCAGGGAAAGGGGGGCAGTGGGGGGGGGGGGGGGGTGTAATATGAGGAGTGGATTCCAAACGCGCGATTTAAACCAACGGACAATTAGACACGACTCGGACATCAATCCATTAGCGAGCGCACAAAGTCCTCATTTGAGGACACCTCTTCTTCTCCTGAACAGAGCCAATCACTACATATTTCCCAATCGGAATAGTTTATTTGATAATGTGGTATATGCAGTGCCTGGGTGTATGCGTAACGCCGGATCCTCCCCCTCCTTACACATTCCCGGTAAACAATTTAATATAAATGCATAATAAGAAAGATACAAATTCTGTTGTTAGGAGTTCTTAGCGAATACGCAGCACGTGAGGAAAGTGTAAAAAATTAGCACATGTGGCTCTCCTTGTACTCGTGGGCCAGGGCTCACTGCACATATAGAGGATACGTCTCTGACTAAAACTCATAAATAACTCCAAATTTCAAATCTCCAATTATATTACCCTCCTAAGATCTTAAATGCCATATTAGATACATTAGTAATCCGAGAGTGAAAGAAGTTGCGATCTCTTAAATCAATAAAAATACACACCTTGTACCAACTGACAGTATTCAAGTTTTTGGCGAAATTAAAAGTTCTCTTTGAACAGATAATAAAAAAGCTGTCGATGGGTTGGACATTAGTTTGATGTCACCCTCGGTAATATTAGCCATGACTTTAGCCTATTAGGTCAAAGACGTTCACGAATGTGTTTGCCATTTAGCATGCACTAAAGATGCATACGAAACTGGAGCATCAGTTGAAATCAAGCAAGGATGAAAATCAAAGTACAGGCGCCAAAAAAAATAAATATGAAAGGGAGTTCAACAATTCTAGTAAGCGCATCGACGTGCTTAGGTAAGTATAATAAATTACACTCAACATGAAATGAATTTTTTAGTGGTCAAATTTGATCGAGGTTTCACTGGAACAACACAGAATGCCAATAATAATACAAATAAACTCCTTATCCTTCGTACACTATTTATTTTTCTCACGTCTTTTAATATATTCCGATGAAAGAATTCCATTTTGCCACTTCATTAGTACTCAAACCAAAGATAACTCGGACATCTACGGAAGACAAAGAAGTCCATTTTATAAAGTCATTTTAACAAACGCGATTACGAGAGGGAAAAATGCATTCCTTGGGTGACAGAAAACTTTAGCTGAGTTATGCCTACAATAATGAGTGATTTCCAAGACCACAGCATTATATATAATATAGATTACTAGTGTATTGCCTGTCATATGACGGATAAATAATAAATATTCTCTCCATCCCTCTCGCCGTCCCTCTCTCCCTCCCTTCCTCTCTCCCTCCCTCTGTCTCCCTTCCTCCCTCCCTCCCTTCCTCTCTCTGCCTCTTTTCTCCCACATCTCTCATTCCCTCCTGTCACAATCCATAGCTCTCCCTCTTTTTCTCCATCTCCTTCTTTATCTCTTTCCTCCCGTCCTTTTCTAATTCTATACCTCCCTTACTCTCTGTGTACCTTCCAATCTATATCCCCTCCTTCCTATCTCCCTCCCCACATCCGCCTCTCCCTTACTCTACATCTATATAGTTGTTTAGATAAGCAAAAGAATCCAAACTAAATCCCATTCCAATTAGGATTACGTATTTTCGCGAAAAATCCTACGATAACAGTGCAACAAATTTTTATTTATTTTTGTTCCTGAGTAGTAAGTGTTATTTCCTAATTGGTTATGCCTCAAAAGTATAGCAAATGGCTATTATTCCCCACAAACTTTGCTTTTGAGACCAGGTCAGTGATATTTTGAAATTTACCTATTTTCCAGAACATTTCAGATAGACTGAGTAAACTTGGAGTAACTTCTAGAACTTTCCAGTAATATAAATAGTAGTATAAATACAGGGGCCTTAAGCCCACCAGTTCAGTTTAGTTCCAGCTGCCTTAAGTGGATACATATCTGCATTTTTCTGAGATGGTATCAAGAGGCTGCAAGCATCCGGTAGACGCATTCTGCAATGACTGCGGCCAATTTATCAAGACAAGAGCAAAAATGTACTCCGTGGAAGCATCTGCTAAGATGTGTGAGGCCTACAAGGCATATTTCGGCATGCCTGTCGGGGATCAAGGCAAACCCTGGGCACCTCATTTCATCTGCGAGCACTGCAAAAAACTCTGGAAGGTAAGATGGACAATTGTTGCTCGGAATTTTGTTATAAATTTTTTTTAAATTTTCAATGTTATTGAAAAAATATAACATATATGAAAAATGTTGCGAGAATCTCTTACACATTAGTCATGGATGAAATAAATTTATTTTTTCATTATTACAATTTTACTTTGCTCTTTTGTAGGATGGTACAGAGGGGAAAAGAGAGCCATGAAGTTCGCTACCCCAAGAATTTTGCGGGAACACACTGACTACTCAAGCAACTGCTACTTCTGCATGGTGGACCATTTCAAACGTCGGGCTGGCAAGAATGCACCTGCTATCACGTATCCGGATCTTCCTTCATCCATCGCTCCCGTGCCACACTGCCCTGAGCTCCCCGTACCCACTCCTCCGGAGAGAGAGCTGCCGTCTTCAGAAGAGAGCAGCAAGTTAGAGAGCGAGGAAGACGTTGTAGATCCAGATGACAATTTTAGAGGTGGAGCTGAGGAGAGAAACCCATACTACCCCAACCAAAAAGACCTCAACGACTTGATAAGAGATCTTGGTCTCACCAAGTCCAATGCCGAGCTTTTAACGTCTAGGCTCAAGCAATGGAACTTGTTGGATGAAAGCGTGCAAGTCGCAGATCAGAGGAAGCGTCACCAAGCTTTTTCCAGCTTCTTCACCCGTCAAGATGGGCTCTGCTTCTGCCACAATGTGACCAGTCTGTTTGAGACAATCGGAATCGCTTGTAACCCGAACGAGTGGCGCCTCTTCATTGACAGATCATCCAGGAGCCTCAAAGCCGTGCTGCTCCATAATGGGAACAAGTACCCGTCTCTTCCCCTGGCTCACTCGGTGCACCTCAAAGAGGATTACAACAGCATCAAGACCTTGCTGGATGCCTTGAAGTAGGATGAGTACGGCTGGGAGGTCATCGGAGAATTCAAAATGGTGGCATTCCTGATGGGTGTCCAAGGCGGTTTTATCAAGTTTCCCTGCTATCTTTTCCGTTGGGAAAGCAGAGACACCAAGGCGCACTACCACAGGCGGGACTGGCCACAGCGGATCGAGTTCTCTGTGGGGAGGAACAACGTCAAGTGGGAGCCACTGGTGGACCCCCGGAAGGTGCTGATGCCACCACTGCACATCAAATTGGGCCTTATGAAACAATTTGTCACAGCTCTAGATAAGGAGTCGGCAGCCTTCAAGTACCTTCAAGACTTCTTCCCTAAACTGTCTGAGGCAAAGGTCAAAGCCGGTGTCTTCGTCGGACCACAGAAAACGAGGATCCTGGAGTGCAATGAATTCCCCAAGAAGCTGACTAGGAAGGAGAAAGCGCCTTGGAACAGCTTTGTCGCACTGGTTCGGGGCTTCCTGGGCAATCACAAAGCCGAAAACTATGTGGAGCTGGTTGAGACTCTGGTGAAGAACAATGGACGGCAGGATGTACCTCAAAGTCCATATCCTTGATGCTCATCTTGATAAATTCAAGGAGAACATGGGAGCGTACTCGGAGGAGCAAGGCGAGCGCTTCCACCAGGATATACTGGACTTTAAACGCCGCTATCAAGGACAGTATAACGAGAAAATAATGGGAGACTACATTTTGGGGCTGATTCGTGAAAGTGATTTGGAGTGTAATCGTAAATCTCGAAAAGCTACTCACTTCTAAATCTTTTGTGGTCATTTTTGTATAACTTTAGTATAAATACATGTTAATTTTGATTCAGATGTTGCTTTTTCTGACTTTATGTGAACGAAAAGACGCAAATTCGCCCGTTTTCTCATTGGAAATAGGTAAATTTCAAAATATCACTGTCCTGGTCACAAAAGCAAAGTTTAAGGGGAATAATAGCCATTTTCTATACTTTTTAGGCATAAGCAATTAGGAAATAACACTTACTACCCAGGAACAAAAATTGTGTTACATTGTTTAATTTAATGCAATCTATGCACTCGAATATATTACGCGTATGCGGGTTGAGACAACAAATGATTCTCGAAGTTTAACAATGACGTGATCGACAAGGCAACATTCCGTTTAAAGGCCGATATTTTCCCAAAATTTGCGATTTAAATGTTTAATATGAGAGATTTCGAACGTTAGGCGGAAAAAGATGAATAAAATAAGAAACTTCATTAATTTCCCTAAAACAGTTTACATTTGAAGATCGTACTGCACCTTAAAAAGTCGACTTTTACGTGTTACCTTACGGGAAACGGAAATCGCCCTCCTGGAATCGAACCCGAGTCTTTTTTCATATTTTTTCGTCATTTAATTTTTATATTTGTATCAAACATTGCTGCGAAATTTCAACTTTCCACCTAATCGGTAAGTTTGTTAAAAACGCGTTAAAAAGTGTCATTGATGACGTCAGCGTTATAGGCTTTTATTATAATAATATGATATATAGATTTAGAAGTAATGATAGTAATCATATGTTCAAAAGTTATAAAGTTGGGATTTACGAATCACCAGTCATACATTAGTCAGAAGCAACACATGAACTTATCAATTCGATCTAAAGTCATTGCTTACGACAGAGTGCAGCGATAGAAAGAAATCTTAAGGATCATGTTTAATTCATTATAAGAATACTAGTATAAAAGTCCGTCAATATGACGGGTATGCGTGGAATAAATATTAAATTTAAGGCACTTCCCATCCTTCCTCCTTTTCTCTCTTCCATTCTCTTCCCTCATATTTTCACTTTATATTCGATTTTTTTTCGATTTTTCGACATTTCATAAAGAGGTTGCCATGAAACAAAATCATGAAGGGCAAAAATCCGATTGATAATTTATGTGAAAAGTTTCATGTAAATTTAAAACAAATAAACACGTAGCGTAAAAACTTTGTCAGAAACAACTCCAATGCATTGTAATGATGGACAACTCAACATTTCAAATAGGAAGATACTTCACACGTACATTGAAAATATCTTTCCGTTTGCAAATTTGATTGGACAGTTTAAAGCAAATTACTATATTGACAATGATTATGATTAATTTCTTTCGATAGCTAAGCAAGATATTTGACGCATAGCCGGTGAATTTATAGTGATTACAAAAAATGTGTGAATAAAAGAGCTACTTACTAAGTTCTTTCGTCGTCAAGGTAAACAAAACAAAAAGCTAATTAAAATATTAGCGGTCTTATCTTCGTTCGCATTTCTTCTACGCCTTAGAAATGGCACTGCAGTAAACAAACAAATCGCTCAAATTAAGACATCATTACCTCCGTATCGATTAAAATGCATTCAAAATATGTAAGAAGAGTTCTCACATTTGATTTTAAATACAATATCAAAGTTATTATCATTGCTTTTTAATACAGACGTAATTTAGCTAGATCAGCAACAATGCCGTCGCCCTTGAAAACGAAATTTTTTCGTCAAACATTTAGCCAAATTTTCGTGTTAATAACAAATTTGTGGAACGATTCGACGCGTATTTGAAAATAGATGGATATCTGTTCTTTTAAGCGTCGTTTGGTGCAAGTCCCGTATTCATATCGTAATTTTAAGTGATTTTAAAATGCAAATGAAAAATGTACTGCAACTGTGCAAACGTGCAAATACAGAAAGGACAGAATTCTCTAATATATATGGATTAGATGAAATTTAGTGCTTCGCAATTTTCTGACAATGCTCCAATCTGTAAATTACTGCCGACTTTAGCAAAAAGGAATACGAGCAACATACCCAATCAAAGGATTAAACAGACGGAGTTTTGTACTCGAAAAATATTGTAAGCCGTTCATTGGTGCAGATTTTCCTCATGAGGATTCCACAAAATATAAATAATGTAATATGGTCAAATAATTTTTTTAAGGCTGTTTTCCAAAGGAAACGGTCCTGTCTGTGCGTATATGTGTATGTCTCCTACTAACAACTTATACTTTAATGGACCGATTTTCATGAAACACCGTATGAGGCTCCTGTTATCAGGACCCACATTCGGGCTATATTACATTTGGCGAAGATTGAAGTCCCGGGTTCGATTCCAGGAACGTTTTTTCCCTATTTGTTTTACATAGTAAATCTCAAATCCATCCTGCAGAGATGTTTACTTTAATACATTAAAATATCTTAAAATTGTAATATCGGAACTAGGTTTGTTCTGTTCTAAGGGGAAAAGAATGTAGATTCTAATTATTTTCACCAAACTTTGATAATTGATCGTATTTTCTTGAATTTCTTCTAAAACAGCGTTTTTGTGTTTTAAATCGCATTTTGTCGGATTTTTGCCACGGGGACGATTATTACTGAACTCGGCTTGAGCATAGACGAGTGAACAAATTTTCTTTTCCACTCGACTATCCTTCAGTAATGGGTAGTTACGTATAAACAGTAACATTTATTAAATTCATTTATTAAAAAAATACATGCAAAATATAATGTCAGAAAGAGATTATGAAATTTTGTTTATTGGTATTTGAAACCTTATAGTGCTCTATTAATTTGTTTTACAATTTTTCTCTATCATTGATAAACTATGAATTACAAATGATATTTATGGCATGAGAATTTCTTGGAATGACTAACATATACTGAAACATATCCAGCCAATATAACTAATAAATTCGGGACGTCAGTTTTGGATCCTGGTTTGGACATCTTATTATCACTTGAGAGGGAGAAATAATGACCGAAAGAATGATTAAAATGTGAGAGAAAGTTTCAATGTCCAACAAGTTATGCGGGACTCAGTCATGATTATCTCGTTAAGATGAAGTCAAGTTCATATAACCTTTCGGAAACGAAAACATCCATCTCGCGATGAATATATAAAATTTCTCTACAGTTATACGATAAAATTAAGGCAGTAAAATCATTAAATATAATTATCTTCATGGAGGATGAGAATTCTGTCTTCATAAACGATGACCGCGCACACTTGAGGCAAAAAATTCCCCTCAAACCCCGGTTCTTAATTTTCACTCTCAAGGAAACTGTTATAAATAGCTCTTTTCCATAAATATCAGCGGAGATTTACTTTATCTTACGAGAAAAGAGGGAGAAAGAAAAGGAGAGGATGACTCGTTAAGCTGGAAGGTTCTCACGCCACAGACACACACGTGTGAAAAGGATAGAGAAGAAATCGCGTGCGTTATTACCCTTTGTTATAATAGGCCGCTTCTCGATTAGACAGCGGGGAAGGTAACGGTTGGTGTCTGAAAACAAATGAGAGGGAAGAAAATGAGGAGCTATAAACATTCCACGACGAGGATCCAGAAGTTAAACCCACGCTTCGAACAAAAATCTCACGGAAATTCTGAATGCCAAAAGGTAAGGAAAAAAAGCGCTTCGAGGCTTCGCTTTTCATCTTTGGATGCAACAAAAACAGATGAGAGAGATAGAGAGAGGGCTTTCGAAAAAACTGAGCAACTCCGCGCGAAGTCTTTTCTCGACAACGCGCCACGCCATATAATATCTCATTAGAGACGGTGCAACAGCGGAGAAATTAAAATAAAAAGTGCGAGATACGGAAGATAAAGGGAGAGAGGGGGAAAGCGGAAATAAAGAAAACCTCGCGCCCGTAGAAAAGTGAGAGGAAAAAAAATGAAATGACAAAATGCGACACCTTGGGATTCAGAATGGCGCCGCTGTAAGACGAGAGAATAGAGTCCTTTTTTCCTTCTTAGTTCTGTAATGAGGAATGGAGGAAGCTACGGAGTGCATTAAGGGGATCAGGTGAGATGGAGGGAGGGAGGGAGAGGAGGAGAATGGAGCAGAGGGAAGGGAGGGGGAGATTCGGAAAAGGGAAATGATGTGAAAGAGGGAAAATAAGAGGAGAGCTGGAGAGAGGGGAGGGAGGGAGGAAGGTGGAGAAGAGAGAGGAAGGGAGATAATACGAGGAGAGAGAAAGGATAGGAGAAAGTGAATAAGGGAGAGAGAGAGAGAGAAAGGAGAACGTAAAAAGTTTAAGTGAGGGATCTCAGAGATATACGAGAAAAAACTGGAATTTAAAATTGCAGTGATATACATATTTGGTAATATAAAGATATGCGGGATGTGAGAGATTAAGAGAATCAAATAAGATGGGAATGTAACTTGAGAATTATAAAAGGAGTTGTTAGGGAAAGATTAAGAAAAGAAGGAAATCATATTGCATATTAAACTTTTTCGTTTTTGTATCGCTTACGTATTGATTACATTTGAATACTTTCCAGTAAACAGCTCCCATCCGAAATGAAACGATGATAGCAACCAATTATTTAGAATGAAGTTTTCCGTCAATGAAATCTTCTTTAAAAATAATGATAATGTAAAATCAGGACAATCGATCGCGTGATTATCTCGAGTTTGTTTTTGTCAAAATTATCTTCATTGCCGCAATGAATAATATATATAATTATATATATTATAAAAGTATTGTTTTCGGTAAAGGAAGCAATGAGAATCTTGCTAAGGTGTCTTCCTTTTTTCCATCGCACTCTCAAGAAATTTTCAATCAATGTTTTCTATGCTATCTTAGTGGAAGTATCTTATTCAGTTCAAATTTTCACAATATCGCGATTTTTCTGAAGCTTTTTTACCATTCAGTTGTAGCATCACTCATAAAAGATATATGTACATATTTTCCAGCCTCGCCAAATAGAACAAAAAAGTAGCAGTGGATATTTAAAACTTGAGCGCTTATTTACGATAGCAAACCAAGAAATTTCTTGCGCCAGTTTTACCGTTTCGAAATGAACGTCTATGAAAACACAAATGATTACAAATAAGCGTAGAATGTCGTAAGGAGGTATTGGCAGGAAAAACACATTACAATTTATTCATTAAATGGACAAAGGCAAAGTTAAAAACATCGCAAATACCTCATAAGAAACCACCGAAGAAAGCATTGAAAGTTACGACTTAAGTTACTTTTAGAGGAATTTACACGTATTTCATTTTCCATCAGGAACCGAACGAGGCAATAAAAAGAATTATTTAGGTATTAGCAGGGTGAAAAGCGGTCCGAGTATTTTTCATTTTCTCTTTGTTGTCAATCTTATTAAAATTTAGATAGGCCGAGGAAGAAGAAAACGTCTCTTTGAAGAGTTAATAAGTTTTTCTGATAGTTATAAAAGAGTTTTCCCATGATTTTCGGAGATGTGTTGGTAAAGGACGAGTCAAGGGACCTTCATGAAAGCGGACATTTTAATGGATTCATACGAGGGTCGATCCCCTTGGGAGAGACATCCGTCTCTCTATCTATCCAGATTTTCACAATAGAGAAATAAGAAGACAACTAGAATTTGTTAGAAAAATATTCAAATAAATAAAAGGGTAAAAGTTGCCTTTTCCACTGACATAAGATGTAGTTCGACACTGGTATACCTTTTATTCAAAGCGTATCATAAAATTTGACAGCCAAAGTTATAAAACTCAATGGAATTTCAAAATAAGAGGCCAACTATTAATTATAACCGATTTCTAAGTGATCAAAGAGAATCGAAAATTAATGGAATTTCAAAATAAGAGGCCAACTATTAATTATAACCGATTTCTAAGTGATTATAAACGCGGATGAAAGCTATAAATATTTCGCGGTTCCAGAGTGCAAGGATTACCCATACAAAAACAGAACCTCTATAATTAGACGAAGGAATTAAAAAAAATTGCCAGGGATGTTCGCGCGAATAAAGGAAACCCATTCGAATTCAGCGCGCGTATGGATCATTCGCGTCTCATTCGGCGAGGAAACAAGTCCGCCAAATTATCTCCGTCATCCGGCGTATCTTTCTCTCTGTTATCGCAACTTTCCCAAACGTATTCCCTCCAAATAAAAATCTCGGCCGCACAAAGAGGGATGGAGAGAGGAAAGGCAAGTGGAATAAGGGCTTAAAATTAGATTAACAGGTGAGGGGACTTCTGTTAGGAAAACCGCGACCCATCCTGCCTCCACCTCTCAGTCCGCCTACCTCCCTTCTCCCCTTTAGGAAACCCCGGGGGAAATCACGCGTACGGTTCGAACCATCAAACCCCATGGACCAGAGTATCCCATAGCATCCCTTTTTCCTCTGGATTCTCCCATTCTACCCCGTATTCTCCATAACATCCTTCTCCCTCGCACTCCCTGCCGCCATCCGTTTTTCTCTCTCTTTCTCTCACCTCCTCCCTGTTCCTCAGAGATACGATCCACGGAGTCGGGATGAATGAATGATTCAAGCGCCCTCATGCGGCGAGAAAGGAAAGTTTCCTTTTCAATGGCCGCTGATTGCGGACACCCACCACGGGGGCAGATAGAGAGAGAGAGACACACACACAGAAGAAAAACCTTTTTCTGGAGACCGCGACATAAAAATTCTCTCCGCCCCGCCTCTCTCCGAAATCGGATTTTTACAAGTTTAATGATTCGAGGTTTTCCTCATTTTTTCGCCTAACGCTAAACGGAGTTTTCTTCTCCTCTTGCTGCTTTTTCCCCCTTTTTTTGGGGACAAAAAAAAATAAAGTGAGAGGAGGAATGTTTGCACCGCGAGGAAGGGTTCTCTTTTTTCTATCTCCATTTCGTTTCGCCTCTCCTTTTTCGTCGTTTCTTTCCGTTTCTTTAACTCTCGCAAACACACGCGCCGCCTCCTGAGGGGATCTCCATTGCTCGCTTTCTGAAGGATGTTTTCTGAATGGAGGGAATCAGCACAAGTATTTCAACCTCTACTCTCACACACACACACATATATATATATATATATATATATATATATATATATATATATATATATATATATATAATCTTAATTCTGTTTGCCACCACAACAAATCTTTTTTCGGAAGGCAAAGAAAAATCGTTATAACGAGAAAAGAGTGAGAGAGATGAGAAGTAAGGAGAAGGCTCGCCGTGAATTTCGCCACTCGCATCTCCTGCAGTATTAATGAATTTCATTACTTGGAATTGAGAGAGAGAGCTTTATGTTCGAAAACGACATTCCTTTGAGACCGCGGTAGAGGACACGGGTGTTTTCTGGTCTCTTAGGCTTGGGTTTAATAGTGTTTGCCTAAAAATAGAACACCGTGAGTTAGTTTTCCCGTTAATTTTTTCAAAACAACCGGAATGAAGCCATATAGGTTTTAAACAGCATAATTTGAGAATGAACAAAAACAGTTAAGCGTTAATTAAAAACGCGACTTGTTAAGTGCATACTTAATTTCTATTTAACGAACATCAGGAAGTAGAATACCGTTCGTTCTTTCAGCCGATTTTACATATTTTCTTGTTTTTACTTGTCATGTAGCAAGTAGCCCAGTTTATCAATGTTCTATTTGCTTAAAGAGTAAATCTTTTAGAATACCGTTCGCTCTTTCAGCCGATTTTACATATTTTCTTGTTTTTATTTCTCATGTAGCAAATAGCCGAATTTAGCAATGTTCTATTTACTTAATGAGTAAATCTTTTAGAATACCTTTCGCTCTTTCAGCCGATTTTACATATTTTCTTGCTTTTACTTCTCATGTAGCAAGTAGCCGAGTTTAGCAATGTTCAATCTAGTTAATCAGTGAATCTTTAAAGAAACCATTTTTTTCTTATTAAGAGTTGTAAAATCTATCTAAATCTATCGGTATAACTGGATAATTTTTCACCCTTTTTCGACGCACGCGAGGAATAAACAAGCTTCGCTTTGTTATACAACAACATATTAATTTGCATTCGCCCGCATGTATGATTGCATCCATAAGACACATTTACGGCCACGTTATCAGCTGAGGTTAATTCGAGAATGCCAAAACCGTGGTTATCATAACCAAAATCTTATGGGATAAAGAGTATTAGACTTCTGTCTCATAATAAAAATCATAATATCAAAAGAATAAATAAGTATTTATATTTTTACAAAATAACATATCAAGTTTTTAGTTGAATTTATCATATTTAATGATGATTTATTCAAGAACCATTCCCATTTGTGAAATGTGCAGCTTTATTTAACGCAAAAGATGATGAATTAATGGAAAAGATCTTTGCGACCACTTATCGTGGCGAAATATTTTTCAGCGTGTTTTAAATGGTAAATGGCCAAGTCTTCGTGGAATTTTCGCTTTCATTCACTCAGATGCTTTCTTGAAACATTTCCTCCGCCCTCCCCACCCTTATCCGATACACCGCGCTCTTCGTAATTAGTGGCGAATGCAGAGGCAGAAAGAATAGAGAGAGAGATGCATTTCTCTCCTCACCTCACCAAGGAGGGACGGAATTGACGAAAAAAATTAATAGGGCAACGACACCAGGCGTCTCTAAGCACTCGAGCGAACGCGGTCGGCTCCCGTTGAAGAAAAAAAGGATTTCAAAAGTTCAAAGCGGATTCCTCCGTCAGCGCTCTTCATAAAAAGACGTTTCTCGCTCTTTCCTCGTTCACAGAAAGAGAACGAGAGAGAGAGAGACGTGCGTTCCATTCATTTTGGAGAGGGCTGAGGTGTGCACGCCACGCCTTTTTCCCATCTCCCTCCAATCCTTCGCCTCGCCATCCTTCCGCCACTTCAACACCTCGCGAAAAGCAACGAACTCCTCGGCGAGTTGATGACACAGTGGGGCTGCCCTCTTTATTTAGGATTTTTATTCATCGAAGTCGCAAACTCTATCCGTGCACCTTCCGTATGCACGCCTCGGATTTTTATCCGCCAGAAGAAAGGCGCTCCCTCTTCACGAGCGACGTCTGCATACGTTTTTCTGTACGTATGCGATGAAAAACGGAAGAATTTTTGAAGTGGGATGTGTTACCCAGCTGAAAGAATGTCCACGTTCAAAGGTTCGCGAGAGTGTCCAGAATGCTTGCATTGATGAACAAGTTGTCACCTATTAAAAAGTCGGGTACGAGAGGAAGAAGCACGTAAAATAAACGAAACAGTATTCATTAATTTATTGGATGGTAAGTTTCAAATGAATGAATGCGGGAAAATCTAAGTAGATTACGTTTAGCTGAAAAAGCAATTGCTGATGGAGCGGAATTTTATTGTGAGTCGTGAAATCGTAACGTTTTAATCAAATTGGAAGTACGATGTTTTCCCGCAAAATCCAATTACCAAAACGCCAAAGATTCTGCAGTCTGGTAGCAGCGCAGTTTTCTTTCGTTAGCTCTCTTTTAATTACAGTGGTGAAGCATTGCAGGGAAATACCAGATAATTGAGTTTTGAAAATGTTGATATGTGTGAAAGATCTCCAAAACCTTTGTTGACGTGTTGTGTCAACATTTTTACCAATTTTTGACAACAAGACCAACATTGATAAATTGAACTTCATTGGACTGAATATGCTTAGACTTAAAATTGATTCAACTTTTAGAAAATTCTAAATTAATGCAGCTTTTTGTTTGATTTTATTTTAATTTTAAAATACTAGTCGAAAACCAAAGGAAGAGACAAATCAGTAAGACATGCCAGCCATTATTTCACATTCATAGAGGCTCGAAAAATCACCATTTTCCCTCCGATTCTAAACATGTTTTTACGAAAATTATACATTTAATATAACCCCCTGTTCAACAGAACAACTAGGTGCTTTCAGTACGAAATTCAAAATACAGAGTTCGCAGCTTGAAAAGATACTATTTTAAAATGCAATTTTAAAAAATTAGCCATCACCAGACAGAAAACGAGTCTATCTCGACTAACTTTGTTCACAGAATGCTTTGCTTTGGCGGCATTTCAGACCAAAACGCTGAAATTGAAACATTTAAAAAGTTACATCAAAAGAATAAACGCAAAAATAACAGGAAAACGTATTGAAATAGAAGAGTATCGCCTAGCTGAGACCGAAAGCATGTAATGCAAAAAATGTCAAGTGGTGCCTATATATAATTATGTACTTGCAAATTGTTCTCCCAACTCCTCCTACCACTCATATATATATATATATATATATATATATATATATATATATATATATATATATATATAATTATCCGGATTTACAGTTTCGAATTTTTCATGCTCATTTCTCTCGTAAATATTTTCATTCAAACTCAAGGTACTCTCGAGATAAGTGACCAATATTCACCCTTAATTGGTAATTGGTATGAACGAATAATATATTGGTTCAAATGTGATATTTTTCTATGAATATTCTAAAGAGGTTTTGCAATTTCACAAAAAATTAACACGAGCCTCTAGTCAGAGTAAGATTTTTATGCAGTGGCGGATACAAAGGTGGAGTAATAGGATAATTACCACCTCCCCCTAAGGGAGATGATTAATCTTCATTAAAATGATATCTCAATTATTTTATTTTATATTATAGGCATTCTAGAAATACTTTGAAAATATCTAAGCAGTGTATAAGATAGGCTGTATATTTATTATAATGAGACGGCATTATTTTACACAAATAGGTGCAAGTAAAGATATTTGTCTTCTTGTTACCACCCCTATGCTATGCACCTAGATAAGCCCCTGTTTGTCTGGCAACTCCCTCCTCAAAATATCAAAATTCTGGCCCGAGATACACATCCCCATGGATTCTCTAGTAAGTGTACCAAGTTTTATGACTCTAAGTATCGCGGATTTCAAGAAATTCTGTCCACACCCACCCACACACAGGCATGCCACCTTTTACTAATATACAAGAATCTATTCGTCAGTTTAACTTTATCATGATTAATTGCAAAGATAACTTCACAATGTAACAATTTTACTATTATACTGTTTGATTTTTTACTATCATCCATTCAAAACGGTATTCTTATAGATTTTCTTCATTACAAATAAATTTGTAAAAAAGAAAAGTGTTTTTTGTTGGCATGATTGATGTAAAGCACAAATATTATAATAAATTCTTAATCCCTGCCAAGAGTTGGTCACGAATCTTTACGGAAAACGCTGTTTACTATCCGCGGGGATAAATATAACAGAATGAAAAAACAAAATTAAGCTTTTCCTTCGCTATCTCTGTGTATGAATTCCTGCCAAATACTTTAACATCCAGGTCATAAAGCGCCTCATCAGAAAAATTGCGTTAAACAACAAAACCGATGTAAATAACAAGGGGAATTTTAAAGATACAACCCGCGAAAGAGATGGATTCGTCCTGAACTTGGATGTCAGGAGGTTCGTTTCATTTTTTTCACCTCCTCCGAAAAAATAAATAAATATTGCGTTGCGAAGCGACATTTTTCTCTCTCTTTCTCTCACTCCCATTCTTTGCCACTCGAAAAAAATCGTCTAGAAAGAGAGAGAGAGAGAGAAGAGAGAGAAAAAGAGCAGGTTTGAAAAATGTTAGGTGCTCTGCACACGGCGGTGTTTCGTAGAAAAAATATGAGAAATTTAGGCGTCACGTCGAGGAGCACGAGAGAAAGAGAGAGAAGAGTCAGGCTGAAGGAGCGAAGGGGCTTTGAGCCATTTCGATGATGAGAGAGGGCGCCTTTGCAGAGGGCAGAGGAGAGGGCGAGGGGAAAAGAGGAGGCGCGAGAAAGACGGAGATGAAGGGTTTTACCCTTCGCGCACTCCTCCCTCCTCTTCCAACCCTTCCCACTTTCACTCCCCTACCTCTGTACCTCTTCTCACCTCACTTTCCATCCTCCATTCACCTACCTCCCTCCCTTCCACTGCCCACCCTCCTTCACTTCCCTCCCTTCCCTCCACCACTCCCCTCCTCCAATCCACTCCTCCACTCCCCTCCTCCACTCTCCCTCCTCCACTCCCATCCCCCTCCTCTACTACCCTCCCCCTCCTCCACTCCCCTCCTCCTCCTCCCCTCTCCGCCCCTCCCTTCCTCCCACCTCCTCCACTGCTCTCCTCCTTCCTCCACCGCTCTCCTCCCTCCTCCATTCCCCTCTCTCCCTGCCCTTACTCCCTCGTCCGCTCCCATTGATCTCTCCCTCTTCCCCTCTCTCCCTCTCCCCCTCTTCCTCTCTAACCCTCTTCCTCTCTAAGCCTCTCTCCCTCTTCCTATTTCTTTCTCTTCCCCTCTCTCCCTCTTCCCCTCTCTCCCTCTTCCCCTCTCTATCTCTTCCCCTCTCTCCCTCTTCCCAATCCTCTGTCCTTCACTGCCCTTCTTCCCTCTTCTCTCTCCCTCTTACCCCTATTTCTTCCTTCTCTCCCCTAACCCTCTCCCCTAACCCTCTCTCCTTCACTCCTCTTCCCACCTCTCCTTACTCCCATCCCTCTCAATCCCTTGCCTCTCGTTCACTTCCCTTGTCTTTCTTTTCCAACTATCTCCTTTTGCCGACCTTCGGTATTTTTTTATTCGGGGCGTCAGTTGCAAGGAAGAATTAATTGGAAAGGCATTCGAAAAAAACGGCGACGGAGAAAAAGGCGAAGGAAGGAGGCGAAGAGGAGGAGGAGGGGATGGAGAGAAAAGGGTTACGGTAAGGAATGAAGAGGTGGAGAAGGGAGATATTGGGAGATTGATGAAGAGGTAAGGAGAGAGAGAGAGGAAGACAGTGTTTAGAGGGAAGAGGAAGGAATTATTGAGAGAGAGAGAGGCAAGGAAAGGAAAATGGAGTCTGGAATGAGAAAATGACAGGTAGGAAAATAAGAGAGGTACAAATGTGTGTGTACAGGCAACTCTCGTTCAACGAACGACATGCGTTCCTGTAAAGCGTTCGTTAAACGAAAATTCGTAGAACGATAGTGATGTTTCCGTTGACTTTCCCGTTAAAGCTCCAGATGCGTTTCAGACAAAAGATTTTTTATACTTGAATTTATAATTCTTATTTATTAAAATGTCAGTCAAAGCAAGCACAATACTGGATCAACTAGAACACCGAAGCAACAACAATCGAACATAGAAGTATGTACAGTGCTATCTATTGTATGATACGAGAAATTTCAACTTTTGAATGAAGAACAGAACCTCCCAACACCGTCAATAAAGAATTAAAAATTCCTCGTGATTTAAACATCTCCAGGAAAATAATTAACGAAAGGTTGAACAGTTATGGCAAAAGTACGAGCAAGTACGATAAATACGGCAATTGCTTGAAAAAAATCTTCGTGATGTAACGATTATATATGAACCGCGAGGAAACGAATGCGACCGAACGTAGTCAATCCAATCACAGACGGAAGTATAGAATGGCCGTGGGAAATACTGCGTAGTGCACTTCTTCCTTATCGGTACACAAGAGGTCCTTCAAGTCTAAGTGGATATTTGTAAATATATTTTGAGTAACAAACAGCACGTTCGGTGACGTCATATTATGCCTCAAGAAATGCAGGCGATAGGAAAAATACGTGATAAAGTGGACACACGAAGAATCCATGGGTGAACAAGACGGTCTTTGTGACCCCAAGAGCTTTCGGAAACATCCGAGTTTCTTGGATCTGAGTTGGATACATGTTATTTAGTTCTTTAAAGTGAACCGAATTTGCGGCGAAAAGTAAAGCTATAAAATTGAATTCATTCGTTAAAGCGAACATTTGTTCAACAAACGTTCGTTGAACGAGAGTTACCTGTATTTGTATAAAACACAGTGAATTTCCGATTTACCAGGTTTTGATTGGTTATTATTTTTTAAAGCTCATAACTTGAAAGTTTCTATACTGCATTAAGTACGTACGTACTTACACACGGTATTTACTTGTCCTATGAAAGATAACAATGCGCAGCGTAGCATTATTTTATTTTATTAGCTGTAGACTTACTTTTCGAGGTGGAGAACATTGAGACACGAGAGGATGGGCGGGGAAAAAAGGGAGGGAGAAAGCCAAATAAAAGAGGTCAGGAAAGAAAAAACCGACGAATATTGGAATAAAAGACAAGTAAATTAGCGAATAGAAGAAAAGAATAGATTTTCAATTGAGCATATTTGTATAAACGTAACGAAAATTGGAGAATGAAGAGATTATGACCGCATCATTGAGTGCCTTCGCAAGGATCAATGTTCCCATGGAATCTTATGTTGAACTTGCTCAAGCGAGAAATGGATTCGTTTCATAAAGTTCGATTACAAAAGGATCATAATGCATAAGGAAACAAAACACCTAACACGCAAAAATGTTTCATACGGAGATTGAATGGATTTATTATGTGATTTTTCTTCTTTCCTTGATCCATATGACTCAATATTCTCTTTAATGATTATTGGTTTACGTCTTTTTCTGACCAATCTATTTTATTATTAATAAATAATAGATTGAGAGTACCTGCGTTAACAATCTTTAAAATAATGACCCGAAAAACTATTTTTAATCCAAATTATTGGTAAGATTTTTAATAACTGACAAAATAAATATATTATTAAAACGTCCCTTTGATCCTGGCTTGAATTTGAAATCGATGTCATGAACTATTTGTGAAAATACGATGGTATATACTTATACGGCGCTAATTTATTCAAGGCATATATGTTTTTTAATTATGAATTATATTTACGTGATTGAAAACATAGTTTCGGTATGGGATGGGATTAGAATTCGAGGCAGACAGGAGTAGCATCCTCTTTAATTCCTGGCAAGAGGGTCGCAAGAGATCAGTCAAATCGGCGATAATGACTTCTTCTGCTTAGCTGCAACAGCAATAGCTAATAATACCCTCTTTCTCGCCGTAATAATCATAACTGGCTTTAATATCTGAACTTTATAATCACCCCCATCAACCGAATCCTTTGTACTTGTAATTCCATCAAATGGCAGTTTTATCTTTCATAAGAGGAAAATCCTATCGGGGATAGTAATAGCAATTAACTTTAAGTCAGGCAGATAGCAGTAATCCGCGCGACCCTGGAAAAGCCTCTCTCCTGGCGCGAACTCGCGCCTCATAGCTAAGGCGGAAAAACCCCTAACTACCACGAATACACAGGAAACCAATTAAGCCAACCATCAATCACTTCCTCCCGCCAAATTCTCTGCGCAATGCCTCTCTCCCTCCCTTCCTTCTCCCGACTAAATTACGCCATAGGAACATGATCACCCAGAGAATGGCGGCCGTTCCTCGATATCACGCTGAGAGGGCGTTGTCAAGGAACTATTTGAAACTTTTTATCTATGCGTCAAATTTTAGCATGATAAATAGAGCTTCTCGCGTCACTAAAAAAATTTTGGTCCGTTATATAACCTAAAAATCCAAACCTTCATTAAGAAAGTTTACAAAAAATGCTGGCCCGCTGTATAACTTAAACAAAAAATTTTTAGCGAAAAGCCAATCTATAGTTTGTACTGCGAAAACACTGGATATGGTGATGGCAGTACAAAATTCAGGTTTGGAACACTTATGCACGTACGTTTCTCTGAAATCTTAAGTTGACCACATGAGCATCGCAAATGCTTAGTACTCGTCGTCTGTCGTAATTCATCGATTGATATCTTTGACTGAATTGAACTGAATGAAAAAGATTGATGTCATATAAGAAGAGCTTTCTTATTTCAAGTTTAATTTACGCTATATATTTGCCATAAACTTTTTTAACAGCTCCCTAGTTATTATAAATTAAAATACGTTAGAGGTTAATGATACACCGACAGGTGTGTTCCAGACTGTTACACATATTATTCAAAGACAACCGCAAATTTCTGAAATTTAGATTATGTATTTATAAACGAAAGAGTTTGGAGGAGATGATAGGAAACTGATTTGGTGCTCCCTAAATCGAATATTAAGTTAATAATCACAAAAGGGGACGCAGTCTAGTTTACCTTCTGGTTCTATGGGGATTCTATAAGTTTAGTATATTATCTTAATCCGAGACGGCACAAAAACATCAAAATCGAACATTAAATTCGCGCAAGAATGAAATACTGGAGAAAATGATAAGTTTGCCTGGATATAATATTTTCCTCCTGTTCATTGAGAAATGGTTAACTATGGCTTGACATACTTTCTATTTCTAAAAGTGGAATACCTATACATTTCTTTTATTAATACCGGTCACGCTATCCGCTATTTTGTGTTTATATTTCAAATAAGTCTACTACGAAAATCGTAATTTGTAAGCTTAAATAATGTGTCCACAGTTTGAGGTAGCTTGTGGAAACCTTGCTCGTTTTGACTTTTCAGGCGTTGAATAAACTGAGATATGCCGTCAAGTATGACCTACTTTTCGTTAGTAAATTTCGGCAGATGAACATAACTTTTCTGTAGGAGAATAATCCCTTAAGTTTTCGCCGCATGCCTTCCTGGGTCTCCTCGACGAAAGCAAACTTATTTCCGCGAAGTTTCCGAAATGGGAGCCCTTTGGCGCAACGATGCTGCGGATACTGAAGAAACAGCGCAGGAAGCAATTTGGCGCCCCAGTTGACTTGCATAACCAATACGGATAATAGGATTTACGCACGTACCAATCATCGGAGTCTGTGGGCTTAATCGTAAAATTGCGTTTGCTGAGGATTTATCGTCGTGAAAAGAGTATCACAGCGCCTTTCTTCCCAGAATCCGTCGACGAAAGAACAAGCGACTCGAAAAGTTTATCGAGACTTGTAATATTGGCGGGAAAATTTTCTCTTCCGAAAAATATTACATTATTTATTTTTCCTTCGAAATCATAGCCTCGTTTTCGCAATATATACATACGATCTCTTTACTCACTCACTCAGTCTCTCTGCTTTTTCTCATATTCTTCCCTCCAAGCTGTCCTCTTTATTAAATATCCCCTGTATCTCCTCCCGTTCCCTTCCCTTCTCATCCTCCTTTAGGGTCCTCATAACCTCTCTCTTTCTTACTCTCTCCTCCTCCATCCGCCCGTCGCCGTCTTTCCAAACGGCTCTTAATTTAATTCTATTACTTACACTTCCCTTCCTCTTCCCTACCGATAAATTCTCAACTCCGTTCCACGTCGCGGTGCCTAAGGCGGAGGGTAAGGGGATATAGGGACCACTTACAAGATCTCGCTCCCGCCATTACAGGCAATATTCGATTAAATTCAATCTCCTTCCGCCTAATCATCCACTCTTCTTAACGTTTTTCGTTATCGTCTCATTTTTTTCTCCCAGATGGCGACGTTTCTTAAAGCGCTCTCTCTCTCTTTCTCTCTCTCTCTCTCTCTTTTCTGAGGAGAATATTTTCCTCCTTGTGCTCGAATATATGAATTTTTGAGGAAAATAAAGATCCCTCCTTTGTTCAGAGATTGAACTGAGTGAATCTAAGGAAAGATTATCTTGAAGCACGTCACATCCTATCAAATCAAAATGAAAAATAAAAAAAATGCCGAAAGCCGATTAAAAATCCATTCAGTGGTTTATCCTCGATACTGTGCAGGAATTGCGGCAGTCGCCTGTTATTGCAGAGATGTTATCGTAGTTTTAGGTTTTGTCGGAAAAATATATTGCATTTCAAAACTTTACGTATTCACCTACATTTTTTCATATTGATTATTGACGCTTTAATTTATTTCCTCTAAAAATTCTCTATGGTTATAACTAAATTGATTCTCGCCTCTCAAATTAATACCACAGTTACCTATGATAATTTAAGCCTGTAAAACGGCAGGTTAATATTCATAATCGTTGTCCACGCAGACATTACACGTAATATAATTATATATTTTTATAAAAGGTTTGTTGGCGTTAAAATGCGCAGTGAAACATCCCGTAGAATTAACGTTTCTTAAACTTACCTTTATTTCCGAACTACCAATAATTCAATAAGCTTTCAAGAAACGAGTTTCGCGTTAATCCGAGATTATGGATGATGCAACCAGTTAGAAAATCCAAATCGACAGCAGTCGTTCTACTCATCTCTATAAAATAAAAGCGTCCCAGCAAATTCAAAGTTTTTTTCCCCAGCGCTGCAAATTTGGTGAGACGCAGCCCCCCTGCCGCGTTGTAGTTATGATCTACATCGGCAGGATTACAACCACAAACAGGAAAGAATTTTCAAATCGATACGGAAGATATATATATATATATATATATATATATATATATATATGTATATATATATGTATATATATATATATATATATATATATATATAGAGAGAGAGAGAGAGAGAGGGTCTGCTCGAGATACCCAACTTCGACCCGAAGCCATCGGAAGAAGGTGGAGGGTACAGAAGGAGGGTGTAGCATGCATAAGAAGAGGGTAAAAGGGGGTCGAACGATCCTGTTTCGAGTTATAAGCACGGGAGGGGAGAGGGTCGAGTCGCGGAGGTGGAACAAGGAGGAGGAAGAGGGAGGGAAGGGAGGCATTTAGGTAAGACGCCGCGAGGGATAAAAAAATGCAAGCGATTACGAAGGCGAGGAGAAAGGGGGAATAGGAGTTTCATAAAGAGGAGAAGACGGAGACGACGCAACTCGCGCGGAGGGGGAAATGGGAAGGAGAAAATGTAATGCACTATTTTTTACGGAGGCAATGCTCTCAAAAGATATTGCTTTGGATAAATCGTATTCAGCAACACGTTCTCCGGTTTATTTTTCAATCAGGAACACTGAAACCATTTAGTTTTTTTTATCTTATGAGGAAATAAAATATAACTGAATGTCTTAGGAAAAATTGCTATCAAGTTATTTTTTTAATCTTACTCTGTTTTATAGGCGAGGTATAATGTACGAAATTATGTGCCGAACTCGTTTGCTCTTCTTGAGGATAATTTCGCGATATACAAGGAAACAACATATCTACACTCTAACTTGCAAATCATAAGATCGGTGGATGGTATGAGGTGCAAAGTTATAGATTATGCCTGATAACCTTCAGGTTCTTGCATCTCAAGAATTGATTTAAAATATAAATAAACTGATGTGGGCAACATATGACTTTCTTCATATTTATATGGCAAATTACATGTTGTTAGCTCTGGGATCATTGGAAATATTTACTTCCGGTTGACAATTACGAAAAGAAAAAGGAGCGTTACTAAGACGTAACTAAGCGTCAATTGTTAACAATAGTCTTCGGTAGGTGGCGTGGTGATTGCAGCTAAAAATATAAGATATCTCTTAAACAATGCATTATACGGAAAAATGTATCAAACAAAGGTTGTAGAAAATAAAATTTCCTACAATGTTTATCCTAACATTTTTACATTTATCAAATATTAAAGCAAATATTTCAAAATAACGGATAAGTGACAAGAGTAAACACCCACTTCCGGATGACCGATTTTTACCAAAAACTAATCAGATCTTCTAATCTTTATAAACATGTTAAATATAAAATTTTGCGTTGACCTAATTAATAGTTTTTGAGTTAGAGCGCCCACAAAAACTGCCATCTGGGAACGCAAAAATACCAAACCAAAAGTTCAATCGCCGAGACCAGTCAACTATAAGCATCTTCAGACCAAAATTCATGCTTACATATAATATGATTATGTAGGAAAACAGTTTAAAAAGAATGCGGAATTTTTTTTATTCAAATTCACTAAAATTTAGAGACTCGACAAAAATTTCTCAGCTCCATCATTCACCGCCAATTTGATTGCAAACATGCTTAAGACGATCTATACGAGACTATGCATAGTGTTCAACGATTCCTTTTCTTAGGGTTAGCTGTTATGTAATTCCCAAAAGTAAATATCATTTCGGCATTCAAAACCATTTCACAAGAGAGATTATTTTGATTTTTAGTCACGTGATTCTTTTTCGATGAAATGAATTTGCTTTCACTCCATCGGTCAGTCAGCAATTGACGAGCACAAAAGACATTTCCTAAATAAGCAGCTCCCTCGACAATGTGAGAGTGTAAGTTTCTCAGTTTCTCATCCCATGAAAAAAACGCCTAATATATTATGAAGATAAAGCACCCAAAACGGTTGCCAAGCGACCCATTTTTTACGCGCAGAAAAAGCAATTGTTAGGCTCCTTAGAAACCTTTACCGCTCTCAGTTTGAGACCTTCGAAGAAACCTCCTCGTAGGAGAACGGGAAAGGTTAATTTATGTGGTGCTTTTCAAAAGGGTTAACATTTCGCGTACAAAAAGATTTAATCTCTCTCTCCTCTCTCTTTCTCTCTATCTCTCTCTTTCTCCTTTCGTTAAGGTTATATTTTTTCTTTCTCGTTGGTAACGGAGCCAAAACCGTTACTCAAACGCCGTTGCAAGAATGACGGGTTAAATGTAGCGAAATTCTCGGAGATAAGAGAGAGATGGGAGAGAGAAAGAGAGCGAAAGAGAGTAGTTGGAAGAGAGAGAGAGAGAAGAGTTTTGTAAGAGAAGGGAAGGAATAATAAAAAGATTTGGCGAGACAATGTGGAAAGAGGTTGATTAGGGTCACAAAGGGGCATTTGGACACAAAGGTGCTCTCTAGATCAAAAGGAAGAAGAAGAGAGGCAGCGAGAGGAAAAGGAAGAGAGAGGGGTTTCATCCTGAGGGAGAAAAAGAAACGCACGTGAAATAATATGTCAAAAAATGGAAACATCGGAAAAGGTGATGCAAAATGCGAGGAATAGCCTGAGATTAGCATTCCGAGAAACCCATCGCCGCTCCACCGCAATGGAATAACTCATGCAAATGTGGATTCAGAAAAAAAAAGTTATGTGCAATGCAAAAGAATCAGGCATCCTTTATATTCCCATGCAAACCCTATGAGTAGTAGGATAACTCGCTACGACTTTTCAATTCTCTCGGAAGCGGAAGCTCTCGACGGAAGACATTCGAGGAGCGAAATTCGTCGTGGCAAATGACAAACAATCATTAGCGAGCGAAAACATTTCTACAAAGCTTTGTCAGCATCGTCGAAGGAAAAAATGGTAGAATCGTTGAGAACAACGGGAAAACAGGATTTCCAACGATTTTTCAGCTCATGAAAATCCTCCAAATGAGGAAACTCGAGCAAAAATTCCAGCATTAGCTTGTGCCATTAATTTTAAAATTCAAGTACAAATTGTTCGGTACATGCGCTACTTAGAAACCAAGTTACAATGAAACAGACATACAGCCTTATGATTTTAGAGAAACACGTAAATATTCGTGCAAAAATCTTTTAATATCATTTCGATAACGTTAAAAATCAAAGTGCAGATTTTATGCTCTCAAAATCTAACTTCTGGATAAATAAGCACGGTTAACAATGCAATTAAAAAATTCTTTCTGAGGGGTATACACATATAACCTTATAAAGTTCTCTTTTAAATTTTAGTGAATGCCATGAAACACGTATAATAAAATTTCTAGTTTATTACTTACAATGAGGAGACAGATGCGAATAGAGACATTAATCCTCGGCACTTACCTGAAAATGAGAGATTTTTCCCATTAAAATTTACAAGAATTTAATTATTTTAGGGATTTAGAAAAGTATAGCTATTAATAAAGTTTGTATAAAGAAATAAGAGTTGGTGGAAGATACTCTTTGATGGGTTGGTAAAATTTTAACGAAGGAATTAATTTACAATTTTTCAGAACTTATTTAAGAAAAGAAGAATTTTAGAGCTCCAGACAAAAAAATGAACTCTTCTCTCCCCCTACGGAAAAGGAAGTATGTATGATCACTCTGCTAGAGCAGTTTTCCCCAGAAATTTTTCAATTAACTACACAATGACTGGTTTACCTATGATTTGCGCGGCACCACTCCTGGCACGCGTGAAAAAATTGCATCATTTTGCCTAAAGAAACATTCGGCAACTTGCTGCAGGCGTACGCTTGGAAACTACTACTCTACACCGATCATATATTCAACACTCCCATGTTATTTTTGTCTTTTTTATTAATTTACAAATATAATCATGTCGGTTGCATCCGGCAAGAAATTCCCGTTTTTATTCGTCCCATAACTGATATCAGGAACGTTATTACAAGGGCGAATATCAAACAGCCAAAGAGTCAATTTTTCTTCAGATAAACGTGTTCGAATAATATGGTCCAAATATTTCATATTTACCTCGTAATTTCTTAGTTTCACGAATGTTTGCCCCGTTGCATGTGTAGAGGTAGGCATAAAAAAGCCAAAAAGTCAGCGATGAACGATTATTTCTTTTGAGTTAAGGCAAATTAAAAAATGGTTAAGGGAACTTCCTATGACAGAAATACGAGAAAACCCATCGAAACCGGGAGAGGTAAGCGAATCGAAGAAGACAGAAGTAAACCACTTCACCCGAAACGAAACAGATTGGTGGAATCCAATAAAAATCCGATTTGTTCCACTTCCGCAGGCAACGTATCAAACGCAAAGAAATGTAGTTCCAACCGATTCATTGCGTCAAATCAGTCGCCTACCACAGTATATTGGCAAAAATCAATAGTCCTAGGGCAGAGTCGAGCGCTTGCCTCAGATTCAAAAGAGGGGTTGCTAGATTAAACACTATCCTACTATCAAAAGTAATAAATCTATTTGATGGAATATCTAACAAACCTATATATTCTTTTACCTCTCGTATGAAATCTTCCCCTTTTTCAAACATTTCTACTGTTCACTGGACATACAGAGAGTTATCGTCTTAACACAGGGCTCCCCAAACTTTTTGAGAGGAGGGCCACATAGAAATATTGAAAGTGCTAGGCGGGCCGGATCGAAAAAAATACGTTTCAAAATTTAAAATATTTTATTCTATAATTACCTAAGCATACATGCATATATACGAGTAACTATAAGTAAACCTGAATAAATGTAAGAAAAAATCTAATGCGAACAATACGCCTGTTTTTAAATTGGAAACACTGATTTTATGATGTTTATGACGTTTAATAAAATTTCCGCGGGCCGGATAAAACCGCGGGCCGTAGTTTGAGGACGTCTGCTTAACATATCAGGCCAATGTGAATCCTTTTTATCTTCAGTGTATCAGTGAGATGTCAGCTCGTAGTTCTTCTCTTCACCAGCTGTACGCTTCGTGTCCAATGAGTAGCCATCACATGCCTTCTCACAATCATACTGTGCTAAAAACTGGACCAAGGAAAAATCTTCCAAGTAAAACAGTCTATTTTCAGTTTTTAAAGAGAATTAAAAGTGTTGTATTCCTCGAAACCGGTCCACCGGCGATTCTATTTTTAGTGGCTGGCAAAGTTGAAGTCAATAAAGTCCCCATTATTGAGAAAATTTAGGTAAACGGCCTTGAGTTGGGATTATTTAAAACGCTAAACCTAGCGGCTAATGAAATATGGAAACCAAGATGTTAAAACCTGATGCAATGCAAACCTATTTTTTCAATGTTATGAGCATTATCAAGAGAATAAGTAAAAATTCAGTTCTCAAAAGATAACGGGAAATAGTTCAATTTAGCGTGAAACCGTATACGCACTCGCCAGTTTGTGTGGTTTGAGGAGATCGTGCAAATTCAGCGTTCCGTCCTTCGGAAGGGACGTTATGTCACTGGCCCTCTTGGTGTTCTTCGTTAAGAGAAGGTTAATACCGGCACTGGGTTTCCCTCCTCCATTGTGATTGTGTTCGGTGTGGAAGGAGTTATAGCTATATAATAATTCAAAGGTTGATTAGCCAAAAATACACACACACCGTATACGCACGCTTCATGCGTTATAAGGAAATAGGACATAGATAGATTTAATATCGCGCCTAGGTTAGGATGGAAGAAGATTGTTTACACTTAGACAAGAAAGAGTCAGACTACTTATGGGCCGCGGGTCGCAAGCGGCCCGCAAAGCTTATGATAAAAAACTGAATCGTGAAATTTAAGATCAAGTTTTATAATCAAAGTTATTGTCATAAATCTTATTCTGACGAAGCTTTATCACTATTAAATTATTCAGAATTGATTTCTACTACTGCGATACCACAGAATCACTGTGCAACTTCCCAGGTAAACTCATACTCGGCCTGCCTGAGCATTCGCAACTCATAATGCGGCCCGCCACGTAGAGAAGATTGGCCTAAAGCAGGTGTTTCCAAGCTGGAGCTTGCGAGCACCGCTTTTCTCTTTGGAAACCTGATTGCGCTCTTTGATGGCGTTCATTTACGGAGCTTGAAATCCCGTTTCTTAGGACCAACAATGTCATTTGCTCGAATGCTTTCTTTCTAAATGCATTCAAGAATAACTTTGGCTTTAGTGTGATTTTAATCATGATCATTCCTATTTTTGCAGATGTGTAGCGGTGCTCACTTTATATTCTAGGATGCAACTTGGTGCTCGCCGCATCGGAAAGGTCGGGAACCCCTTGCAAAAAGGAAGGAGACAGGAAGAGATGAAACGGCCGACGATAAAGGATCACGGCGGAACGTAGAAACTGTTGAGAGCAGTTATACAGAAACGGAGACTCGGCGAGGAAAGGGCGAAAATTAAGGTTTTAGAAGCTGGAAAATGAGGTAAAGATGTGTCGGTCCGGGTTCTTTCTGTTGGACCCAAGATCACCGGGAAACTTCTACAGAGTAAGAGAGAGGGAGATAGAGAGAGAGGGGGGAGGGAGAGAGAGAGAGAGAGATAGGGGAGGGAGAGAGAGAGGGGAGAAGAGAGAGAGAGAGATAGTGGGGAGGGATGGAGGGACTGGGGGAGGTGAACAGCGAGGAAAAGATGGCAGAGTAAGATGCAAGCCTGGTAATTAAGAAAAGGGTGAAGAAGAATCTTGCGCGAGGGAGTGGATGGAGGTGAGGGGGAAGGGCGAAAGGGTGTGGCACCTTAAAGATAAGAAGGGAAGGGAGATGGCGCGGGAGGTTGTCACAGAAAAAACTAAACGGAAGAGAGTTTTCGAGCGAGGAGAGTGCCAAGGGGAATCAGGTGCGTTTGCAGGGGTGGAGTGGAATGGGGGTGGAGATAGGGGAGAAATAGGTAGGGAGGAGTCAGGGAGGCGGTGTAAAAAGGAGTATTATTTTAAGGAGAGGGTCGGAGAAGGAGGAGCCTGGCGCGATAAGGGTTTTAGGGGAAGAAGGTTCTTTTTTTGTACAGGGGAGGCTAAAAAAAATTCCGCGTAGTGTGTGTTACGGAACTGGCGGAGATGGAAGAGAGGGGTTGGGTAAAAAAAGTGGAGATGGGTAAGAAGGCGAGAAATGGGGTTGAGAGGGTTTGAGGAAGTTGACGAGGAAATAGAGGTCTCGCGTAGTTTCAGGGTGAAAACGTGGAAGTTATTTTATTTATTTTTTTAATTTTCACCACCTCCCAACGAAAGATACGGACAAAAACGGGACAATTTTATCGCTAATCTACGCCCTTCGGACCGATTAATCACGGAGACCTTTACAGTAGTTATTTTGAGTGGACGGGTTAAGTGTTACATTCATTGTCTAACGTTAGCCTAATATTTATCTTAATGTTTTCTTGAAATATTTATATAAGGTCGCTCCCTCAGTCTTCGTTTAATTTTCTCCTGAGAAATAAAAATGACGACGGAATAATGTCCTTATTAGCCTAACCTATTTTCACTACATTTATGTTGATAACTGAGTCCTCTGAATACAACATTTTTTCCCAATGATGCTTTTATGTGAAATTTTCAAATTGCACTTTGCATATTAATCTTTTAATATAAAAAAGTGCAAACAAAATTTAATATAATGGGCGATAAAAAAGTATTGGCGAAAATAAATATTCTAAAGTGTCGGAGTGGCTTTTAATGAAGGCTCGTAAATATTTTTTGATGATGTTTGTACAGTTGGGAGATACGCAAATATTGCTCTAACGATCAATCCAAATATATTTATTTTATCGTAGAAGAATTGTGGACGTTTAGAATCAAGTTTTCCGTGCCGATAAACTGCAACTTGTAATTTATTTGTCTTTTTATTAATCACGCACATTCTCCATGGTTCTAATCGTCGAATTCACGCTGAGAATGTAAATTTGGAGCCGCATCGGTCGTCTCATCTTTCTCTCTCATGTTCCTTTCGGATGAAACTGACGCCAAGGAAAGCAGATTTTTCCCTTACTCCAGGGGTCACCAAACTTTTTGATGAAAGGACCACATGAGGCTTCATGATTCACTGTGCGGGCCACATACGGCATTTAAAATGACTAATCGGGCCGTATGAAAATTTCAGACAGCAAGTTTTGAGAATTTTTTCGATTCTGTAATATGTAATTCGCTTATATTAAAAGTATATTTCACCCAAGTACTCGGAAAATGTCGTTCAGATATCATGAATTATATCTAATGAATACTCTTGCTGATTAGGCGGGCCGGATAATATCACTGCGCGGGCCGGATGTGGCCCGCGGGCCGTAGTTTGGGGTCCCCTGCCTTACACGATACGGTATTATGAGACTAACCGGCAAAAAAATTCGGAAACAGACAAAATGGCATATAGATCTAATTTCAGATAATACATTATGAGACGGGCTAGGGTTTCTCGGAGAGGAAAGGGCACAAATGAAAGTTACACGTAATAACACAAACACCTTTTAATCGCCTGGGGCGCACACTACACTCTGTAAGCTTCCACAAGAGAAGAGAGAACTGACGCGCGCCCTGTTGGCTGCGCGCAAAAACAAAGTAAAATGAAGAGCAAAGTCCGTTATCGGTCTGGTCTCGTTACATCCTCCCCCTTAGAATGGCATGTACGACCTCGAATGCAATTCTACAAGGTCTGCCACTGGCGGCATCTCCTAGGTGGCTGCATCCTAGTAGGTAGCGCAGGTATGTGGGAAGCCACCGATGAAGTAGAAGGCACCGATGTCCTGGAAGGCACCGATGTCCTGGAAGGGAACGATGTCCTGAAAGGCGCCGATGATGTAGAAGACACCGATGGCGTGTAAGGCACCGATGTCCGGAAAGGCACCGATGATGTAGAAGGCACCGATGACGCAGAAGGCACCGATGTCCTGGAAGGGAACGATGTCCTGGAAGGCGCCGATGATGTAGAAGACACCGATGGCGTGGAAGGCACCGATGTCCGGAAAGGCACCGATGCATGTCTTGGAGCTGATTGCTGTTGCCGTGGACGGCCTCGTTTCCGCAGCGGTCGTAATAGACACGGATCAGGGGCACCATGAGTGGCGACAAAGGGAGTCAGCAGTCTGCTCGCATACTCGACGGAGCGTTGGTCTGGAAGCTCCCCCTGGAGTAGAACCGCTCCCAAAGCGTAAGCGCTTGCGTCTCTTCGGAGCACATATGGCAGGTTGTTGACGTGGACGTTGCTCACAGGTACAGATGTAGCAATATCTTCTTCTCGTACAAAACCGTGGCAGCTACTGGGATCTTCCTTGAAGAACCATTCATGTCCGGGAAGATCCAGAACCATGCCAGCACTTCGGATAAAATCTATGCCAAGTAGCATCCGGCTCTCCGGATGGTCCGGAATTGCAATCAAGGTCGTGAGGATCGTACGGTTGACGACAGAAACTTCCACAGAAAAACTCCTGGCTAATACGCGATGCGTTTTTCCATCAGCTAACTTCATGTCCAGGGAAGTCTCGCTGAACGGACGCCCTCGAGAAATTAATATATGATAAAGCTGTGCACCGGCTATACTTCTTTGGGAGCCAGTGTCAAGACAAGCTAGACCATCCAGTCCCAAAATCTGGACCGGGAGCATGGGTCGCGATGAACCATCATCAATAGAGAAGGTTGACTGCATAAAATTGAAGGATGAGACAATCGTACTTTCAGTTTTCATGGGAGGCGCACAGTTAGGGCAGTTGCTTCTGACGTAACCTGGGGCACCGCACCCAAAACACGTTATTTGTGGTTTTGGCGAATCAGATTTTGGGGAATAGGGTGATGATTTTACTGATTGTGCAACATCACCCTTAGTTGCCTTTGCTTTCCTGCAATCTGATTCAACGTGGCCGAAATATTTACAGTAACTACACCTCGGACGCTGTTTCTTCTCCGGTCGGTCTCTACCTTCATTACAACTGACATCCTCTAATGGTCGCAGAACCTCACGCTGTGAGTGTTCAATGTCTTTTGCACGTTGCAAAAGACTCTTGAATGAGTCGAAATCGCTAGGTGAAAGTCTTTTCCTAACTTTTCTATTCATTAACCCGTATACAATATCTAATTGCGCGCGTTCTGGCAAGGTATACGGTAATTGTGACAGGAGGGCGCGAATGTGGCATACAAAAATCTCGCTTGTTTCATTTTCGTGTTGCTCACGTGCAAAAATCTCTCTGAAGACGAGATGAGGCGGCAATTTGCGAGAGAACGCGTCTCGAAACGCGCACACGGCACCGTCCCAGTCCGAAATATCTCTCTTTATACCCTGCCACCATGTCGCAGCAACGCCTTCCAGAAGCATTGAGACACCACGTAATGCATTTTCTTCGCTGACATTTGAGCAATCCTTAAAGGTCAAAACCGAGTCTAAGAACGCGTCAACATCAGACGAAGCACTGCCGTTAAATCGAGAAGTACATTTAGAAAAATTGCCGCTACTTGGTGTAACAAGGACGGGGCTAGTCAATTGCCTATCAAGAACAGTCATTCTTGCCGAGTCCGTAATTTGCGCAATCAGCGCCTGAAATTGTTCGTTTGATAACGTCAAGGCTGGCGGAGATTCACTCTTCCCTTCCGTGGGTAATGATTTAGATTTAGGCATGGTAGCTATTTCTAAACTAATCCACGCAGGAAACAATATCACTCAGCGGAAATACGGAAAAATTCGCTAGGCGGCAAGGCCCAAGGTCGCAGCGCGGAAAAAGCAATATGGCCGCAAAAGGAACAACCACGTGGAAGAACGCAGTTTGGCCAAAAAAAGCAATATGGCCGCGAGTAAAACAATATGGCCACGCGGAAGAACACAATGCCGCAGCGCTGAAGGACAGTTAATTGTCGCAGCGCAAAAGGACAAATATTTTCGCAGCGAGCGATTAATATGACGTGGAAATAAGAAATTTACTGACACACGTATCGCACTAAATTTCACTGTAGGTGGAAGTAGGCGAAGAAGTATCGCTTCGCGGAAGGATACATAAAAAACCACGTGGCAGGATGTATAGCACTAACACGTAGAAAATAAACAGCACACACTAATTATGGCCAAAAATACAAATTTGAAATTTACGGAAACACTTATGACACTAAATTTCACTGTAGGTGGAAGTAGGCGAAGAAGTATCGCTTCGCGGAAGGATACTTAAGAAAACCACGTGGCAGGATGTATAGCACTAACACGTAGAAAATAGACAGCACACACTAATTATGGCCAAAATACAAATTTGAAAATTGCGGACACAAGTATCGCACTTAATTTCGCTGTATATGGCACTAAGTGAGGAGATATCTATACACAACATGGAATTGGTTGTGCTGCTTCCAGAATCCGATGCTCAGATGTGATGAGTGCTGGAAACGCATATATTCCTTTGCACACTTTTATCTGCTCCCGAGCCCCATTTGTGACGGGCTAGGGTTTCTCGGAGAGGAAAGGGCACAAATGAAAGTTACATGTAATAACACAAACACCTTTTAATCGCCTGGGGCGCACACTACACTCTGTAAGCTTCCACAAGAGAAGAGAGAACTGACGCGCGCCCTGTTGGCTGCGCGCAAAAACAAAGTAAAATGAAGAGCAAAGTCCGTTATCGGTCTGGTCTCGTTACAATTATAATTTTTCACTTTAATACGCTGGCTATCGAAATGTATACATACAAATTTATAACGTTTCATTTTTGGATGAACTCAATTGACTTCCTCAACAGTTCAATATCAGAGAATTTAAATCAAACGTATAATAAATATGTCACATTACATACTGTCCCTTTTCTTGTGATATTTTGTAAATTTGGATCACCAATTACATTAAGGTTATTTTACCACCTACTGCTAAAATCCAATTTAGTAGCAAAAATGATTAATGAACTAGAATAACACAAAAACTCTCTGGAATAAAGGAAATGTCAGTCTTGTATTCTTATAATTACTGGAGGAATAACTGCTGAAATATTCTACTATTATCTCGTTAAAATTCTAGCCCGACAAGTCTGTTAATAAACATCGCGTGATGCGAAAAAATTCATCGAAATGGAAAAATAATTATAGTTTCTTTACTTATCGATTTATATTAATTAAAAACAAACTTTAAAAGGCGATCACAAAGTTACACCACCTTGCAGTTATTTCTGAGAAAAATACATCCACGTTTGTCCAGAAATATATGCCAACAAATATGATGTCGGTTTTCCACTGCATTACGGACAATGGCTGAACGTCCACAGCAAAAAAGTTTTTCCGCAAAACCGCCGTCGCCATAGAGTGGGTAGACGCAAAAAGGGCACACAAAATAAAAACGTCCCAGCGGAATCTTCTCTCTTTCTCTCTGTTTCGCTGTGCCTCGTCCCTAAAAGGCGATGATTTGTGGAGAAATGTGAGACACGTTGAGCTTATGCCAAGTTCATAGGTTAAAGGGGTTTGTGGCTTAAGCGCTGCGTCAGATAAGAATGGCCATTCAAGCGTGTCCCTATTGTGTATGTGCGGTTGCCTCTCCCTCTCTAGCCATTTACGATCCTCCACTCTTCCCCCCTTCCCCATCCCACTCTTCCCCTCTCCTCCCTCTCACTCTGTCCCATTCCTTCCTCCCACAATTCTCCACTCACTTCCCCCTCCTCACATCCATTCATCCACTATTCCCCGAGATACACGAATAGCATTTGGACAAACTAATCTGTTGGCTCCGCTGTGCAGTGGGATGAGGTTAGGGAGGGGAGTGTATGGGGAGGGGGAGTTGAACCGGTAGAAGATGGAGCATATCTATGGAATCATAAGGTTTACTCCGTAGGTCAAGGAATTATTTGGCGTAGATCCAATTCATTATTGATTAAAAAAGACGAACACATTTTTCTTACAAATATTTTCTCAAAACTTTATAAATGCCTCTTAATTAGAGAAGTATATATGCTTTCTACTCTTTATTAAAAATCGATTTTTTTTCTTTCTCATCAGTTATATTAATAATAACTGGAGACTACGGCGAAGAAAATATAAGGAACGGAATCAACACCTATTCCGTAATTTAACTACGGTATAGGAGTTGATTCCTTTCTTTATATTTTCTCATTAGTTATTTTAACGAACACAAAGGGATGGATATAGTCGATTATAGACTTCAGTGAAAATTTAACGATAAAACTTAATCTACTATATAATATACCAAGTTGGACCGCATAGAAGAAAAGTTATTGCAGAAGCAGTTTCAAATTTAAGTGTTAATTGACACAGTGCTAGTGAATTACCTTCAAAACGTACGGATACGAGTACGAGTACTTTACCCATAAGAAATGTATAGGAATAGACCCAAAGCAATTTTAAATTGCTGAGGAATGAGATACCAAATAGGCAATTTTGCGTTCATAAGGTTAAAACCTAAATTTTATTTTATCATCAAAATGATTTTAGCTCGCTATGAGTAAGCCTCAATACAAGATTGTAAAATCAAAATAATTCTACCCATTTGGAAATAATTAGTATGATTGTAATGACTAAATCGCACGCTGTGCATCCGAACTTCAAATAACTGGTGGAACCATTATATCATTTCTCGCCACATCAATTTGATGTTCTGAATTAATAACATCAATGAATTAATATAATCTAATTTTATACAACGTCAAGACGAAATACAAATTAGTTGCCGTATCTGTGCATGTAATATGGTTAATAAACCTCCCTAGAACACCGAGTACAAAACATCCAATGAAAATGAGAAAATTCTCATCCTTACCCAGATATATTCCTCAGTTAACTTAAGATGATTGCTCTTTGACACGCAATTTGAATGCATTAACTGGACTTAGTATAGAGATGAAATTGACTGTTTTGAAACTGTATATAATAAAAACTTTCTAATTAGTCAATATGGATAATATTAATCACCGTTCTAAACAAAGATGAAACGGATGAAATTTTTTTACGTTAACGTTTTATTTTGTTTTCTTTTTAATTTTTTATATTTGACCGTTTGCAGGAAGTTTTTCGCAGCTTGTTCAAATAATCTGTAGTAGTAAAAAGTAGACCTCTGCTTGAAATTCCGTATTTTACTAATGGCCGACACATAGTGCCTCGGCTACGTTTTCAATAATAATAAGAGTGAACAGAACAGAAACTAACGGTTGCCAACCCACTGGAGCCGATATAAATTCAGCCGGAAAATCGGACTTGCACCGAGTTAACCAGGGGTCGGCAACCTTTTCTGCACGGCGGGCCACATTTGCAGTTGTGACTGCTTCGGAGGGCCTCGGCGGGCCGGATGAGCGAATAAATCAGAAGTATTCTAGAGATTCTGTGATTTCATATGAACGAAATCAAATCTACATAATTTACTAGCGTTAAAACTTCACCCGAAAAGGCTTTGAGACCATAATTTTACTCAAAAAATATATAATTGCCATTGAGAAATTTTCCTGATCACTTTTCCATTACAGCTTTGCGGGCCGCATAAAGCGTTCCTTAGGGCCGCACGTGGCCCGCGGGCCGTAGGTTGCCGACCCCTGGAGTAAACAATGCGATTCCCCCCCAATGAAAACGTCCTTTCTCGCGCAAACGACAAAACAAAAGACGAACGCGCCTTAACACAGAACCCTCCCAAATACTGAACATTGGAAAATGCGGCATTATAATCTCGACTGCTGTAATTCGTCTCGCTTTCTTTTCTTTTAATTATCCAATAGACGCCCTCCGTAATATTCGCGAGCGCGTTCCATTGTCGCGGCGCCATTTATGGCAGTAATCTGGCGGCAGCGACGCGTAAAAATAAACACTAATCGATAAATAAAAGAAGAGGCATTGAATTAATTCTGCACTGAAACCCTCGACGGCTTTATTTCACCCCTTTTCAAAATATATTAACCCTCCGCTTGTAGCAATCAATTCGATTCACGGGATTATTCAAATGTTAACCGAAACGCCCTGTCACGTGACCGCAGCATTTAGAAACTCGTCCAGTCGAGTACGCGCAAAAAATGGATCTACCTATCAAATATTCAACACCGATAAAATATTCATAAATTACGACGGAAGACTGTTTATCCTTCTTGCAGCATCTAGTATCGTTTTCCTAATAGAAAGGTATTCGCAAAGATTTCATGACTGGAAATTATTTTCACGCTTTGATTGTGTGTCTGTTAAACAGAAAGAGTAATGTAATTAAAATTTGCGTCGCGGATAAAGAGATATTTCCCGTCTAGGGGGAAGTCTCCGTAATGTGATTTAATCACACGTTCGTTAGAGAAAACACATTTTAATCAAAATGTATTCGCTATTAATTGCCTTAATCTGTTAAGACAAAGCGATTTGCGCGGGAATTCGCAGGAAAGCTAGAATCAAAGCAACCATAAGGGCGGACAATCAGGTATAATTAGGGAAAATTGAGGTAGCTACAAGAATTAAAATTAGGAAAAGGATTAACGTGCACTTGTGTAATAAATAAAGCCATTATTAACGCGCGTGTGTGCTTGGTCAAACCAGATTAATTTATCTCCTCGGCTCGCATTAACGTCACATTTGGTGGCAATAAGCAGCGGATGCCCTTTTTTTAACAGCGAGTGTAATTTATAGATATCAAATGCCAATCCAAAACGTGCGTCTCGCCTTCGTAATTAATGGTGACATAATAACAGCCCGTATTACAATGCACTCGGTACATACGCATTGCATGCAATATATTACTTTAATATAGTTTAACCTTTCGTGTGCTATTTCCATTTAGATATAGGCGTCGCGTCACTCCATCTTCAATTCAGTCTCATTTATCTTTCCTTTATAAGTTTCAATCGGGAATTAGAAATGTCTTTTGAGTAATCAGATATGAAAGCGAAAGGAAGATTCGCAGAAATATTATCTTGGTCAAGTGAGTAGCGATAATAAATGCCATCGAGATGTTGAGCGCTTTTAAAACTAACGTTTTGAAAAAAAAATTCTATTAGACAGCCTAGATAATTCCTAGCAAATCCAGTATTGTCGTGGTTGCATAAGATTTTGGATAAGATACGTAGGCGTTAAGATTAGTCACAGCGAATCCCTAACCGAGTTTCGGTTCGCGGTAATTCGTCTTTCGATAGTCCACCCAGTAGTAGTTTTAACACAAAAAATTATTTAAAAAAGAAATGTCACTGGATTAGTTTCAATTCATAATCAACAAACCCTATATTTCCGCTGAATTCTCTGAGGAAACATAGCTTAATCTTTTTGCTGCACAGAGGCCGAAGCAAACCAATACTTCACCGCCCGCCATTAGTCGCCACGTGAAGATGCACGTTAATTTTCCGCGGGTCCCATCTTCTAATTACACAATCCTTCGGAGGCCCCGGAAGAAACTCTCCCTCCGCCTTATCTCATAAATTTCCCGAATTTCTCGCCGAGTGGGGAGTACAACAACGGGAGAGAGAAGAGGGAAATTGGGGCTAGATTATGATTGAGGGGAACGGAGGAGGAAAGGAAGGTTTGTTGACTGGAATACCAAAAGAGGCAGGAAGGGAGGGGGAGATTGTAGAAGATGAAGAAAAGAATGGGGGAAAGGAGGTCGATGATTTCAAGGAGTTGAGAGAAGGGGGAAAAGGAGTGGCGAAAGAGAGAAAGAGAAGGTGGGAAGGGAGGAGGGGAAGGAGAGCGGGAGGGAGATGGAGGAGGGAGAGAGGGGAGGAAGGGACCCAGTTAATGGGTGGAAGACGGAAGAGGACGAGTAGACATTTATAAGAGGTTAGAAACATTAAAGGAGTTAAAAAGAGAGTTATTAGGGTAGAGCCCCTTTCCTCCCCTCCCCACTCTCCCTCACTCTCCTCCTTCTTCCCTCCATTCCCATCCCAGTCGGTCGAGCCTTGTGTGTGTAAAGATTACAGATGAAGGAGTCATTCGAAAACAACATCCGGCCCTAAATATATCAGGGTGCTGAACTGACTGAGCGTGCAATCGAAGTCGAATGGAACTTGTCCGACGAAATATCCTGCCATATTTCATTCTGTGGGTAAGGTCGTAGACAATTACGAAGAAATTAGGACTGCTTCGCAAGACTCCGCACTTTAATTTATATTTATATTCTTTTCGAAATTGAACAGTGTTGATGGAGATATTAAGTACCCAGGGGCGTAACACAAAAACAGTCCAAGATTGGTACCGAACTGAGTGCAGGGTTATCGCTTCACCCACGCCCCGTTTTTATACATCTTTGGCGTTTAATTTAAAATAAGAGAGAACTTGAAATACTGCATCCATAAAAAGAAATTTTAGAAGGTGAATATACATGTTGCCGACTCGTTAAACTTATTCTAGCGTTTAATTTGTCCAAGAATACAACATCAGTTGTTAATAATCTATCCGACTCGAGAAGAGGCTTTAAATTCCTATTTCCTAGACGATCTTAATGTTAATTCCATATATTGTAACTCACTATAATTTATGCAATAAAAGGTGAAAACCGTAAGTTCCTAAAAATGATTTAGAATGTTCGAATAAGCGGAAAGATTGAACAACAAAATAATTAAATGTTTTGACTGATTTTGTCAACTAGATGAAAATATACCTGAGATTTATCCTTGTTCATAAGCCTACAACACTTTTATCGAAATAATAATAATAACGTATGCATATTTTAAAATCGTCCTTCATATCTTGAGAGGAAATCACGCCTCTGATTCAGCCTGCCGTGAAATTAATTTTTCGTTGCGCGATGTTGGCGAAAAGAAAACATTCGGTCCCGAAAAAAAGAGAAAAACAAATGCTCGAAAACTGCTCCCAAAAATCATCTTAAGAGAAACCCACGCTTTTTTTTTAAACGTGCGAAAAAGGACCCCGGACACCGTTTTTCCATAATTCGTCCCCGCGAAGGTGAAACGAGAGGGCGCAACCATCCTACGGAACGGCTCGAAACAACGCATCTGCAGCGTTGGATATTGCAAAACAAAACCGGGAGCCGGCGAGAATTAATTTCAAATTAATTTTGGAGATGTTAACGCAGCTGACGACCGAAACGAGAGGCGCGCCCGCAGATAGCGAAGGGGCTTAGCGGAGGGAAGCGTGTTACAGCAGCCGCGTCGAAATCTAGCCATGGGAAAATGCCCCTCCCCCTCCCGTGTACCAACCTCCGATGTGCATTAATGTCTCCTTCCCCATCTCTCTCTCTCTCTCTCTCCGTAGAACGAGAACCTTATGGAGATTGAGATTGACTGCGGGATCAGAGTAGTTAGGCATTGTTCGACGTACACGGTACCACTGCAGTCGACGATGTACTTCCACTGAGAGCGTGCGGCTGCAGAATTCGGTGGAATTACAATGCCCCTAGACTAAACTATTGCTTAATTAGTGCACAAATTAACATATAACAATTTAAAAAACTGGGCTTTTTTGGCTCAAGTTATTTCCCTTAATTTGAGCTGGCGATATAGTTCACAGAATATGGTGATTTAATTTAATACCCTATGAAACGGTACACAATTTGTCTGGAATAAAAATATCTATTTGGTTAGTCAATTCATTGTATTTGAATTAAATTATTTTGTATTATTTCAAGCTTGGGTAATGCATACGATTTATTTTCTAATAAACAATGTGAGGGTTTTATATCTAGATAAGCCTGGAATTATGCAGGGAATGACAATCGAATTTAACAATACAAATTAGATTTCTCGAATAAGGGGGAAAATTTTATACAGTATGTTGACATTTAGGTGTAGATAATGAGATGTAACGAAAAAGATTTCGATTCAGCACCGAACTCTAAATTTGTTTTTCCTATTTATTATAAAACGTAACATTGTTCAAAGAGTTAAATATTTTGCAATTATGGTGCATTTTTAGACATTTTTATAGCATTGAATGTCTTAACCAAAAAATATAAATGCATTCCATTACTTACGCGCCAAAAGTTCGACGTTTTTCGGGAAAGAATGAAGCAAAGAACTTGACGTAGTCCTCTTGATTAAAATGAACGAAAAACGGAACGACATTCTTCGAAAAGAAAGCCGAAGTCGATTATGAATTAAATTAGCTTTCGAATTTTAAATAACCATGTTTCGGAAATTTAGGTTCAAACTTTTCCCTCGTATCGATGCCTTATTTTGAAAAGTTTCAGTAATTTTGTTTGCACAAGCAATTCCGCGCCGATGTCGAGCGCCGCGCCCTTCTCCCCTTCAGTTCCACCTATTTTGCATTTCCCGTCTCTCTCGAAAGCTGCTTAAAAACGGAACAAATCCTTTTGCAACTTCATAACTCTCAAAAAAATTCAAATTCCGTCGCGAAGATGGAAACAACTCCTCTTTTTCTCTCCCATTCGTCGAAAAATAGATCACGAAAAGAAAATTAATGCCGAGGGATATTTTTTCGAAAGTTTGCGCTGAAAAAAATCCGCAGAGAAAAAAATGGATTTATTTTTATTTCTCGCAAGCTTCTGGAGAGGGTCGAGGGAGGGGTGGAGAGGGGAGGGTGTTGGGGGAGGGAGGAGAGGGAGAGTGGCGAGGGGGAGAGAAAGGGGAGACCAAATCGAGCGGGAATACAATAAAAATGTAAATACACCAAAGACACTTCGCTTCTTTAATTGAATAGCCATTTCTGCCTCAAAAAGCCGGCAAGATTCTTTTTGCATAATTCCACGGAATTTCAATCGCGGAATTCCAGAAAGAAAAAACAAAAGATGCAAATGACGCGGGAATATTTTATTTCTCCTTCTCTATCTCTCTCTCTTCGTTGGATAAGCGATGAGGTTTTGAAGGGATGGCTTAGCAACGAGAGACCCAAGAAGATAGAGGGGAAGAGAGAATCTCCGAGGTAAAAAGTGAGGAAAACGGAGGTTTGTGGGAGTTTGGCAGGAGAGAGAGAGAGAGGGAGAAGGGTTTGGAGGGAGGGAGATTGGTTTTCTTGACTCTTAAAAAGGAGAAAGAGAGGGAGATGGGGGTTGGGAGAAAGGGAGAGATGACATGGGAAGGGGGAGAGATAGGGTTTGGTCGGGAGATGAAGGGATGGGTGCGAGAAGAGAGTGTGGGGATGGAAGAGGTCTAGTGCGCCATCTGTGATCAGAATAACAAAGAGAGGAGTGCGGTGTAGGGTGGAGTGGGTTAGAAGAGGAAGGAAAGGGATGGGGGTAGAGAATACAGGGAGGTAGGGGGGGGCAAAGGGGATGGAGAGGGAGGAGGACTGTTGCCATAAGACTGGTCGGAACGCAGAGAGCACAGCGTCTGGTCCGTTGAATAACAAAGTGAAAGATTCTTTTTTAAGCTAACCTCGTCTTAAAAACTTCTCGGGATCCTATGTCATCCCTCAGCTACTTCAAGAGCACGACATTTTGCCTCTCCTGTTGTAAATATTTGCGGTTTACAGGTCTTCAGGTCCTTGAAATGCTTTCCACCAATCAATTGATCAGTTGAATAACGGCATAATTCATGACAGATAAATAATTTACGCAATATCATACGTTACACGCTTTAATTAGGGATACATCAGTTATTTCGCATTAGTTAAAAATATCATTAAGGCATTGCGCCGAAGAAAGGTGCACTCATTCGTTAAAGATTCCACATCCTCCTGAGGATCTACAACTCTCGGCCGCCTTTATTTTTCAGAGAAGACAAATCAAGGACAATAAAAAAGGGAAAACGAGTGATTCAGACGTTCCTGAGGAAAGAGAATTTCGAAGGAGAGGTTTTTTGGCGAAAAAAGCAATGATAAATGACTATCGTAGGGAATGTAGACATTGTGGAAGCAATGAAATGGTTTCAAATGGGGCAGAGATGCGTTGAATGGGAAAATGTAGATGCTTAAGATGTCATTCTTTAGCTACACACAAAGCGATTTTCGAATTAGACACATTAGGTGGCATAAGAGGCGGATAATATATCATGAAAATATCTTTTACTAGTTTCTCTCTGGTTAACCATCTGCATTTACTAAATAACTGCTAGAGTTACAAAGATGCAAAATAACCGATTCAGTCGGTAGAAGTGATACATAAAAACGGATATTTTTCCGTTCCTCATCCATGCTAATGACTCTGGATACTCGAAGATGCATACGGTAAACATTATATTTAATAACAATAAGTACAAACCAGAGCTAATGCAGGCTGGTTTTCCAAGGTTGACGTTTCGAATTGATTACTTATATTGACAGGAAATGTTTCCAAGGAATTCCCATACCATAAATATTATTTGTAATTCATAGTTTATCAATGATACAGAAAAATTGGAAAACAAATTAATAGAGCATTATCAGGTTTAAAATACTAATAGCAATGTCATAATCTCTTTCTGATTTTGCATGCATTTTTTTAATAAATTAATTTAATAAATATTTATTTTTATTACTGAAGGGTAGTCGAGTGGAAAAGAAAATTTGTTCACTCGTCTATGCTCAAGCCGAGTTCGGTAATAATCGTCTCCATGGTAACAATGCGATAAAATGCGATTAAAAACATAAAAACACTATGTTTTAGTAAAAATTCAAGAAAATACGATCAATTATCAAAGTTCGGCGATAAGAATTAGAATCTAGATTATTTTCCCCTTAGAACAGGAGAAAGTTCGCTCCGATATCACAATTTTAAGATATTTTAAATTATTAAAGAATACAAATCTGCACGATGGATTTGAGACTTTATATTTAAAATAAATAGGGAAAAGACGTTCCTGGAATCTAACCCGGGACTTCAATCTTCGCCAAACAAAATATAGCCTGGAGGTGGATCCTGGCAGCACGAGCTTCATACCAAGTTTCATGAAAATCAGTCCAATGAATCAAAAGTTGTTAATAGGGGACATACATACACACAGACAGAACCATTTCATATGGCTGTTTCCTTTGAAAACCAACCTAAAAACATATCGGCATACAATGTTATATTAGGCACCTATCTTTTTCGATCAATAAATAAGAGTTGGAACAATTTTTGAAACGAGAAAAAAAAAATTGTTCCAACTTTCACAGCTTATGCCTGTCTGCATAGGATCTTCGGATCATATCATTCCATCATTTAATAAATAAGAGGATGTGAGATAATGTGAGATAGAAGGTGCTGGCCAACAAAAATCTTTATCAATCTCCGTCAGCGCAAAGTATATTCTTTGAAATATGGTCAAGAGAAAGGAAATGGTATGCGACGTAGATGGAGTGGGAGGTAGTGTAAAAGAGGGGGCGAGAGAGGGAATGAGAAAAGAGTTGAGTGAGAAATGCCAAAAACCTGAGACACAGAAAATGTTTTGTTTCTCGCGTCAATTATTCCTGCGCTACCCTTTCATTCGAGGGAGTGACATAGCGGTTTCCGTTTCAACACCGTGAAAGGTCCACCGTCCTTGTGCGCCCACGCACGCAACTGTCGGCGCGGCATATGCCACACACGCGCTCGCTCTAGCACAAACACGTACGCACAAACATGAAACACACCGGAAAGGCTTGGAAATACCGCCGCAATTTTACGGCATGACGCCAATGACGGCTGTGCAGGACGAGTGGCTGATTCAAAACGAATTTCCAGGAAAAATTATTCTTTCGCATGGTGACATTTGCAGGAAATTTTTTGACTGGCAGGGGACCCTAAAACTCCCGCGGAGTCGCAAAGAATTAATTTAAAGATGCACCTTCCAGTAGTCAGCCTATCTTCCTAAGTGAAGACAGATACGTTTCCACTTCATTTGCTTCTTTTAACCCCTTAAGCTGGGTAAGTGACTTTAGTCACGGAGCGCAGCCGACTACAAGGTGGGGAGCGTGACTATAGTCACGCTTCGGAAAAAATGGGATATCTCAGTGGGAAAAGTGACTAGAGTCACAGTTCCTTTTTTACCTGAATTCTAGTTACACCTGCCATCTTCTGTGTTTTTGATTAACTTGGTTGAGCTAGTATGAAGCTGCTGAGATGGTTTTTTTGGTCAGTTCATGGCACAAGTATTAATTAGTCTTTATTGCTTATCTTTATGTATCTTGTTTTTATTTCTTCATAATAATAAATACTGTTAATTTAGTTAGTAAATTAATTAATAGTGAAAATGGGTAAAATAAAAAAAGTAATTTAAAAATTCCTAATTGTGCACATATCAGATCGAGTCACCAGTCTGCTCCTGCTAAGTTTACTAATTTGTTTTATAACATTTGCTAATTAAAAAAAAGAGTTGCATGAAATTATATGTAGGTGAGTATTAGACATGCATAGCGACTTTGTTTATAATTATGTTATTTTCAAAACTCATGAAAATGTTATAAATATGTATGTATAATTCGCGGTGTAAAATATGCTACACGGTATGACTTTTAATATTTGTATTTTTGTTAGTAATAAAGTAAATGGGAAACGTAATATGAAAATCTTTAACTAATACATACACATTTAGTAATATTGGTTTTCATTAAGAATATTGGTAAACTAGCCACTAATGAAGTAGAAAAAATATAAAAGTTATAAACTTTAAAATGTGTAATATAAATAATATTGATATATTTTCATTAAAAACTTCATGGTATAGCATAGGCGGTCTATTACAATAAGGAAATAGTAGTTTTATATTGTTTGAAAAAACAAATAAATTCCCCACCACGGGAGAGATAAGGAAAATTAATCACCCATTTTAACATTCGCTTGTCTCAGCCGCACAAAATAGCCTTCGGATGCGATAGGGAAGAGAGAGAGACACTTGACGCATTTACGGGAAATATAGAAAGGGATTGGAATATTTTGTGCCATGAGGACACAGCCGAGACATTTGGTAGAAATTTGAAAATACGAAGAACGAAATCATGCTAAAATTAAAAAACACCTTGTCTCATCTCTCATACAAACAAGGGTTTCATATACTGACTGTGGCTTGATATTTCTCTAGCATATGAAATCCTATTGTTAAGTATTTCAAATAAAATACGGGACATCTTACCTATCGACAATGTAGGAAGACGCTCCTAGGACGTTAAAATTTATAATTTTAATGACACATTTCTTACGTGAAGCCAAGTCGTTTTATTGGACGATACATAAATTTATGAATACGAGGAAAAGCGAATGCAATTCTAAGGGATGAGGTGAGCAGTATGTCAGACATTGCGAACCGAGGACACAGAAGGAACTGATTTTATGAAATTACTTTCCTATTCTTGCTATACCGAAAACGTTGATCATTCGGGTCAGAAAAGGAAGTATCTTTTTGCGTATTTTAAATAATTCAGATCTATATTGCAAAAATAGAAAAATATAAGGAGAATCTCACTATTAAAAATCAATATATTTAATTTTAACCAAAAGTATAAATTCCACTGCTATTACGTAAAATAATGTCAAATATAATAAGAAGTTTCATTTGATAAAAGCCTACGAGACTTGTACCTGACTGATGATTTCTCACACGGTACTTACACAGGAATGCCCATGTCAAAACCTCACGTACTATTCAATCAAAAACGAGCATAATCAGAATGGCGCAGTGGAAGCGTGCTGGGCCCATAACCCAGAGGTCCGTAGATCTAAACCACGCTCTGCTATGCTTTTTTTTATTCGTCAATCTTACTTTAAGCAATGTCCATGACAAAATCTGTGGAACTGCTCAAATAATCAACAGAAAAATAAAATCTATACAATTATTGCACTTCTTTAATTTGGCACTTATTTTGACACTATATCACCGTTGAAGCGCCACCCTCAATTTACCATACCATACATCCTGTATTATTCCTGGAACTATCATACTCTCAACGTACTAAACCGTCAGCATCGGTAATTAATTCAGTGGTAGAATGCTCGCCTCGCAAGCTGGTGGCCTGGATTTGATTCATGGCCGATGCATATTTTATCGCTACGCTTTCTTTCCGAGTTAATAAGAACTTTTTTTAAATTATAGTAAAAAAATAGCCACGGTAGTTATCGTCCTAAATATATAATTCAACATTGCCGTTGAATTCATATCGTTCTATTAAAGAACGATCGACGAATTACCGCTGATGACGACGTTTTTTGACAGAAATTCCCATTTGATTTGCTCAATGATTCTATGGCTAAGGGAGTTGTATAAGTCCATCTACTGAACTGGATTTAAACCACGAGTTGAAATTGATAATCCATTCCTGAATTTTTCTTTTTAAGGATTAATAATGAAATATCCTAATAAACGTAACTTATTGCAACATATCTTCCACACATTATAGTAGATGCATATACATTTTTGCGTGTTTCATAGTCGCGGTTTCACTTACTCATACGATAACCATTCAAGCAAAAGTCAAGGTTCGTTGTAAGTAAATATCACTCATTCAAACCCACCGTCTGCGGCACAAACTGCTCGTTCGCTAAATCCCGTGAAACTCAGAGCGATTACCTCACGACAACAGAACAAGTACATAGCACGTACCTACTACAGAAGTCGTGACGCTGTGGCGCACGCGCAGAACGATTGGGGGGAATGATAAGCGAGATGGTCACATGATGCTATAGTCTCATTGAGACTATGTCTCCCTCACTGTTCACACGTATTTATTTAACTGTAATTTCTACCACCCTTTTGCTCTAAAATACGATGTTGTGATTAAACTATGCCCCAAAAAGAGAAATGAGTGACGTGAAACGTGAGAGAAGAAAGAAAAAATTTCATTCTCCTAGCCCCATTTTTTCCCAGGTCTGAATAGGTCTGAATAACTGTATCCGCGTTTTCTATAATCACGCCATTTATCAGAAGGGATAACTGTTTATAAATCAAAATGCCATAAACTATACGCAGCTATTTGCTGACCTCTACGGCATCGCCGAACTCAACAATTTGACCGATTAATTCTGTCGCCGGAAACAAGTGCTACGAAAACACCCAAACTCGCGACCAGGAAATTCATGCCGCATATTCAGATTTCACCTCCCGGGCACCCACTAATCAAAATCTCCCTCCATTACCATCGATCGCAACCCTCCGGCTGCATCTAATCTGCAATAAATCGAAGTCGAAACTCTAAAAAAAATACTCGTCCTTCGGGCGTTTTACACCGAATCTCTCCTCTGGAAACACAACAAACATGCGAGAGCGAATCGACGAGTTTTTTGTTATTTTTTCGCCGCAGCAACGCTTTGTCACCGAGATTCCCTCTTCTCTCCTCCCTCCCCTTTCTCATCCAATACAACCCTCTGCCTCACGGCATCTCTCCCAACCCACTCCCTATCAACCTCCTTCCCCCTCCCCGCCGTAGCAATTACGACCGGGACGACGCCCGGGGCTTTAAAAATATATAAAAATTCCCTATTTTTTCGGGAAACCTCGAGCCAATACTGGTCCATCCCTCTCCAACACTGCCACCTCGGCCCCAAATCAAACCCTCCCTTATAAACGCCCCTTTTTCTCCCTTGTCCCGTAGGTGACGTCGGCGTATGGTTGCGCCACGGACCCACTCCACGAGGGGGGAAGGGAGGGAGGGAGAGGTGAAAGGGGAGGAGGGAGGTATGGGGGTGGACCTGGACAGAGCAGACTTCGTATCCTAGCGTTTCCTCCGACTTGATTGAGAGTGCTGCGGATTGTCGGCAACGTGTGTGTGTGTGTGCATGAATGTGTGCGCGCGTGCGGGGAGGTAGGAAGGAGGGTGGCCGCGCGAGATACCCCGTGGGCACAAAAGGATTGGAATAGAGGGGTTTTGGGGGCGGAGGGAGGTGAGAGTGGAGGGATTTTGCCAAGTGGGTATAGTGCTCACCCGAGAGGGGGAGAGTGGGAGGGAGGAGGAGGAGAGTAGGAGAGAGGAGGAGGAGAGTTGGGAGGGAGAGGAGGAGGAGGGGGGAGAGGGCGAAAAAGAGGGAATTAAACCTCAGGGGCCATCGGCGTAATCTGCTGGTGACAGGGTTGATGCATATGCAACGGAAAGGGAGAAAGAGAAGGGAGGCGAGAGGAGGGAGAGTGTTGGGATATCGGAGGGAGAGGAAAGGGACGAAAGTTTTGGAGGGAACACTGAGGTGTGTGGCGGTGAAGATGGAGGAAGCGTAATTTTTTTGAGTGGAATGGACGGGGAAGGGAAAGAAAAGAGGACGAGAAAATGGAGAATTAGGGAGGCAAAGAGAGAAAGAGAGGTCTGAATGGGAAGTGAAGGTAATGAAAAGGGAGGTGGCGAGCATCCAAAATAGGTGGGACGAAGTAAGTAGGAATAGAAGGGAGGGAGGAGGAGGTTGGGTTGGGTTAGTAAAGAGAAGGGAATGGTAGGTTAGGGAGAAAGGATTGAGAGAAATAAGGAATGAATGAAAGGTGCTGACGGAAGATGAGAATGAAATGGCTGGTAAGAGAAGAATGATGAGGTGAGGAGTTTATCATAAATTCTGAATAAAGCAAGAAGGGCGTAGAGGGAGATTCCAAGTAGAAAGACTTCGTGGAAGAAAGTGCGGATGAAAACGAGGATTTGAAAGAGGACAGAGAGAGAGAGAGACGGAGAGGAAAACTGATATAAAAGGTATGCTCCGAGAATAAAAACCGAGAGAATGGACTTGGAGTGAAGTTAGAGCGGAGTAGGTACGAAGAGAGAGAGAGAGAGAGAGAGGGAAAAAGGGGTTTCAGGGATATGACGTAAAAAAGGATTGATAAAAAAGACGAGGGGAAAAAGATTGGCGTTGGAAGGTTAGAGGAAGGGGGAATGATTCGGAGAGGCGTTAAGCGGGAAGGATTTTTAGTTAGAAGGGAGAGAGGAATTCGGAGGGATAGAAGGAGAAAGGAGCGATCGAGCGACTGTTTAGAAAGAAACGTGTTAAAAGAAACAAAAAAGAATGGAAAATTTTTCGAAGCATAAAGAAGTTCGAATCGCAGTCAGAGACGATTGAATGAGAATTTTTTAAACGCAAACCAGCTATAAAGTAATCGTCAAAAATCGTAGATTACTTGTTTACTTTTAGATAAACTTCTTTACTGATTCAAAAATAAAAAAGGATTAAATAATAATTATAGATACTACATTGATATTTTTAGCAATATTTGATGATTGTATAAGTTCTTCAATTTTATAGGTTCAGATTTTCAACTAAACTACTCGAGTAATTAATGAGTTTGTCTCACCCAAACGGAAAAATACCCAGGAACCTCTCATCTTTATACATACGTACATGTATAAGTACACCCCAAACATTCGCGGTTTGATTATTCGCAGATTTAACCCTTCGTATCCTGCGTAAGTTTTTGCTTTCAGTACATGAGTAGTGGATTATTTTATTACTTTCTCCATACGTATTATAGGGGAAAGCATTGTTTTCATGAAAAAAATCGATTTCGAGATTTCAACGGAAATACACGTTTTGAGGTCCCCTGAACACGTTGACCATTTCTCGAATATGTCTGTGTGTGTGAGTGTGTGGTTGTATGTGACAGTTTTTTTTTGTGGGTGCTCTAACTCAAAAACTATTAATCAGGTCACGCGAAATTTTATATCAAACATTATTATGACAGTCACAAGAACTGATTAGTTTTTGGTAAAGATCGGTCAACCGGAAGTGAGTGTTTACTCTTGTCACATCTGTTTTTTATATTTTTTTAACATTTGATTAATGTAAAAAAATATTGGAATAAATGTTATAGAAAATTTAATTTTCTACAACCTTTGTTTGAAATATTTTCCCATAAAATGCATTGTTTAAGAGATATTTTTAAAACTAATTTTTATCTGCCACCACCTACCGTCGATTAATGTTAACAATTTTATTTTCTTAATTGTTGGAGATTCCTGACCATATCCAATATCATAAGGCTACGGTATGAGTCTATTTCTGTTATTTGTCGAGTCTTCAAAATTTCCTCGCAGTTTCTTAAAATATTCATTATCATTTACCCTATTTGAAATTTTTAGAAATATTACAGATACATATGGAGAAAGTCATGTGGTGGCCACATAATATATTTTTCTCGTGATATTCATCTGTGTATTCTCTTCTCTTCATGTTTTGTTATGTAAATGTGGTCGTATTTTTGTTCGAACTTTATCTTTTTATTTTTTATCAGCTTCAGGTTTTTCTTCCTTCGCGTTCAGGTAACAGCTTTAAAAATGTTATTCCGTTAGTCGGCGGAACAAGTACTTAATAGAATTATTATGAAGAGATATTTTCTCAGCTGTATATACTTCTACTTCTGGCTTAGGGACTCTTTTTTTGTTTAGATCTTTTAACTAATTGGATACGCATCTGAATTTTGTACTGAAGGAATCATTCGTATCTCGCAAGCGCAGCGGTTTTATGCAATTGGCTCAATATAATTTTCATCATACAACTATCTTTCCTTATAATTATTAAAATTAACAATGTTTTATATTGCAATTTTTATTTTTCATAAACAACAAATTAATTGTACTTTTTATACGTTTTTATACCTGTCTCTCCGTAGGAGCGGTAAACTTAACCTCCATTTTCCCGTAAGCTTCTGGTTCGCCGTAATTTCCGGGAACATAACCCTCGCATATGTTAAGGATCTACTGTTTATTTTATCTTAGAAAAATTAAAAAATCTATTGTTATTTTATTACATTCTTATTTCATAAATTTCCATTTAGTGGTGAAATTACGAGTGCTGGCACATGAATAATACACCTTTATTACTTTTATTTTCAGATTTTCAGCGGCAATATTTATTTAAGGACTTGGTGATCTAACGCAAAAAATTCAAGTTGTTTCTCCATGATGCAGGATTATAACAGGCCATACAATCGTCTTCCACTTCTTTCCCGAAGTAGGTTTGCTTCGAATGATATTTATTGCTTATGTTTGTGTTGTGTCACAAATAACCGAACATTAAAATTTTCATCATCATTTTCCAAATCGAAATAATGCTTTCATATCTGCAATTCCTCTGTATCAGTACATTTATCTATTTTCGACATCTTTCATTCCAACTACGCGAATCATTAGCCAATGAAAATACATTAATTCGCGCGATCCTTTTTGCGGAAGAACCTCAATATTGAGCATTCTGTATGCTCATCTTCCAAATAAAGACTAGTAGCCCTAAACTCGCTCAAACAGAACAGCGCGAAGCTAGACATGATACTAATCGCTAAAGATTTCTCACGACAACAAAAAGGACTCATCGCCGTTGCTAGAGAACCTGTATATCGTTACCGGGAGCACCGCCATAGAAACCGCTTTCAGACGGAAAGAAGGATTCCCGCGATATTAATTGTTTTGGTTTTCTCTGAACTTATGCTTCCACCAAAATCGGGTCCAAACGGAAAACCATTCAAATGCTGAAAACCTCCCAACAACATTTCTCCGAATTCTTCCGCCACATCATTTATCCACTCTCCCTCTCTTCCCCTTTCTCCCTTCCCCTCACTCTCTCCTCTTTCCTCTCTCCCTCATTCTCTCCCCCTCCCACCCTCTTTTTTCCTCCCCTTTCTCCCCTATTTTTTCTATCACTCTTTCTCGCCAATAAAGACATCTTTCTCTTTCCCCCCTCTCTCCCCTCCGTTTCTCTTCCTCCCTTCCCCCCTCCCTTCCTTTTTCTCTCCCTCTTTCTCTCTCCTCTATTTCTACCCTTCCTTCCCTCCCTCTTCCTCCTCTTTCCTTTCTTCCTCTTCCTCACGCTTTCTCTCTCCTCTCTTTCTCCTCTTCCCTTCCTTACTTTCTCTCCTCCTCCATCCCCCCTTTCTCCCTCATATGTGTCTCTATCTCCTTTTAATAATGCATGTGTTATCCACACTCGTCTCTCTCTAAAGAACTCTCTCTCTCTCTTCTCTTCAATGGAACAAGGGCTTCTTCTATTACCGCAGATCCCGCCATGCTTTCGACAAACTGCGTCGCTTCCTCTAACTCGCAATCTTTTTTCGCATTTGTGGAGTGCTGCTGCTTCCCTCCTCATCCCTATCCTATGTTCCAAAACGCGTTCGTCTGTTTGAAGATCCTCCCTCCCCACAATCCTCTCCCACCGCACCTACGACCGCCGCCGAACCCTCGCGCGTGATTGTAGTACCCGCTCCTTCGACTGTCGCTGCTCTCTTTCTTTTCCCATTGTCCTCCGACGAGCATCGATGTTCGAATCCTATGGACAACGGAGTTATTGCGTAAAGGGAGCGAAGAACCTCAGCCTCAGGTGCGTTCGCCATTCATGGCAGGTTTCAAATAAACACGATGCTCTGTCCGACACACAGTCAAACCCCGATTTAGCGCCACCGTTTGTCCGTCACTTACATTGACGTTAAAGGGGGAGGTTGCGGTAAATCGAGGCATATGCGTGCTGTATGTAATCATAAGATGGAAGTTCTTTCTACAACGATTCATGGGCGGTATGCGGGGGACGCTGAATCGTGGTCTGACTCTGGTTCAATATTTTCTTCTCAGGTGGATTTGTTTACGGAAAGGGTTTTTTTAAACGATTTATTATTATTAATGGCGTTGATTATTGGAAAATTCCAAACTATATAAGATAAAATCTTTATACAAAAGAATTCGAATTCTCTGAGATGGCAATTCTAGTAAAACTTAAAGTTACGTTAAAGGAGCAAATCTCCTTACTAGAGGATAAATATTCGTATTGAAAGAATAGAGAAGTTTGTGGGGCTCGAAGAAGAGTTTAATTAACACAAAATCCTTATAGCGTTTGATTATATTTGCCTTTCAAGTTAACGAGGGGATATTTAATGGGGTAATTTATAATATGAAATGAAAACTTTTTTGACGAAGCAATTAAAGTATGCAAAACACGCAAAGCGCGATTTATTTAAAAAACGAGAATAATATCGGCTGAAAGAGAGGATAAAATGAAAAATATTACTGCCCATGAAAGGGGAAATAATAAAAAAAAATCTATCACGCCTTATGACCGTTTTGGAAAAAAAATTTAAATGTTTATTTTTTATCCGTGCGGAGAAATTTACCTCACGAGGTAAACATAAAAGGTGCCAATCAGCCCGCTATAGAAATAAATGAGATGATCTCGAAATTTTTTAAAGTATTTTTTTAAGGTCCCTAAATATGGTAAAACAAGAGGAAGTGAGGATGAAAGAGGTAGACAGGGGGAGAAGCAAGATAGAGAGAGGGAAACGAAGAGGAAAGAGAGCGGAAAACGGCAAGATAGAAGCTGAACGGATGGGAGATAGAAGGAGGGAAGAGAGAAAGGGAGAGGGAACTGATCCAACAAATCAGAGGAAAAAACAAAGGATATATTGAAAACTCACTAATTTTATAAGAAAGAGATGAAAGAATGGACGGAGGCCGCTTTACGCGGATAAAAAGGGGAGGGAATTTGGAGTGGATTGAAAAGGGGAAGTGGGAGGGAGAAGAGAGGAAGGAAGCGAGAGAGAGAGAGAGAGAGAGAAAGAACGAGGGGTGTGAGGGAGTAGGAGAGAGAGAGAGAGAGGACTCGAACGAAGTAGAAGAGAGCGAGAAAAAGAAGAGAGATACGCAGATTTTTTAAATAAAAAAATATTCCCCAGAACTTCACAAAGGGTATGAAAAAAATGGTCGAAGAAGAAAAAATAAAAGATGTCGACTGATTAATTGATTGATGTAAGCCTTTCCTCATCTTTTTTTTATTTCGGATCGAGTGGAAGAGGGGTAGGGTAGAGTATGTCGGGAGAGGGGGGAGACGGATTTTGGAGGGAAGGGAGAAAAACCATTCTCTGAAAAAGTATAGAAAAACCACGGTAATTGGATATGACCATATATATATATATATATATATATATATATATATATATATATATATAACTATAACAACTTACGGAAAAGGAAAGGTAAAATGAATATATGGATGTCAACAAGGTGTTGGGATGAGGAAACCCAGTGAGCACTCACCAATCAGACGACTTCAGGTTGGCGAGGCCCCGGGGATGTCGAAGCGACACACGTAAAATAACACAAAAACACAGAAACATCACAAACGTAAAGCTTTCGGAACTACTCCTTCTTCAGCTACAGAGAGAGAGAGAGCTACGTGTGTCGCTTCGACATCCCCGGGGCCTCGCCAACCTGAAGTCGTCTGATTGGTGAGTGCTCACTGGGTTTCCTCATCCCAAAACCTTGTTGACATCCATATATATATATATATATATATATATATATATATATATATATATATATATATATATATATATATATATATATATATTTTATAGGGCCGAGGAGCTAAAAGTAGAAAGAGACAAGGGTATACCGGCGTGCACATGAGCGAAGCGCTTGCTTTATTTCACTTCTAAGAGATGCGAGGATAAAGATAAATAGATACACGGGCCCGCATTTAGAAGGGGTTGCATTTTTTCGGCCAAAGAGTAAAAAAAAACGCATAGCATAATGCACATCAAGGGTTATGCAGATGAGATAAAAGAAACGAGAGGGTTTGGGCACGAGAAGGGGTCGAAAAGCGTCGAGAGAGCGGAGAGGGATAGCTCAAAAGCCCAGTTTTCGGCCCGTTTTGCGGAGAGACGGGCAAAAACAAAAGAATAAACAGGAGCGTAGCGCTCCCTCGCAAGTTCCTTCTCCGTCTCTGTCCATCCTCCCTTATTTCCCTGACTCCGCCCAACGCAAACCCTTCCTCTTCCCCACCTCCCCCTCGATTATTTCCCAATCCCCTTTTCCATCTCAGAATCCTTCCCTCCCTTTCCCAACCTTCCATGCGCTATATATATCTCTGAATCGAATCGAACCCCATCCCTACTGCAGATAAAGAAAAAATCAAATCAAAAACGTACGAAAAACGCAAAACGAAAACGCATTACGAAGTCATATTCTGTCACTGGGCTGAGGTCAGAATTTTCCTCGAGGACAGGAATCTCAACTCAAAAAGAATGTATTTTAAACTCAAAGGATTCGCGTTTCTTCTGTTTTTATTTCCGGATTTGTTCTGCGGCAGTATTACTTTTTTAGTGGGTTTGTCGGTATGCGGGTGCGTGGAAAGACGTGATAGGCAGGAGGAGAGTGGCGAAAAGAAGAAAAAGTAATATTTTTGGAAGGGGAGGTCTCTGTTTTGTCGGTGCTTTTGGATGATGGGAGCTGTTTCAGAGTGGGAGGGGACAAACGAGAGTGAGGGAAGGGTATGGGAGAGGAATAAGACCGCCACCGATGAAAGATGGGAGAGGAGAGTGGGGAGGGGGAGGAGAGGGTAGAGAGGGAGGAGAGGGGGGGGCGTAGAGGGAGAAGGATGAGATTAGCGAGGGGATGAACTGCCGCGCGTGTTGCCCCATCTGGTGCTTGCGCAGAGGCAGCGGCGGCGGCGCGGTGCCTCTGGTGGTGGTGATTGGTGAAGTAGGCGGGAGTTTGGGCGCGGGAATAGGGCAAAAGATGGAGCAAGAGAGGGAAGCACTGGTTCGTTCGAGCTTTACTTTTTATGCGATTAATTTCTAGTACGGGTCCCACAATGAGTTCGGACAAGGAAGAGAAGGATACGCCGAGACACAGGACGCGGGTGGGAGCTTTCAAAACCTAAACAAACAACAATCCGGTACAGAAGAGAGAGAAAATGGGATAGAGAGAGGGAGCGATTGCTTCTATGGATACCTCTTTTCTTTTTTGTTTACAAAAAGAAACCGTACTCGTAGTTTCCGCAGAATCGGTATTCGCGGGGGAGATTTTTCTAACGAATGACCATGGGCCTCTGAAGTATTTTTTTGTTTTCCACTTCATTTTTCATCATTATCTCTTCTCTGTGCAATTGACGGTTATTATCAAACTAACCCGAAAATAATAATGGGAGTTGTGCCAGAGATTTAGAGAAATTTTCATAAGTTGCGTGATGCTCTTTTCTTCTGACTAAAAGCTATGAAAATTTTTGTCACTTATTTATAAAATATCATAAAGTTAAATGAATGTTATTGCAGCACAAATAAAATGCTGAAAAGGCTTAACCTTTGAAAACTTTTTGAAACATATCATGGAGTATGGTGAAAAACTCTCATGATAATACATAAAAATTTAAAAAAGTAAACATTCACTCCTAGAGTTATTTGCGTGTGTACTCAAGCCACGCAATATTTTAGCGAAAATGAAAAGCGAATTCGAAATAAATAGCCTTCCTTTCACATCAACCAATTGCGACGAATAGGTAGTACTACATAGTTGAGCGCCCATTTCTCGCGCATAAATATATTTGTTTATCCTTGGCTTAACCAGGTATGAATTTAACAGCTGTTTAAAAAGTATTTAATGTTGCACTAATGTTGGAAAATGTCGCTTATCTGATTTAAGAAGCCTGTTTGAATACAGTAGCCAATTACAAATTATTTTATTTTCTAAACACCCGATTGAAATCCGATTATTTAAGCGTCGTTTATAATACCCCTACACATAACGTGGGTAACGCGTCAATTCTCTTGTCGTCCACACGCTCCAACTTATCTGCTCAAAGGTATTTTTCCCCACCGTTATGTTGTACGCAATCAGCTTTACTCCTGCCCGATTTGGCTGACGCCATATACCATAGCCTGTTATTAAAGCAGTTGTTAGTTCGTCCCCCAGGAGGCGCACATGACGCACATATTTCAAAAGTTATTCAACAGCCGATTCGGCAGGGATGGCGCGTGATGATCGTAATTTAATTGTCCCACGATGCCGCGCAGGAATCCCAAATTATAGGCCTCTCGTGGGACGGGTCCCATAGATGGAAATACCTTGACCAGAATCCGTGAGATTTCTCCTTTGATTCTACGGCAGACACGTATCATTGCCTCACTGGGAAGCTCTTAAAACGATTGGAATTCTGTTTCCCGAAACAAGAGCCTCCGGCTGAGCAAATGGACAAACATAAACAAGTAACAAGCCAATCGAAGTAATTCTTCCACATTAATCGACAGAAGTAATGTCCTCCCCCCCAATTAAGCGAACCATAACGTAATTTTCCATTTAGATCGAAAAAGTATGTATCCAGAATGCGATTGTAGAACTTTTCTCATTCAAAATTGTATGAATTTAGATGGAAGGTGATATCTCCAAATCTCTCTTTCGCATCATAAAAAAGCCACTTTTTATAAAAAGAGTGTCGCTATTACTTTAAAGTAGCCGCAAAGTTATTTAGGGCAGTGATCCAAAGATTCTACGTTATATCGATTTCACCACATCAAAATTTATTCACATAAGATGTTTCCATAACATAATTGGTATTTTTTGTAAAAATTATCGATTTTCAGGAGATGTCTTACTGGTAATAATAATGGCGTGTAGTTTACTAAAGGTCTACGCAATTTCCAATAAATTGACTATTTTCATTTTAAATGTTTAAAAAAATCCCATCATAGGACCCTGAGAGATCTTTAATTGATTCGCAGATGTCTTCAAAAAGAAAGTATCATTGTACGAAGAGTATATACGTAGTTATCAGTAAAGTCAGAAGACTCTTAAGGAAAATACAAAACTGGCGATCGAAAAAATTACAAATTTAGGCAAGCCATGCTTGCAGTAATCGTCCCCACCTTGCCATGAGAACGATGCGGTGGGCGTAGACGGGCACTTCCTCCCTGCCCAAAAGGAACACCACGTCCGCAGAGTCCTTGTCCTCCGAGAGCTTCTGCAAGTCCTCTAGCAACTGCGGCACCCCGGACAGGCTCTGCTGCGTCGTCTTCCCAGCATCCCCGCTGCCCCTCTCCGACCCCACGGCCACGGATGACGCCGTGGCCACTCGAGCGCTCATCCTGCCGCACACCCCCAAGGCCTTGTTAGCGCCTCCGGCACCGCCCCCTCCGCCGCCCCCCTTGGCCCTGGCCCGCCCTCTCGAATCGTCCACCTTGGTGGGTGTGGACCTCTTCAGGTGCTGCGCAGGCAATTTGAAGGAAAAGAAGTGTTAGGACGAACGCAGCTGCATACCATACTTGAGAGTGGTTGCCAACCGTATAGCTTAGCAACAAATCTCCAACAGAAAGGCTTTTAGACATTCGCTAGAGATTTGAAATGGTCAAGCTCTAAAAAAATTGTGACTTTAAAGAGAACATGCTACTATGCCTTATTTAAAATATCGGTGCCTATTGTTTTTCATGCATGTCTGCAAAGACCATACGATAAGTGCATATAATGTGTGGATTAAATCCCCTATTGTTCTTCCCCATTTCAGCATAGTACTACGAATAAAATACGTAGTATGTCGCATTATAAAATTCTCCCAGAAGCTATCCCTAACATGCAGTATTAAAAAAACTAGGTATTTTCACGCATGTGGCTGTGGATACTGCGATCAGGTGGAGAAACTCGCTGAGAAATGTTGCTTAATTTTAAAGCTGCGACGTAGCAGTACGCTCTTTACATACGGAACAAACTTACGTTCAAAGTAAGTTCAACTTATGATTTAGGTAAGAAATCTCAAAGCTGCCATAACCTCGCTTCTACTATGAGTAGTGGAAGATATAACCCTGAAGTCATATAGAGATATGAAACAATACATAGATGTTTAATATTTAGGAATTGTGTGATGTTTTTTTAATCAAAACATATACCATGTTATCTTTTTGCCAAACATTATGTTTGCTAAGCATTCTGGGAAGTTGACTTAATATCAATGGAAAGAGCTTTGAATGGTGCAGCTACTAGGGAGACCAAAATTTAAGGATACTATTTTTAATAATTAAGGCATCACATCGGTCGCAAAAATAGATGTATGACGATAATTTTTCAAGTGAATACTTCGTTCGCAAACAAAAAATTTACGTGGAAATGGAGAAATATTAGGTATGATCTCTTCAAATACAAAACCAATTTCTTGATGTCAATGACTGCCGCATTGTTTGAAAATGTCCATTTTTATTCCCTGATCAACATATTTCCCTTATTCGAATGACGTTCCGAACGATCATTATCAAACGAGTTAAATACAGGCATAGAATGGTAGCGTGGCCGAGCGGTCCAAGGTGCTGATTTTAGGAACCAGTCTTTCCGGAGGCGTGGGTTCAAATCCCACCGCTGTACAGTGGGTTAAATTGCAAATCTAGGTTGACAAAATGTCATTTAGCTAATGTCAAAAAATATGTTTCTTTTTATCACAATGTAAACTTGAATACATTTAGCATCACAATCTATAACAGCTAATTAATTTGGCAACTTTGTACAGAAATGACAGCGTTGCAAACTTGACACAATAGACCACAGTGAGTTTTCGTACTCTCTCGTGGCATCACGGTTGTAGGAGTTCTGTGTAAATTGGTTGTGTTCTGTATATTGAAGTTTACAAATTAAGGTATGTTATTCGTTATTTACCTAAATAATCATGTACTTACTTATTTATTTTTCATATTTACTGCGTAAATTATGTCACAATAACTATATGTAAAAAAATCAGTATATAATGTTTGAAGAGGCCTGCAAAAAAATCCCTATTAGGTCCCGCCATTTTATTTAGTTCAATTTATAAACTGATTCTTATTGATTACTAAATAATTAAATTCAGGTGCCACAACCCGCCACCTCATGCGTTATTCTATTATTTCATTCACTTATTCAAGTTCTAGAAACGTCATATATGAGTTTCGGCGAAACGAGATTCAGTGTCAGTGATTCTTTCTCTCTCTTGACGGCATTGGTTTATGATTTCTGTATAAATTGATTTTGTTCTGTATAATGGAGGTTACAAATGAAGGTATGTTCTTTTTTATTTACGTAAATAATCATGTATTTACTTGTTTATTTTTCATTTGTCTTGCATTGCATTTATAAGTTGATCCCTATAGATCAGGGGTCGGCAACCTTTTCTGCATAGCGGGCCACATTTGCAGTTATGAATGTTTCGGAGGGCCGCATTGGGAGTCAAGAAAGCCTCGGTGGGCCGGATGAGCGAATAAATCAGAAGTTTTCTAGAGATTCTGTGATTTCATATGAACGAAATGAAGTCTACGTAATTTACTAGCGTTAAAACTTCACCCGAAAAGTTTTTGAGACCATAATTTTACTCAAAAAATATATAATTGTCCATGAGAAATTTTCCTGATCACTTTTTCATTACAGCTTTGCGGGCCGCATAAAGCGTTATCGAGGGCCCCTTGGCCCGCGGGCCGTAGGTTGCCGACCCCTGCTATAGATCACTAAACAATGAAATTCAGATGCCGTAGACCAGGGGTCTGCAACCTTTTCAGCCTTGAGGGCGCATTTGCGAATTCAGAGAAGGATTGCAGGCGCCAATTGGAGGTACACAGAACAATAAAGCTAAAAGAAATGGATTGGATTCATTTTTTATTTTCAAACAAAAATATTTTGTTTTGAAGAGAAAATTTATTAATAATAAAGAAGGTGAATCTTGAAATTTTTACTGAGAAAATTGAATTTGCACTTCTTCTGTACTATCTTAGTGCACGTCCCCAGCAAATTACTCGCCATAGCCCTAGTAGCGGGCGCCAAGGAATTTTATGAAGAGCGCAATGGCATCCGCGGGCGCCGTGTTTAGGGGCGTTTTTATTCTGTTATTTGAGACGTACTCAATTTCTAGAAGATTCCTATTTGAGGTTTGGCGAAACGAGAGTGATAGAACGAGACGGAACTATAGTGTGTGCGCTTATATTCTGAAAAAATGTGAGCAAGAGCATTGTGCCGAAGATGTTAAGCAGTGTATAAAAAAACACTAAAACAGTTTTGTAGTAATCTGTCGACAGGGCGGACAGCAGGTAATAAAACATTGATCCGATTTATGCTGAAAAACTCCAAGTAGTTGGAGGAAGATTTGACTTTACCAGAAATAGTCAGGAGCGCGATTTCCAACAGGTTACAGCAGGGGTCGGCAAGGTTTTTTCTCTCGGGTGCCACTCTACCAATATTCATAATTTGTAGTAGTCCGCGCGTGCCAAGCGCACATAAAATACTGATCCATGGTTCGGAAATAATAAAATCAGCCATATTGCCTATAGGACAGTTTTCCGAAGACGCACAAGAAGCGCGAAATAAGGACTGCAAAAGATACAGAGAGGGACACCTTAGAGGATTTATTACACATATATACTTTTGTCCACCTAGATTTGCAATTTAACCCACTGAGCGCTGCCTTAAATATTTTGAACTTAAGGCGAAGAATGCTAAAGTAGGTATTTTTGCTCGAAAACATTAATGTATTTCCAAACAAATATTGGGCCATGAATCACAAACATCCGAGTTTTGCTCTGTTTACTTAGCAATGAACAACTAAAGGCGGTTTGCGTGTTACAGTTCACGATGAATTTTTTCCGTCTGAAAGCTCGACCACGCATTCTATTCCTCTCCGTCGTCCAGCGCGTGGTCCGTCGTCTCTTGCGTTCACTCATTCGTGACCTTCCTCGCATACTTCACGTGGCGGCGTGCTCTCACCCACTCTCTGTCTCTTCGACCGAGTCTGGCGACGGCCACAGTCCTCTCACCGGCCGAGAGACGGGAATCGAACTCGTGCGTCTGAAGCATCACATGAAGTGGATTGAACTAATCTATTTATTATACCCTTCTGGGTTGTTTGAACATAGCGAAAGGTTAAAAGTACTCTAGGAGAAGCGTTAAAGACCACGTATTTATATTTTGTCAGTGACCGTGGAGCAAATATTAAAGCTGCTCTGAAAATTTTCAATAAAATCAATTGTGCGGCACACTTAATAAATAATGTTGTAGCTATTTCTATTTCTTCTAATGAAACATCATTTGCTTTAATTCAGAAGTGTAGAAAAATTGTGAAATACTTTAAAAAATGCTTACAAGGTGTGCTGAAATCTACTTTGAAAGTATAGCAGGCAACGAGGCAGCTGATGTCGCTTCTAAGGATGCCCTGGGAAACCCAGAGGTGCAAATGGATCTCGTGCCTTGGAGAGACCTTCGTGCGATGTTTTGTGGCGCACTGCAGAAGGAGTGGCAAGCCTCATGGCAAAACCTCGAAAACAACAAATTACGCACAATCAAGGTCAGTACCGGTGCATGGCAATCATCTGTCAGGAATAGTAGAAGGGAGGAGGTGGTCATCACGCGATTGAGGATAGGCCACTGTGCCTTAACCCACTCGTACATTTTTACTACCCCACGTGTACAACCTCGATGTGATGACTGCGACACTTTTCTTACCATAAGACACCTCCTGACAGAATGCCAAAGATACCTTGAGTTGCGTAGGAAATGCAATATCAGGGGACGTATAAGAGACATCCTAGGTGATGACACAACTAGGATGAATGAAGTTTTATTATTTTTAACGGAGGCTGGACTTTTCCAACGATTTTAAATTCTATTCTTTTCTATTTTTATTTTATTATTTATTTATATATATGTGTGTGTATATGTATATATGTATATATAATCATTAAATTGTAAATATTAACCCTTTGACGAAGGTGCAAAATGACCCTCGATGTCGACGCACCAGTATAAATGAAGAACTACTAATACTACTACTTTGAAAAGAGACGTATACGCACGATGGAATTCAATTCTTCGCATGATCTCTTCAATACATGAAAATTGGGAGGTTATTTACAATATTTTAATTGAAAAAAGATGAGTGATATGATTTGTGATGTTGAAAAGAAAGATTTATTAGATTTAGTAGAATACCTCAATCCATTCCAGAAAGCGTTGATTGAATTGGAAGGAGAAAAATATCCAACAATACTTGTGGCATTTGAATATAAACGATCATTAAGAAATAGGTTCAACAGAATCTAACATCATGAAACTTTTAAAAACTCCAGGTAAAACTTATTATTTAGAAAATGTGGAAATTCAGCACATTCATAAAATTTCTGTTTTTCTTCACCGCTTCTAAAGAGTTTGAAAATGTTAAAAAACGAAGAAAAGTATGAAATCTATGAAAAAGTTAAAGTAAGTATTGCTAACATTAAAAAGGAGAAGGGATATGAAATCGAATCCGTGACACCAAATCCGTGTACGCTTGTAGAGCAACCGATGAAAAGGTATAAAATATCAGACACCTTAGTTCAGTTTATGGATACAGACATAGCAAATGATCATATTTCTCCAGATGAATTGACTGAATATATCGACTTAAAACTATCTGACGACATAACTAATAATTTTGATTTGATGAAATGGTGGGATAAGCAAAAGAATTGTTTGCAAAATTGAAGTATTTTAGCGAATCTTATTTTTGCAATACCAGCAACCAGTGCTCCATCAGAGAGGTGTTTTTCATTGGCAGGGCATGTTAGTGAAAGAAGAAACAGTTTAGGTCCCGCAAACGTAGATGATGTCCTATTTTTAAATAGTCATTTTAAATTTCAGGGTACTAATAATTAACGTTTCCTTTTTTCAATTAAATTATTTTGTAAAATTTGTAATTTTTGTAAAAATAAATTTTAGATACTTTAAATACCTTTTTCGATCTTAAAAATTAATGCTTATGTACAATTGCTCAGTAAAAGTTGTTTAAAATGAAAAAAATAGAAGAAATGCCATCAAGATTCTAACCTGTTCCGCGATATGAATTGGCATCCAATATTTAATCACTTGCAAGTAATGCATAGGTAATTGGGGTGGCGCTCCATGACTTTGGCGTTCCGAGCAGCAACCCGGCTCGCTCGTACCTCGGGTCGACCGTGATGATAACATAAATCGTAAAGAATGCCTTTGGAAAATCTGTGTACTCCGACATGGAGTAGATATTTCCATTCCTGTTTCAATGTGAAAATGTGTTTAAAAATTATTCACGAGCGTAATTGCAAAGAGTTATTCATGAAAATTCTGTAGTTGAGAGTAACTAGTAAGAACTAATGAAATTATATTCAGTATTCTGTATGGAAAAAGTCATGTGCTAAACATATCAGTTTTGTAATTTATTCGAAAATAACTTTTGGTTTGATTCGATACCAGTTCAGTTCCTCTTAACTAATTAAATAAACTTTATTCTACGGTTTGAACAAACGTATAAGACCCAGCTTTATTACCCCATTGTCCAGCTCAAAAATTAAAATATCCATATATCGGTTACAGATAACTCTTACCTGAGGAACATTATGACTACAGTAGTCAGTCGAGGACAAAACCTATGTTTATATGGCGAAGTAAGTGAACAAGCGGGGTTGAAACCTTTCAAAAAGTAATATCAACTAAGCCTTTAACGTTTATATTAAGAAATGCCCATGTCACACCCTTCAAACTATACAATCGACGATAAAAAATATCAGAGTAGTGCAGTGGAAGCTCGCTGGGCCCATAACTCAGAGGTCATTGGATCGAAACCGCGCTCTGCTTGGATTTATTTCATTCGTTACTTATACATTAAGGAATACCCATATAAGAATTTCTTTAAACGTTTATTTTTAGAGATCTGTGCGATTGAGATAAGAGTGCGTGTGTAAGCTTGGTCTTATTTTTAGGCTGTTTGGTGTCTGTCGTTCTCGGGAAGCGCATAAACCATCCGACATTTGTTTGAGATTTCACCCTGGCAAGGATTAATTTTCCTCAAACTTGATATATTTGATTATTTATCTCAAAAACATTACTGATTTTTACAGTTAAGAAATAAATTTTAAAGAATACCGATGATAAATATCTCCTAAAATCCATTCTACGACGAACAAAGGAGCAGTGGAAGCGTGCTGGGCCCATAACCCAGACGTCCGTGGATCGAAACCACGCTCAGCTAAGATTTTTTCATGTGTTATATTCACATTAAGAATTACCCATCTTAAAATCTCTCCTAAAATCCAATCCACATACAAAACAAGCAGAGTGGCGCAGTGGAAGCGTGCTGGGCCCATAACCCAGAGGTCCGTGGATCGAAACCACGCTCTGCTAGGATTTTTTTAATGTGTTATATTCACATTAAGAATTACCCATCTTAAAATCTCTCCTAATATCCAATCCACATATAAAAGAAGCAGAGTGGCGCAGTAGAAGCGTGCTGGGCCCATAACCCTGAGGTCCGTGGATCGAAACCACGCTCTGCTAGGATTTTTTTCATTTGTTTTATTCATACTGAGGACTACCCATGTTAAAATGTCTCCTAATATCCAATCCACATATAAAATACGCAGAGTGGCGCAGTGGAAGCGTGCTGGGCCCATAACCCAGAGGTCCGTGGATCGAAACCACGCTCTGCTAGGATTTTTTTCATTTGTTTTATTCATAGTAAGGACTACCCATGTTAAAATCTCTCCTAATATCCAATCCCAATTTAAAACAACCAGAGTGGAGCAGAGGAAGCGTGCTGGGCCCATAACCCAGAGGTCCGTGGATCGAAACCACGCTCTGCTAGGATTTTTTTCATTTGTTTTATTCATACTGAGGACTACCCATGTTAAAATCTCTCCTAATATCCAATCCCCATTTAAAACACGCAGAGTGGAGCAGTGGAACAGTGCTGGGCCCATAACCCAGAGGTCCGTGGCTCGAAACCACGCTCTGCCAGGAATTTTTTCATTTGTTTTATTCATACTAAGGACTACCCATGTTAAAATCTGTACTAATATCCAATCCCCAATTATAACAAGCAGAGTGGAGCAGTGGAAGCGTGCTGGGCCCATAACCCGGAGGTCCGTGGATCGAAACCACGCTCTGCTAGGATTTTTTTCATGTGTTATATTCACATTAAGAAATACCCATCTTAAAATCTCTCCTAATATCCAATCCACATATAAAAGAAGCAGAGTGGCGCAGTGAAAGCGTGCTGGGCCCATAACCCTGAGGTCCGTGGATCGAAACCACGCTCTGCTAGGATTTTTTCATTTGTTTTATTCATACTGAGGACTACCCATGTTAAAATCTCTCCTAATATCCAATCCCCATTTAAAACAAGCAGAGTGGCGCAGTGGAAGCGTGCTGGGCCCATAACCCAGAGGTCCGTGGATCGAAACCACGCTCTGCTAGGATTTTTTTCATTTGTTATGTTCACATTAAGAACTACCCATCTTATAATCTCTCCTAATATCCAATCCCCAATTAAAAAAAGCAGAGTGGAGCAGTCGAAGCGTGCTGGGCCCATAACCCAGAGGTCCGTGGATCGAAACCACGCTCTGCTAGGATTTTTTTCATTTGTTTTATTCATACTAAGGACTACCCATGTTAAAATCTCACCTAATATCCAATCCACATATAAAACAAGCAGAGTGGCGCAGTGGAAGCGTGCTGGGCCCATAACCCAGAGGTCCGTGGATCGAAACCACGCTCTGCTAGGATTTTTTTCATTTGTTTTATTCATACTGAGAACTACCCATGTTAAAATCTCTCCTAATATCCAATCCCCATTTAAAACAAGCAGAGTGGCGCAGTGGAAGCGTCCTGGGCCCATAACCCAGAGGTCCGTGGATCGAAACCACGCTCTGCTAGGATTGTTTTCATTTGTTTTATTCATACTGAGGACTACCCATGTTAAATCTCTCCTAATATCCAATCCACATATAAAACAAGCAGAGTGGCGCAGTGGAAGCGTGCTGGGCCCATAACCCAGAGGTCCGTGGATCGAAACCACGCTCTGCTAGGATTTTTTTCATTTGTTTTATTCATACTGAGGACTACCGATGAAAAAATCTCTCCTAATATCCAATCCACATATACAACAAGCAGAGTGGCGCAGTGGAAGCGTGCTGGGCCCATAACCCAGAGGTCCGTGGATCGAAACCACGCTCTGCTAGGATTTTTTTCATTTGTTTTATTCATATTTAAGACTACCCATGTTAAAATGTCTCCTAATATCCAATCCACATATAAAACAAGCAGAGTGGCGCAGTGGAAGCGTGCTGGGCCCATAACCCAGAGGTCCGTGGATCGAAACCACGCTCTGCTAGGATTTTTTTCATTTCTTTTATTCATAGTAAGGACTACCCATGTTAAAATCTCTCCTAATATCCAATCCCCATTTAAAACAACCAGAGTGGAGAAGAGGAAGCGTGCTGGGCCCATAACCCAGAGGTCAGTGGATCGAAACCACGCTCTGCTAGGATTTCTTTCATTTGTTATGTTCACATTAAGAATTACCCATCTTAAAATCTCTCCTAATATCCAATCCCCAATTAAAACAAGCAGAGTGGCGCAGTGGAAGCGTGCTGGGCCCATAACCCAGGGGTCCGTGGATCGAAACCACGCTCTGCTAGGATTTTTTTCATGTGTTATATTCATACTAAGGACTACCCATGTTAAAATCTCTCCTAATATCCAATCCACATATAATAGAAGCAGAGTGGCGCAGTGGAAGCGTGCTGGGCCCATAACCCAGAGGTCCGTGGATCGAAACCACGCTCTGCTAGGTTTTTTTTCATGTGTAATATTCACATTAAGATTTACCCATCTTAAAATCTCTCCTAATATCCAATCCACATATAAAACAAGCAGAGTGGCGCAGAGGAAGCGTGCTGGGCCCATAACCCAGAGGTCCGTGGATCGAAACCCCGTTCTGCTAGGATTTTTTTCATTTGTTTTATTCATACTGAGGACTACCCATGTTAAAATCTCTCCTAATATCCAATCCACATTTAAAACAAGCAGAGTGGCGCAGTGGAAGCGGGATGGGACCATAACCCAGAGGTCCGTGGATCGAAACCACGCTCTGCTAGGATTTTTTTCATTTGTTTTATTCATACTGAGGACTACCCATGTTAAAATCTCTCCTAATATCCAATCCACATATAAAACAAGCAGAGTGGCGCAGTGGAAGCGTGCTAGGCCCATAACCCAGAGGTCCGTGGATCGAAACCACGCTCTGCTAGGATTTTTTTCATGTGTTATATTCACATTAAGAATTACCCATCTTAAAATCTCTCCTAATATCCAATACACATATAAAACAAGCAGAGTGGAGCAGTCGAAGCGTGCTGGGCCCATAACCCAGAGGTCCGTGGATCGAAACCACGCTCTGCTAGAATTTTTTTGATTTGTTTTATTCATACTGAGGACTACCCATGTTAATATCTCTCCTAATATCCAATCCCCATTTAAAACAAGCAGAGTGGCGCAGTGGAAGCGTGCTGGGCCCATAACCCAGAGGTCCGTGGATCGAAACCACGCTCTGCTAGAATTTTTTTCATTTGTTTTATTAACACTAAGAACTACCCATCTTATAATCTCTCCTAATATCCAATCCACATATAAAACAAGCAGAGTGGTGCAGTGGAAGCGTGCTGGGCCCATAACCCAGAGGTCCGTGGATCGAAACCACGCTCTTCCAGGATTTTTTCATTTGTTTTATTCATACTGAGGACTACCCATGATAAAATCTCTCCTAATATCCAATCCACATATAAAACAAGCAGAGTGGCGCAGTGGAAGCGTGCTGGGCCCATAACCCAGAGGTCCGTGGATCAAAACCACGCTCTGCTAGGATTTTTTTCATTTGTTTTATTCATACTGAGGACTACCCATGTTAAAATCTCTCCTATTATCCAATCCCCATTTAAAACAAGCAGAGTGGAGCAGTGGAAGCGTGCTGGGCCCATAACCCAGAGGTCCGTGGATCGAAACCACGCTCTGCTAGGATTTTTTTCATTTGTATTATTCATACTCAGGACTACCCATGTTAAAATGTCTCCTAATATCCAATCCACATATAAAACAAGCAGAGTGGCGCAGTGGAAGCGTGCTGGGCCCATAACCCAGAGGTCCGTGGATCGAAACCACGCTCTGCTAGGATTTTTTTCATTTGTTTTATTCATAGTAAGGACTACCCATGTTAAAATCTCTCCTAATATCCAATCCCCATTTAAAACAACCAGAGTGGAGCAGAGGAAGCGTGCTGGGCCCATAACCCAGAGGTCCGTGGATCGAAACCACGCTCTGCTAGGACATTATTCACGTGTTATATTCACATTAAGAATTACCCATCTTAAAATCTCTCCTAATATCCAATCCACTTATAAAACAAGCAGAGTGGCGCAGAGGAAGCGTGCTGGGCCCATAACCCAGAGGTCCGTGGATCGAAACCACGCTCTGCTAGGATTTTTTTCATTTGTTTTATTCATACTGAGGACTACCCATGTTAAAATCTCTCCTAATATCCAATCCCCATTTAAAACAACCAGAGTGGAGCAGAGGAAGCGTGCTGGGCCCATAACCCAGAGGTCCGTGGATCGAAACCACGCTCTGCTAGGATTTTTTTCATGTGTTATATTCACATTAAGAATTACCCATCTTAAAATCTCTCCTAATATCCATTCCACACATAAAAGAAGCAGAGTGGCGCAGTGGAAGCGTGCTGGGACCATAACCTAGAGGTCCGTGGATCGAAACCACGATCTGCTAGGATTTTTTTCATTTGTTTTATTCGTACTGAGGACTACCCATGTTAAAATCTCTCCTAATATCCAATCCCCATTTAAAACAAGCAGAGTGGCGCAGTGGAAGCGTGCTGGGCCCATAACCAATGGGTCCGTGGATCGAAACCACGCTCTGCTAGGATTTTTTTCATGTGTTTAATTAATACTAAGGACTACCTATGTTAACATCTCTCCTAATATCCAATCCACATAAACAACAAGCAGAGTGGCGCAGTGGAAGCGTGCTGGGCCCATAACCCAGAGGTCCGTGGATCGAAACCACGCTCTGCTAGGTTTTTTTTCATGTGTTATATTCACATTAATAATTACCCATCTTAAAATCTCTCCTAATATCCAATCCACATATAAAACAAGCAGAGTGGCGCAGAGGAAGCGTGCTGGGCCCATAACCCAGAGGTCCGTGGATCGAAACCACGCTCTGCTAGGATTTTTTTCATTTGTTTTATTCATACTGAGGACTACCCATGTTAAAATCTCTCCTAATATCCAATCCCCATTTAAAACAAGCAGAGTGGCGCAGTGGAAGCGTCCTGGGCCCATAACCCAGAGGTCCGTGGATCGAAACCACGCTCTGCTAGGATTGTTTTCATTTGTTTTATTCATACTGAGGACTACCCATGTTAAATCTCTCCTAATATCCAATCCACATATAAAACAAGCAGAGTGGCGCAGTGGAAGCGTGCTGGGCCCATAACCCAGAGGTCCGTGGATCGAAACCACGCTCTTCCAGGATTTTTTTCATTTGTTATATTCATACTGAGGACTACCCATGATAAAATCTCTCCTAATATCCAATCCACATATAAAACAAGCAGAGTGGCGCAGTGGAAGCGTGCTGGGCCCATAACCCAGAGGTCCGTGGATCGAAACCACGCTCTGCTAGGATTTTTTTCATTTGTTTTATTCATACTGAGGACTACCCATGTTAAAATCTCTCCTTTTATCCAATCCCTATTTAAAGGAAGCAGAGTGGAGCAGTGGAAGCGTGCTGGGCCCATAACCCAGAGGTCCGTGCATCGAAACCACGCTCTGCTAGGATTTTTTTCATTTGTTTTATTCATACTCAGGACTACCCATGTTAAAATGTCTCCTAATATCCAATCCACATATAAAACAAGCAGAGTGGCGCAGTGGAAGCGTGCTGGGCCCATAACCCAGAGGTCCGTGGATCGAAACCACGCTCTGCTAGGATTTTTTTCATTAGTTTTATTCATAGTAAGGACTACCCATGTTAAAATCTCTCCTAATATCCAATCCCCATTTAAAACAACCAGAGTGGAGCAGAGGAAGCGTGCTGGGCCCATAACCCAGAGGTCCGTGGATCGAAACCACGCTCTGCTAGGATTTTTTTCACGTGTTATATTCACATTAAGAGTTACCCATCTTAAAATCTCTCCTACTATCCAATCCACTTAGAAAACAAGCAGAGTGGCGCAGAGGAAGCGTGCTGGGCCCATAACCCAGAGGTCCGTGGATCGAAACCACGCTCTGCTAGGATTTTTTTCATTTGTTTTATTCGTACTGAGGACTACCCATGTTAAAATCTCTCCTAATATCCAATCCCCATTTAAAACAACCAGAGTGGAGCAGTGTAAGCGTGCTGGGCCCATAACCCCGAGGTCCGTGGATCGAAACCACGCTCTGCCAGGAATTTTTTCATTTGTTTTATTCGTACTGAGGACTACCCATGTTAAAATCTCTCCTAATATCCAATCCCCATTTAAAACAACCAGAGTGGAGCAGAGGAAGCGTGCTGGGCCCATAACCCAGAGGTCCGTGGATCGAAACCACGCTCTGCTAGGATTTTTTTCATGTGTTATATTCACATTAAGAATTACCCATCTTAAAATCTCTCCTAATATCCATTCGACACATAAAAGAAGCAGAGTGGCGCAGTGGAAGCGTGCTGGGCCCATAACCCAGAGGTCCGTGGATCGAAACCACGATCTGCTAGGATTTTTTTCATTTGTTTTATTCGTACTGAGGACTACCCATGTTAAAATCTCTCCTAATATCCAATCCCCATTTAAAACAAGCAGAGTGGCGCAGTGGAAGCGTGCTGGGCCCATAACCAATGGGTCCGTGGATCGAAACCACGCTCTGCTAGGATTTTTTTCATTTGTTTTATTCATACTGAGGACTAACCATGTTAAAATCTCTCCTAATATCCAATCCACATATAAAACAAGCAGTGTGGCGCAGTGGAAGCGTGCTGAGCCCATAACCCATAGGTCCGTGGATCGAAACCACGCTCTGCCAGGATTTTTTTCATTTGTTTTATTCATACTGAGGACTACCTATGTTAAAATCTCTCCTAATATCCAATCCCCATTTAAAACAAGCAGAGTGGCGCAGTGGAAGCGTGCTGGGCCCATAACCCAGAGGTCCGTGGATAGAAACCAAGCTCTGCTAGGATTTTATTCATTTGTTTTATTCATACTGAGGACTACCAATGTTAAAAAGTCTCCTAATATCCAATCCCCATTTAAAACAAGAAGAGTGGAACAGTGGAAGCGTGCTGGGCTCATAACCCAGAGGTCCGTGGATCGAAACCACGCTCTGCTAGGATTTTTTTCATTTGTTTTATTCATACTCAGGACTACCCATGTTAAAATCTCTCCTAATATCCAATCCACATATAAAACAAGGAGAGTGGCGCAGTTGAAGCGTGCTGGGCCCATAACCCAGAGGTCCGTGGATCGAAACCACGGTCTGCTAGTATTTTTTTCATTTGTTATATTCACATTAAGAACTACCCATCTTATAATCTCTCCTAATATCCAATCCACATATAAAACAAGCAGAGTGGCGCAGTGGAAGCGTGCTGTGCTCATAACCCAGAGGTCCGTGGATCGAAACCACGCTCTGCCAGGATTATTTTCATTTGTTTTATTCATACTGAGGACTACCCATGTTAAAATCTCTCCTAATATCCAATCCCCATTTAAAACAAGCAGAGTGGCACAGTGAAACGTGCTGGGCCCATAACTCAGAGGTCCGTGTATCGAAACCACGCTCTGCTAAGATTTTTTTCATTTGTTTTATTCATACTGAGGACTGAGGACCCATGTTAAAATCTCTCCTAATAACCAATCCACATATAAAACAAGCAGAGTGGCGCAGTGGAAGCGTGCTGGGCCCATAACGCAGAGGTCCGTGGATCGAAACCACGCTCTGCTAGGATTTTTTTCATTTGTTTTATTCATACTAAGGACTACCGATGTTAAAATCTCTCCTAATATCCAATCCACATATAAAACAAGCAGAGTGGCACAGTGGAAGCGTGCTGGGCCCATAACCCAGAGGTCCGTGGATCGAAACCACGCTCTGCTAGGATTTTTTTCATTTGTTTTATTCATACTAAGGACTACCCATGTTAAAATCTCTCCTAATATCCAATCCACATATAAAACAAGCAGAGTGGCGCAGTGGGAGCGTGCTGGGCCCATAACCCAGAGGTCCGTGGATCGAAACCACGCTCTGCTAGGATTTTTTTCATTTGTTTTATTAACACTAAGAACTACCCATCTTATAATCTCTCCTAATATCCAATCCACATATAAAATAAGCAGAGTGGCGCAGTGGGAGCGTGCTGGGCCCATAACCCAGAGGTCCGTTGATCGACACCACGCTCTGCCAGGATTTTTTTCATTTGTTTTATTCATACTAAGGACTACCCATGTTAAAATCTCTCCTAATAACCAATCCACATATAAAACAAGCAGAGTGGCGCAGTGGAAGCGTGCTGGGCCCATAACCCAGAGGTCCGTGGATCGAAACCACGCTCTGCTAGGATTTTTTTCATTTGTTTTATTCACACTAAGAACTACCAATCTTATAATCTCTCTTAATATCCAATCCCCATTTAAAACAAGCAGAGTGGAGCAGTGTAAGCGTGCTGGGCCCATAACCCCGAGGTCCGTGGATCGAAACCACGCTCTGCCAGGATTTTTTTCATTTGTTTTATTCGTACTGAGGACTACCCATGTTAAAATCTCTCCTAATATCCAATCCCCATTTAAAACAAGCAGAGTGGCGCAGTGGAAGCGTACTGGGCCCATAACTCAGAGGTCCGTGTATCGAAACCACGCTCTGCTAGGATTTTTTTCATTTGTTTTATTCATACTGAGGACTACCCATGTTAAAATCTCTCCTAATATCCAATCCACATATAAAACAAGCAGAGTGGCCCAGTGGAAGCGTGCTGGGCCCATAACCTAGAGGTCCGTGGATCGAAACCACGATCTGCTAGGATTTTTTTCATTTGTTTTATTCGTACCCATGTTAAAATCTCTCCTAATATCCAATCCCCATTTAAAACAAGCAGAGTGGCGCAGTGGAAGCGTGGTGGGCCCATAACCAATGGGTCCGTGGATCGAAACCACGCTCTGCTAGGATTTTTTTCATGTGTTATATTCATACTAAGGACTACCTATGTTAAAATCTCTCCTAATATCCAATCCACATATAAGAGAAGCAGAGTGGCGCAGTGGAAGCGTGCTGGGCCCATAACCCAGAGGTCCGTGGATCGAAACCACGCTCTGCTAGGTTTTTTTTCATGTGTTATATTCACATTAATAATTACCCATCTTAAAATCTCTCCTAATATCCAATCCACATATAAAACTAGCAGAGTGGCGCAGAGGAAGCGTGCTGGGCCCATAACCCAGAGGTCCGTGGATCGAAACCACGCTCTGCTAGGATTTTTTTCATTTGTTTTATTCATACTGAGGACTACCCATGTTAAAATCTCTCCTAATATCCAATCCCCATTTAAAACAAGCAGAGTGGCGCAGTGGAAGCGTGCTGGGCCCATAACCCAGAGGTCCGTGGATCGAAACCACGCTCTGCTAGGATTGTTTTCATTTGTTTTTTTCATACTGAGGACTACCCATGTTAAATCTCCCATAATATCCAATCCACATATAAAACAAGCAGACTGGCGCAGTGGAAGCGTGCTGGGCCCATAACCCAGAGGTCCGTGGATCGGAACCACGCTCTGCTAGGATTTTTTTCATTTGTTTTATTCATACTGAAGACTACCCATGTTAAAATCTCTCCTAATATCCAATCCACATATAAAACAACCAGAGTGGCGCAGTGGAAGCGTGCTGGGCCCATAACACAGAGGTCCGTGGATCGAAACCACGCTCTGCTAGGATTTTTTTCATTTGTTTTATTAACACTAAGAACTACCCATCTTATAATCTCTCCTAATATCCAATCCACATATAAAACAAGCAGAGTGGTGCAGTGGAAGCTTGCTGGGCCCATAACCCAGAGGTCCGTGGATCGAAACCACGCTCTTCCAGGATTATTTTCATTTGTTTTATTCATACTGAGGACTACCCATGTTAAAATCTCTCCTATTATCCAATCCCCATTTAAAGCAAGCAGAGTGGAGCAGTGGAAGCGTGCTGGGCCCATAACCCAGAGGTCCGAGGATCGAAACCACGCTCTGCCAGGATTTTTTTCATTTGTTTTATTCATACTGAGGACTACCTATGTTAAAATCTCTCCTAATATCCAATCCCCATTTAAAACAAGCAGAGTGGCGCAGTGGAAGCGTGCTGGGCCCATAACCCAGAGGTCCGTGGATCGAAACCACGCTCTGCTAGGATTTTTTTCATTTGTTTTATTCATACTGAGGTCTACCAATGTTAAAATCTCTCCTAATATCCAATCCCCATTTAAAACAAGCAGAGTGGAGCAGTGGAAGCGTGCTGGGCTCATAACCCAGAGGTCCGTGGATCGAAACCACGCTCTGCTAGGATTATTTTCATTTGTTTTATTCATACTCAGGACTACCCATGTTAAAATCTCTCCTAATATCCAATCCACATATAAAACAAGCAGAGTGGCGCAGTGGAAGCGTACTGGGCCCATAACCCAGAGGTCCGTGGATCGAAACCACGGTCTGCTAGGATTTTTTTCATTTGTTATATTCACATTAAGAACTACCCATCTTATAATCTCTCCTAATATCAAATCCACATATAAAACAATCAGAGTGGCGCAGTGGAAGCGTGCTGTGCTCATAACCCCGAGGTCCGTGGATCGAAACCACGCTCTGCCAGGATTTTTTTCATTTGTTTTATTCATACTGAGGACTGAGGACCCATGTTAAAATCTCTCCTAATATCCAATCCACATATAAAACAAGCAGAGTGGCGCAGTGGAAGCGTGCTGGGCCCATAACGCAGAGGTCCGTGGATCGAAACCACGCTCTGCTAGGATTTTTTTCATTTGTTTTATTCATACTAAGGACTACCGATGTTAAAATCTCTCCTAATATCCAATCCACATATAAAACAAGCAGAGTGGCACAGTAGAAGCGTGCTGGGCCCATAACCCAGAGGTCCGTGGATCGAAACCACGCTCTGCTAGGATTTTTTTCATTTGTTTTATTCATACTAAGGACTACCCATGTTAAAATCTCTCCTAATATCCAATCCACATATAAAACAAGCAGAGTGGCGCAGTGGGAGCGTGCTGGGCCCATAACCCAGAGGTCCGTGGATCGAAACCACGCTCTGCCGGGATTTTTTTCATTTGTTTTATTCATACTAAGGACTACCCATGTTAAAATCTCTCCTAATAACCAATCCACATATAAAACAAGCAGAGTGGCGCAGTGGAAGCGTGCTGGGCCCATAACCCAGAGGTCCGTGGATCGAAACCACGCTCTGCTAGGATTGTTTTCATTTGTTTTTTTCATACTGAGGACTACCCATGTTAAATCTCCCATAATATCCAATCCACATATAAAACAAGCAGACTGGCGCAGTGGAAGCGTGCTGGGCCCATAACCCAGAGGTCCGTGGATCGGAACCACGCTCTGCTAGGATTTTTTTCATTTGTTTTATTCATACTGAAGACTACCCATGTTAAAATCTCTCCTAATATCCAATCCACATATAAAACAACCAGAGTGGCGCAGTGGAAGCGTGCTGGGCCCATAACACAGAGGTCCGTGGATCGAAACCACGCTCTGCTAGGATTTTTTTCATTTGTTTTATTAACACTAAGAACTACCCATCTTATAATCTCTCCTAATATCCAATCCCCATTTAAAACAAGCAGAGTGGAGCAGTGTAAGCGTGCTGGGCCCATAACCCCGAGGTCCGTGGATCGAAACCACGCTCTGCCAGGATTTTTTTCATTTGTTTTATTCGTACTGAGGACTACCCATGTTAAAATCTCTCCTAATATCCAATCCCCATTTAAAACAAGCAGAGTGGCGCAGTGGAAGCGTGCTGGGTCCATAACCAATGGGTCCGTGGATCGAAACCACGCTCTGCTAGGATTTTTTTCATTTGTTTTATTCATACTGAAGACTACCCATGTTAAAATCTCTCCTAATATCCAATCCACATATAAATACAAGAAGAGTGGCGCAGTGGAAGCGTGCTGGGCCAATAACCCAGAGGTCCATGGATCGAAAACACGCTCTGCTAGGATTTTTTTCATTTGTTTTATTCACACTGAGAACTACCCATCTTATAATCTCTCCTAATATCCAATCCACATATAAAACAAGCAGAGTGGCGCAGTGGAAGCGTGCTGGGCCCATAACCAATGGGTCCGTGGATCGAAACCACGCTCTGCTAGGATTTTTTTCATGTGTTATATTCATACTAAGGACTACCTATGTTAAAATCTCTCCTAATATCCAATCCACATATAAGAGAAGCAGAGTGGCGCAGTGGAAGCGTGCTGGGCCCATAACTTAGAGGTCCGTGGATCGAAACCACGCTCTGCTAGGTTTTTTTTCATGTTTTATATTCACATTAATAATTACCCATCTTAAAATCTCTCCTAATATCCAATCCACATATAAAACAAGCAGAGTGGCGCAGAGGAAGCGTGCTGGGCCCATAACCCAGAGGTCCGTGGATCGAAACCACGCTCTGCTAGGATTTTTTTCATTTGTTTTATTCATACTGAGGACTACCCATGTTAAAATCGCTCCTAATATCCAATCCACATATAAAACAACCAGAGTGGCGCAGTGGAAGCGTGCTGGGCCCATAACACAGAGGTCCGTGGATCGAAACCACGCTCTGCTAGGATTTTTTTCATTTGTTTTATTAACACTAAGAACTACCCATCTTATAATCTCTCCTAATATCCAATCCACATATAAAACAAGCAGAGTGGTGCAGTGGAAGCTTGCTGGGCCCATAACCCAGAGGTCCGTGGATCGAAACCACGCTCTTCCAGGATTTTTTTCATTTGTTTTATTCATACTGAGGACTACCCATGTTAAAATCTCTCCTATTATCCAATCCCCATTTAAAGCAAGCAGAGTGGAGCAGTGGAAGCGTGCTGGGCCCATAACCCAGAGGTCCGTGGATCGAAACCACGCTCTGCTAGGATTTTTTTCATTTGTTTTATTCATACTCAGGACTACCCATGTTAAAATGTCTCCTAATATCCAATCCACATATAAAACAAGCAGAGTGGCGCAGTGGAAGCGTGCTGGGCCCATAACCCAGAGGTCCGAGGATCGAAACCACGCTCTGCCAGGATTTTTTTCATTTGTTTTATTCATACTGAGGACTACCTATGTTAAAATCTCTCCTAATATCCAATCCCCATTTAAAACAAGCAGAGTGGCGCAGTGGAAGCGTGCTGGGCCCATAACCCAGAGGTCCGTGGATCGAAACCACGCTCTGCTAGGATTTTTTTCATTTGTTTTATTCATACTGAGGTCTACCAATGTTAAAATCTCTCCTAATATCCAATCCCCATTTAAAACAAGCAGAGTGGAGCAGTGGAAGCGTGCTGGGCTCATAACCCAGAGGTCCGTGGATCGAAACCACGCTCTGCTAGGATTATTTTCATTTGTTTTATTCATACTCAGGACTACCCATGTTAAAATCTCTCCTAATATCCAATCCACATATAAAACAAGCAGAGTGGCGCAGTGGAAGCGTACTGGGCCCATAACCCAGAGGTCCGTGGATCGAAACCACGGTCTGCTAGAATTTTTTTCATTTGTTATATTCACATTAAGAACTACCCATCTTATAATCTCTCCTAATATCAAATCCACATATAAAACAATCAGAGTGGCGCAGTGGAAGCGTGCTGTGCTCATAACCCCGATGTCCGTGGATCGAAACCACGCTCTGCCAGGATTTTTTTCATTTGTTTTATTCATACTGAGGACTGAGGACCCATGTTAAAATCTCTCCTAATATCCAATCCACATATAAAACAAGCAGAGTGGCGCAGTGGAAGCGTGCTGGGCCCATAACGCAGAGGTCCGTGGATCGAAACCACGCTCTGCTAGGATTTTTTTCATTTGTTTTATTCATACTAAGGACTACCGATGTTAAAATCTCTCCTAATATCCAATCCACATATAAAACAAGCAGAGTGGCACAGTGGAAGCGTGCTGGGCCCATAACCCAGAGGTCCGTGGATCGAAACCACGCTCTGCTAGGATTTTTTTCATTTGTTTTATTCATACTAAGGACTACCCATGTTAAAATCTCTCCTAATATCCAATCCACATATAAAACAAGCAGAGTGGCGCAGTGGGAGCGTGCTGGGCCCATAAACCAGAGGTCCGTGGATCGAAACCACGCTCTGCTAGGATTTTTTTCATTTGTTTTATTCATACTAAGGACTACCCATGTTAAAATCTCTCCTAATAACCAATCCACATATAAAACAAGCAGAGTGGCGCAGTGGAAGCGTGCTGGGCCCATAACCCAGAGGTCCGTGGATCGAAACCACGCTCTGCTAGGATTTTCTTCATTTGTTTTATTCACACTAAGAACTACCAATCTTATAATCTCTCCTAATATCCAATCCCCATTTAAAACAAGCAGAGTGGAGCAGTGTAAGCGTGCTGGGCCCATAACCCCGAGGTCCGTGGATCGAAACCACGCTCTGCCAGGATTTTTTTCATTTGTTTTATTCGTACTGAGGACTACCCATGTTAAAATCTCTCCTAATATCCAATCCCCATTTAAAACAAGCAGAGTGGCGCAGTGGAAGCGTCCTGGGCCCATAACTCAGAGGTCCGTGGATCGAAACCACGCTCTGCTAGGTTTTTTTTCATGTTTTATATTCACATTAATAATTACCCATCTTAAAATCTCTCCTAATATCCAATCCACATATAAAACAAGCAGAGTGGCGCAGAGGAAGCGTGCTGGGCCCATAACCCAGAGGTCCGTGGATCGAAACCACGCTCTGCTAGGATTTTTTTCATTTGTTTTATTCATACTGAGGACTACCCATGTTAAAATCTCTCCTAATATCCAATCCACATATAAAACAACCAGAGTGGCGCAGTGGAAGCGTGCTGGGCCCATAACACAGAGGTCCGTGGATCGAAACCACGCTCTGCTAGGATTTTCTTCATTTGTTTTATTCATACTGAGGACTACCCATGTTAAAATCTCTCCTATTATCCAATCCACATATAAAACAAGCAGAGTGGCGCAGAGGAAGCGTGCTGGGCCCATAACCCAGAGGTCCGTGGATCGAAACCACGCTCTGCTAGGATTTTTTTCATTTGTTTTATTCATACTCAGGACTACCCATGTTAAAATGTCTCCTAATATTCAATCCACATATAAAACAAGCAGAGTGGCGCAGTGGAAGCGTGCTGGGCCCATAACCCAGAGGTCCGTGGATCGAAACCACGCTCTGCTAGGATTTTTTTCATTAGTTTTATTCATAGTAAGGACTACCCATGTTAAAATCTCTCCTAATATCCAATCCCCATTTAAAACAACCAGAGTGGAGCAGAGGAAGCGTGCTGGGCCCATAACCCAGAGGTCCGTGGATCGAAACCTCGCTCTGCTAGGATTTTTTTCACGTGTTATATTCACATTAAGACTTACCCATCTTAAAATCTCTCCTAATATCCAATCCACTTATAAAACAAGCAGAGTGGCGCAGAGAAAGCGTGCTGGGCCCATAACCCAGAGGTCCGTGGATCGAAACCACGCTCTGCTAGGATTTTTTTCATTTGTTTTATTCATACTGAGGACTACCCATGTTAAAATCTCTCCTAATATCCAATCCCCATTTAAAACAACCAGAGTGGAGCAGAGGAAGCGTGCTGGGCCCATAACCCAGAGGTCCGTGGATCGAAACCACGCTCTGCTACGATTTTTTTCATGCGTTATATTCACATTAAGAATTACCCATCTTAAAATCTCTCCTAATATCCCTTCGACACATAAAAGAAGCAGAGTGGCGCAGTGGAAGCGTGCTGGGCCCATAACCCAGAGGTCCGTGGATCGAAACCACGATCTGCTAGGATTTTTTTCATTTGTTTTATTCGTACTGAGGACTACCCATGTTAAAATCTCTCCTAATATCCAATCCCCATTTCAAACAAGCAGAGTGGCGCAGTGGAAGCGTGCTGGGCCCATAACCCAGAGGTCCGTGGATCGAAACCACGCTCTGCTAGGATTTTTTTCATTTGTTTTATTCATACTCAGGACTACCCATGTTAAAATCTCTCCTAATATCCAATCCACATATAAAACAAGCAGAGTGGCGCAGTGGAAGCGTGCTGGGCCCATAACCCAGAGGTCCGTGGATCGAAACCACGGTCTGCTAGTATTTTTTTCATTTGTTATATTCACATTAAGAACTACCCATCTTATAATCTCTCCTAATATCCAATCCACATATAAAACAAGCAGAGTGTCGCAGTGGAAGCGTGCTGTGCTCATAACCCAGAGGTCCGTGGATCGAAACCACGCTCTGCCAGGATTATTTTCATTTGTTTTATTCATACTGAGGACTACCCATGTTAAAATCTCTCCTAATATCCAATCCCCATTTAAAAAAAGCAGAGTGGCACAGTGGAAGCGTGCTGGGCCCATAACTCAGAGGTCCGTGTATCGAAACCACGCTCTGCTAAGATTTTTTTCATTTGTGTTATTCATACTGAGGACTGAGGACCCATGTTAAAATCTCTCTAATATCCAATCCACATATAAAACAAGCAAAGTGGCGCAGTGGAAGCGTGCTGGGCCCATAACGCAGAGGTCCGTGGATCGAAACCACGCTCTGCTAGGATTTTTTTCATTTGTTTTATTCATACTAAGGACTACCGATGTTAAAATCTCTCCTAATATCCAATCCACATATAAAACAAGCAGAGTGGCACAGTGGAAGCGTGCTGGGCCCATAACCCAGAGGTCCGTGGATCGAAACCACGCTCTGCTAGGATTTTTTTCATTTGTTTTATTCATACTAAGGACTACCCATGTTAAAATCTCTCCTAATATCCAAACCACATATAAAATAAGCAGAGTGGCGCAGTGGGAGCGTGCTGGGCCCATAACCCAGAGGTCCGTGGATCGAAACCACGTTCTGCCAGGATTTTTTTCATTTGTTTTATTCATACTAAGGACTACCCATGTTAAAATCTCTCCTAATAACCAATCCACATATAAAACAAGCAGAGTGGCGCAGTGGAAGCGTGCTGGGCCCATAACCCAGAGGTCCGTGGATCGAAACCACGCTCTGCTAGGATTTTTTTCATTTGTTTTATTCACACTAAGAACTACGAATCTTATAATCTCTCCTAATATCCAATCCCCATTTAAAACAAGCAGAGTGGAGCAGTGTAAGCGTGCTGGGCCCATAACCCCGAGGTCCGTGGATCGAAACCACGCTCTGCCAGGATTTTTTTCATTTGTTTTATTCGTACTGAGGACTACCCATGTTAAAATCTCTCCTAATATCCAATCCCCATTTAAAACAAGCAGAGTGGCGCAGTGGAAGCGTCCTGGGCCCATAACTCAGAGGTCCGTGGATCGAAACCACGCTCTGCTAGGTTTTTTTTCATGTTTTATATTCACATTAATAATTACCCATCTTAAAATCTCTCCTAATATCCAATCCACATATAAAACAAGCAGAGTGGCGCAGAGGAAGCGTGCTGGGCCCATAACCCAGAGGTCCGTGGATCGAAACCACGCTCTGCTAGGATTTTTTTCATTTGTTTTATTCATACTGAGGACTACCCATGTTAAAATCTCTCCTAATATCCAATCCACATATAAAACAACCAGAGTGGCGCAGTGGAAGCGTGCTGGGCCCATAACACAGAGGTCCGTGGATCGAAACCACGCTCTGCTAGGATTTTTTTCATTTGTTTTATTAACACTAAGAACTACCCATCTTATAATCTCTCCTAATATCCAATCCACATATAAAACAAGCAGAGTGGTGCAGTGGAAGCTTGCTGGGCCCATAACCCAGAGGTCCGTGGATCGAAACCACGCTCTTCCAGGATTTTTTTCATTTGTTTTATTCATACTGAGGACTACCCATGATAAAATCTCTCCTAATATCCAATCCACATATAAAACAAGCAGAGTGGCGCAGTGGAAGCGTGCTGGGCCCATAACCCAGAGGTCCGTGGATCAAAACCACGCTCTGCTAGGATTTTCTTCATTTGTTTTATTCATACTGAGGACTACCCATGTTAAAATCTCTCCTATTATCCAATCCCTATTTAAAGCAAGCAGAGTTGAGCAGTGGAAGCGTGCTGGGCCCATAACCCAGAGGTCCGTGGATCGAAACCACGCTCTGCTAGGATTTTTTTCATTTGTTTTATTCATACTCAGGACTACCCATGTTAAAATGTCTCCTAATATTCAATCCACATATAAAACAAGCAGAGTGGCGCAGTGGAAGCGTGCTGGGCCCATAACCCAGAGGTCCGTGGATCGAAACCACGCTCTGCTAGGATTTTTTTCATTAGTTTTATTCATAGTAAGGACTACCCATGTTAAAATCTCTCCTAATATCCAATCCCCATTTAAAACAACCAGAGTGGAGCAGAGGAAGCGTGCTGGGCCCATAACCCAGAGGTCCGTGGATCGAAACCACGCTCTGCTAGGATTTTTTTCACGTGTTATATTCACATTAAGACTTACCCATCTTAAAATCTCTCCTAATATCCAATCCACTTATAAAACAAGCAGAGTGGCGCAGAGAAAGCGTGCTGGGCCCATAACCCAGAGGTCCGTGGATCGAAACCACGCTCTGCTAGGATTTTTTTCATTTGTTTTATTCATACTGAGGACTACCCATGTTAAAATCTCTCCTAATATCCAATCCCCATTTAAAACAACCAGAGTGGAGCAGAGGAAGCGTGCTGGGCCCATAACCCAGAGGTCCGTGGATCGAAACCACGCTCTGCTACGATTTTTTTCATGCGTTATATTCACATTAAGAATTACCCATCTTAAAATCTCTCCTAATATCCCTTCGACACATAAAAGAAGCAGAGTGGCGCAGTGGAAGCGTGCTGGGCCCATAACCCAGAGGTCCGTGGATCGAAACCACGATCTGCTAGGATTTTTTTCATTTGTTTTATTCGTACTGAGGACTACCCATGTTAAAATCTCTCCTAATATCCAATCCCCATTTCAAACAAGCAGAGTGGCGCAGTGGAAGCGTGCTGGGCCCATAACCCAGAGGTCCGTGGATCGAAACCACGCTCTGCTAGGATTTTTTTCATTTGTTTTATTCATACTCAGGACTACCCATGTTAAAATCTCTCCTAATATCCAATCCACATATAAAACAAGCAGAGTGGCGCAGTGGAAGCGTGCTGGGCCCATAACCCAGAGGTCCGTGGATCGAAACCACGGTCTGCTAGTATTTTTTTCATTTGTTATATTCACATTAAGAACTACCCATCTTATAATCTCTCCTAATATCCAATCCACATATAAAACAAGCAGAGTGTCGCAGTGGAAGCGTGCTGTGCTCATAACCCAGAGGTCCGTGGATCGAAACCACGCTCTGCCAGGATTATTATCATTTGTTTTATTCATACTGAGGACTACCCATGTTAAAATCTCTCCTAATATCCAATCCCCATTTAAAACAAGCAGAGTGGCACAGTGGAAGCGTGCTGGGCCCATAACTCAGAGGTCCGTGTATCGAAACCACGCTCTGCTAAGATTTTTTTCATTTGTGTTATTCATACTGAGGACTGAGGACCCATGTTAAAATCTCTCTAATATCCAATCCACATATAAAACAAGCAAAGTGGCGCAGTGGAAGCGTGCTGGGCCCATAACGCAGAGGTCCGTGGATCGAAACCACGCTCTGCTAGGATTTTTTTCATTTGTTTTATTCATACTAAGGACTACCGATGTTAAAATCTCTCCTAATATCCAATCCACATATAAAACAAGCAGAGTGGCACAGTGGAAGCGTGCTGGGCCCATAACCCAGAGGTCCGTGGATCGAAACCACGCTCTGCTAGGATTTTTTTCATTTGTTTTATTCATACTAAGGACTACCCATGTTAAAATCTCTCCTAATATCCAATCCACATATAAAATAAGCAGAGTGGCGCAGTGGGAGCGTGCTGGGCCCATAACCCAGAGGTCCGTGGATCGAAACCACGCTCTGCCAGGATTTTTTTCATTTGTTTTATTCATACTAAGGACTACCCATGTTAAAATCTCTCCTAATAACCAATCCACATATAAAACAAGCAGAGTGGCGCAGTGGAAGCGTGCTGGGCCCATAACCCAGAGGTCCGTGGATCGAAACCACGCTCTGCTAGGATTTTTTTCATTTGTTTTATTCACACTAAGAACTACGAATCTTATAATCTCTCCTAATATCCAATCCCCATTTAAAACAAGCAGAGTGGAGCAGTGTAAGCGTGCTGGGCCCATAACCCCGAGGTCCGTGGATTGAAACCACGCTCTGATAGGATTTTTTTCATTTGTTTTATTCGTACTGAGGACTACCCATGTTAAAATCTCTCCTAATATCCAATCCCCATTTAAAACAAGCAGAGTGGCGCAGTGGAAGCGTGCTGGGTCCATAACCAATGGGTCCGTGGATCGAAACCACGCTCTGCTAGGATTTTTTTCATTTGTTTTATTCATACTGAGGACTACCCATGTTAAAATCTCTCCTAATATCCAATCCACATATAAATACAAGAAGAGTGGCGCAGTGGAAGCGTGCTGGGCCCATAACCCAGAGGTCCATGGATCGAAAACACGCTCTGCTAGGATTTTTTTCATTTGTTTTATTCACACTAAGAACTACCCATCTTATAATCTCTCCTAATATCCAATCCACATATAAAACAAGCAGTGTGTCGCAGTGGAAGCGTGCTAAGCCCATAACCCATAGGTCCGTGGATCGAAACCACGCTCTGCCAGGATTTTTTTCATTTGTTTTATTCATACTGAGGACTACCTATGTTAAAATCTCTCCTAATATCCAATCCCCATTTAAAACAAGCAGAGTGGCGCAGTGGAAGCGTGCTGGGCCCATAACCCAGAGGTCCGTGGATCGAAACCACGCTCTGCTAGGATTTTTTTCATTTGTTTTATTCATACTGAGGACTACCAATGTTAAAATCTCTCCTAATATCCAATCCCCATTTAAAACAAGCAGAGTGGAGCAGTGGAAGCGTGCTGGGCTCATAACCCAGAGGTCCGTGGATCGAAACCACGCTCTGCTAGGATTATTTTCATTTGTTTTATTTATACTCAGGACTACCCATGTTAAAATCTCTCCTAATATCCAATCCACATATAAAACAAGCAGAGTGGCGCAGTGGAAGCGTACTGGGCCCATAACCCAGAGGTCCGTGGATCGAAACCACGCTCTGCTAGGATTTTTTTCATTTGTTATATTCACATTAAGAACTACCCATCTTATAATCTCTCCTAATATCCAATCCACATATAAAACAAGCAGAGTGGCGCAGTGGAAGCGTGCTGTGCTCATAACCCCGAGGTCCGTGGATCGAAACCACGCTCTGCCAGAATTTTTTTCATTTGTTTTATTCATACTGAGGACTACCCATGTTAAAATCTCTCCTAATATCCAATCCCCATTTAAAACAAGCAGAGTGGCACAGTGGAAGCGTGCTGGGCCCATAACTCAGAGGTCCGTGTATCGAAACCACGCTCTGCTAGGATTTTTTTCATTTGTTTTATTCATACTGAGGACTACCCATGTTAAAATCTCTCCTAATATCCAATCCACATATAAAACAAGCAGAGTGGCGCAGTGGAAGCGTGCTGGGCCCATAACCCAGAGGTCCGTGGATCGAAACCACGCTCTGCTAGGATTTTTTTCATTTGTTTTATTCATACTAAGGACTACCCATGTTAAAATCTCTCCTAATATCCAATCCACATATAAAACAAGCAGAGTGGCTCAGTGGAAGCGTGCTGGGCCCATAACCCAGAGGTCCGTGGATCGAAACCACGCTCTGCTAGGATTTTTTTCATTTGTTTTATTCATACTAAGGACTACCCATGTTAAAATCTCTCCTAATATCCAATCCACATATAAAACAAGCAGAGTGGCGCAGTGGAAGCGTGCTGGGCCCATAACCCAGAAGACCGTGGATCGAAACCACGCTCTGCTAGGATTTTTTTCATTTGTTTCATTTAATTAAGGAATTACCCATCTTAAAATCTCTCCTAATATCCAATCCCCATTTATGACAAGCAGAGTGGAGCAGTGGAAGCGTGCTGGGCCCATAAATCAGAGGTCCGTGGATCGAACCACGCTCTGCCAGGATTTTTTTCATTTGTTTTATTCATACTAAGGATTACCCATGTTGAAATCTCTCCTAATATCCAATCCACATACAAAACAAGCAGAGTGGCGCAGTGGAAGCGTGCTGGGCCCATAACCCAGAGGTCCGTGGATCGAAACCACGCTCTGCTAGGATTTTTTTCATTTGTTTTATTCATACTGAGGACTACCCATGTTAAAATCTCTCCTAATATCCAATCGCCATTTAAAACAAGCATAGTGGCGCAGTGGAAGCGTGCTGGGCCCATAACCCAGAGGTCCGTGGATCGAAACCACGCTCTGCTAGGATTTTTTTCATTTGTTTTATTCATACTGAGGACTACCCATTTTAAAATCTCTCCTAATATCCAATCCACATTTAAAACAAGCAGAGTGGCGCAGTGGAAGCGTGCTGGGCCCATAACCCAGAGGTCCGTGGATCAAAACTACGCTCATCTAGGATTTTTTTCATTTGTTTTATTCATACTAAGGACTACCCATGTTAAATCTCTCCTAATATCCAATCCACATATAAAACAAGCAGAGTGGCGCAGTGGAAGCGTGCTGGGACCATAACCCAGAGGTCCGTGGATCGAAACCACGCTCTGCTAGGATTTTTTTCATTTGTTTTATTCATACTGAGGACTACCCATGTTAAAATCTCTCCTAATATCCAATCCACATATAAAACAAGCAGAGTGGCGCAGTGGAAGCGTGCTGGGCCCATAACCCAGAGGTCCGTGGATCGAAACCACGCTCTGCTAGGATTTTTTTCATTTGTTTTATTCATACTAAGGGCTACCCATGTTAAAATCTCTCCTAATATCCAATCCCCATTTAAAACAAGCAGAGTGGAGCAGTGGAAGCGTGCTGGGCCCATAACCCAGAGGTCCGTGGATCGAAACCACGCTCTGCCAGGATTTATTTTATTTGTTTTATTCATACTGAGGACTACCCATGTTAAAATCTCTCCTAATATCCAATCCACATATAAAACAAGCAGAGTGGCGCAGTGTAAGCGTGCTGGGCCCATAACCCAGAGGTCCGTGGATCGAAACCACGCTCTGCTAGGATTTTTTTTCATTTGTTTTATTAACACTAAGAACTACCCATCTTATAATCTCTCCTAATATCCAATCCACATATAAAATAAGCAGAGTGGCGCAGTGGAAGCGTGCTGGGCTCATAACCCAGAGGTCCGTGGATCGAAACCACGCTCTGCCAGGATTTTTTTCATTTGTTTTATTCATACTAAGGACTACCTATGTTTAAATCTCTCCTAATAACCAATCCACATATAAAACAAGCAGAGTGGCGCAGTGGAAGCGTGCTGGGCCCATAACCCAGAGGTCCGTGGATCGAAACCACGCTCTGCTAGGATTTTTTTTCATTTGTTTTATTCACACTAAGAACTACCAATCTTATAATCTCTCCTAATTTCCAATCCCCATTTAAAACAAGCAGAGTGGAGCAGTGTAAGCGTGCTGGGCCCATAACCCAGAGGTCCGTGGATCGAAACCACGCTCTGCTAGGATTTTTTTCATTTGTTTTATTTAATTTAAGAATTACCCATCTTAAAATCTCTCCTAATATCCAATCCACATTTATGACAAGAAGAGTGGAGCAGTGGAAGCGTGCTGGGCCCATAACCCAGAGGTCCGTGGATCGAAACCACGCTTTGCTAGGATTTTTTTCATGTGTTATATACACATTAAGAATTACCCATGTTAAAATCTCTCCTTATATCCAATCCACATATAAAACAAGCAGAGTGGCGCAGTGGAAGCGTGCTGGGCCCATAACTCAGAGGTCCGTGGATCGAAACCACGCTCTGCTAGGATATTTTTCATTTGTTTTATTCATACTGAGGACTACCCATGTTAAAATCTCTCCTAATATCCAATCCACATATAAAACAAGCAGAGTGGCGCAGTGGAAGCGTGCTGGGCAAATAACCCAGAGGTCCGTGGATCGAAACCACGCTCTGCTAGGATTTTTTTCATTTGTTTTATTTATACTTAGGACTACTTATGTTAAAATCTCTCCTAATATCCAATCCCCATTTAAAACAAGCAGAGTGGCGCAGTGGAAGCTTGCTGGGCCCATAACCCAGAGGTCCGTGGATCAAAACCACGATCTGCTAGGATTTTTTTCATTTGTTTTATTCGTACTGAGGACTACCCATGTTAAAATCTCTCCTAATATCCAATCCCCATTTAAAACAAGCAGAGTGGCGCAGTGGAAGCGTGCTGGGCCCATAACCAATGGGTCCGTGGATCGAAACCACGCTCTGCTAGGATTTTTTTCATTTGTTTTATTCATACTGAGGACTACCCATGTTAAAATCTCTCTTAATATCCAATCCACATATAAATACAAGAAGAGTGGCGCAGTGGAAGCCTGCTGGGCCCATAACCCAGAGGTCCATGGATCGAAAACACGCTCTGCTAGGATTTTTTTCATTTGTTTTATTCACACTAAGAACTACCCATCTTATAATCTCTCCTAATATCCAATCCACATATAAAACAAGCAGTGTGGCGCAGTGGAAGCGTGCTGGGCCCATAACCCATAGGTCCGTGGATCGAAACCACGCTCTGCCAGGATTTTTTTCATTTGTTTTATTCATACTGAGGACTACCAATGTTAAAATCTCTCCTAATATCCAATCCCCATTTAAAACAAGCAGAGTGGAGCAGTGGAAGCGTGCTGGGCTCATAATCCAGAGGTCCGTGGATCGAAACCACGCTCTGCTAGGATTTTTTTCATTTGTTTTATTCATACTCAGGACTACCCATGTTAAAATCTCTCCTAATATCCAATCCTCATATAAAACAAGCAGAGTGGCGCAGTGGAAGCGTGCTGGGCCCATAACCCAGTGGTCCATGGATCGAAACCATGGTCTGCTAGGATTTTTTTCATTTGTTATATTCACATTAAGAACTACCCATCTTATAATCTCTCCTAATATCAAATCCACAAATAAAACAAGCAGAGTGGCGCAGTGGAAGCGTGCTGTGCTCATAACCCCTAGGTCCGTGGATCGAAACCACGCTCTGCCAGGATTTTTTTCATTTGTTTTATTTAATTTAAGAATTACCCATCTTAAAATCTCTCCTAATATCCAATCCCCATTTATGACAAGCAGAGTGGAGCAGTGGAAGCGTGCTGGGCCCATAACCCAGAGGTCCGTGGATCGAACCACGCTCTGCCAGCATTTTTTTCATTTGTTTTATTCATACTAAGGAATACCCATGTTGAAATCTCTCCTAATATCCAATCCACATATAAAACAAGCAGAGTGGCGCAGTGGAAGCGTGCGGGGCCCATAACCCAGAGGTCCGTGGATCGAAACCACGCTCTGCTAGGATTTTTTTCATTTGTTTTATTCATACTGAGGACTACCCATGTTAAAATCTCTCCTAATATCCAATCCCCATTTATGACAAGCAGAGTGGAGCAGTGGAAGCGTGCTGGGCCCATAACCCAGAGGTCCGTGGATCGAAACCACGCTTTGCTAGGATTTTTTTCATTTGTTTTATTCATACTAAGGACTACCCATGTTAAAATCTCTCCTAATATCCAATCCACATATAAAACAAGCAGAGTGGCGCAGTGGAAGCTTGCTGGGCCCATAACCCAGAGGTCCGTGGATCGAAACCACGCTCTGCTAGGATTTTTTTCATTTGTTTTATTCATACTAAGGACTACCCAAGTTAAAATCTATCCTAATATCCAATCCACATATAAAACAAGCAGAGTGGCGCAGTGGAAGCGTGCTGTGCTCATAACCCAGAGGTCCGTGGATCGAAACCACGCTCTGCCAGGATTTTTTTCATTTGTTTTATTTAATTTAAGAATTACCCATCTTAAAATCTCTCCTAATATCCAATCCCCATTTATGACAAGCAGAGTGGAGCAGTGGAAGCGTGCTGGGCCCATAACCCAGAGGTCCGTGGATCGAACCACGCTCTGCCAGGATTTTTTTCATTTGTTTTATTCATACTAAGGACTACCCATGTTGAAATCTCTCCTAATATCCAATCCACATATAAAACAAGCAGAGTGGCGCAGTGGAAGCGTGCTGGGCCCATAACCCAGAGGTCCGTGGATCGAAACCACGCTCTGCTAGGATTTTTTTCATTTGTTTTATTCATACTGAGGACTACCCATGTTAAAATCTCTCCTAATATCCAATCGCCATTTAAAACAAGCAGAGTGGCGCAGTGGAAGCGTGCTGGGCCCATAACCCAGAGGTCCGTGGATCGAAACCACGCTCTGCTAGGATTTTTTTCATTTGTTTTATTCATACTGAGGACTACCCATGTTAAAATCTCTCCTAATATCCAATCCCCATTTATGACAAGCAGAGTGGAGCAGTGGAAGCGTGCTGGGCCCATAACTCAGAGGTCCGTGGATCGAAACCACGCTTTGCTAGGATTTTTTTCATTTGTTTTATTCATACTAAGGACTACCCATGTTAAAATCTCTCCTAATATCCAATCCACATATAAAACAAGCAGAGTGGCGCAGTGGAAGCGTGCTGGGCCCATAACCCAGAGGTCCGTGGATCGAACCACGCTCTGCCAGGATTTTTTTCATTTGTTTTATTCATACTAAGGACTACCCATGTTGAAATCTCTCCTAATATCCAATCCACATATAAAACAAGCAGAGTGGCGCAGTGGAAGCGTGCTGGGCCCATAACCCAGAGGTCCGTGGATCGAAACCACGCTCTGCTAGGATTTTTTTCATTTGTTTTATTCATACTGAGGACTACCCATGTTAAAATCTCTCCTAATATCCAATCGCCATTTAAAACAAGCAGAGTGGCGCAGTGGAAGCGTGCTGGGCCCATAACCCAGAGGTCCGTGGATCGAAACCACGCTCTGCTAGGATTTTTTTCATTTGTTTTATTCTTACTGAGGACTACCCATGTTAAAATCTCTCCTAATATCCAATCCCCATTTATGACAAGCAGAGTGGCGCAGTGGAAGCGTGCTGGGCCCATAACCCAGAGGTCCGTGGATCGAAACCACGCTCTGCTAGGATTTTTTTTCATTTGTTTTATTCACACTAAGAACTACCAATCTTATAATCTCTCCTAATTTCCAATCCCCATTTAAAACAAGCAGAGTGGAGCAGTGTAAGCGTGCTGGGCCCATAACCCAGAGGTCCGTGGATCGAAACCACGCTCTGCTAGGATTTTTTTCATTTGTTTTATTTAATTTAAGAATTACCCATCTTAAAATCTCTCCTAATATCCAATCCCCATTTATGACAAGCAGAGTGGAGCAGTGGAAGCGTGCTGGGCCCATAACCCAGAGGTCCGTGAATCGAAACCACGCTTTGCTAGGATTTTTTTCATGTGTTATATACACATTAAGAATTACCCATGTTAAAATCTCTCCTTATATCCAATCCACATATAAAACAAGCAGAGTGGCTCAGTGGAAGCGTGCTGGGCCCATAACCCAGAGGTCCGTGTATCGAAACCATGCTCTGCTAGGATATTTTTCATTTATTTTATTCATACTGAGGACTACCCATGTTAAAATCTCTCCTAATATCCAATCCACATATAAAACAAGCAGAGTGGCGCAGTGGAAGTGTGCTGGGCCCATAACCCAGAGGTCCGTGGATCGAAACCACGCTCTGCTAGGATTTTTTTCATTTGTTTTATTTATACTGAGGACTACCAATCTTATAATCTCTCCTAATATCCAATCCACATATAAAACAAGCAGTGTGGCGCAGTGGAAGCGTGCTGGGCCCATAACCCAGAGGTCCGTGGATCGAAACCACGCTCTGCCAGGAATTTTTTCATTTGTTTTATTTATACTGAGGACTACTTATGTTAAAATCTCTCCTAATATCCAATCCCCATTTAAAACAAGCAGAGTGGCGCAGTGGTAGCTTGCTGGGCCCATAACCCAGAGGTCCGTGGATCAAAACCACGATCTGCTAGGATTTTTTTCATTTGTTTTATTCGTACTGAGGACTACCCATGTTAAAATCTCTCCTAATATCCAATCCCCATTTAAAACAAGACGAGTGGCGCAGTGGAAGCGTGCTGGGCCCATAACCAATGGGTCCGTGGATCGAAACCACGCTCTGCTAGGATTTTTTTCATTTGTTTTATTCATACTGAGGACTACCCATGTTAAAATCTCTCCTAATATCCAATCCACATATAAAACAACCAGAGTGGCGCAGTGGAAGCGTGCTGGGCCCATAACCCAGAGGTCCATGGATCAAAAACACGCTCTGCTAGGATTTTTTTCATTTGTTTTATTCACACTAAGAACTACCCATCTTATAATCTCTCCTAATATCCAATCCACATATAAAACAAGCAGTGTGGCGCAGTGGAAGCGTGCTGGGCCCATAACCCATAGGTCCGTGGATCGAAACCACGCTCTGCCAGGATTTTTTTAATTTGTTTTATTCATACTGAGGACTACCGATGTTAAAATCTCTCCTATTATCCAATCCCCATTTAAACAATCAGAGTGGCGCAGTGGATGCGTGCTGGGCCCATAACCTTGAGGTCCGTGGATCGAAACCACGCTCTGCTAGGATTTTTTTCATTTGTTTTATTCATACTGAGGACTACCCATGTTAAAATCTCTCCTAATATCCAATCCCCATTTAAAACAAGCAGAGTGGCACAGTGGAAGCGTGCTGGGCCCTATCTCAGAGGTCCGTGTATCGAAACCACGCTCTGCTAGGATTTTTTTCATTTGTTTTATTCATACTGAGGACTACCCATGTTAAAATCTCTCCTAATATCCAATCCACATATAAAACAAGCAGAGTGGCGCAGTGGAAGCGTGCTGGGCCCATAACCCAGAGGTCCGTGGATCGAAACCACGCTCTGCTAGGATTTTTTTCATTTGTTTTATTCATACTAAGGACTACCCATGTTAAAATCTCTCCTAATATCCAATCCACATATAAAACAAGCAGAGTGGCTCAGTGGAAGCGTGCTGGGCCCATAACCCAGAGGTCCGTGGATCGAAACCACGCTCTGCTAGGATTTTTTTCATTTGTTTTATTCATACTAAGGACTACCCATGTTAAAATCTCTCCTAATATCCAATCCACATATAAAACAAGCAGAGTGGCGCAGTGGAAGCGTGCTGGGCCCGTAACCCAGAAGTCCGTGGATCGAAACCACGCTCTGCTAGGATTTTTTTCATTTGTTTTATTTAATTTAAGAATTACCCATCTTAAAATCTCTCCTAATATCCAATCCCCATTTATGACAAGCAGAGTGGAGCAGTTGAAGCGTGCTGGGCCCATAACCCAGAGGTCCGTGGATCGAACCACGCTCTGCCAGGATTTTTTTCATTTGTTTTATTCATACTAAGGACTACCCATGATAAAATCTCTCCTAATATCCAATCCCCATATAAAACAAGCAGAGTGGCGCAGTGGAAGCGTGCTGGGCCCATAACCCAGAGGTCCGTGGATCGAAACCACGCTCTGCTAGGATTTTTTTCATTTGTTTTATTCATACTCAGGACTACCCATGTTAAAATCTCTCCTAATATCCAATCGCCATTTAAAACAAGCAGAGTGGCGCAGTGGAAGCGTGCTGGGCCCATAACCCAGAGGTCCGTGGATCGAAACCACGCTCTGCTAGGATTTTTTTCATTTGTTTTATTCATACTAAGGACTACCCATGTTAAAATCTCTCCTAATCACCAATCCACATATAAAACAAGCAGAGTGGCGCAGTGGAAGCGTGCTGGGCCCATAACCCAGAGGTCCGTGGATCGAAACCACGCTATGCTAGGTTTTTTTTCATTTGTTTTATTCATACTAAGGACTACCCATGTTAAAATCTCTCATAATATCCAATCCACATATAAAACAAGCAGAGTGGCGCAATGGAAGCGTGCTGTGCCCATAACCCAGAGGTCCGTGGATCGAAACCACGCTCTGCCAGGATTTTTTTCATATGTTTTATTCATACTGAGGACTACCCATGTTAAAATCTCTCCTAATATCCAATCCACATTTAAAACAAGCAGAGTGGCGCAGTGGAAGCGTGCTGGGCCCATAACCCAGAGGTCCGTGGATCGAAACCACGCTCTTCTAGGATTTTTTTCATTTGTTTTATTCATACTAAGGACTACCCATGTTAAAATCTCTCCTAATATCCAATCCACATATAAAACAAGCAGAGTGGCGCAGTGGAAGCGTGCTGGGCCCATAACCCAGAGGTCCGTGGATCGAAACCACGCTCTGCTAGGATTTTTTTCATTTGTTTTATTCATACTAAGGACTACCCATGTTAAAATCTCTCCTAATCACCAATCCACATATAAAACAAGCAGAGTGGCGCAGTGGAAGCGTGCTGGGCCCATAACCCAGAGGTCCGTGGATCGAAACCACGCTATGCTAGGTTTTTTTTCATTTGTTTTATTCATACTAAGGACTACCCATGTTAAAATCTCTCATAATATCCAATCCACATATAAAACAAGCAGAGTGGCGCAATGGAAGCGTGCTGTGCCCATAACCCAGAGGTCCGTGGATCGAAACCACGCTCTGCCAGGATTTTTTTCATATGTTTTATTCATACTGAGGACTACCCATGTTAAAATCTCTCCTAATATCCAATCCACATTTAAAACAAGCAGAGTGGCGCAGTGGAAGCGTGCTGGGCCCATAACCCAGAGGTCCGTGGATCGAAACCACGCTCTTCTAGGATTTTTTTCATTTGTTTTATTCATACTAAGGACTACCCATGTTAAAATCTCTCCTAATATCCAATCCACATATAAAACAAGCAGAGTGGCGCAGTGGAAGCGTGCTGGGCCCATAACCCAGAGGTCCGTGGATCGAAACCACGCTCTGCTAGGATTTTTTTCATTTGTTTTATTCATACTGAGGACTACCCATGTTAAAATCTCTCCTAATATCCAATCCACATATAAAACAAGCAGAGTGGCGCAGTGGAAGCGTGCTGGGCCCATAACCCAGAGGTCCGCGGATCGAAACCACGCTCTGCTAGGATTTTTTTCATTTGTTTTATTCATACTAAGGACTACCCATGTTAAAATATCTCCTAATATCCAATCCCCATTTAAAACAAGCAGAGTGGAGCAGTGGAAGCGTGCTGGGCCCATAACCCAGAGGTCCGTGGATCGAAACCACGCTCTGCCAGGATTTTTTTTATTTGTTTTATTCATACTGAGGACTACACATGATAAAATCTCTCCTAATATCCAATCCACATATAAAACAAGAAGTGTGGCGCAGTGGAAGCGTGCTGGGCCCATAACCCAGAGGTCCGTGGATCGAGACCACGCTCTGCTAGGATTTTTTTAATTTGTTTTATTCATACTGAGGACTACCGATGTTAAAATCTCTCCTATTATCCAATCCCCATTTAAACAATCAGAGTGGCGCAGTGGATGCGTGCTGGGCCCATAACCTTGAGGTCCGTGGATCGAAACCACGCTCTGCTAGGATTTTTTTCATTTGTTTTATTCATACTAAGGACTACCCATTTTAAAATCTCTCCTAATTACCAATCCATATATAAAACAACCAGAGTGGCGGAGTGGAAGCGTGCCCCAGAGTTCCGTGGATCGAAACCATGCTCTGCTGTTTTTTTTATTCGCCATTTTGAAATTGCGCGGTATTCATGCTATTATATTTTTACTCGTCATTTTTATTTTCTTCATGCCTAGTGTCTCTACGGGAAAGTATTTTTCATGAAAAACCGATTTCGAAATTTAGACGGAAATGCACGTTATGACGTCCTTGGAACGCGGTTTGGCCATTTTCTCGATGATGTTTGTACGTTCGTTTTGTTCTGATTTGAAGGTTTCATCTTCCGTGTGGTCAACAGTATGGTCAATTTAAAATGACGACAGTTTCACCAACCCTCCTGTTGGCGTCTTCGATGATGACGCCAATAGGAAGGTTGGACTTGCAGAACCAAACAAAAGATGAGAAGAATGACAAGGTTTAATTGTCATGATCGATGTGTCGCGATCACCGAGCGAACTTTGGTTTTGAATGCAATAATCTTACATAAATTATCTCCTATTATTTCATATATTATCTTAAGATATTTTCACACCTTTTTGTAAGATAAAATGTAAGAATTTATAAAAAGTTTATCGGAAAATAAATATTTGAGCAAAGTAGTCTAATAGACGAATGTTTGGTATTAATGCCCCACTTTGACCTTGTTTAGTAGTCTAGGGTTAAAATATTTATTGTCATTTAACCTATTTGGAATTCTTAGAAATATTACAGGTATGTTGTGGCCGAATCAGATTTTTAATTTTAGGACTTCCCATGGTATCCAATCCACGACGAAAAGGACCAGAGGGTAGCATTAGTAGCGTGCTGGGCCCCGAAACCACGCTCTGCTATGATTTTTTCATTTGCCACTTTTACATTAAGAAAGATCAACTATCTCTTACTATACAATCGCAGACAGACACAAGCACAGTGGAAGCGTGATAGGCCCCATAACCTAGAGCAGGGCTGGCGAACCTTATCTAGCTCGCGTGACAAAATTAACTTAATAAGAGAAAATTTGCCTCTTCGCGTGCCAATATCATAAAAAATGTTATCTGGGTCTATTCTTACAATGTAGCACATAGTATGTCTTTTCCCACACTGAAGAAATTTATATTATTTGATTCAAATGTAATATTGAAAACAGTACGACATATAGTTTTTTATCGAATTATTAGAGCGAATCCCACATCTTCTAGACATTACAAATAATATTAAAGGCTAACGAAAAATAAGGTCCATTAATGGATAATGTTATCTTTAGTGGAGGTGGTACTCTCTAAAAACATTATGTATCTCATGAAAAATCGTTATACGTGAAAATGATTTAATAAATGACATGAATGAAGTAATGAAGAAGATGTATGACATGAACGAACTGATCCGAGGCATCAACCACCGTTTGTCAAATTCTAGTTAAATACTTATCGGGTGTTAACGATATAATAAAAATGTCAGATACTAAATTCTGTGCTGATGCCAGGAGCAGATTGGGCTGCCAGAACACAGAGCATAGTCCTTGTGGGCCGATGACACCTTTGGGACGGTTCTTTCTCGGGCCAAGATGTTTTCTTGTCAAGCTCTAAAGATATTAGATTTTAACACGCACCTGCATGTAGGTAATTTCGGCGTCACCACACAAAACACACAATTCTTTATCGTTCTTTTCAATAGCACCATACCTTTCAGTCCACCAATCCTTAAAAATCCTTTCTCTTCCTTCACCAGAAAATTTTGCTTTTTTTATTCCTCGATTCCGCCATTATTCACGGATAAAAATTTAAAGCGATATAAACTGTTATTCACAAAAACAAAAATTACCTAAATTCACTTGAAAACCCAAAGCTCCAACAGCTAATAAAAGGAGCGTAAAGTGTTTATAATAGTCGCCGATAGGTGGTGTAGTTGTAGAAGCTAAAAAATTTAGTTTTCAAAATATCTCTTCAATAATCATTATATGAGAAAAAAATCATAATATAACTGATGGTACCTCTTGTAAACGAAACCTCTCTTTCGCACCGTTTCAATGCGTACATTTATTAGATTTCCGGGATCACTTTTGCCGCTGTATTAGCGAGTGGCACATTTCATTTCTTATTTCATTTTGGGGGGTGCCAACCAAAATCGTTCCGCGTGCCATAGGTTCGCCAGCCCCGACCTATAGGATCGCGTACCGAAACCACAATCTGCTATGATTATTTATCGTTCTTTTAATAAGGAATTTTTAAAATTAAAATATTCAGACCGTATTGAAGCGTCTTTGCAGCATTTAGAGAAAATAATTGAATATTGCATTATATGATTGATATCAGTTATCCTTATTACTTTCTCCATATACGAAGTATTGAAAGTATTGTTTTCATGAAAAAATCGAATTCGAGATTTCAACGTAAATACATGTTTTAAGGTCCCCTGAACACGTTTTGACTATTTTCTCGATGATGTCTGTGTGTCTGTCTGTCTGTATGTGATAGATTTTTGTGGGCATTCTAACTCAAAAACTATTAATCAGGCCAACGCAAATTTTTAAATTCAACATTTTTATAAAAGGTAGAAGATCCGATTAGTTTTTGGTAAAAATCGGTCGACCGGAAGTGGGTGTTGACTCTTGTCACATCCGTTATTTTGAAATATTTTCTTTAATATTTGATAAATGTAAAAATGTAACGGAATAAAAGTTATAGGAAATTTTATTTTCTATAACCTTTGTTTGATATATCTTTCCATATAATGCAAGAGATATCTTATATTTTTAGCTGCCACCACCACGCCACCTACCGAAGACTATTGTTAATAATTGACGCTTAGTTACGTCTTAGTAACGCTCCCTTTTCTTAATTTTCAACCGGAAGTAAATATTGACAACGATCCCAGAGCTAACAGCATGTAATTTGCCATATAAATATGGAGAAAGTCATGTGTTCCCCACATCAGTTTATTTTTTATTATATTGGCATCTTACAGCCTTAATAAATGAATCTAAAATAGTATTTTTATACTGGTTCTTGGCAGTTATCCATAACATTAACCCATAGAAATGCGTTTCAAAGTTTCAATATTTGTCATATGTTAAGTTTTTATTTTAATTTCAACGAACTAAGACGACTTCTGAACGAAAATTTCCCGAACTAATGCTATATGAATACACAAGAATAAATGAAAAATCTTAACGTAGTGCTCAATAAAATAGTCTCCTTGCAGAGTAATACATCTTTTCCAACCGCGATGCCATTCAAGGAAACATTCTTGCAAGTACTGTAACGTTTATTAGAATCGCTATCCATTTTTTATAGTTGTTCTACTAGCACAACGCATCGTCCTTTCAAAGAATCCTTGAACTGAGTAATTTTAAATTTTACTCTACATTTTCTTACTAAGAGTGCACTGTGCAATGCGATGAATCCAGCGATCCAGACAATGGCTTGTCTTCTTCCTACAAACTGCGTTTGCAAAAACGGTTTCCGCCAATAAAAGACTAGGCTTACCCTACAATTTTTTGGCTGAAGGAGTTTTATACAACTTGTTCAACTTGGAGCCAAAGTGTTTACGAGCTACCATCTACCAAAGACTAACAAAACAAATAGTTTTGTTTCTGGCTTCCAGCACTACTTTGAATCCTGTCGATCGTATGGGCGTATTTGCAGCTTCCCCAAAGAATTTTGTAATCTCTATTACAATTAAAGCCTTTGTATGCCATTCTGTCAATCTGCCATCGTTAACACATTTACACCCAACAGTGAATATTACATCATTTTTAATGATTTTATGTATTGTAAAATTAATAATTCATTTCTTTTGTTACTCTACACTTTACATGAACTTCACAACTAATGAAATCAATTTATTGAGTGCAAAGTAACATCAGAAATAAATTATTAATTTAACAATTGAAAGGAAAACAATTAAAATTTTTATGAATTCGCAACTTTGGGCGTTAATGGGTTAAGTGCAACTGTATTGTTGCTATCTTCGTGAGATAATGTATACCAAATTGGATTTAGATGTTGAGAAGCAATATGTTTTTATTTACATAAGCTAATAATAGCAAAGTATGCTATTTCTTGAGTTGCGCAAATTAAAGTTGCCGTAATGAGTGTATTTGAGTATTGTTTGAGTGCGCCAAATAACTGCTCTTTCCGACCTCCATGGACCAGCCAACAAACTATAATTGTAAAACAATACAATTTTTGTGTTCAATAAAAGTTAAATTTGTATATAAAAGAGCTAAATCTGTCTGATTTTGACCGTGAGTAATCAAAATAAGCCAGTAGTAGCTATCTCAATTAATTTAGCAATACGGACTGAAGTGCAGGCATCTCTTCCCTTTCTTTGATGTAAATAAAAACGAACAAAATATTGTCATCTGAATTTTAAAATGTCAAACCTAAATTGGCTAAGAATTAGGGATTATTTTGCATTTTTATCTTAAACTGGTTTATACTCGTATTTTAATTAATGCATTACGAAATTGTTAAATTAACTATTTACTATCGAAGCGGTAAAATAAACTATATTACTATATTAGAAAATCAAAGTAGATATAGGTTTATAACAAGATGGAAATCATTGCTGAAAATAGCTTAGCTAAGGTCTACATCTTGAATGCTTTTAATTCTGATTTAATGCTTCAATAATGTCCCCACATCTTATTTCACGGGCAATTATAAAACACAAAACGTTATTTGACGAGAACATATAAAATATGCACGATATAGATTTCCTTGGGGTTTCATTTACTTCTAAATCTACATGATACCCTGCAAGTCACCTTTTTGGTGGATGGCAGGGGGTGCAGTGCACAAAAGGTTCCTAGTTTTTTTAGGTTATCTTTTCCTATTATGTTCTCTTATCGTCCTAGGAAGAATTGTAACGCTCCGTTCTGCAATCGATCTCGCGAATTTTATCCTCGCTGTCCTGTCTTCCGAGATACGTCGGGCTTCTGATAAGACCTACCACTATTCGTTAGTCCCTTCGACATAAATTTTTCCAGCTGATTAAATCTAGCTTGCAGCCTACGTTTCTCTAACGATGCCCATTTTAGATTTTCTATTAATGATATTACGCTTTGTTTACTATCAAAATTTCTCTTTACAAATCTAGCTGCCTTGCGCTGAACCTTTTCTATCTCGTTAGTGAGTTCTTTTTTGTAGGAATCCCACACAGATGACACAAATTCGACCTGCCGTCGAACCAAGGATAAATAACATAATTCTTTCACTTTTTCGGAGCTATTTCGAACTATTCTCCCTATAAAGGCCAGCTTTTTGTTAGCGGCACCTATCAATCGGCGAATGTGGGTGTTCCACGAGAGATCATTATGGATCCTGACAACTAGATATTTAACCGAGCCTAGAACTGGAATCTCTACTCCGTTCAACGAATAATTAACATCCAACGAGATATTCTTGGTTCTCCAGAAATTGATGACGCAGTTTTTCTTTTGGTTGACCTCTAACTGCCATTCCTTACACCATGCAGAAATAGCTTCTAGATCATTTTGGAGATATTGATGATCTTCCGGATTGCTTATTTCTCTATAAATGACGGTGTCGTCCGCGAAAAGCCTAATTTTACTTCTGACTACTGAGCTGATATATTTATATATATTAGAAATAATAACGGACCAATTAAACTATCCCGTGGAACGCCAGAGACAACATTCGAGGATTTCCCATCTATAACAACCTTCTGCTTCCTATGATTTAAAAATTCAAGGATCCAACTAACAATTTTGGAATTGACGTCTAAGGTTTCTAATTTCGTTATTAACTTCCTGTGAGGAACCTTATCAAAGGATTTCCTAAAATCTAAGAGGATGGCATCGACCTGCGTATTATTTTCTTTGCTTCTTAATATACAATTCACAAAAAGACCGAGCTGGGTATCGCAAGACCTACCTTTCCTGAAGACGTGTTAAGTAAATAGTAATAGATCCTTCACCGTAAAATAAGGAAAGAGAAACTCACGTATATATATACACGCTGCAGGTCTCCGGTAAAATCGTCGTGTATTGTAGCACCGTGTCTCGCAACCCCCTTTTATTATGAAGACGTGTTGACAACCATCAAACAATGAATTACTATCAAGAAATCGCATTACGTTGTTAACGAGTATGTGCACTAGATCAGTGTTTCTCAACCGAAAACCAGTCGCGGACCGGTAAAAGTTATTAACATTCCACCGAGGCCCGGTAAAATTTTGCAATTTATATTCAGTATTTTTATTCAATTAAATCTCATTAAAACATAAGAATAAAACAGTTTTAATAACATTACATTTTTGAAAAATATCACAGTTTTATCAGATAGTCATTGCGATTGCTGCTGCTCCTTCTCGCTAATCAATTTTTCTATTCTTGGACTGAGAGAGGTGATTGCTTAACGTAGTGCGCGGCTAACAGCAAGTCGATTTCTTTCTTTTGTCTTTATGGCAGTCATGGCTGAAAAGGCGATTTCGCACAAGTGGTTGAAAATGGTAATCAAAACTTGACTGCGTTTTCATACAATTCTGGATACTCAGTCTTGACATTTAGCCAAAATTTAGTCACACTCGTCGAGTTAAAGGCTGATTTTAATCCTAAATCTGAAGACAGTTCAATTAGTTGTTCCTCTTCAGTGTTTGTCAGCCTGTTGTTTTCATGTACTACAAACGGGTCTATAACCCATAAATTTTCTAATCGTATATCTTCCTCTGGTGGGTAATAGGCATCGAATGCTCGAGAAAGTGCTTCAAGATGTTCACAAATAATTCTCGTGATGCTTGCAATATCCAACTTCACTGAACCCACTAAATCAGAAAACAAAGGAACCATTTAGTAATTTCTATCACGTACCCGCTTGCACCAAAGTGTTAACTTTTTTTAAATTCATCCATTTTATTGTTCAAATTAAAAATAGTTGTCATGTGCCCCTGAAGAATCAAATTCAATTCGTTAACAAGGGAAAATATATCAGCTAAATATACTAGTTTTGCTATCCATTCATTGCAACAGTAACAGTCAGCAAATGCCGATTTTCTTCATGAAAAAATAATTCAACTTCTCGCCTTAGTTTAAATAACATTTTCAAGACTTTTCCTCTCGATAGCCATCGAACTTCTACATGAAGTAGTAAGTGCAAGTGATCAGCGCCCATTTCTTCGCACAAGATAGAAAAAGTCGTGAATTCAATGCACTGCCCTTTATAAAGTCTACAATTTTTACTGATTGCATGAGAACATTATTTAGGTCTGGAGACATTTTTTTCTTTGCTAAATGCTTGCGGTGTATGAAGCAGTGAGTAACTACCATTCTAGCGTAATCTAATTTTCTTATCCTTGTTACTACTCCAGAATGCCTGCCAGTCATGCTTGCTGCTCCATCTGTGCATATTCCGACACAATTTTTCCATTCAAGACCTTTACTTTCAATGTACTCATTTATTGGGTTGAATATTTCAGAGCTTGTGGTTTGAGAAGGCAGTTCAAGGCAACATAATAATTCTTCCTTCATATCTCCTGCATCAAAACCAATGAAACGTACATAGAATAAAAGTACTGCTCTATTAGAAACATCTGTTGACCCATCTAACTGTATTGCAAACCATTTAGACATTTTTATATTTTGGATCAACTGATCTTCAACGTCCGAAGATAATTCGGAAATCCTGCGCTCAACAGTAACATTGAAAAGTGGTATGGTTTTTATTTTGTCTCCGGCTGTTGGACCTAAAACTTCATTACAAACTTCTACCAAACAAGGTTTTATCAATTCTTCGCCAATTGAATATGGTTTCTTGCATTTAGCTATTTGAAAGGCCACCAAATAAGAAGATTTTAATAAGGACTTTTCTACCGCAAAAAAACTCTTTAAATACATTATTTCGTGATTTCACCTCCTGCAATTTTCGTTGGCAAAATTCTACTGGTTTATTTTGTAATTCTGGGTGTTTTGAGTTAAAATGACGAGAAAGCTTTGCAGATTTCAAACATTCGTTTGACAGAATATCCCCACAAATTATACACTGTGGTTTTGGTAAAAACATTTCTGATCCCGGAAATACGATGAAACCTAATTTTAAATATTCACTGCTATATCTCCGAACAAAACCAGTCTTTTTCTTTTTATCGCGCGGATAGTCAATTTAATCTGCAGCATCCGATTCATTATTAATGTTACTGGTTGATAGACTTTTAGTATTTGCCTCTTCTTTACAAAAAATACTGGCAATGTTCCTTTTCTTCGTTTGTCACTCATTTTTAAACAACCCCACTTATCAGCATGTAATTATCAATAATTTGACAATTCTGCGTTTTGACGCACAGTTCCGAAACTGAAAACAAACAAGCCTATCATTAAAATTTATTATAAGTAAAATCAAATGAAAGTTTTTGTAGTAAATAAGAAATATTTACAGTAAATTAAATAATTATAGAGTATATTTTATAGGCAATTTAAATATCTTGACATCCATTGACTTGGCATACGTAGCAGCTTCAGACATTTCGCCGCCCTTAAAAATGTTGCCGCCCTCCCTCCCCACGTCATGTTCTGTGGGTATTCGATGGTCAAGAATTTTATTTTACTAAATTATTAATATCTATAATTATCACACAATCGAGCCAATATTTGATTTAGAGCTTCTAACGAGAATAAGTTGATTTTATTGTAATGCCATTGGTTTAAAATTACGACGCTAACTTTTGACGACGTCATAATCCTAAAATACGAAATTTTAGTAAACGGGAGCAAAATTAATGTCGTGTTTTGCTAAGTTTTCCTATAAATTTATAAATTTAATTATTGAATAAAGTGAAAAGATTTGAAACTTGGTTTTTCAAAATCATGGAAACATTAATGCTACAACCTTCTATTACTCTCAACGGAAAAATATGAAGTCATGGGTATTTCGGGATTTATTTTCATCCGGAAACATTCTAAAAGGCACCGATAATTATAACACACAAAATATTCCAGGTTTTTCAAATCTTTTGTGTAAAATATAGGCTATTGTCTTAATGATGTTTATTTATATTTCTGATGCAGGGCGATCCGAATCAATGAACTTGAAAAACGAAAACAATGACGCTCTTGCAGTATGCAAGCATCGAAAACTCGTATTAGTATTATCATTTAAAAGGTAAGCTATTAGCCATATATTTACAAAACTACAAGTATTTAAATACTACAGATGACGAATTCATTTCCCATTATATGAATCGTAAAAATCACATTAAAGAAACAAAAAGAATGTGTTTACATCGCTATTTATTTTCCACAGGGGTTGTGATTTCTCATACCTAACAAAAATAATTTATCTAGAAAATTTTCAACTTCAATGATGTCTTTACACTGTACGCTAGCATGAGCATCGAAACTTAAAAATGAATTATTTTGAACTAATCTTTCATATACTAACTATACCAATATACTGTAGAAATTAAATATTTTTTACTACTTACTCATTCCACGCCGAATTATATCTCTTTCCTCTGATGTCGGGAATAATTAGTATTTCACTCCGATGGCTAAATATTTTGACATAAAAATGAAAATAACATAAGAATATATAATTCTTGCCCACTTTTAGAAATGATGTTTATCAAATATAACATCTAATGTTAGATGTTTGAATAGATCGTCATAAAACACTACTAACCTGCGTCAAAGACGAATATAAAAAAGCACAATACAAAACCGTGGAGTGTTCCTTCTTCTGTAACTAGTAAGACAAGAATGGCGGAGGGTGCACTCAAAATATTAAATATGAATATCATTCATCTCTTATCTCTTAGCTGGGGTCCAAAATTGTGCCAGCAAGAAGCTGGTATTCAAGGGAGGAAATCATAGGAATCCGTTTCCTTTTAACCAATGTGACGAAACATGTAATAATGCACAATTGTCAACGGCAGTATATTTGATCTGCCTATTTCTCCGATTTCAGTCTCCAGTCTCTCCGGAGGCGTGGATTCAAATGCTACAGCTGCATTTTTCAGCATTCATCTACATCTACATTATACCCTGCAAGTCACCTTTTTGGTGGATGGCAGGGGGTGCAGTGCACCAAGGGTCCATAGTTTTCCTACGTTATCTTTTCCTATTACGGTCTCTTATCGTCCTAGGGAAAACGATGCTCTATATCGATCCGTTCTACAGTCGATCTCGCGAATCTTATCCTCACTGTCCTGCCTTCCGAGATACGTAGGGCTTCTGGATAAGTCCTACTACCTCATTCGCTAGTCCCTCCGACATAAATTTTTCCAGTAGTTTAATTCTAGCCTGCAGCCTACGTTCCTTTTGCTTCTCTACAATTTTGTGTCGCTTTGCCGTATTTATAACGTCCTAATTTATCACTTTCCCAGGCAATCGCTGATCCGAATGCAAATGACTTTATTGCTGTCAAATATTTTTAATTAATAGTCCTTTCATTGAAGAGCAAGCACTTAAAAATACTTGTCTCAGGTATCTCTAATAACCACAACAAGGTTAAAAAACCAAATGCGCATTTCGGATACAAAGCAGCCGTCTTCAGTGTTAATTCACCGAAAATAGAATCTAAAAGAATCTTGATAATTCCCTGTTGAGTTAATAGCCATTTTCTGATGTGGTTAATTATAATGCTCATCATCTGTAATAATTATGATGCAATTCATAAGTAATTCTAATGAAACGTATAATGAATTCAATTCCTCAATTTTAATGAAACAATTCGTCTTAATGACATAATTAGGTATTAATGCCAGACAATATACAATAAAGACGTGGGTATCAAAAAAAGCAGTCGCGTAAATGTGCATTACAACGTGATATCATAAAGGCCAACATTGAGGGAAATGCTTTTCATGTTCTAAAGAAATTGGAGCTTTTAAGAATGGCAATAAAATCAGCATTTATAAGTCGGCACGAGCTTGAGGGTTCAGATACACATCAAAGTAATACCATTCTAAAGAATATGACTCAAAATAACTAGTACTTTTCCTATTAATTAGAAACAAATACATTATCTGCATACAAACTTCAATTGTTGACTGTTCCCGATCACTGAGTCTAGCGCACGCAATGAAGAGGGCCGCGTCGTTGAGATAAAAACGAATAACTCCAAAGAAAAGTCATACGCTGCATCGCATGGATAAACAAGCATAAAGAACTTGTTGGTGGAATGCCTTTGCTCTTTTGCCGCCGGCAGAGAAAAAAACAAAGCAGAAACGCGTAATCGGCTGAGCGTAATTTTTTCCTCGCTCAGATCCGGAACGACCGGGGCGAGACGTACGAACACGAATGCATTCCCTCAGGAATGCAAAAAAAATAATTCCTTTCTTGACTTTTTTTAAGCAAAGAACACCTTTGCGGTCGCATGGATGCCGCCGAATGACTTCTCCCCTCCACCCCTTCGGTATCATTACCTCCCCTACCACTACGCCCTCCTACCATCACGCCCCCCTGTCACCACGCCCCCTACCACCACGTCCTCCCACCCGACGTTTTCCCCATTTCAAAGAAAACCGATCCAGTCCTCCGAGTTGACGACCCAATCGAAGTGACGTCCGTCCCTTTCCTCGGCAGCTTCGCCACCGGTGCATCTTTATAAGTGCATCGCTCCGTCTCGTACCCTGCGAAAAACCACGCCCCTTCCTCCACCTCATCCTCGTACCTCTAATACTACGCTCTCTGTCCATAACGATCAAAACATCCTCCTCCCACGTCCGCATCTCTTCCGATCTAAATGGCACGACCCTTCTCGACCACCCCTTTTGCCTCGCCCGTGACGAGAACCCATAATTCTCCTAAGGCCGTCATACATTTTACATGAAGACTTCAACTCTCGCATGAGTGAGTAACCTCAAGGATTTTCCCAGACAGGTTGGAGAGAGACTCCTCCTTTTAAAGTCACATACGCACCCACACACTCCATCAGCTGGTTGATTGGCATTCTACCTGCAAAGGGAGGAGAGGCGTGAGGTGTACTTTAGAAGGGTTTAAGGGATAGGGAAACGGTGGGAGTTATCAAGTTACTGCCTCCAAAATCCCTGCCCCCTTTCTCCGTGCGCTCCTAACCTTTCTCTATAACAAACCCGCTATATAACCCTCACGATTCGGTTACCAAAGGGCAGGACTAAACGCCTATCAGTCGCACGATGAATACTATATTTCACATCCCATTCATCGTGTATGGATGGACACTGGGGTGGATGGTCACTATTATACATATCCAAGTCATTGGTATTGACAGTGTGCATAAAATTGTGTTTCATATGCATACATATGTTTACATAAATGTACATACGCATATATAATTCCTACAGACATAATTTATTATAGAATTACTGTTTGCCATGAGAATAGTTTTCCAGATAAGTTTGCCACAAGTTTTATTTATTCCTGCTCTGAGGATCTGGCTTTGAATAATGAAGGTCACAAATACCAAATGTTTCTCATGCTTCATAACTGGTACTCATTATCATTATATTATTATTTCACATTCTATTTAATTTTAAAAATAAACATTTCCTAAATCTAAAAAGATAATTTGGCGAATGAGCATGTAACTATCTCTCGTATCGATTATGTAATTACCATCCCTTCCATATTGCGCCATATACTATATCCAAAAATTTGTTTACAGTTACTGTTAGAGGTTCGTGAACGCTTTATTAGCTCGCAGCGAAATAATTTTAGTAAGACTTCATAATCAGCCGCTATAGAAGCGTTGTAGAAACTATTCAAGGTGTTCGGTTGTGATTTCAGCTCCTACAAAACGGCAAACTACGCTTGATGAGGAAAAAACAGGTATTAAAACGCAATAGCTGCAAATGGATCCCATCTTCCTTTTTTTATCGCTCCAAGAGGCGGATTGGCTACCTTTCCGCAACATTGCTTACTAGCCCGTTAAGCCCAAAGTTTTTTCTCCTCACGCCATAAGCTTGCTCTAAAGTAAATACACTCGGAGAAAAAATTCCGCCTCGCTCGGCGTGCTAACAAATCTCCTTCAAATTAGGCGTCGAGGCAAAAACGAACGTTTCGCCAAGATATTACTTTCCTGCGTTTTTCTCCCTCGTTGCTGGCGTTGTAACGCGGCTTCAAACGTTCCCGTTTAGTTGCCAGGGTGAAAGTGCGTAGGGCTTGAGTTGGAGGAGGTACGGGAGAACACTGAAGAATAGGCGGCTTAAGGAAAAAGAAAACAATTGACTCGCGCCCCGCGAAGATCACCTTTTACACCTTAAAAACTTCTAAATTTTTTGGCCACTCAAGTCTCCAGCGGCATACGCGAAACGAAACAATAAAAGAACTTTTTTATAGGACCGATTAAAAAAAGCGACGAACGGAGTGCACGAGAAGCGAATGGTTTGAAAATAGAGAAGGATGAACCGGTGCATTTTTGGGGCCCTGCCAAATCGCTCGAGGCGGTTATTTAGGTTCGCGGCTGGCGTGCTTCTACTGTTAACGGAATTCACCTGCCCGTGCTCGGAGGCGGTAGATGAGACGCACGCACGCTATATATATATATATATATATATATATATATATATATATATATATATATATATATATATATATATATACACACACTTAATAACACAACCGAACGCCGACGTGTGTATACATACAGACACACATGCGTACACATATATACGCACACACACTAGCACAGATCTCGTGCTGCCTCCCTCGGAAGACGGCTCCTGCGTGCTCAGAATGCGAGGTGTCCAAAACACGCTCGTGCCTTCAAACGTGACGAGCTCATCTGAAAGAGCGAGTGAGAGAGAGTCGGTCGTCCGCGAGACGCAAGGAGTGATATCGCCTATTCCTCCATCTCCGCTTAAACAGATCACGTAACGAAGACGCCGCAAAAAATTCCAATGGCGTGATCGCAGACGCGTGGAAAATATCAAAACAAAAGAGGGCGAAGCGTAAAAGAGCCATCGAAACCGTTTAAGAGGACCTTGCCTACGCAACACCCGCGGAATGCGATGCGCTATATCGCCCTTCTCGGCCATTCGAGAAAGCACACTTCTCGCGATTGGGAAAATGGTGTGTAGAGAGAGAGAGAGAGAGAGAGAATTACTCACTGAAACGGTCAAATAAGCAGGGGCGTCCCTCTCCTGCCTTTTTTAACCCCCTTTTTCTTGGACTCCTTCCTAGGACGCGCTTCTTTCTTCCTTTATAAACGAGACGGACGCACCACTCGATCCTTCGCCGGAATATCTCCGGTAATTTTGTATTTTTTCCACACCGGGACAGAACCTATTGGGCGTCGAGACCGGCGATGCAACGACGCCTTGTACCGAAGCGGAGGACCGAAAGAGGCAGGCGGATTTTGACGGTCCGAATGCCGGGACTCGCACTGAATCCACGGGAGTCTAGAGAGAGAGACGCCTGTTGTCCCGGAAGGCCGACCGCGCCGTTCTTCCGGCGGCGTTGCCGCTTTTACGCGCGGAGTTCTCGCTCGCGCGACGTCTGCTCTCTCCCACCTGCTGGCTTTGGGCTATCCGGTGGGCGATCTCGCGGTATGGGACGATTAGGATCTCATATCGGTCTCTTACGGACTCCTACCGAGGATCACTTATCTCCTGTTGAGGTGCTCGGAATACGGGTGGCGCTAGACGTGGCACCGCCGTGCGGTGGTCCTCCCCAGGACGGCCTCCGGGCTAAAATCACAACATGCCTACCATGCCGACGAGGTAGGTAGCGAGAGGGAATGAGAGAAAGAAACGGGAGGGGAGGGAGGAGGGGGGGGGCGAGAGGTTAGGGGAGGGTGAGGTAAGGACAAGGTCAGTGCCTCCTCGTAAGGGGGGGGGGAGAGAGAGAGAGAAAGAGAACAAGTGGGAGAGGGCACTCTGTCATCCTCGTAGGTGGCGCCCGTGGTATGGGCTTGCGGCCGAGACCGCAACCCGAAACGGATCCGGAGGGAATTGCTTTTTCGGACGCGCCAAAGTGGCCATTCGTTGATTCGCGAAGGTATTCTCTCTGTGCGCGATTTTACGCTGGTTTCTGATTTTCTATAAGTGGCCTGGTCGCTCGCTCCCCGAGACTGCGCTGCTGTTATGTCCCCCAGAGCAACCAACGGTTTATTGGATATGGCGCGTTTATTTCAAGGACGGTTTGTCGTTTTTTGTTCCGTCCATTTCACGTGTTTCGCGGTGACTTTTATTAAACGGCCACCATTATTCTCCAAAATTTGCTAATCATCAGAAAATTAATTCAATCAAGCTCGTCTTATGGCTGAAAAAATTCAAGAACGAGCAATTTACAAAATATACTTGCCTCAGGTATCTCCAATACCCACAACAAGGTTAAAAAAACCATATGAGCATTTCGACTACAAAGCAGCCGTCTTCAGTGGTAATTCACCTAAAATATATTCTAAAAAATAATCTATTTTCCGTGAATTACCACTGAAGACGGCTGCTTTGTAGCCGAAATGCGCTTATGGTTTTTAAACCTTGTTGTGGCTACTGGAGATTTCTGAGGTTTTGTAAATTTTTGTAAATAGCTTGTTCTTGAATCAGAAAATTAAAGTCGAAATCGCGCCGTTTTTTTGCTTTTAGAAACGTTTATGGGAGTTAAGATCACGTAATATTCCGTATATTTTTATTTTATTTTTTGGGTCGGATCTTGCTTGGGCAGAAATTTAGGTTCCAGCTCCAACCATTAGCTGAAATTGCATAGAATATTTCGATGCATAGAGAGAAAATAAAATAAGCTTTGATTTACATGGCAACTATCTCGGCATAAAAGAGAACAATTTCGTCGCTTGTGAATTATTTGTTAAGGTAAAATGATAAAAATCTTCTTTTGTGAGCAAGTTTCTACTCGGATATTCATCTCACCCTGATTCCAAAATATCCAATATATCAACCACGTGTAACTCTTTTACAGGCAAAGATGTACAGCTGATCGTTCGATGAAAAATACATCGTAAGTTTTTATTGACTGCACCTATAGATTGCGAGTCTTTCACCAAAAATACGTGCTACCCGAAAATTTTTAAAAATATATAATTTTCTTTTTCTAAATCTTGTAGTCTAAGGACAATGCTATTAAGAAAACTCCTGGTACACTAGTTCATCAACTTTTATTGAACGCCTTTTTATATGTAACTGCAAGAATAAGTTCGCAATGTCAGACGAAATGTTTTATTAAATTAGAATAAAATTATTTATTTTTATTAACGTTTATTAATTTTAAATTATATTTATTTTCTTATCCAATTGCATTTTAAATCATTTATGACTATTTACTTTTATCTACAGCGATTTCTCCGCCAGCGAGAATGAGCTTATTAACAATAAGAACGATAAACAAAAAACATGCTCAGATTATTCTTAAATGAACTTTTCGTTTGTCACTCACCCTTTGAACTCAAACGGTGTATTGATTTTTAAACAATATCCCAATATCAATTATCCTTCATTTCGATCGTTATACATGCTTGTGCTACTCGTGCAAAGGACTATAGTTACCAAAATCCTAACTATAAAGATCTTTTTAAAAACCCAATAAAAATGCGACCATATAGACTTCCCTTTAACTAGAAACAATAAAAGCTTTGTTAGCAGTCGAAATAAATATACAAGATTTGAAAATATTGACATTGCAAACTTTTCATCAAGGTGAATTCCATTCTCGAGGAAACTAAATGCATTTGAAACATTAACGAGAATGCATTGCATGAAACAAGATTTCATTTATGAATCATACCGAAGGTCAGCTATTCTTAATACGGGTCTCCAAGGCTACGGATGGAGGAAAAATATCCGACGGTATATATATGCCTTTCCATTGCAATGCAATCGTCGTATCCTGGAGAAAAGGTTGCAATGCGAGTTGCCAAGATGATATAATGGGTAATATAGCGAATATCTCTAAACTTTCCTCTTATGAAAATATTCAAAGCAGCATTTCCAAGTATAATCACGGTTGGTCTTTAATAATGTCGTTGACGCACATAGAGCTGAAATTTTTGCCCAACCGACGCAAACGGGGAGAGGTCAAAGCTTGTAATTACTTTGTGTTGTGAATTTTCAATTCTAACACACATTTAATGTGACACATGCGTTCAATATTTTTAAATTAATAATGAAATGGTCATACCTCACAGAAACAGCTACATAATAATAGGACAGATAAACATAGACTCTGATATTCTGATTCAATATTGATAAGAAAATTATATTTGAGTGTTAATCATTCAACCTTCTATTACATCACAATCCTGTATTAATACCATATATGAAATTTAGCAAAGATTCTTTTAACAAAAAAACTTCAAATTACGACAGTGAAGAGGCAAGCTATGAAAAACAGGAATTTCTCCATGAACGCCCGGGTGGGCTTTATTTGGATCATACATCACATTTTCTTGCAAATTTAAATAATGTTGTCTTCACTGGCACAATGCGATTAATTAATTAAGGGTATACGTTTGGGCCGGGAGAATTTCCCGTTGAAGAATTTCAGCTCGCGATTTCAACACCAGCGAGGACCCATCGCAGACATAAGACTTTGCATTTCTAGCAAAAGATATGTACACCAGGAGTGAGTTGGGCTCACTGTCAAAGATAATGAACTTTTTGAGAGCCGATCTTGCGAATTTGATACGTGACTGCCGTTAATAAACGCTGATTTTCGAAGCTAAACACATTTTTTTTAATTACTGAGTAACTTTCAGAATTTTTTTATACTTTGTTAATAATGTTACACCCAATTTAAATTTTTATTGCGGTTAAAATGACACCTTCATTTTGCTTTTACGTTCTGTCGTTGTTGCGTTATAAATGCATAAACAAGCAAACAAATTCTTCTAATTATTTATAGTAGAGATAAGATAATATTAATAAAATATATGATGTTACAATACCTCAAGAATTGTATGTGATGTTCTTCAACTATTATTTTTAGTTTCAAAAGTTGGAAAACGCCAAAAAACAGCTTTTTAAATAGTAGAGGTATGTACAAAGTAACGAACTACTTATATTAAAAGGCTTCTTGCATCTAAAAGCCTCTTTTGAAGAGAATTATAAATTTTGCTGTTAAAATGTTGGCTTCTTCATCATTAAATCAGAATACAGAAATTAGTAAAACGATCCGGTGTATTTTGTAGTTATGACAAGCACAGACCTCCACCTCATTGGCAATAGCGGAAGAAGACGATCGTGGGTTAGTTACCCTAGCTCTATCCTCTCAAAATGCGTTTCTAGATCTTAAATCAACTGGCATGCGTTTCACAAGAAGCTACTTAACCACGCACAGGAATAATTTATGAAGCTTAATAATGATTTTTATTAACTTGGATGTAATTCCTATTATTTTTTCTTGAGATCCATAATTTCTACCAGTAAAAGCTATGCAACACAAAGAAAGATTACATCAAAGATGGAACACCAACGATGGTGCTTCCTAGTTATGCTTGGAGATGATTAAATCAATCGAATCGACTACAAGCACTTTACAGACAAATTAGTCACCCATTGCTATATCTAATGAACTTATTTAAATCCAGTATATCTAATACATTTATCATATGTAGCGAATAGGCAAATTATTTCTTATAATTGGCAATGATTTTCATCTAACTTACAAATGATTATAAAATTTAAGGTTGTCGAGGTTTTCTTAAACGACAGAGGGGAGTATATTGTTGATAACGCTTGAAATTCATCTCTGTTTGAATGAGGGTGAGGAACACATTTTGCTTGTATTTCATATACATTGGGGAATATGATACAAATTAAACTAAGCACGAGAAAATTATGACCAAAACAATGACGAGCGTCGAGGGCATCGCTGTTACAAACGACCAATGAGAAAAGTCATCAAACGATCAGATGCGGCAAAGGGATGTATATTTTATATTTTCTCTTTGAAAAATTTTGATGCCCTCATAGTATTTTTAGTTAAAATAGTCCGAGCTATTTTAATCCGTTTTGTATTGCCACGAAAAATCATATCTAAACTAATTTTACAGTTTTAATGCTAATTAACTTTTCTTATGCCGAGTGTGTGTTGCAAAATACTCTTGATTCAGAACAAAATGCTCCATAAACAAATTCTTATTTTTAAAAATGAATATAGATTTTCTCGTTTATTAAGTACACCAAAAATTTCGTATTTACACGTTTAAGTTGAAAAAGGAATTTTTCACGTCAGCAACGTTGCATAAATAATAAAAAACAATATAAACTTATACTACGAAATCGATTAATTTCCGTATGCTAATATTTTTCTTAAAACAAAAAATAGTTTCCTTTAAATCCATATTGTAAGATCTCTCTCTCTCTATATATATATATATATATATATATATATATATATATATATATATATATATATATATATATATATGGATGTCAACAAGGTGTTGGGATGAGGAAACCCAGTGAACACTCACCAATCAGACGACTTCAGGTTGGCGAGGCCACGGGGATGTCGAAGCGACACACGTAAAAGAACACTAAAACACAGAAAAATCACAAACGTAGAAGCTTTCGGAACTACTCCTTCATCAGCTCTGTAGCTCTGTAGTAGTAGCATATAGTTTCAAAGATAAAAATTACTAAACTTTAATGTTCAAATGGGGTTAAAACAACCCCTAAAAATTAGCAATTTTAAAAATTTTTATTTTTATAGTTAGTTATAAGAAAAATTCTATAATCTTGCAAAATTTCAGCTTCCTAAACTTATTAGATTGGTCTACACACTGGATTACGTTTTCCCATGCTAACTTATGGGAGATATTCCGGGGTCTCTGGAGTCGAACTCAAGACACTGTAAGCAAAAGTGACAATAATTCCTAATAGATATTGCGGCCATCTAGCAACACTGAAAATTTCATTTTTCTAGTTTACCGGCAAGAGCCCAAAATTAATTTACAAAAATGGTGCAATGCTTTTCTTATGGGAAAAAACGCAACTTTCGGAATTTCTGGAGTCGAACTCATGTCCCTTAGGTAAGAAGTCTCGTTTTATCTGTAAGTTTCTCCATCATATCTACAAAAAATAAAACTTTCAGCTCACTAACTTTAGAAGTTTGTGCTGGACATTAGTATCCTCCTGTATGTTATCTGTTATATCCTCCTCTGTAAGAAACGTCTATATATAATGATATGGAATCTTTTTGTTCTTAATAGTTCTTAAAATTTGCAAATTCTTTGTACTTCAATAATTTAACCAATGTAGTTTTTTGCCTTTATTCTACCATTAACACTACTATAAATATGTACTTTAATCTCTCTGTTATCTTTCACTTACAACATCTTAAGTAAGAAACATATTACCAGTTTTCCAACCTTTTGAACTCCGCGGACCATTTCAGCAGCCCTTTCAGGCCCTGCGGACCACCTCATTACTTACACTAACCTACTTTCTGTATCTACAATTAAGAAAAGTGGGTACTTGGTTACGCAGTTTATTGGACGATTTTCAAGTGTACAAGCAGGCGAACTCAAAACAGCACGAGCACTCTCAGCTTATGTGGTAATAAGATCAGTAAGTGTAAGTTATGGATGGCAGAGAAGTGGAATTTGGAGATATGAAGGGCTGGGAAAATGTTCAAGTAAAAACGCCATTAATGAAAATATTCAATACCTGTGATAGTGTACAACTTGAATAATTTTTTCCCAAAAAAATTCCAGCTAAATATGAGGCGCGGTCTAAAAATAAACTAATTTTGGAAATCTCCGCGGACCACCAACAAAATCTTCGCGGACCAAAAGTGGTCCGCGGACCATAGCTTGGGAAACGCTGATCTAGACTATCTAACGTTTCATAAACAAGGGTTCACATGTGCAAAATCAACCTATGTCGACATTAATGAAGTAAACATGTGCATGTTTAACTATTTAACCAAATTTATAAATATATTCCTGTCTTTCAGAACTTGGGAAAAAAGGGTCCTAACAAAGTTCATTTTTTATCCTGCAATATTGTCAGGTTTAATAACGGTTTTCCGGTGGAAGTTTACTGTCATGAATGTAGCGCAATGTGAGAATCGTTTCAAATAGAACAGTAACGCCACGTTACTTTTCGGTTTGAAACGATTAAGACAAAGAAATATCATTAAGTACCTATCAGTATTTATAATTTCATTTCATTTTTGTTTCCTTTAAATCAATAAATATTGAGGAAATCCGGTATTAAAATTTTTCCGTTAGTGAAAAACTAATTCAAATGTATTTTTTTCGGATTCAAATCTTTGTTTTTTTTAGCGAATTTCTCTTAACATTCAGCATCACTAAATTCCATTATGATCAGAGATATTTGTATGCTAATTAGTTATTACGTTTGCTACGCAAATAGATTTTTATGAAAATAAGTCGATACCCAATGACAGTAAAAATTTTTCTTAGTGACATACTTATCAAACACTATGTACGAAGAGGAAACGAGTCATCCTCTGCGGGATGAGGGTACTGCTTTGTGTTTTCTCTGTAATCTGAGGCGCTCTTTCGCTCGTTGGGAGTGATAAGGGAGTTTTATCAGCGGCTTAACGATACCGACCTGTCAAAAGTAGCCTTCTGTCACCATGTCCTTGAAGAACGGTTAGCGCGCGCCAAGGGCACAAGCTGAGTGAGGCGCTTAATTAAGGACGATTTTATATTTTTGCCCAGCTAATGAAGACGTTCCCCATGTAAGGTTGAAAAAAGGAAACTACTTCAGCGTGTTGCAGCAAACTCATAGGGAAGAAATGTATGCGAGCCGAAGGAATTTTCATAAATTCAATTTTTAATGCGTTGATCAAATTATTATATAATAAATAACTTTCAATTCATTTCTTTCTCAGGAGCATTTCGCTGGCTAATTGCGGACAAAAGATACTTTTGTGTATAAAAGAGAAATAATAGAGAACTGAAAAAATTACATTCATAAGCAATATGTATGAATTGTTAGTTTTTAATTTTATAATACAACTTACTAGATGACGCCATTGAATCTAAAACTGACATATACGAACAATACCCTATAACAGGGGTGGCTAAACCGCGGCTCTTTTAAATGTCCATTCAGAGGCGTGTAAACGTTTTTCACTACAGAGCACAGTGACGTGTGGTAACTTGAAGCGTGGTGGGGATTCCTAACGGACATGCATTATATCTGAATTGTTTCGGGTACAGGTTATGTTTGATTGTTCGTAAATTTATGAGTACAGCATGTGTATTATGCGGCTCACGAAGTTCTAAATATTATTTTATGCGGCTCCGAGGTTATGTTTGGCCACCCCTGCCCTATAACATATCAAAATAATGCCGCTAAATTGTTAAGATCTCTGACAGTTTGCAGTTAAACGACTCGAAAAATAAATGCGATTAAGGCTTAAAGTCTTCTAAATTTTTTTCGCGGTAGCCAAATAGGCCTAAAAATATTTAATAGCAATAAGGAAAGGAATAACGATCCTCGAGCAACGCGAACGGAATCTGCCCATCGATTAGTGGACGTAATTTAAATGCCAACTCGCTCGTGAGCCTCCATAGCTCAGGGGTTAGAGCACTGGTCTTGTAAACCAGGGGTCGAGAGTTCAAATCTCTCTGGAGGCAAATTTTTTTTTAATGTGAAAACCTATTTTATGGTGTTAGTAGTGGGAGGAATTTTGATACCTTCAAGACTGTATTCAAAAAAATATTTTTTTCGCAAATTTCAAATATACAGAAATAGTTAAAATGCTTTTTCCTATTATAAACTGACCTACGTAACTTCCCGTCGATTTAATGATATTAATTAAGTATTAGAATATTTTAAAATGCATCACCACCTCTATAAATGTAAAATATGTTCTTGTTTATTATTTATCATCCCTAAATAATATTAATAATAATGAAATAAATAACTCTAAATGCAACTTCTGATATATGATGCAAAATTGAATTTTGATGAATGAATTGTTATATTTTTGTAGCATTTGATTGAGGAAGCTTCTTCTATTTCATTAATGAAGATTTGTTTTACCACTGTTAAAGTATTACTTCAGCTTGTCTATCTGTCCGTCGCTGTAGAAGACATCTGCCTGAATAATGAAACCAGAGAAGAGTTTTTTAATCTTTGGATTTGTTTCATCCTCACACAGTATTTTGATATATGAAATAAATTCACCGCCCTTCTACGGCTATTAATGTTTTGAGATTAACGTTTTCATAGAATATACTCATATAAATAGAATAGAAATATGATAATGTACGTTAAAGCGAATCTTTCGGTCGATGCTTTCTAACCTCGGATTCATTGTAAGCTACATATTTTTAATCTGAGAAGAAAAGCAGTTGTTGTTGTTGTTGTAGCTGTGATATCTTTAGATTGATATAGTTTTTTCTATTTTATTTTTCAATTACAATAGTTTCTCTATCAACTTTCGTGTATGAGAAAGTACAAATGATGGTTTAAATTTTCGTATTTCCGAAAAATAAAGTTTAAATAAGCCACTTTTCAATTATCAAGTCGTGAATGTATAGAATTGCTAGTTATAAATAAAATGATAGATTGAATATGGTTTATATCAGTGTAAAAATCCCACAATTAATATCACACTAACGGCCTATTATATTTTCTGTATTACTATATTTACGAAATTTCTTTATTTGTATTAGTTGGTTCTTTTTCGGGGCCTATTACTATTCATATTCTTAAAGAGTTTTTGTTTTTAGCTTTTTAACATCCTACATATGGTGGGATTTCTTCAGCGTAGTTTGAAGATTTATTTATCTAAAAGTTATCCATTTCTTTCGACGTAGGACGGCGATATAACAAAACGATGCTAGATACAAGATGTAACGTAGTATTTAATATACTAAATTATGCTAAGGGCAATATTATTGACAAAACGTTGAATTCACTACAAAATATAATTTACTAAAATAAAAAAACATTTATTTATCTTACATGCATAACACTTCATATATTAGGTTTATCCTTCAATGCTATAATTAATATCAATTATAGTCTTCGGTGTTTTAAATGTATTAATAATAATTATTAGTATTTCTATATTTAAATTACACATATGTTTGTAATACTTCAAAATATAAACAAAAAATTGAAATGAATAATTATTAATGCAGCTGAATAACAACAGTAGTTTCCAATATTTATTAATTATCAGGCTAGGGAGCAGTACTTATACTGCACATCAATGCTGCCTATCGGGCGCTGCGGGAACAACTTTCAACTACGTAAACAAAGCGTGGTTTCGCCTTCTATAATAAAAAACAGATAAATATTTGTAAATATTCTTGGGGTTATATGCGAATCGTTCATGTACTTATGATTATTAATATAATCGAGCGAGCAGAGTGGCTCAGTGGAAGCGTGCTGGGCCCATAACTCAGCGGTCCGTGGATCGAAATCCACGCTATTCTGGGATTTTTTTATCGCTACTTTTATTTTAAGGAAAATTTACGTCATCATCTCTCATACTTATCAGTCGAAGACAAACAAAAGCAGAGTGGCTCAGCGGAAGCGTGCTTGACCCATAATCCAGAGGTCCGTGGATTGAAACCACGCTCTGCTAAAATTCCATTAAAACTGTTCGGCTAATGAATATAACGTTCGACAAACTACATTTTGTGAAACTCGCTAAATTTTACCGACTAGATAAAGCGTATTGAAAGAATCAATAAGTGAGATGATCTAAAACTCTCGACTCCCGATTATAAGATAAAATGCTCATCGGGGGAGGGAGGGTGCGGTGGTGGAGTGGTTCGAGTGTTGGCCTTCCACGCAGCGGTCCAAAGTTCGAATCCAGCGGAGGTCGGCTTTTTCAACCTACCCCACTTGCGTGCTTTGAGGAGACCGCGCAAGTCAGCGCTCCGCCCTTCGGAAGGCATGCTAAGCAGTTGGCCCCCTTGGTGCTCTTCCTAAATAGAAGGCTAAATCCGCCACCTGGTTTCCCTCCTCCCATCATTGTGTGTCTGGTCTGGAAAGCGTTATGGCTTTAATAGTCCAAGAGGCTGATTAGCCAGAAATACATATAAAACAATGGCTCACGAGTACATACGTCAATTGGTTGCGGATTTGTATCTTAGGGTGGTCATGAAAAGTCGTGACTCATTATATTGGACGAATGCACCAATGTTTCAAACGGGCGGTCAAAGGATACTATCGCCGAGGTGACGTTCCTCGAAAATGTTGGTAAAATGCACTGTGGGATTAACAGTTTTCTTCCATTACGTAAGTTCCAAATTTTTTTCTGCGCAATAACAGATCTTTGGAGTTGAGAAATGCTTGAAATTGTAGATTTAAGGATCCCAAGAAAACTTATACTACAAGAACTTCATCGATGAGTCAGACTTTTTGAGTGACACACACTGAATTAATTCCACGATTCCATTGCCTATTCAAAACATCTCTCAATGTATATAATAATTATATAATTCTATTAACGGGACAATCTATCTTCTTTCTGCTAAATCATATTACTTAAGATTCTATTGCTAAAAATAGAAAAATATTAAGAAAAATTTTCATCTTTGCAATACTATACTCCGCTAATTTCTCAATGCTCACGTAACCACAACACATGCCAATTTTGTAATGAATTGTGATTTCAATGCCGACTACTGTAAAATATCTTTGGAATGTATAGCAACACATCTATCGAGTTCTCATATGGCGAAGTACTCTCGCATTATGCGACTTGAATCACCTGTTTTAAATACGTAGGAAAATATTACTAGAGAAAAACTCAGCTATTACGCAAAAAGAATTTTCCTTTTTTAGTCTCGTTATACCAACTACGCAAGGATAAACTCACGTTTGGCCTTGGGCAACCTTGGAGTTCCCAATCGGCTCGGAACACGGCAGGTTAAGGTCAGAGTCTTCCTCACACGTCGTCGAGCCAAAGCTTATCACCACTTCCTAGAAGGGTTGGAAGGTATCTAACGTCTCCGCAAAAAAAGGTTCTTCGCGAAGAGCAGACGTGGAAGCCTGAAAAGTTCAATTTGTACCGACATGAGCGCCTCTCTTCTACCTCGGCAAACTAGATTCCTAGAAGTTCAGCTATTTCGTATCGCCCGTGTCCGATGCCACCATGGCTCGGTTTGACGGGACCTTTTCGCCATAATGGGGTTGGTTTTTCATGGCGGAGTGTAGGAAAATTCCGCATACGCGACGGCAGTACTGAATAATCCGACATATCAATCGAAAAGTTTCTGTGGCGTTCATAATAATGTCTTCAAATGAAAATAAGCTCTAAAAAGGGATCCGAAAAATGAATAATTGGAAGATGTCAACGTGAAGAGTAAAAAGCCATTGATAAATGCGATTTTTAATTAATTTGAAAAACTTAAAGTTTAAATTGCGTATGCCTAAATTATTTTCGATGTTATGCAAAAATACAAATCTTTGGAAGGAAAACTTGCTTTAATTTTTTTTATTCAGTAGCACACAATCGGATCTAGAGATCGTAAAACGAATCGAGGTTTAGAATAGAGAAAAACGACATGGAATGCATTAAAAAACTAGCGCTGCCTCAGGTCTCGGAAGTTATATTTTCAGCTTATAAGTTAATGTGATATCGTAAAAGAAACAATTGCAGTCCTTCGAACTCGCGGGTCTTCCCTTAACACCGAAGCCTATACATATCAGTTGCAGCTCGCTTATTCAATATTCTCTCTTGAACAAAAACTATCGAAGTAGCTAAAAAATAACCGATCGGGAGTATTTTCTGAATCTTGTTTGCAATATTTTATCCACCATTATTTGCGATATAAAATTTTCGTCTGTTGCTGAACATTAAAATTACATCACGGAAAAAAAACAAAATATAAACTATTTATAAATAATTAAAACTTTTTTCATTAGTTTAAATCTGTTTATTTGAACATGCGAGCTATTAATAAAGTAGAATTCGACACTGTGCATCTGAAAAACTAATCTTAAAGTTTTTATTGAAATCGTTCTTAATAATGTAGCGATTTTTATATACAAAATAAATATTTTCATAATTGTTTTCATATTTAATCGCATTAACATAGAGCAGGATTTATCAATATTTTTCAACCAGCATATCCATAGTGGAACATCTGAAATCCTACGGATACCTTGGGCACGTGGATTTCACATTTGACAACACGATAAGGAGTGGGAGAAAATGTTATCAGATTTTTGAAGACTAAATTCAAATCGGTGCCGAATTGACGAAGAAATATTTTTTTAATCGAAAAACATCTGATATGGCCACCACATGACTTTCTCCATACCTGTAATATTTCTAAAAATTTCGAAGAGATTACATAAAAATAAATATTTTAAGAAACCGAGAAAATTTTAGACTTCACAAAGAACAGAAATAAACTCAAACCATAGCCTTCTGATATTGGATATAGCCACATAGCTCCAACAATTAAGAAAGAAAAAGGAGCGTTACTAAGACGTAACTAAGCGTCAATTTTTAATAAAAGTCGTCGGTAGGAGGTATGGTGGTGGCAGCTAAAAATATAAGATATCTCTTAAACAATGCATTATATGGAAAAATGTATCAAACAGAGATTGTAGAAAATATAATTTTCTACAACGTTTACTCCAGTACATTTTTACATATATCAAATATTAAAGCAAATATCTCAAAATAACGGATAAGTGATAAGAGTAAACACCCACTTTTGTTTGGCCAATTTTTACCAAAAACTAATTAGTTCTTGTGGCTTTCATAAAAATGTTAAATATAAAATTTCGCTTTGTCCTGATTAATAGTTTTTGAGTTAGAACACCCACAAAAAAGCTGTCACATACACAGACATCGAGAAAATGGTTAAAACCTGTTCAGGGCATCTTAAAACGTGTATTTCCGCTGAAATCTCGAAATCGATTTTTTCATTAATACTTTCTCCTATACTACGTATGGAGAAAGTAAAAAGTAGATGCTCAAAAATAAAGAACTTCAGCTTCCATAGCAACCAGAACAATGATTTTCAATGGGAATTGGCAATTCTTATTATAATCGCATCGCTTTAATGCTTTTTAATAGAGAAATTCTTATTGTCCCATTGATTTCAACCAAAGACGTATACATAAGTGAACGTCATAATTTTAAAACGCGATATATGTTATTAAATAAAAGAACGTTATTCCTTTCATTTATGGGGGTTGATGGACTGTATATAATAATAGCTTTAATTTAGTGCTTATAAAGAGAACCAGTGGATTGAATCACAATGAAATTGATTTAAAAATACGGCGTAAATTAATAATGACGTCAAAATCCAAAAACAGTAAATATTAGAGAATTGTGAAAAAAGTAATTTCGTGTTGGAGTTGAAATTTTAAAGTTATTTAGAGTTTAGTGCTCCATTGCTACGCGAGTGTGCTGCAGTAGGTCAGTTTTTGAGAAAGGTATAGGACAATGACAAGTACCCTAACAGCTGGAATTGGTGGGAACCTTTGTATGGAAGGTTTTCGGCTGATTTGGTAATAACCATTTTACCTATCGAGGCTTTGTGGGCAAGGGCCATGCGGCCCATTTTCAATATTGGGCGGCCCATACTTGGAAAAACCCTGAACTAGATCACCACAACTTACAAAATTTCTACTCAAGTTGGTGATGTTGATCAGTTTGAATATAAAGTAAACCACCAAACTGTGCTCTCATTGAAATTTGATACGCGATACTTTTAGGAAACCACACATACAAGCATCGGTGGTTCATTGGTAGAATGCTCGCATGCCACGCGGGCGACCCGGGTTGGATTTCCGGCCGATGCATTCAGTATTTTGTTTCAAATAATCCAAATTTAACATATAGTGGTGTATTTACTAATGACAGAGTATCTAAAATGCATTTACCTAAATTATGCTTAAAAAACGCCGACGAAAATTATGAGATTTTAAACGGTCTCCATCGCGTTGTTTGAAAAGTTTGCTAAAAGGTTTTTTAAAGCCGAATTTGATAACCGTTGCCAGCTGCACTTCACTGAGGATTCATGATGCAGTGATCATTCTGAGGGCCCTTCAACTTTATCTGCAGACATACTCCTTCGAGAATTTTTCGGGATTGTTGCATACCTCCTTGTGACAATGAAATGAATAAAACTTGTTTCAAAGTAGATAAGTCGCATTCCTAAGTATAAAAAATTATAATATTTGGTGATTTATTTTTAGTATACTTTTCAAAACAGCCAAAAACGAGCGTGCGTCACCTTGACTAAAAAAGATCTTCCGACCTATTAATAATATATTACTATAAATGACTCCCCTTTGAAGAGGTGCGCGAAATTACTGACATAATATTTCCATCTCAATTCCCCTTTGTTCGTAAAACCGTGCCTGCGGCGTTTTATAATGTTAGCATTAACTAACTGTTTGTGGCGCAATATTCTCTCAATATGTCGTTATTCGTACCCTTAACGTGACAAATTTTGATTCGGAAGTCATTCGTGAAACATGAAGATTATATATAAATTTAAATACTTTTGCGGACCTCTTTGTAACTCTGGACGTATCCCAAGGGTTACACATACCCCTAGTAGAAAACCTGTGCTATAAATTTCCCTTCCTCTTAGAAAACACAACGGTGTGTTTCCTACTTTTCCTTCGCTTGTTACACCTCTCATAAGCGTTCCCCTTTTCATCCTTTGTTTTATTCTTCAATCAAATATCTATTTTTTAATTGTTTACTATGCGCTCATTGTCTCCGAAGCTATAACTCTCTTCACAGTAATCCAATCAGCAATCCCCACTGTTATATTATCTGATACTTTTCTCTTAGGTTATTAGGTAGGTATTATTTTTAGCAGCCCGTCATAATCGAATTCGGCAAGGATTCATTAGGAATGGATGAGGAATAATTTCAAGTCACCTTCGCTAACTAGTAAGTTTAGCGAAGTTTAACAAATTAAAGGAGTAATTAATTCAGCGCTGTAGTTTTCTTTCAAGGCACAAAACTTTCCGCTTACCATTGCATATTAACAGGCAAAGCTAATTTTCTCTCCAGTCTTGTCTGTTTTATATGGAGGTCGGAGACACCCGAGAAATGCAGCCAAACTACTCGCAGTGCGAGACTTACGACTTTGAAGAATGCGTGACGTAATATGCTGGTGAATTTCTTCGGAGTGCATTCCACTCTTTAACGGAACACCTTTCTTGGGAAAACAACTAACTTTTAACCTTTTGGATTTACGTTTCCGATGTTTAATCTGAGAAATGACCTTATTTTAATTCTTCAACATTTGACAACGTGAAGCAGAGTGGCGCAGTGGAAGCGTGCTGGGCCGATGACCCAGAGGTCCGTGGATCGAAACCATGATCTGCTATTTTTTTCAGGAATTGCTTTATCGGAAACTTCGCGTTATTATCACAACTTTTTTTACTATACTCATCGGCGTCTTGTATTCCTGTCGGATAAATGATTCAAATTTCAAATTACGCATGCGCAGGTACACAACGCCTCCTCCAGGACTTGCTCGTCGAATTACAAAAAATACAACAAAAGTGTCCGTTACTATAAATAACAATACAATAAGCAATTATTATCATAGGTATTATCTTTAAAACTTGTATTTATAAAATTTCCTTTCACTTGTTTTTGCCATCTTTACACCCATCCAGGTATCCTCATTACCTCTGATGGGCCCTAATGACGGATATAATTTGGGCCGATGCATTTCATTATAATATACTAAAATTTGATTAAATATAAACTGAATATTTTATAATTACAAATAGATGCACAACTAGCGTTATATCTCTCAAGTTTTACTCCAATGAGTCGACCGACTATTTTTTTCTCGTTTAAGCGCATGCGCGAATACTTTTCTTCTATTAAAATTATCGCATTAGATCGCAGAAGCAAACTGGCAACGCCAAAACAACCTAAAACAAAGATGATGTAAATAACTATCACAAAAACACAATCGCTATTAGTAAATTGAAGAAAAAGCGCGGCAGAAATTTTTGGAGCTGGACAAAGTATGACCGTGAGGGACATCGCGGATCGGAAAGGAATTCATGTCGGCCTATTACACAAGATGTCTAATTAAATTAACATCGCCGGAGTTTGCTGTAAGGCTGTTGAGTTCCATATTCATCAGAGGATATCACGGCTAAACGGGAGAGGGTTAATGAAAACCGTTATCACCATGGAGCCTCTTGATGCAGAAAATACTCTGAGAACAAATCTGGAGAGGTTAACGATTCCGCGGGTCGTCATTTGTTCTCCAGCCTCAGGGCGTGCGCTGGACTTGTATTGATTGCGTTTCGAGAGGAAGAGACGCGTGATGGATAGAGGTCGAGGAAAAACTTTCGAGAGAGAGTGAGAAGTGCTTTCCGAATGAGTGATGGCGTGAGAGGGATGAAGAGAGAGAGAAAGAGAGAGGAAAAGGAAGGAAGTAGGAGGTGACAACTGATGGAAGATGGGAGGGCTGGTGATGGAGTGGGGCGGAGATGGGAGGAATGGGAGGGACGAAGGTGTGCGCTTGACAAGTACCAACAATGAAACTCCCGACAGGTTGACATTTCGAACGATAAGAGGCGTGAATGCGGATGTGGTGAGAATAGCCGGACGTGGTGGGAACCAAACTGCCAAAAATATTGATACGGAGCGGTTATATATATATATATATATATATATATATATATATATATATATATATATATATATATATATATGGCATACATCGCTTTGCGCGGATTCGTTATAGCGCGAATTTATGAAAAGTGATTTTTTATGAAATGACACTCATATTTTTTAATTTCATTTCATATTGAATACATGCATAAAATGAGGCAAAAGTTAAGTAAACGTAAACGCAGCACCCTCGCAGGAAATTTATAAAACATTTTTTAACAATGACGCTGTAACACTTACAGTTAGATATATCCGTATAGATACCCCTTTGCTGTGACATTCGGTTTTAAAAAACTTTATTTTGATAATACTGTTTTTTGGAATTCCTCTTTGTCATGTAACCCTCACCCGAATACCTCTGAATGCTTTTATTTGTGAAAATGCTGACAAAACATGCTCCGTCCACTTGAGGCACCACCCCTTTAGGTGGAAGGCCACATGCGCGCCGTTTATCTACAACTACATATTACCCTGCAAGTCACTTGACGGTGGATGGCAGGGGGTGCCGCGCACCAAGTTCCTAACTAATTATTATTCACAGTTATCTATTGTGGTCACGTATTGTCCTAGGGAAAAAGGACTCCTTATACCTCTCCGTCCTACTATCTATTTCGCGAATCTTGTCCTCATTATCCCTCCGTCCGATATACGTTGGTTGTCGAATAATATCCTTCATTTCATTTACAAATATCTCCGACCTATATTTATCTAGAAGTTTAAGTCTCGCCTGTAATCTACGATCTTTCAACGATGGCCAACTCAACTCATCAATGAGTAACGTAACGCTCTGTTTTTTATCGTAATTCCTTTTCACGAATCTAGCTGCTCGCCGCTGTATTTTTTCTAAATCCTTTATGAGTCCCCTCTGATATGGATCCCAAACCGCTGCTGCGTATTCCATTTGAGGTCTAACCAACGATAAATAACAGGATTCTCTCACCTTTTCCGTGCTTTTCCTGACTATCCTACGCACAAAAGCCAACTTCTTATTTGCCGCACCTATCACTCGTCTTATGTGGGTGTCCCAAGACAGGTCACGATTCAAGGTTACCCCGAGGTATTTCACGGATTCCGAAACAGGAATGCTCTCACCATCTATCGAGTAGGTAAACACGGACGATGGGCTTCTAGATTTCCAAAAGTTTAGAACGTTACTCTTTTTCTGATTGATTTCTAGCTGCCATTTCTTGCACCAAACAGAAAACGCATCCAGATCATCCTGAAGCTGACGATGGTCGCTAGGACCACTAATTTCTCTATAGACTACGGTGTCATGCGCAAAAAGCCTGATATTACTTTTTACATTGGTCACAATCTACTAAGAGTTTTATAACAATTGCAAACATGCAGCAAAAAAATAAAAATGGAGGGGGTAGTCCTTATTTAAAAAATGACGAATAAAAAATCATAGCAGATTTTAAGATGGGTAGACCTTAATGTGAATATGACTAATGAAAAAAAATCCTGCCAGAGCGTGGTTACGATCCACAGACCTCTTGGTTATGGGCCCAGCACGCTTCCACTGCGCCACTCTACTTATACTCGTATTGGACACGATATTAAGAGAGGTTTTAAACGGGTAGTCCTTAATTTGAAAATGAACAATGAAAAATATCATAGCAGAGCATGGTTTCGATCCACGGACCTCTGGGTTATGGGCCCAGCACGATTCCACTGCGTCACTCTGCTTGTGTTTAGCGGGATAGGATATTAGGAGAGGATTTAAAATGGATACCGTAATTTTATGATTATAATACGCACTCATGTTTTTACGAATGATGTGAAAATTGTCTTATCACCATACATAATGCGCATATAATATTTTGTATAAAGATCAGTGTAACCTTTCACTAGTTTATTAGCAGTATCGATACAGTTCTCGCTTTGCCGCCAAGTGATATACTACGTGCGACAGAGTTTACGAGGATATTACGTTACGTTCTGACCCAATTATTAAAGCTAGAAACAATATATTAAAATATGTACGCCTTGGATGGTTCCGAAGACGACATCGTATGGGATGATGATTTCGGTGATGTGTTTAACGCGGATGAAGACGACGTTCTCGGCGATGCAATTTCCGCAGACGATGAGAGTGAACACAAGATCGCGGATGAACTATTTGAAAACAGTGAGAGCAGTGGTTGTGAATTTGGACGTTTTAGTGATTAGGACAGCTATAAATAGATAAATAATTATCTCATTTTTTATTTGAATTTTTTTTTAAATAAATGCTATCAGAATGCAATGAAAAGTACAATTTATTTAGAAAGCCATATCCGAAAATAAAATAACTTCCTTAGTAGAAAAAGTTATATGCGTTTTTTACCATGTAAAATACGCACCCTAAGTTTTTGCCAATATTTTGAGGAAAAAATGCTAATTATAATCGGAAAATTACGGCAGTCCTTAATTTGAAAATAAATTTTAAAAAAGTATAGCAGAGCGTGGTTTCGATCCACGGACCTCTGGGTTATGGGCCCAGCACGCTTCCACTGCGCCACTCTGCTTATGTCCGTAGCGGTTTGGATAGTAGGAGAGATTTTAACATGGGTAGCCTTTTCTTAAACAACTTCCTTTCTGCTCCTCCCCTTCTACCCTATCCATATTTATTTTATTGCTACGTATTTGCAATTGTTAAAAATTCTTTGTTGAATTGATTGATTGATACCAATGCCGACTGTTTTTCATTAGGATTCCCTACACTACCTACAATTCCCTCCCCCACCTTCCGCCTCCCTCCGTTTCCTTTACTTCATATAGTCTTTCCCCCTCCATTTCCTCTACGTGGACTTAAAGACTGTGGGCTAAAAGTCTGTGGACATATATAGAAATGGACATATACAAATATGGAAATATTGGTTGTGGACCTAAAGACAGTGGAGATATATAAATGTGGACATATCGGCTGTGGACATAAGAGAGTGGACCTATTGAGTGTGGACATATATAACTGTGCTCATATCCGGAGGAAAGATTCTATGATTAAACGTATGATTGATAGATAACTTGAAAACACGAGGAAGGGAAAGTTTTCAGCTGATAGGTGATTTGAAAGGAAAAGAGAATCGTCAAGAATTTAAGAAGGCTACAGAGAAAGAATTACTTTTTTGAGAAAACCCGGTTTAGCATATATTCTCGGACATATCTGCGGAGGAATTGTTAATGAAGACAAGGATATAATAAAATAAATAATAAACTTTTTAATTTATACTCTTTGTTTATAAAGCGCACTGAGAAGTACAAAATAAAATTCTGTGTCCCACAAAATATTTGGATCTTAAGGAAACCACGCTCTGCTATGATTCTTTAAATTTATTTTCAAATTAAGGACTACCCATTTTGAAGCCTCTCCTAATATCCTAACCATGACGAAAACAAGCAGAGTGGCGCAGTGAAAGCGTGCTGGGCCCATAACCCAGAGGTCCGTGGATCTAAACCACGCTCGGCTATAATTTTTACTTCCATTTTTAACTTCCATAATACGCAGTTGAAATTCATCCCACCCACCGATCATCATCCCTCCGTCTTATTGTACAATCTCGATTCCGTATTTTTTCTTACAATACGGAGACGTAAACCACTCCTCTTGGCACTTAAATATAAAATTTCTACAAACCTCCGCACAATCAAAACAACATTTCCTCGCTGTAAGAACGCGTAGGAATATTAATCGAATCCAACAACTTACGGACCTTGCAACTCTTTTGTTGCCCCCGTGATGGAAGAACGCACATTTATTTCTTTTTTGTAATGCGTTGGAGAATTTTCTGCGGGGAGGGAAGGAGAGATGGAGAGATGTGTGGAGGGAGAGTAGTGTCTGAAGGGAGCAGAGAGAACTTAAAGTTTTTTTTCTTCCGGGAAGGAGAGCGGGATTTTTTTCTCGCTTGACGATATTCTCCTTTTTTCTCCCTCTCTTTCCTTTTTTTATTCGCCTGCAGAGGGCAGTTCACTCAATCGCTCATGGGGTGAAAAGAATAGAGAGTTTATGGTTTGGAGAGGGAAAGGAGAAGGTTCAGAAGATTTTTTTCGGGTTTGAGCTGAATGTGTTGGATTGTGAGTTTGAAAGAAGAGCAAGGGAGTTGAGGTGTCGGGGGAAGAGGAAGTGGGGGAGAAGTGGAGAATGAGAATGGTTTTGGAAGGAAAGGAGAAGAGAAGATCACAAAAGGAGTTCAGAGTCGAAAAGAGTGAGGTGTGAAGTGGAAGCGAAAATAATACGGTTTATATATATATATATATATATATATATATATATATATATATATATATATATATATATATATATATATAGACTAGTAGAAGGTGCTTGCATACTGCAAGCGTTTCATCTCACCTTGAAAAACATTAATTTTTTGAGAGATATTTCATCATGGGAAATATTTCTTTAATTCAAAACATTTCTCCTAGGGACCAAATTTTTTTTTTCCTTATGGAAAAATAATGGAGTAAAACAATTGCTAATTTTTGCAATTTTATGAATTTTATACGTTTTCCACATTGGGTTAATAATGCCACACATTTATGCAAAATTTTAAATTTGTAGCACATTTAGAAGTGAAATAACATTTATCTAATTGTTTAAATTTAAATAATTTTTAACGGCCGCAATAAGAATTTCATAGATGCAATGAATGTTTATTCGTTTAAATAGACTAAACTCTAAATAACTTGAAATTTTAGCTCTCTAACTCGCCCCGTAGTATCTAAACATTTACCTATTTTTTTTAACTTTAAGAATTTTTAACTGCCAAACAAATTAAAATATCAAAATTTTTATAATCCCTATTTCGTTTTTTTTACATATCCTACCTCTAAAAAAATTTCAGCTCCGTAGCACATTCGGAAATACATAAACCTTGAAAATTTGTTTAAACAATTGCGAATTTTAAATACATACTTCACGTCAAGGCTTGAATAGAACGAATGGTCAAGACAACTAACAGCTAAAAGCAGTTGAGAAAATCAGATGAGTATTTCGGATACGAAGCAACAGTGGCAATTCCCCCATAGTCTTTTCTAAAATTAAGATACAACAAAACAAAATTAATTACAAAAGGAAAAGAATAAAGCATAAGTGTAATAAAAAGTTGATCAAGAATAACAGAAATTTGAATTATTAATAAGCTTTACTTATAGCAGTCAATGTCTGTTGTTTGAACCTCCTGCGTGTGTGTGTAGGTAGAGATTTAAAGTGACGCACAATGCTTTTTTAATTAAGCTCGATAGCGTGAAGATGAATAGGAGAACTAAAGACATTGTTGGTGCATTCAAAAAATGTGGCAATAATATTAACTTAGCATTGTTATCATGCAATTTGAAATAACAAACGTTTGAATTGAAGCTCACCAAACGCAAAAAGTCTACGTGACGTCCATCAACATGAGTTTACTTTCAATATATGAAATTAATAACTTTCAATAAATTTTACGAAAATCATAGGTAGATTATTACTAAATTTTCTAATATCTGTGTATAATCATATTTTTTCCCAAAGGTTTACACTTGATTGCTGCCGTTCCCTTACGATGAACTTTAATGTGAAACTATTTAATAGTCGTCCTAAAGAAAGAGCAAATAATTAAAATATTATTGAGTATGATTATGAGACTCATTTTGCACAATAACTAATTTAATAAATCAATACTATAATCTATAAGCCACAGAAAATATACATTGACTTCATATGCATCAGTAAAAATTACTTTTCCGTGCAATAAAGTATATTCACGTTTCATAAATCGTCATAAAATATGCACCGCATCAGGTATTTTTCCCTGCCGTAGCTTGCGATGGCATCTGCCGGGGACATGGAAAAACTCTTTGAAAAGCGTTAATCAAGTTGAATTTATTCCCAAGGCAACCAAATACGGATCCTTTGAGCACGTTAGATTACGTTTCGGAATGCGCTCGAAATCACAGAAAGAGACGCCGAAGTTCTGGAGGGAAACGAGAGATAAGGAAATAGAGAGAGACAGGACACGAGGAAGATCGAGAGAGACAGAGAAAGGCAGGAAGAGAAACCGAGTTAAAGAGCAGAAGAAGAGATGATGAAGGAACATACCTCGAGGAGAGTGTGAGAAAACGAAACACAATGAGACAAAACGAACTGATGGGGTATGGAGGGAGGAAGCGGAATTGATTTGAAAAAAGGAAACCCAAAAGAAGGGAGAATTGCCGTCAGAGAGAGAGAAAGAGGAGGGAATCTAGGAGGGTAGGGTGGCCCGAAGTAAATAGAGAGTGTCTTTGAAAAAAGAAATAGAGGGCGGTGAGGGAGAAGGGAGACGAAATTGAAAGCACTCTGCGGGGCAGGAGTGCGATGGGCGGAGAAGCCTCTCACCTCTTCCACTCACACTTTTTTTGGGGGCCGACGCGCAGCGCGAAAGGGAAGAGTGTCACAAGGGTCGTGGTTAGGACCCCTTTTCTGTTACGGAATTAGCCGCAATCGAATTAATATGGGCTACGGTGCCGACCAGCAGCAGCTGCAGGTTTCCTCGAGTACCGACCCCGCGTTGAGTTTCCACGGAGTAGAGAGGAGATGGAGAGGAGGCCGAGGGTCTTGGTGGGAGGAATGAGAGGGTGACTGTGATATTTTTTATTCCAAATGGAAGAATGGAGAGGGCGTGAAAGGGGATAGCGTGCGATGTAGGAGGCGGGCAGCAGAAGGGAAGGGGTGACGGGAGATGGTTTTATGGAGAAATAGTAAAACGCATCAGGCTTAGACGGTGGATGCTGTCTGAAGGGAGAGGTCGGCGTAGCATGGAGGCCAGCTAGGGATTAAAACTTGGAGAGTGGATGAAAAGTTGGAGGGCGTAAGGAATTAATGCATCGTACTTGTCTCGAGTTTATCTTTATGCATGGCACTTCTGGCAGTAAATGCACTCAGGTAAAATTTAGGAATTCACTATCTGCTTTAGTATCTTTTACAAAAGCAGACTGGATAGCGACGATGTAAAAATGAGTTTCATACAAGACTGACTTATGAGACAAGTATTTGAAACACAAAGGAACCCTATAGCTCGAACACAATTCAAATTTTCTATTACTTGAAGGGAATGCTATATCCCGCTAGGTTGATTAGGTTCACATTTTCGATTTGTTCTTTTCCCCAAGTTCAACTTGTAAAAGCTGTATAGTTAATTTTTCTTTGATATCAAAATGAAGATGTTTTACGATATTTAGGAAATAAATGCTTCAATTTTATCGAATAGAATCATCTAAACATCGTAAAGTGGAATTGTTGAAATGATTTGGTGAAAGAGAGAGCAAAAATTGCACATTCCTTCAAATATTAACCGAGTCCAAAGCATTCTCTCGTCGAAACATGAATAAAGGAGAATGAAATAATAATTAATATCGCATAATGCACTAATGTATTCTTTTCGACTTTTTCTCTTCTCATACTTAGTAGTTTCTCCATCCCAATGCAACGCTAGGTGTTCATCGTCCCACTCACATCAGCTACGGACGTGCAAACTCGTGACGACGAGCGACAAAGAGGGAGCGAGAAAGTGAATAATACGGAAACCAAATTAGTAACGGTTAAGGAGCGGGAGAGGAACCGAGAGAGAGAGAGAGGGAGAAAGCGGATATGGAAATTGATGTGTCCCGGGTGACAAGAGGGATGTGGGGCAGAGGGATTTCGGGCGGCGAGAAGGAATGCGGTTATGGTGGGAGGAGAGAAAGATAGACGGAGAGGGAGAGAGGCGTGGAGGTATATTTTAAGGGGATGAGGGAGAAAATTGGGGAAAAAACGTGAAAGGATGGAGGCGGTAAGGGAGGAAAGGAGGAAGGGAGGGAATGGGGAAGGTAGGTAGGAGTATGAGACCTCTGGAAGGCGTGGTAGACTGCGAGTGAAAAGGAATATGGCGCGATTGAGATGTGGAAGGGGCGGGACAACCTCTATTTTCTTTGTCACAACAGCCGTGGGAGCGCAGACGTAGATATGTCAACATCCAAGCGATGTGTTCATCTATCCTGAACCAAACAGGGACCACTTTCCTAGTCGGTTTGGTGTTTTTAAGTATGACATCAATTTGACGCTCAAAGATATGTTTCCCTTTTGATGGCGTGGTATCACGCTGCATTTAGTTTATTCAGTTTAGTATAGTACGGGCTAGAGACCGAGAAAACGGGGGAATCGAAGCGCCAAAAGAGTACGTAATTTTTTTTACATGACGATGATATAGAATCATCGTATCTGGAGTTAGAATTATGAATTACATTTTATTGGGCACATTTTTTTAACGATTGAATTTCCAACGTCCCGCTGCCGGAAACTTTAATTTTGTGAAAGATAGCGGAAAAAGGAAATATGTCTAATATTTCAAATTGAGAAGAGATCCAAGGGACGCTACGAAGGAAATGAAGACGAGAATAGGAAGGAAGATATTTGGAGTAATGACCGTAAATGTGCGAATGAAAAATGCTAAGATGGAATCGGGAAATGTGGCGATTAAATGGATGGAGGAACTTAATGGAGTAAAAGCGAGAAATAGAATAAAAAATAAAAGAAGAATAAGACGAATCACAAAGTTGAGATTATTGAGAAAAATATTAATTAGACGTCAGAGATTGCTTAAAAAACGCGAAATTTATAGAAAAACATAGGTGGAGACCCATAATAATCTCGTGTTTCAGGCCAAAATATGGATTAAAACCTTTCAATGAATTCATTTCAATTACATAAAAATGATCAAAGCTATTCAAGCGGTTTATTCGACCGTCAAAATTACCCAGACCTTTAATGATTATTCTCAGACTAGCGAAGAAAGATTTATTAGGCAATATGTTTCCCGTGCCTAATTTAAAAAATAATTTCGTTTAACGAATTGTCAGCGGTTTCCTAAAGGTAAAATATTTTTAATTTATCTTTGTATTAAAATAACGTACGCAAACAAAATAAATATTTAAAATATTTTGAAATTAATATTTCATGTTAGATTTATTGATAAATATGCGGGGTTAAGGGGATCGTGAAAACGTCGGTTGCCTTAAGATAGGATCGCTGATGTAAACAATTTGGAAACCACTGGCAATCCATAGGGGTTTTCCACCTGGGACCCTTGTAAAGAGAAATAACAAGTAGAGTTTTATCCATGAACGAGGTTAAAATTTTATCCACGATCATGGATAAAACTAGCGCGTTTTTTATTTCATGTGTTTATACTGCTACATGATTCATCACTAGAACCTCGTTTGCTTTATAACGGTTGGTACTTATCACATAGAGGTGAGGTTAGCGTTTAAATGTGAAGACTTACTATCTAATTTAGCGTTACATTGCGCATCATAATTTTCATAAAAATATAAATTACATAAAAATATACGTTTTTGGATAATTGATACAAAATTACATTTAAGTTTAGAACGCGCTAAATTTTGTATTAAAATTTTGAACGTTTCCCAATCCGCCTCTGTAAAGTTTTCAAAACTCAAACTTTTCAAGAATAAGTGGCATCACACTAAAAGTTTCAACTTTCTATCTTTTGCACTTTAAGAGACAATCGAAAATTATTTAAAACATACCTCACTTTGAGTAACTGTAACTTTACGCTCAAGTTCATTTCTTCATTGTAAAATATCCGTTCTTTTTCATTTACAAGGCGTTTTGTGCGCATGACAGAAAAGTGAACGTACCTACGTTTATTTCCTCGTCATAGGTTTACTTTAGTTTACTATGTTCTGTGTATACACGAAAGGAAACTAAACGTATTTAAGTGTACGTTGTAGATCTTGTTTTATTCAGTTGGTACGAATATTGTTTTCGTTGACAACAATTAATAATAAAACTGTGGAATTGGAGTAAAGATGCTTCCCTGCGACAAACTGGAAACGGGTACTGCAGCAATGTGAAAAATGAGAAGCGTAAGAGAAGTGCATACGAGCCATAAGAGAAGATAAAGAAAGAAGGAAAAAAGACGAAGAAGAAAGATTTTTTGATTATATTATTATATTCAACGCATTTTTGCTACCTTTTCGCCTTTAATATTCCAGGCGACGCTTTCAAAATTTCTCATATTCCCACCATACACCGCTCCCTTACAAACATGTGCTTTATGGTATTTTCTAAAAAAATTGAGCGTGCATACTTCTACACACGTACACAACTGTCGAGAAAGAACCCCACGTCCTCCAATCAGAGCATCTTTTTTTTTTAAAACAGTCGCAAAGTCATCCAACGGCTCGCCCACACAATCGCGACCGCACAAGCCTTCTTGCACTTTTCCCCAACAATGAGACACAAATCCTCGCGACGAGGAGAAGGCTCAGCGAAACCGAAAGCGTGCCCGAGAATTAAAAAAATAAATTCGGAGAAGAAGAAACCATTTCTCCATCAGAATCCGAACAAGAGGCGTGCGGTGAAGAAGAGGTTTTTTGGGAGACGCATATAGAGGCAGAGAAAAAGAGACTTGAGAGAGAGGGACTTTCATACAAGACGAATCCATAAGGAGGAGTAAGAGAGAGGGAGGGAGAGAGAAACGAGAGAGAGAGAGAGGAGGTAAAAAAAAGAGGAGCAGGGTAGGCAGAGAGTGAGGGCGGTGGGAATGAGGGTTTTGGGGAGGGACTAGGAGGTGGGAGTAGGAGATGTAATTACGGTGCGAGCAGCGCCGGTTGGTATGAGAGGGAAGAGAGAGAGAGAGAGTGAGAGAGAGAGTGTATTAGGGAAGGGGTTGACAGTGAGGTTGGAGGAAAGGAGTGAGGGGAAGGTGAAATGGAGGGAGGACCCCCAACCGAACAGAGCGCCGCGGACGGAGAACGGCTTCGCGAGGAAGGGAAGAAATAAGAGAAGGTGGGGAGGATGGAGTGAGAGGCGAGGTTACGAGAAGCGGAGGAGAGAGATAAAGAGAGGGAGAGAGAGACAGAGAGCGGCATGCAGATGAGGCATGGTTGGTTTAGTTAAGACGTGGATGTATGGAGGAGGTTGGGGAGGGATTGGGGTGGAGGAAAGGGGGATGGTTGCGAAGAGGTGGAGGGTTTAGAAACGGCGCTGCTCCTCCGATCGTAGGAATGGGATGTATAATGGAGGCGTGAGATGGGAATCGCGGGCGGTGAATATCTTTCCTGCGCAGGAAAACGAATGGAATCGGGCTTTTCAAATAGTTTCCTCTGTTATTCAGGAACGATGAGAGAGAGAGAAAGGTGTAGACGGTGTTTGCGTCGCAACGTGTGAACCCTTTCAAATAAACAAAACGCGAGGAATGTCAAATAAAACGAGTAACTTTTGTCATGAATCACTTCACAATTTCAAAAAGAATTATCGAGAGTACCTTAGATAAACCACCAAGCTCCACAACCTATTTATAGATATTGGAGTCACGTAGCCAGTCAATAAGATTTTTACTGTTATAAAGTATAGAGAAGCAGCTATGGCGGTGTATAGAGCTGGATTATAGTTCATTTCCGTATCTTTATTTGTTATATTGTTAAAGCTATTGTCCACTTTGCAACAATTTCTGGCGTTAATAAAATCTCGTAAACGGAAATTTTAGATTAGCTTTGGTAATCTTTATATTTAAATCCTTACGACGCATTGTTGCGACCCACATCACATTTCACCTTTCATTATATATATACACACACACATATATATATATACTAAAATACATGTAGAAGCATGTACATTTCAAAGCTATCTGACTCCCCGTGTAAGAATCCATCCCAGCGTTCCTTTCAGTTAATTTCTATGAACACATTTGAAACGTATCTCACATCTGCATACTTATTTCTCCTTTAAAAGAGAGAAAAAATTTAAAATTTGAGAAAATGAGAGAAATTCTACCGATAATCCAACCTGCTCAGATGGCCAAAATCTGTCTACTTACAAAAAAATTGCGTTTAGATCTTTGGGAAAGTTCCCCTAAGAAGATGGTTCACCGGTAAGTTGCTCGGGGCGCCGTGACCCACGCTCGCTCCTGCATTTGGGCGAGGAAAAGTGTATGTCACATTAAGAAATTAATCTTTTTCTGAATTTTCAACTCCTCCTCTTTCGTTTCGCTTCGTCAAGGGTATGGACGTTGAATTGAAGGAAAAAAGGTCTCATTATTGTTGGAGAAGCGGTGGGTTTTAAGAAAATCGGCTGTCAGAATTTCCTCGGGATGGACTGTGGCGTTGTGGGAGGAAGAGGAGGAGAGGGGAAGAAGAGAGAACTGCGCGTTTGGGCTGCTGTCAAAATGAGAGAAATCTTGGATTTGTTTTTCCTCAAAGTGCCGCGGAATATCTCCTTGAAGTTTATTTTAATACTTTCATTGAAATATACGTGATATTTTATTTTCCATTCTTTTCTATCGAGTGTGCGTCGCAGTTCAACTTCATCTTCAACTAACGCATCATAGAATAGGATTCTAAAAACTTTAGGGAGTGCAATAAAGTTAGGTTACCAAAACTTTGAGTTAAATTAATTCAAATCGCCCTAATGTCACAAATGATCTGTTTAGGGTAATTCGTGTTACAGACGTTACAGACTGTGATTAGACTTCATCTGCTTGTTCAGGAATCATTTATTCTATTTAAAGTTTGACCGAATCTCATAATATAGCATTCCATTCTTTTCACCTATTATACATATTTTTAAAATTCGTTACCGTACGATGTTTCAGACAATTTACTCATTTTCAGTTGACAAAGTTCATTGTATAAATTAATTATTGTATAATTAAAGCAGTAGTTTATAAACTTGATGCATCTGCGACACTTCTTAAGGCAGCCGACCCCATCGCGAGCCCCTTCATCATAATTATCTATCAGTAAACCCAAAATAAAATATCAATTTCAAAGATTTATAAACATATAAATTTTATTAGGGTCAAAATTAATCTTAATAGCAAATAGAATGTTATCCATGAACATAGGTAAAATTAGCGTGTTTTTCTCTATGATTAAATTCAGTCATGTTTTGTGTTTTACTTCGCTATGAAGATTTATTCCATTAACCTAGATGTCGAATTGAGGAGGATTTAGATTTTGGTCACCTGTTATATGCGTAAATTTAGATTATCTAATCCTTTATATGGTTGTAACGCCACATATTGTCACTATAGCCTTGTTTGTAACTGGCATCAATGTAAAAGTATACACTCAAAATTTCACGATTCTATCTATAAAAAAACAAGATGATCCAAACGGAACTTATGATTCCTACTTTCCACATAATTATTTATTTAATACATATAATGGATTTAATAAATTTAAAATCACCTCGGATGATTTGCTCTTTGTGTTACCAAACTTCATAATTTAGCGTTATAAAATGTTCAAATACGTTCGAACGAAAAACTAAATGGATCACACGTATTTGTGGGGCAAAAATAACGCGTGTATGTATGTACATAGTACACTACACCGAATCCGAGTCCAACAATGATCATTGCGATGGCAGCACTCGTAATGAGCGATATAAACTGCAAAAACGCCTGTATTCACGCATAATTCAAAGAAATACGACCACTAAGGAAAATTCTACGATAAAAATTAGAATCTTCATTCTTTTTCTCAGAGAATAGTATAAATTCCGCTCCGATATTACATATCTAAGATATTTTAATGTACAAGAGAAAATTACCCCGCACTATGGCTATAAGATTTCCCATGTAAATCAAATGGGAAGAATAGTTCCTGGAATCAAACCCGGGACTTTCAATCTTCGCAAGAAAAACAATCGGTGAAATTTCAGTATAACGAATTCGTGCAGACGACCAAAATATATCCGTTATAATGAAATTTCGTTGCAATGAAACGTAATTTTAAAATTTCAGAGGAAGCGCAATATATTCTCCCCCTAACAGTAGCGTCAAAAACGGTAACATTTACTGCGTAGTGCTTAAGTCGTCATTATAATCAGTAGGAAAAGGAACTCGTAAAAATTTTGAAACAGTGCGAGTAATATATTGGTATAAAGTGACGATGCAACTACAACAATCCAAACCCATCTTAACAGAAGGTTTTATTAGAATAAAAAGGAAAAGTTTTTCGATCTAAAAACAGTGTTTATTCATACGATAACATATAACTATAGGACGTAGTTCCGTATTTGTCCATAGTCATTTGCGGAGCCACAGTCAAGGGTAATATATTGAACTTTAGCCAAAATGACAGAACGATGGTTACATATAACAAAATAATTGTAAAGAAAGAAACCATGAATTAGTGTTTACTTCTTAAAAAATTCCGTATTTTCTTCTGAACGGTCCGATAGAGCTGTGAAGAACCTGCCTATTGGTTGCTAGTTGGGTAATCGTCCAATACCTACACTTGCCTGGACTGAGATTTCACATAGTTTAAATCATAGCAGGATTGTCAGATGCTAAAAACGAAACCCAGTAAATCAAAAAGCGTACTTCGTATTGTTTAAGGATTTTATTTTTACAAACTTCGTTATAATGATCGTATTTTTTCGTACCAGGATGATTTTTTGCGCTAAACCGATATTTTTGTTACAATGATATTCGTTAAAATGAAACATTTTTACATAATGTTACATAATAACTTGGCAGGGGACGGAAAATAATTTCGTTTTACTGAATATTTCGTTACTCGGGCGTTTGTTACACTGACATTGTACTGTAGTGGAGGACGGACAGACAAACAGACAGACAACGACGAAACTATAAGCCTATTCCCATTCTGGAAAGTAAGCTAATTAATAGATCCCTCGCCGACCCTGTATATTTTTCAAAACTCAAATCCGTAGAAAAAAAATGGTAGTAGTACAGAAATCTACACTTTCAGTTTCAGTTCTCCAGCTTCGTCACAATTTCAATTTAACCAAGGGCAAAGATAGATGCCAAAGTGAAACTATAAACGCTTTTTTAAAATGCTCTATTAAAAAATAAAACCAAAACATTTCGCCTTTGCCACCTCCAGGTTGAGAGCCGCTGAATTAAAGAAGGAATTACACTCTAAGCTGATTGCTATTTCTCGTGCAACCATTTTCCAGAATTAGCCCTATACATCCAAGAACAAGTACTTAAAAAAATACTTGTCTCAGATGTCTCCAATATCCACAACACGGCTTTAAAAAACCAGATGCGCATTTCGGTTACAAAGCAGCCGTATTCAGTGGTAATTCACCGATAATTTGTTCTAAAAGAACACGTGTGCCAGTATTTTTGTTGTTTTTATATGCGTAAGGCAAGAGAAGGACGGAAAGTGGAATGTTGTGTGTGTAATTAAGGGTTCGCGTGGGAAAGAGGGGTAAGGGTTCTGGGGCTTGCAAATTTGAAAAGGAAGGTATTTGAACCGACGGGAACGAAGGGTTTATTAACCGAATAAGGCTAGCCCTAGAAAATGTTTATTTTAAATATAACTGTCTGAAGAAACAGTGATATTCATAAATTAGGAATGAATTAACTTTAGTTTGAATGGTAATATTTACCAAGGGTACAGTAAAAGACATTATTACGCGGGTTTCGGAGGACATGTTTACACCTGCGTTATAGGCTTATCCACGGCATAAAGAGGATTTTCACTACATACAACTGAACAATAAAGACCACCTCTTACAAGGATGCATAATTGAAAATCCAACAAAAGAATGCATAAATATCTTCTAATAACAATATAAATATGTATGTAACATCTTTTATTACTGTGTTGAACCATCAAAATTACATCTTATTGAGATTCTTGTCTTTCATTTACTCAAAAACAATTGCATTTTCTTCTGTCGATGCATTGACCATTATGGTTCTTTGTTTAAAAGTAATTTAAGGTTATTTCGATAAAAAATGATTTTTCTGCTGTGACTTTTTGATTTTATATGGTCTTAATGGGTTAACAAGGAAAAACTCGCCTCACTCGGCAGGTACTAACACACACATAAACACACACACTTCTTTCGTACGTGATTTACAACGCACATATATGAGTCACAATATTTTCTAGAAATTTGCATATGCATTACATTGAACATGGTCTTCTCTGCGTTATATCCGAATCCGAGAAATAACAAACAGCGCTATTAACGGGCTTTTACTGTAGCTATTTTAAAAACATTGGTGGGCTCAGCATCAAGTTAGATTTTTAGGAGGAATGAATGAGAGCATAGAAACGCAAACTGCCGTAAGTCTAAGAAAAACTGCCAATTTCTCATTAAAGACGGCAAATAATTTTGAACAATTTAAACCAAATACTTTTAAGGCCCCAAAAACTCCAGAGAGCACTCAAGACTCATCTTAACAAAAACGCTTAAAGTGGAGCTAAATGGAGAACAAACTTTATTCGCATCTCTGAAAAAATTGGGTTTTCAGAAGTGTTTTTGCCATGGCAAAAAATGAGAAGAACGTAAATGGGGTGGGAGTAGAAGGGGAGAAATCAGACACTGTTGATTTTTCATGCGCAAATGTTGTCGAAGAAGAGGCAACCGTCGAAAATCAAAAGGAAGGAGAACGACGCGAATGCAGTGAGATATAAAAATGTTCGTTCGAAGTGAGTCGAGAGCTGTCATAATTTGCCTTTGATAGAGACAGGACGAGAAAAAAGGAAGAATTAATATGAGATAGAGTGAAATGAGCACGGTGTGGATAAACGAGAAGATGATAGTAGACCAAGAGAGAGAGAGAGAGACAGAAGAAGATAGACAGAGAAGATAAATGGAAAAAGAATGGAAGAGCAATGAAGAAAGAGGGACTAGTCAAATATAAGAAAACTGCTAAAAATGCCCTCAGAGATCGTATGAGCACTACGGCAAAAAATACATTAAAATTTAGGGACTCCTTAATGCCGTAAAAACGCAATTAAGAAGTCCCTTAATTTCATTATAAGAATACCCTTGATAATTGGTGTAAAGGAGCGGATATGGAGAAGGAGAGGAGTAGAGCAAGGCTTTTAAAAAGGCAACCCGCGTACAGCACGCACTTTGATTCAATCCTGAGTAGTGTGTAGACGAGACAATAATATAACTGCATTTGGATACCAGACAATGATAAAAGTTTTAAAATCAGGAATCGTACGATAGTTACAATTATTCAATTAAACTATATTTTCATTTTTGTGGCATCCATTAGTTCAACCAAAATACTGAGCTTTATTATTGCAGCATTCGGCCCGGCATATATTTCGAAACCATCTATTTGGCTCCCACAAAAAAATCAATGCGGGACCTATTGGTTAGAGAAATATAGGTACGAAAGAAATAAAGAAGGGGCCGGCCGCATTTAAATAATACTTTTGCAAAGGAGAGAAAGAGAGATAGAAAATTCGAAAAAAGGGACTGAAACGGATGGGAATGGGAAGAGGAGGAGATGTAGGGCAGAGAGTAAGCGATTAAAAGAGAGAGAATGTTAAATCGAGGGGGAAAAACGTGGGGGAGATAAATAGAGCAAAAGTACTCGAGAGAAGGCGACTCGAGGGGGAGATGGTGATAATTCAGATGGATACAAATAAATAAAGAAAAAGAGGGAAATATAAGGCAGGATGTATTGTGAAAGAGGAAAACAAGTTCAGGGCGTAAGATGTTGAGAGGGGTTATTTGAGAGAGGAAAGAGAGAGGCATTTAGGTTTTAGCGTTGAGTTACTATTTATAACTTCTATCTCATCTGAACCAAACATAGCTGGAAAAATGTCATATGACTCAAAATAATACATAAATAAAATGTAAAAGAGTATAAGAAACAAACCTCACAAAATGACACATGGACAGAAACATGATTTCTTGGCGAATGACATTCTAACTCCGATTAATCGAACATTAATTACTCGAATTTTCGATTATTCTATGATGACGGGAGTCTATGTTCACGCACGTTTAGAAAAGATATCCAACTCACCTTATGAATGGAACAATTGAATAATTTACGTGGCCACAATAACAATAGAAATTCTTGGTAAAACAAGACTATGTTGATTCGCCGAAAGTAGATTCTAAAAAGGAAGACATTGAAAGAGTGGAGCAACTGATTTAATGGTGAATCAGAGATGAGATTCTATTCCTTCGCACTAAGTGCAAACCCTTGTTCATCAGGCAACCCAATAAAAAGAACGTCAACCATGGAATTTTTGAAATGCCAAAAATATCACAAGCTTTCAGAGTCGGTAACGGAGTTCGTAGTTATTCAGTTCAATAGCATGAAGATTATGCCAAGAAAACCAGAAAATTAATTAATATTTATTTTGTTCTTTCATCTTATCAACAATATGACGATTCGGAACAAATAAAACAAAAACTATGTAAAAATGCCACTATATTAATATATACCTAGTGGATTTTTTTACATTTATTCGTTCCAAAGCATGGAATTCCACATAGTTAAGTTTTCCATAGTGGAATAGGTATGACAATGAGCATTAGTCAAAATTGACCCACGTCGTTTATAAATAGCACTCTATAAATTATCGTGGAAATGAATATGTAGTGCCTTTGAATGTATTTCAGGAGTTGGAGAATGTTTATTTGTACTTGAAAGAAACTGATTTCTCTCCGCTGCCATTGCAAGCGTACGAGAAGAGAAATATTTGCTCGCTCAAAACTCCTCCACGGGCGAAGATAAGCAAGGAACGAAACTCAGTTGCCATTGTTATCCTCCGGCAACACGTCTAGAAAAACCATTAGTCCGGAGAGGATCTCCTAAGGTTTTCTCGAAAACAAACTTTGCAAGCAGATTCCACACGGGCTGGGAGGGAGATGGCCTGGACCAGATGTTTACATTGGTGATGAGAAAAGAGGAGTGCAAAGGCAAACTGAGGACATTGTCCGATTCCATCCCTTTCCTGAAAGAACTCACCGTCACACACACGCACATACATATATAAATAATATATATATATATATATATATATATATATATATATATATATATATATATGTGGGATAAGAATTTAAAGCAAGAGTATGTATCGTTTTATTAAATCTTAAACGAGGCGTCCAAATATATCTCTCCTGGTAGAATACTCGAATGATGAAAAATTAAGTAAAAACGGCCGAGAAGTCATTCCAAGCTCCACCGCTTCAGTGTTTTAAAGGGAGATTTCAAACTCATAAATTTGACGTCTTGCAAGCGCTTTACCCTTCACGCTGATCAAGAATCTTCATGACTACCAAATTCTCAAGTTTCCACTTCATCTGCAGGGGAGCTAAAGTAAGGCGACATCATATTTAAGGCGCAGTAGCCTAATGTGGACGCATTGGGTTCTGCTTAATTAATAACATAAACACGATAAATGAAGACCTAGAATTTTGAACCAGCTCAGTAGCTTGTAACTTTTAGCGCCTCGTTTTCTATTTTAATTCGCATCTTCAGTCGCATCGATATTAAAAATTGCCGCGGTTTTTTTTTAATGTTCACGTAAAACTTTTGCGCAAACACCAATAATTAGCGTATATTTTCTAAGATTTAACTTGAAAAAATGGTTATTATCACTTAAAAGTCTTTGGTTTTTCTTGTAGATTTAAATCTCCTTCTCTCTGTGAGATTTTTATTTATAAAATTAGGATAGTTATTTGCACGAGGAGGTATGTCATAAAATTGACACCCAAATATGAACACGAGAACCGTATAACTCGCGGTATTTGTCGATACAACACTGTCGCAAGAGTACGCCCATGGTATCTTACTAACTTTTGCGGATAGACGGTCAGACGAAATTTAGTTTACAATGGACGGCGGACGTAACTGTATTATTCGGAGAATTTGGTTGCTATAGGCGGCTGATAACATTAAAGAGCGGTAAAAATAAGAGGGATCTGCTGTGTATCTTATGTAGACTGATAAATATAAACCACGTGTACATTCAATTTTATTAAATAGCACAACCGACGCGAACCGTCCTTTCAAAGCAAATGGTTCTGCGTCAGTTTGTCAACAAAGAGAGAAGGGCAAACGGCAAGAGCAAGGAGAATGAACGATTTCTTCCAAAGAAAAAGAGAGAGAGAAGCATCAACATCTCGATGTCTCCTTTGACGGTTTTTCCCCCTTTCATCTCCTGCTTCCTTATGTCTTCCCATCGGTGGAGGGTGGGGGAAATGAAAGGGACAATGGGAGAAAGATGGTAGAAATTCAATAGGGAAAGAGAGGAGGAAAAGTATGATGAAGAGGGGATGGGGAAGGTGGGTGTCCGTAGAGGTTGGGGAGGGGGGATTTCCTTAGGAGAAGGGAGGAGAGGGACCCGCTGACCATTTTAGGGCACGAGACTATAATGGACGCGCGCCATGTTTATGGCGAGGATCATGGGCTAGAGCAGCGGTTCTCAAACTTTTTGGTCTCCGGAGCCCTTTACACTCCTAAAAATGTATGAGCCCCAAAGAGCTTTTGTTTATGTGGGTTCTACCTATCAATGTTTACCGTATTAGAACTTAAAACTTTGAGAAATTTTGTAAATATATATTTATTCTTTAATTTAATTTCATTCATAAATAACTTGATAAATATATAATAGCAATGAATCCATTACTTGTTAAACATATCATATTTTTTAAGAAAAATCACTTTATTTTTTCAAAGCAAAAACATTGTTATTTTTATTGAGATGAGTGGCATTGTTTTACATTTTTGCAAAGCTCTTTAATATCTGGTTTAATAGAAGACAGCTGAATTCGCATGTCTGCTTCTGCATCCAATCTGTTGCGATATTTTGTTTTGGTCGAAGCGTATGAAGAGAATCCGGACCCACACATATATGTAGTTGGATAAGGAAGGAGTATTTTAACAGCTTTTTCCGATACATCTACATCTACAAGTTACCCTGCAATTCACCAAGTTGGTGGGTGGCAGGGGGTGCAATGCACCAAATCCTACCTAAAGATTGTCTAACGCAATTCGAAATTTCCTATTGTGATCTCGTATTGTCCTCGGAAAGAACGAGCCTAGATAACGCTCCGTCCTACTATCGATCTCACGTATTTTATCGTCTCGATCATTTCTACCTATATACGTTGGTGCCACAATTATTCCCACTACCTCCTCTTTTAGACTTTCCGACCTATATTTCTCCTGAAGTTTCAACCTTGAGTCCAATCTACGGTCCTCCAGTGATACCCAGTTCAAATCGCTCAATAAAGAGGTGACGCTTTTCTTATGTTCGTACTTTTGTTTTACAAATCTGGCTGCTCTACGCTCTACGCTGTACTCTTTCTAGTTGAATTATGTGTCCCTTCTCGTACGGATCCCATATGCTCGCTGCGTATTCCACTTGCGGTCTTACCAGTGGTGAGTAGCATGTTTCACGTACTTTCTCTGTAGTGTTTCGTACTATTCTACCTATGAATGCCAGTTTCTTGTTGGCCGCGCCTATAACTCGACGAATGTGCATGTCCCACGAAAGATCTCGACAAATGATTACTCCTAAATATTTTACATACTCAGCTTGTCGAATGCTCATTTAATCAATTTTATATTCGAAATCTAAATCTTTGTTCTTACTTTTTCAAAACGTGACTGCGGCACATTTAGTATAATTAATTTCAATTTGCCATTCTTTGCACCACGCTGAAATGGCTCTTAAGTCTTTCACGCAGTGACTGATGATCCTCCTGGTTTTTCATTTCTTTATATAGAACGGTGTCATCGGCAAAAAGCCTAATTTTACTACGAACAGCCGAGCAGATATCATTTACATAGAATTAGAAGAGCAGAGGGCCCAATACACTTCCCTGAGAAACACCCGAAGCAACTTTAACGGGGGACGAGTATTTCCCATCGATGACAACTATCTGTTCCCTATTCGAGAGGAAGTCTCTCACCCAACCGACAACTTTCGGATTGATATCACATTGTCCTAACTTCGCAATTAATTCCCTATGAGATACTTTATCGAACGCCTTCCTGAAATCAATGAATATGGCATTGACCTGAGTATTTTTCTCTCCGCATCGAAACAAATCGTCCACGAACAGGCCGAGCTGCGTTTCGCATGATCTACCTCTCCGGAATCCGTGTTGGCATCCGCTAAGCAATGAATGACTATCTAAATAGCGCATTACAGAGCTAAAGACTATGTGCTCAATTATCTTGCACGATAATGAAGTTAAGGATATCGGCCTATAATTTTCGGGGCTCTCTTTGTCGCCACCCTTATGGATGGGCGTAACGTGTGCCACCTTCCAATCTTTAGGAACTACTCCTTCCCTAATGGATTTCTCGAATATAATTTTCAAATACGGCGCGATTTCAGCAGATAATTCTTTCATTATACGCGTGGGAATTTCCTCCGGTCCAGGAGATTTATTTGGCTTAATCGAATGAAGTTGGAGCGCGATGCCATTTTCCGAAAATACCAAATCTTCTATCGAATCCCCCTGATGCAAAGGAATAGGGGTTTCACATTCATCGTCATCACGAGTAAAAGCTTTCTGAAAGTGATGTTTTAATAGGTTTGCTTTATTCGTTCTATCGTGAACTACGTTTCCGATCGCAGTGACGCAATAGTGGGGCCCCTACCTTGAACTTCCCTGACGTAAGACCAAAATGCTTTCGGGTTCTCTTTCAAGTTATCCTGTAAAACCTTCTTTTTATAATTGTTAAACGCATTACGCATTGCTACTCTGGCTATGGAGCTCGCCTCCTTGTATTGCTGCCTTAACGTTGCAATCTGTTCCACCGTAGCTGTTGAGGATGTGTTATTTACGCGAGAGTGGAGTTTTCTTTGCCGTCGGAGAGCGCTTCTTACTTCCTGGTTGTGCCATCTAGGTTCTGCACTATCACGCTTCAGTTTGCTCGGAATAAATCTATCTGTACACTCTCGCATCATATCTCTGAACATGCACCAGGATTCCTCCGCGTCTGCACTATCGGTTAAATCGCTGAAATTATTATATTTATTTCGCAGAAAAGACCTAAATCTTGTGAAATCGGCTTTGGCGAATACATAAAGTTTTCTTTTAGCCTTAACCTGTTTCTCAATATTTAACTGAAATTCCACGTACACTGCCTTGTGATCGCTTATTCCCTCAGCATCAGATATTCTATTCATACGCTCAGGAAGATTAGTAACAAATAAATCTAATATATTATTAAATCTCGTAGGAAATCTCACTAACTGATACAATGAGTGCTAACCGAAAGTTTCTAGTAAAGCCTCGCACGATTCACGCTCTCTACCTCCGGAATAAAAGCAATTATGGCTCCAATCATATGACGGAAGATTGAAATCGCCCCCGATTATAATGGCTTTATCTTTATTAGACGAATTTAGCGTCGTCACTTGTTTCTCCAGAGAATGAATAGTTCCCACGCTCGCATTTGGGGTCTATAAAAAGCGCATATATTTATAGTTTTTGAGTCGCTTCCTTTCACACGAAACCAAACACTTTCGACTTCGTCATCGTTAATCTGTATTGGGTAACTTTCGTATTTATTGCTAACTGCTATAAAGACTCCACCTCCCGACCGGATACAGCGATCTTTTCTGAAGACGCTATAGTCACGAGGAAAGATATCCTGACTGGCTATGTCTGCCGTAAGCCAACTTTCTGTGCTTATAACTACATCAGCACGCAGACTACGAATAAGATGTTCAAATTCGGCCTCCTTCCTGCGAATGCTGCGACAATTAACCGTAATGATATTTAGTTTTTCACTAAGACTACGTAACGATTCCTCGCGCTCTACTGAGCTATTATTATTGTTATTATTGTTATACCTTTGTATTTCACAGCTTTTGAGCCGGTTATTTTAGTGAGGTACGGGCTTTGCCAAGCACTTTCATTACTCGGAACTTAAAAATTGACGTACTATTCTCGTTGTATTTAGTATGACAGCTTTTTGTAGGAGGGTATATTGCAATTTAGGTAAATCTATTATTTTTATACTGTTGTGTAAGTCTTTAGGGATAATTCCTGTGGTCGATAAAACTATTGGGACAATGTGTACAGTATTCATCTTCCACATTCGTTTAATTTCTTCTTTTAGTTCTATATATTTGTGGTGCTTTTTTACAATGGTTTTCTGAAGATTGTGTGTATTTGGGATAGCTATGTCTATTAGATAAGTGGTTTTGGCTACCTTGTCCTGCAAGACTATGTCCGGTCTATTGCTGTGTATAGTTTTGTCCGTGATTATTGAGCGGTCATAATATAACTTAAATGCATCAGATTCCAAAACTGGTTTAGGTTTGTATTTATAGTAGGGCGTGTTGTCTTCTATTAATTTATGCTTTAGAGCCAGTTTTTGATGTATAATATTTGCGACTTGATTGTGACGGTGTAAATAGTCAGTCTGTGTTAGTCTGATGCATGCTCCTGTAATGTGCTGTATAGTTTCCGGGTGTTCTCTACATTTTCGGCATCTGTCATCTTGAATTTGTCTATTCTTTATTATGTGCTTCTGGTAGTTCTTTGTATTTATCACTTGATCTTGTATGGCTAGCATGAATCCCTCTGTTTCTGGGAAGAGATCTCCGTGTTTGAGCCAGGTGTTCGACGCTTCTTTGTCGACATCAGATCGGCTCAAATCTTGGGGGTGTCTCCCGTGGAGGGTCATGCGTTTCCACCTATCAATTTTCTCTGCTATTGTTTGGGGTTCTTCATGACCTTGTGTTGCTGTATCAGTTAGATTCAAAGGTGTATATTTATTATCTGATTTACAAATATTTATGTGAAGAGGGGAATCTTGACGCCCATGAAAGTATTTCCTTAGAAGTTTGATTTGGTTATTATGTAAGTTTTTTATGTCTATTATACCTCTGCCTCCTTCTGTGCGTGGTAGTGTCAATCTGTAAATACTTGAGTACGGGTGGTGCTTTCTGCACTTTGTCAATTCGGTTCTTATTTTTCGTTGTAAGTTTTCAATATCTGTGTCTGTCCAAGTTATTATACCGAATGAATATGTTAAAACCGGAATGGCAAAAGTATTAATAGCTTTTGTCATATTTTTACTATTTAATTCTGTGTGGAGTATCTTTTTAAGTCTATTGGTAAATTCTATTGTCAGATTTTTCTTAATATCAGTATGGTTTATTTTCTTTGACTGTTCGTATTGTTATTATTATTAGTATTATAATTATTATCATTATTTACTGCCTCCTTATCCTTCCTACTATGTCGACTATTTCTACTGTTACTTAACGTCGGGTTTATAGCGCTATTAAGGTCGCACGCATTATCTACGGAACTGTTGCATGGAAAATCGTTTATCCCCATACCTTCGATAGTTCTGTTACCGCACGGATTTCTTACATTTTCCTCTATTGTGCTCTCAATTAATCCCGTACCTGTAAGCTGCTTACATCCTAACCTATAATCTGATCTTCTACTGACGTGCATCTCAACGCTTGCTGAAAAATTACAATTGCAATTGCTTAAATCTAACCTAAAAAAGCCCTAGAATGCTCAAACACCCTACGCGCTACCGCCTCCGCAGCCTCGGCAGTGTAGTGCACACCAGAACCGTTTAGAGATGCCCTACATGAGTCCAGGACCGGCCTCAGGTCAACGAAGTCCACTCCATTGCCCCTACAGAAGTCCCACAGCCTACGGTTCAGCCCGACCACTCGGCTCCAAATCATAGAACCGCAGTCCGTCTGAGTAACAATGCTACAGATGGAAAGCCTCACATCAGCACCAGACTCCTCTCGGACACGAGCAACCTCAGCGGCCAAGTCCTTAAAAGAGCTTAAGACCTCTTCGGAGCCGCGCTTCGAAGCGTCATTGGTACCAACATGGGCCACCACCCGCAGCGAGGAGCAACCCGTGCCCGATACCGACACCCTGAACTCCTTCGTCACCTGGGGCACCGAACCTCCTGGTATACACCTGGAGAACATCCGCTCGTGAACTCCCTCCCGGAGGGCCCGTGACAGTAAAGGCGCTACCACACGCCGGACATTGGAGCTCCCTATCACTAACAGCCCCCTCTTTCCCCCCGAGCTCTCCTTGGGCCCGGCCTCCACCAAGGAGACGGGAGCGGGCACGGGCGTAACGGCAGTGGAGTCGTCCTCCGACAACACCGCAAACCGATTACTAACAACTAATTTTTGATATTCTTCTTTTATACTGCACCAAAACTCCGGAAGTGGTAGTTTCTGAAAGGTTTGTTGCAATGTTGAATCTGAAACCATATCAATGAACTTTTCATACCCCATTACATTGAAATCGATTGGTCTATCCCGTACTTTGAATGGATCTTTTACCCATGAATGATTTTGTAAAATTATGTCTTTGTCATTCGGAAAATATTGCTTCACCGAGTTATGCAGATCTTCTAAATGTTGACAAATTTCATTAAACAACACCAACACATCACATTCGTTAATATCACCACCAATCTCATCAAAAAAGTCTTTAAGTATTGGGAAGCTGTCAAGTTCACGGTGGCGGATACAAGTTATCCAAATTTCTAATTTTCGCTTAAAAGCTCGAATTTTATCATTGGCAACAAATACTGACAGTTGTTTTCCTTGGAGTGACAGGCTCTCTTCGTTCATTTTTGTGAAAATGTCTGCCAAATGCCTAAGGTTCACATATAAGAAGATCTTCTTCGAGGGTTCGTTGGTGATGATACCGAACGAACACAAGCAAAACAGAAAGTCCAGCCACGTCTGTGCATTCATCTATTTGTAAGGCAAAAATTCAAATCTGCAGACGAGATATCAGCTCAGTCTTCGCGTTAGTAGCTAAATCTTTAATTCGACGAGCTACAGTAACGTTGGAAAGTGGCACTGCCGTGATTTCTTTTGCCGACTTTTCATCCAGCATGCATTTAACAATTTCAACTGCACAAGGCTTTATAACTGTCTCAGCTATTGTGCGCGCTTCCCCAGCACGTGCAATACGATAACTTACCATGTAAGATGCCTCAGTGGCTTTTTCATTTCTAGTTTGAGAAGCTGTAACAATTAAGTTTTGACTTTTAAGGAGGTCACCACGCCTACGTTTAAAAAATTCCGTTTCTTTTTTTAAACTCTGGATGGTTGGTCTCAAAATGACGCCGCATCTTAGCGGGCACCATAATACTATTCAAAATACTTTGTTACATAAGACACAATAAGATAATTTATCAACATCTACAAAGCCAAGAGAAAGATAGCTTTCGTCATATTTTCGTTTCTTATTTACAGTTTCACGCCGTTTACTGGAAGTATATTCCTCCCTTCCATGAGTCACAGAAGTTTCCGATAAGTCAGTTTTATCTTTTTCAGCATCTTTGGACGTAGATGGTGCAGCTGTGCGTTGAGAAAGCGAACCTTCTAATGTTCCTTTTTTTAAGCCAACGATCCATCGTCAATATAAATATTATGAAAATATTTTATAAATAAAATTTTTATAATATTTTTGCAAAATAATCCAGTAGTGTAGTTACTTTTCAAACGACTGAATAATTATAGCTGATGACAGTTACAATTAGGGACAATCGCAAGAGAGTTTGCTGTCTGATTCCTTGGTGCACTTCTATCTCTCCTTCCAACTTCTTCTATTAGATATTAGATTTCAATTTGTTCACTTCTATCACTATTTAAGAATGTGCGAAGAAAAATTCACTGACCAGTTACAGCGTGTACTGTTCACACTATCTTAATTCAACTGAATTCGAACTATTATTCTGTTGGTTTCCAAGTCTTTATTTTGGATATTCACAGGATAAAGGTCTTAAGTAAAGTGAACAGGAAAACAAAAGGTTTCCATAAACACATGTACGTATTTATTCCTCAGTATGGAAGGAAGACGACCGGTTTCAACGAATTGTCGTCATAAACAGGCAAGGAAGCAGGAGAGCAAGCAGAATATATATCCTAGGAAAATTAGGTGGGGGAAGGGGAAAGAAGCAAGTGTAGAAGAACCAGTAAACAAGATTGGGAGGGAAAGTAGGGTGATTAAGAATAATAGGTAGGTGTGGTGGTTAAGGATGTACAGCAGGAGGGGCAGGAAAGGGAGGGGGTAGAGGTTTGAGCATTGTTTTCAGAAAGAGGGGAACCCATAGCGAGACCTTTATCTTGCCTGTAGAATTGGTTGTTGAATAGGAAAAAGTTCTGCCTGGTGCACACTTTTAATAAGTTCATGAAGTCCTGTATACAATCACTAACCACATTCGCATTAGATAGAATGGTTTGGATTACTTGAGGAGTTTCTTCCACCGAGACATTGGTAAATAAACTATTAACGTTTTGTACGTATGTATACGGGATTTGCCTTTTCGCTTACCTTCGTCGTTTAGCAATATTTTATTTTTCTTTTAACTTCATGAAATTATTATAAAATTGTAGTGAAGAGAAAATGTTGCAAAAATGATGCGAAATATTTTTTTATACTTGAATGAAAGGGGTTGTTAGAGATAATAAAAAATAATATTGAAGCTTAAGTATACTTTTTATATGTATTAATTTTGAAAAATATCGGCCTAATGATATTGCACCTTCGCTATAACCGGCAATGATAATTCTATATATTATGAAAATAGTTTTGACCTCGCGGAGCCCCTGAATAAGTCTCGCGGAGCCCCAGGGCTCCGCGGAGCACACTTTGAGAAACGCTGGGTTAGAGAGTTAGAAAGCAAAAAAAAACGAGTCGGTTCGACCTCAAACGCACTGTGAGAGAAAGAGAATAGGCGGAGAAAGGAAGGTTTAAGTAAAAAAAGATTGAGTCGTCTAGAGGAGATTTTTCGGGAGAAAACGATATAGCGTCGTGTCGTGTGCGGGCTGTGGAAAGCGTCTTCTGCGAAACCTCTCTCTTTTAGGATAACCAGTTTGAAGATGTTATTCTGAGAATACTTCTGAAAGTTTCAGAGAAACACAAACACAAAAGATCCACTGAGATCGGAAAACCCCATCACGAACAACGGAAGCCCTTTCAGCCTGTCCTGAAAACCGTTAATACATTTAAAAATAAATCAAAGAGCATGATATCAAATATTAATTTTCCTGTAAATTAAAGACGCGGGCAAAATCGGAAGGTATACAAGACAGCTTGGTAAAATTATGTACGGTGGGTACATCGTGAGCCCGTTCCGGTAAGATTCGATACTTCTCTTCAACTTTGAAAACTCTAAACTCAGTATTTTGAGCATGGGATGGGTGATGTAGCGTATTTAAAGTACTTTTTGGATTTTTATATTGCTTGTTCACATTATATATGTGCTTTAGTATTGCCACCTGACTGTAAGGCAAACCGTTACACGCACTTAATTTACTGAACGTTTAAAAATCGATCAACACCGTGTGATTAACCTATTGAATGATCTCTTTAAATCTTTGCGTTGGGATCGTGGTATGTAAAGTTTACATTGCTCAGTTGCGGTTGGGTTTATGTAAATTGACTTTGTGGCGAATTTGGAATAATATTAATTTTTTTACAAGTCTAGTGACTTTAGAGTAGTTGATACATTTCAAATAATAAGATCTCGTCGTAATGGAGTAATGCTGTTCACTCGATAAACATTTATACGTTTTCATTGATATATCGGTTTAATGAGTCAAGCCACGCAGGAAAAAGAGGACACCAAATCAAAGGAAAGAAACTGTAACTGTAATCAGCTCTAACACCAAACGAACACATTTTAGCGAGAGAAATTTCGCCAGTATCCAGTTTTCATTCAAATACCGGAGAATTATTTCCCAGTTCATCAACAATTGACCAAGCTATTACTCCAAAATGAAATGCGGGCGTGTTGATTTTCCTCAGGATTTCGAGGTGTCACATTTTTATTTCGAATTTATTCAATATCTCCCGCAGAGATTCCACACATCTGCTTTATTCTGCCCGAAACGAGAGAGTTGCAAAACGTGCAAAAAAGGTTATTTCTGAGTCGCAGGAAGTCGTATGGAAGTGACGAGTTTTTCCACGAAATTTTTTGTTTGCAGCGCGCTGAGGAAGTGTGTGAAGAGAGAGACAGGCGGGAATGCCGATGTGTTTCAAATCCTCTGCGATGCATTAAACTTTGTGATGCTTTCATTTCGATGGAACTGAAAAAATGTCGTGTAGGCTGCCAGCTATTTTGCTTATCACGCGATCGTCTCTAAATAATTAAAATTATAATGAGATTTATTCCCTTTTTATTAATTTCCGATGAATACAGAAAATTGCTTGAATTTTAAACGGAGATCTTTAGTATTATTTATGGAATGGTTTATGCGTAGAATAATAAATTTGTAAATTTCTCACCAATCTAAGCTATATAATTATAATAAAAATTAAAAATACTATGCTCCAAAAAAATTAAACGACACTAAAAATAATTCACCGGAATTTTTCATAAATAAAATCTTTCGACCAAAAATAACTCGTCGGATGTCTTGTCACGATGGGTAGTGAAATGAAGCACGTGGCAAACATCCACCATATTCGATCCAGCGAACCCCATTTCTGATATAAAGAAGAAAAAGGAAAATTTACGATTTCGGCAGTAAAATCGGGAGCAGGATAATACCCTTTGTATTTCTATTTCGCTTAGCTTCGGCAGAAAACTGTACGCAAGTTCACCCGCGCAACAGGGACGCAGTCTTCGATCAACAACGACCAAAATTCATTTACAAGCTCTTTTTTCAACCTTTAGAGATAATTTGCTAAAGAGAAAAGAGCGTTCAGCATTGTGACGCAGATAATGGCCGCTCCCTCGCGGAGAGGTTGCCTTCCGAATTTTAAAATAAAAACAGCGCTTGGGAGGAGGATATGGGGAGGGATGATATGGGGAGGGAGGAGATGGGGAGGGAGGAGATGGGAAGGGAGGAGATGGGGGGGGAGGAGAGGGGTCGCAGCGAACTCAAGTTCGAATTTCATTGCTCGCAATGCGCGCACACCCGAATTCCTTTTGTTAGAGAAGAATGGCGGTAAGAGGGAGAGGGAGGAAGTATGGGAAGGGATGTGGAGTGGGGTCATTTTAATATACCTTCCATTTGGGCAACACCCTCACCCCTCCACTATCTTTATTTCGCCAATCCCTCGCTCCCTCTTCTCCCCACTTCCCTCTCTCCGATCTCCACTCCTATCGTTCTTCCCTTCCTCACTTGCGCCCCTCTCTCTCTCTCTCTCTCTTTCCCTCTCCGACACACCTCCCCCTTGCACACCCTAAATCTCACCCCATCTATATAGCTCCCTCTTTCTCTTTAAATATTTCTCTCTCTCTTACTTTCTCTTTTCTCCCCTACCTTCTCTCTCTCCTCTGTCCTCTGCAACTCTCGCTCTCTTTTCATATACCTCTCATTCTTTGCTTCCCCTTGAATTCCCGTTTCATACTCAGCGCACTATACATATACATCTCATTTCTCTCTCTCTCTGGATTTATTCTCCCCTCTCTCACCGATCATATTCCGTCTCTTACTTCTGCATTTCTCAGGCTGTATCGACGCCCAATATAGGCTATCGTATATATTGATCCTTAATTCTCTTTAATTCCGCACCAAAATACCGCGCTTTCCTTTATTTTTTCCCTATTGGCGTATGACTAATTAATCGTTTATGAGAGAATTTGTCAATGACAAACTTATTTGATGAAAAATTACTACACGCAAAGTTCTTCTGAAAAGAGTAATAATGAGTTTTACATTTTCTGTTGCATGAGATAAGTTGGAAGAAAACACACTTCGTTAATAGTCTCATCATTCAAAGATTTTCCCGATTTTGTAACCATGGGGCAAACTACACTGGAGATACTCTCTGTGTCTGCGAAAGTTGGAGGTGTACTCATCGAAGAGCTGAAAACCTCCAATGAATTTAGGCGTTAATTTATGCTTTCCAGGACGTCACCGATTAAGTCGTTGGATCAAATCCAAATATCGCATTAAAATTTATGGAAAAATGAAGCAAAAGTTATAGAAATTATCAATAAACTATTCATTTTCTAAAAATAGTTTTTGATTAAACACAAGTTAAATGCGGAACAATTCCCTATTTATTTTAATGCTAGAAATTTATCGCGAGATCGTATCTATTACACATTTTCCCGTGAGCTCGTCCTTTTTCTCTTCATCGCTCTTCCTCCCTGAGTGCCACCAAGCTTTTATCATTAAAATTGCTTTTTTAAGATGCTATTTATTGTATGAGGACGTCACGCTATTGTCTAAAAAGGATGCTTTATCAGTAAAAATTCTTAATCGGACTCTATTTTCTCCAGTTCGTCCCAATCATCCAATTATCCTTTCACTATTGGTCCCTCAATTTCCTTTTTCCTCATCCAGTTATTTCCCATTCCTATTTTGCATTCATCGTAAAAATTTTCAGTTTGATATTCTATTTCATAGTTTTCCCCTCCATTGCCCTGATACATTCTTCTCTTTCTTCATTTGCCTATCTCTGTAACCTTATACTATTCATACCATTTCATCTTCAATCTGTTTTCTCTTGCGTTCCAATTCTCCTTATTCTCTCAATCATCTCCATTCTACCTATTCCATGCTATACTTAATATATCTTCAATTTTTATCTTTTTTCCTCTCATGTATAGGTACGATCGTTTTCTATCAATCACAAACACTTTCCCTTGCAAATTTCTGGTTCTTTTTATTTTCTCTGTCCTCCCCGATATTCATCTATTTGCCTAAAGTCCTTTTCGTAAAAAAGAGAAGAAACTATAAAAAAACAAGGGAAATGGGATTGGCGCTGCCTCACTTTTTTTAACGTTCGCGTAATTTCTCCGCAGATCGCATTATCGGTTAAGCCATTACGCACACAAATGGAGCGATCGAGAAGGGAAGCTCGAATCGGAAGAAAAGTCGATAAGGGGAAGGGAGAAGGGTTCGAGAGAGAGAGAGAGAGGGTTAGTGGGGAGGGAAGAGTGAAAGTGAAGACTGGGCGAAATCGAAGGGAAGTCTATAGGTAGTTTGTATGGATTAATAGAATCGTACAAATATCAGAAACTAACTTCGTGGTTCAATCGTCCATGGCAGGTGTCAATGAAGCAGAGAGAGGGTAAAAATTTCCACACTATGGCGCCGAAGTCTGAGTATAATATCACCACCAACGTTCGCAAAGAATGAATCGATTTCGTGAGCTTTATGTTTTGAAACATTGGTTTAGAATACGAATAAGAATGAAAAATTGCGCTTCACGACAAAGTTGAAAGCATTAAAACTAATTTCTGTTTATAAGTTTCTTCATACAATTTCACAGCAAACAACTTCACTTCAATGCATTACGCCGTCTATTCTGGAAAAATTACATAATATTCATCTTCAATAGAATAAGAAAATCCTGAAATTACGGAAAATTTACATTAAGAAATTTCTTACGCTGAAATAAAAGTATCAGTTTTAAACTATTCAATACCGTAATGAAACGAAATGGTTTTTAAAAACCTTAATTGATAAATCAAAAAGCATGGTTCAATCTAGGCAATCTGATTAAATATTCCAGGGTAGGTGGCAACAACACAACCATTCACAAACTTAAAATTACGGAAATACATGCTTTGAACGATGTCTTCTGATAGCGTGATAAATGGCTAAACAGCAGTGGGGAACCAAAATGGGAACGATGAAAATCCCCATAACTCTCTTTGATTTCCCTCCCCTTTCCCCTCTGATACGATCTTAAAACCATGCCGTAAAAAATTCCTTGACCTAGCAGCGCCGATAAGGTTCTTCAGACAATGGGAAAAGAGGCTCTGAGAGCTATAGGACTGTTCAAATGAAGGATCATATGCCGTCATCTTCGGGAGAGACAAAGGCAAAGGCGATGGCACCCCCTTTTACAAATTGTTTTGTTTTTAGGAAAGAGCAAGAATTTTGCCCTGATCCAAATATATGTTAACGATTATTATCACATTACGTTTTGTTAATGTACTAGCCATTTGGCTGCATTAATCAATGAAAGGCTGAATAATTCAAGTTTTGCGCCTCCAGGTAGAGATTTATAGTTTTTGGAAGAGATTAATATACATTTTCAACTTAAAAATCCACATATTTAAAAAATGATATTAAATTCAATCGCTTCTGGTCTCGTAACATTTTACCGTTGATAAAAAATAATGATTTAGTAGAACGGGAATTAATAATGTCAAGTAGACGTTCATGCGGATTTCATAAATATTTAAAAATAATTTTATAGGCAATGGTCACACGCCAAATGCAATAATTTCTATCCCATTGGAATGCGTAATGGACAAATAAATTTAAAACTGCTAATATTGACGCTCCAAATTGCCAAGTGAGACATATTTTGATTGATTTTATTCCTATAACGATCATTTTACTTTATTTTTTTATGTTAAAATAATAACGACAGGACGAAAAAACGAGGCAAGTGAATCTGAATTGAATTTATTCTTCAAAATTTGAGGGGACAAATAAAAAAACGGTTCCAAACATTGCCATTACCGATCAGGACATTTGATTAACGGTCATTTAACTGCAGTCTGCAGCCAAGCTTATTGATTATCGAGAGATGCTCGTAAGCTACGCTAAATGTGCCAGACACTGCCTTTGAACGGCATGCGACGAAAAGAAAATTTAGAGATTAAATAATAATTGGACTGACATAATATCACTAATACCACGATAATGAGAATAAAATTCGCGATATCTATTGTAGAACTTTCTTCCTCCCGACGATTAGGTATTACAATAGGAAAAAGATTATTGGGAATTGCTAGGGAGATGTTTAGTGCAACCCCTGCCAACCAATATTAAGGTGACTTGCTGGATGCAATGTAGATGTAGATGTTATCACGCTTAGTATGCTTCTGATGATGGTACATTGGCACCTATAAGTAAAAGTATTAGCTGAGTCATTATTCATTTTAGATTCGCCTGCCCTAATTTCAGTAATTTGACAAGATAAAAAGATTACGATTCAGTAGTAAAAAAATTGAACGTTACCACTGTATCAAGTAACAAATAAATGTATCTTTTAATGGAAATCTTAGCACTTCTGTGTATTCTTTAATCAACTGGAGAACATGAGATTTGATTTAATTAAATTCCCTTCAACTATAAAATATTTTTCTCCCACTGACCTGAGTGCTTGGGAAAGTCCACCGTCCGAGTCGACTAGAGGTATAGTCGAGCTCGGCAGCTGCGCGGGGTGTCAAAGTGTACGGAGCGCATCCTCGACAATTTCTATGGACAGTGGATATCGCCGAATCGCTGAAGGCATACTCAAAGACATTTTACGAGTTTTAATCATCTTTTATTCCATTTTCATCATTAGTTAAAATCAGCAATAAGTTTATTAAAGTTTTTCATAGAAATTTATAAAGCAAAGAGGGCGCTGGCATGGATCTTTGCCCGAGGCGTAAAAATAACACGGGTAGCTTCTGTTTACCGTGACAGTTCACTTTTTAAGATTAATTCATTTGAAATTTTAATGATCATTAGAACAGTGGTGGGCAAACATTTTTTACTGGCGGACCGCATCGGTGGTAGCAAATCCTTGGGCAATTCCCAATTCTTCGGCGGGCCGGATTAGAGATTAAATTGCATGTTATCTATATGTTCTAAAGAGTCATATAAGTGAAAATAAAGTCTAAATAAAGGTTTTATGGTTAATATATCAGTACTAAAAGTTTTACTATAACAATTTTCATAAAATGTATGAAGTTTTCGGAAAAGTTTTTCATCATACCCCCGCGGGCCGCCCAAAAACCCTTCGCGGGTCGTACTTTGGACACTACTGATTTAGAATAATGATAAATCGAATCTGCAATGTTTCCCTTGCACCCAAATAAAATCCTTTCGCGGATTTTTGGTAACATTCGTTTCCAAACGAGCTTCAAAAGTGCGGTGAACTATTTAATACTGAAAATTAAGAAATTTCATGGCAATATCAGCGGAAAATTTCCTTATTCCCACACTGCTGAGGCCTTCTCTTCGCTGCTGACAGATTTGTGGATCATCATTTTTTCTGAAGTCATCGGCGCCTTTTCTTCCGCTCACATCGTCCTCTTGCTCTCTCTAATCATCCGGTGGAAATGGCCCTTTATGCTCCTGACTCACTTCTTCCATCCGCTTCCTCCCCAGTGCCCGGTAAAAATCTGTCCCTTCTCCCCGCATCTCCCGCCCTCACTCCTCCCATTTATTCTCTTTCTCGCCCACTCCTTCCCTTTCTCTCCTTCACTTACTCTCTTTTCCCTCTTTATCTCTCTCTGTCTCTCTTCGTTTCCGATGCTATCGTTCCTTCTCTCCGGCCATTCTCCCCTCTCTACTCCCCCTCCCCTCTCTACTCCCCCTCCCCTCTCTACTGCCCTCCCCTCTCTACTTCCCCTCCCCCCTCTACTCCCCCTCCTCTATCTATTCCCCCCACACCCGCTGCCACCCCTCTCCTCCCTCATCCTCCACTCTATACGCTAGAGTCCTCTCACATCTCTCCATTTCCCATTCCATTTCTTTTTTCTCTTTTTTTCCTCCCACTACTCTTCACTCTTCGTATATTCACCATTTCGGATGCGTGTTTTTATTTTCTCCTTCGATGCGTAAATCTCAATTTTTCTTTCCCCTCCCCCTTCTGCTCCCTTTCCATCTTGAACACGTGTAGTATTTATATTTTCCGCCGTGGATACACATTATTATGTGATGACTTTTTCGTTAAAGTATCTTTTAGATACAAGTCAAGCCTGGAACAGAGCGAAAACTTACAGAGACCAAACGGAATGTTTGAGGAATACTATGGTAGAACCGCGGATAAGACTAAAGTAAGAGCAGTGCTAGCGCAAGAGACAAGATTCTATTTGGTAAGGACTGTGGGGGGAGATAGTACGTTATGTAAAAATCATAAAATTAATTTTTCAGCATATTCTACTTCTCCGTATTTATTTTTTCGTCAGTCCAAAGCGACCTCAACTGTTTTCTTTTGCTCATAACAAACCTATTTCTTTTAATAGTAAATAATCCATAATATCTTCCTACCGAGTTGCCTCTTGCCTAACTAGTAAACATTTTTATCTTCATACAATAGCCTAACTTCTCCCAAAATTCACCTCAGAATTTTCAACCGGCTTTATAGAATTACTCCATTTTGGGCATTCACTCCTCTCTCACTATATTAGGCAAATAAATAATCTGCTATATTTTATGCAATATCATTTATGAAAGTCATATTTTAGACATCCCCTTGGGAATATCATTGGATTAAATATATTTAAATTTATTTTTCTCATAAAATATCGCAGCTTGCTCAGCCACACACTAACGCAGAATCGATTTATGTGGTCAATGCATGCTCCTGCAACGATTTTATATCAAATTTGGTGATTTAAAAAAAATATTCAAGAGAAATTTGTAAATAACACTAGTGTAATTGACCGTCAAATATGACAGGATTATCATAAAAGTATTCCAAATTTCGATATGAAAAATAAGTAAGATATGCTATGATCTGGTTTGGCTTTCATGCCCAATCTAATCAGTGTTTTTGAAAGTTATATTTGTTTTGATTACACTGTTTAAGTAATTATTAGTAGAGAGGCCAAATGATTATCCAAATATTTGCTGAAAATAAGAGGAAAATCGAAATAATAAGATATAATGCGTAAAGAAGTAGCTGAAATTTACTTGAAATATTTGAGCAAATTATAAGTTATTTAAAACGTATGGAATTTTGAAATTCGGTTCGAAATATTTGCTGTAATATCAGTTAAAGAAATTCATTCAAAATTACGTTACCTATATTTAGTTTTATGAATTCCCACTATTTGGCAATGGTGTAAGATTCAAAAGTATAACATTTTTTATAATCAATTATAATTTATTATTGTTATTTTTGTAAGGCAGCTACTTTTAATCCTATACAAATACTACGTCTTCTTCCTCTTTCTCAGTTTCTGCTCATTCCCATTCTCTTTTCCTTCCACCCTCTAATTTCTTAATAGATTCAGTAAATAAGTTATACCCATGCATAAAAGTCTGAATCGTGTTAAAACACTAAATTAGTGCATTTATTATGAGGCCAAGAATAGAATTCAGTGGCCCAGTAGAAACCAGTAGAAACCAGTAGAAACAGTGGCCCAATATTAACAAAATGCGTGAAAACGTGGAAAAATCGTATTAAAACGTAATTTTTGGAGATTTACGAATGAGATTTAAATTCTCTTCTCATAACTAAGCTAAATACCTCATCCGTGAAATATTTGAAAATGTAAACGAAAAAGGTCTGCATGTTAAGAAATGGTTTTTTGTGCGATTCATATATGCGATGCAAATTTATAAATCCGGTTAATTATAAGATGCACTGCAAAAAAAAACTATGAAAATAACTATAAAAATAGTTAATTACCAAAATTTTTAATAGTATTTAACTGAAAATAAAATAATGGAAAACACGATTTTAATTATAAATAATTCGGGCGCCTTCTCTCTCTCTCCTACTAAATCATTCAAAACACACTTTCCTTATGCATATAGTATAAGTACGACAATACAATCTCGAGGTTTAACAATGACACGGTCGGCAAGACAACATATCTTTAAAAAGCTTAAAATTTTCCAATAAATGCGATTTAAACGTAATAACTTGAGCGATTCCGAACCGAAGGCAAAAGTCGACGATAAGAATAAGAATTTATGTTTATTTTTCTTTAAAATGGTCTAGGTCAGAAGATTGTAGATCAATTACTTCTAATTTCATTTTACAAAAGAAAAAAGCCTGCAAGTGAAAAAAGGTATTTTAAAGTGTTCTCTTATGGGGATTTCTATAGAACGTTCCGGCGGACCAACGGACAGACGTAGCTTTCATTTTTTTCAAGTTCTCATAGTATCACGTCTATAACCAGAAAGTCTATAGATCTTATGAAAATTTTGTATTATATGCATTTATTATATAAGTTATTCGTTATCAAATATTCATTCTGATTATGGAATATATAATTCCAACTGAGGCGTAAATTCACATAAATATTTTAAAATTCGGTTTATCGAAGACAAATATGACATTTTTGTGCTATAGCTAGGCTTGGTAGGATTCAATTTAAATCGATATATGTAGATAAATTTAAAAAAATTTAAGTTCGGTTAAAAAGAATTGTGGTCGATAAGTGTCCATTTTCACCGCTACATTTTATACGAAATTTATGCGTCATGATTTAAAAATTTTGCTATCCGCTCTCAAATTTAACACATTTTACCAACAAACATCCAAAACGGTAGAGAGAGTCTGTATTTGTCATACTTAACGGCTACACAACATTCGGAATTTGATTTCTAATGTCGCTCATGTCACTGTCTTATACTGAGCAGCCGTGGGATCCAAAGGTGAAGGACAAATTATTATGATTGGTCAATTGCACTCTTTATTTATCCTGGGCAAGATTCGATAATCAATACGCACTTTGAACTCCATTTACCTAAAAGTCGGGGGACGTCTATTGCGTCCTCTGCGCGACATTATCTGCTGACATCCTCCAAGAGGCGAAATGAAAGGTTTCTTCAGACTGAAAAATGAGTACCGATCGTCAGATGGCCTTATGGGATTTCCAAAAGCACCCTGTCATAAAATTTATATAATCCATATGAAAGAGAGAGAGAGAGAGTGTGTCCCCCGTGCATAGTTTCTTTTGCATTGATGTCGAAGGAGCATCGTTCCATAAACGCACTCAGGACTTTTTTCCGCATTCATAGTCGTTTATTACTCAACAGGATGAGATATTTTTCATCAAAATATTCATTTATATATTAGGTTGTGCATTATACTCACATCTTATTAATTTCTCACTAATGATCACAATTTCGTGAATTAGGGGCGCGAATTAACGAGTAGAATATATAATCAGATTTATTGCGAAAAATTAAGTGTTGGCCAAAATATTGATAACAACAAACAAAGCAGCATAAAAGAAGCCTTCTTTTCATTTATGCACTTTTAGTTAAATTTAATTAGAAGTAATTCAATTTATAACACTTTTCTAGATAAAAATATGTGAAATGTATTGAAATGGACATCGATATTAGATATCGATTTTTAAGAAATATAAACGTCGATGTTTGTGTGTATTCTCGCAAATCAACCACTTGGTTTATTATAGCCAAAATATATACTTCGAAAACTAAAATGCCCAATTAAATGTATAAAAATTAACGATGATGTACGTCGTAAACGAATACCTTTTCGACAATCATTCTCCTCTATTCAACTTACAAAAAATTCTGTAATTACTTTGTACCTACATGGTTGCCTTGGTGCGTTTACCAAGTTTTTGTAATTTTTGTAACAGTTTGCTTTCCTCCCCCTTCTTTTCCCAACCGCTCATCCTTTTACCTCCCATCCGTTTTCTTTGTAACCGCTATTTTCTCCCTCTCCCCCCCCTCATTTTACCCTATATATATGGAACAATTTTTATATATTTTCACCTGATGATGCTACGATCGTAGTGAAACCGGTCGTGTTTAGTCAAGTTGTGGAAACCACTAAGTATTCGTTTCATTACTTTAACAAAAAGTGTCACCGTTACTTCGCAATATCGTACGACGGGGCCTAAAGAACATCACATTCGCGTACGAACCGGAAACGCTCCTATCCATACTATAAAAAAGTTATCTCACCATCGCAATTCCCGGAAGCTTGTAAATAAAACAACAAATCTTCGAGGGAGCCTTTAGTCCTTCACACATTCCTATAAAGCCTATTTTTTCAGCTCTCTTTTTACGCGTTGCCTCTCATAGAGAAAGGAAATGAGATAGAACGCAGTCTCATACGATCCCATCTCCCAACTTACGATGTCATCTATTCAGCATGTGACGCGAGTAAAGAAAATGGGAAATGGCCATTCGATACTTCAGACTTCAAACACATACAGAGAACCGCATATCGGAGGAGAGAGAGGGAGGGAGGGAGGGCGGAGGGAGCGAAGGAGGGAGTGGTACAACGCCCTCTCTCCCTCCACTTCCCCACTCCCTTTCTCGGTTCACTTCCGGTACAGACGCGCTGTCCCTAGAGGGGAGGGGGTGTGGGTGGGAAGGGAATGGGTTTGTGGCTCTAGTGGGATGGTGCGGGAGGCGGCGGAAGGAAGGTAGCGAGTCCCGAGGGAATTAAAGAGGAGGAAGGGAGAGAGGAGTGAGAGGGAGTGCGAGAGGGGATGGAATGATCAGGTAACCGTTCGCGGAGATCAATGGATGGATTATATGCTTGGGGTGGAAGAGAGGATTCGAAGCTCGGCGGAGCATGTATTTGGCTATACAAATGGAAAATATGCGGGGAAGGGGATGGAGAGGGGCAGGAGGGAAGGGGAGGAGAAACGGCAGGGGGCGGAGGAGACGGTGAGGCGTAACTTATGTTCGGCGGAATTAAAGAGGGCTGCTTTTTTATTGGGCATAACCTAATCGCGATTTATGTGCTACCTTTGCTCATGAACGGATTAACTGTACGTCGCACAGTGGGCCAGGATAGAATTTTAGCTGGACAAAAGTAAAAAAATAATAATATTTCATTTTAAACAATAGGAAGCTATTTTATTACTAATTAAAAGTGAACTTAACAATATTTTGTATATATTTTTGGAAATGAACCTACATTACTTACATTAATTAAGTTATTATTAGTGCTTTTCGTCATTGCTGAAGAGCACTATTATCTTCGTGATACCCGTCCATCCGTACGCAATCAGGGAAGAATTGGCATAACCGATTTCAACCAAATTTGATACTTAGAATCTTCACATAAATTAATGACCAAAATGGCATATTTGGACTGGATCGACTCAGCAGGGGTGCCAAAATTGCTTAGTTTAACTTTTCGGTAATTATGAATTTGGAAGGAATTGGCTGAACCGATTCCAAAGACATTTCGTTTAAAGGACGCATACAACATAAAATAACAAAATAAAGTTTTTTTGTGTAGATATAGAAAGCAGGGTTGCCACAATACAAGGAATAAATAAATTTCTTTTTACACATATTTGTGTTGAACTGTTTTATCAAATTTAACACACATAATAAACTCATATATACAAATCCATATTAGCATATTTAAATTGGATCAGTCAAACAAGAGTGCCACAATTACAAATTAAACTATTTCAGTAATTAAGGATTTGGAAGAAATTGGCTTAATGGATTTCAATTAAATTTTGTATATAAGATTTGTACAACATAACATAATGAAATCAAGATGTTTAAAGCGGAGCTAAAGAGTAGGGCTACTACAATAAAAATAAAATACTATTTTTACACGTATTGACCTCATGGATTTTAACCAAATATGATAGATGTAATCTTCATATAAATAAATTACCAAAATATCATATTTCGAAGGTACTGGCTGAACCGATTTCAAAAAGTAATTTCGTTTATAGGGCTAGTATACGTATAATGGCAAAACAAAATGAACATGTTTAGAACGATTTTTTAGTGGCGTGAACTCCTATAGCCAAAAAACGAGAGGATTATAGAACCAAATGCATTTCGCCCACAACGTGGGAATCTTCAGGGGCGACCTGTGAAAGACAGTGACTAGAAGTCAACTTAGTGGACTTCTAGTCACTGTCGATCACAGGTCGCCCCTGAAGATGCCCACGTTGTAGGCGAAATGCATCTTTAACATCTTTATAACATTATGAAATTTGCTTTTTGTCCCGCTTAAATCCTACTCTGGCCCAATGTGCGTCGCCGGGAAAATTATTGCTAGAGCAGATGTTTCTATTTCACACTTTTTAAAAATGTAAACGATAAAAATGATTTCCTGTCGTGATAAATGTGTTTTGAATTTAAATACAACAAATTCTTCGTAAAATTAAGATATCCGAAGGAGAGGGGCATTTAAAAATTAATCGTCACGTTTCACACCAGATTGTGTCTACTGATAGTATACTAAATCCCATTGTAAATAAATTCATTCGTTTATATTTACATTATGGAATCTTTCAACAATGTCGAGCCTTCCCAAGTGGAATTTGTTAAATCCCATGGCAAAAGAAAAACTAAAATCTCCATTTCCGCAAATTTCAGTAATAATTTTGTTGAGCTAGTGACCGTATAAGACAATAAGGAATCTTCTGCGATTATTTCCCGTTAGAAAATTCAAAATTCAAATTATTAGCCAAGATTTAACGAGATTGTTAAAGGTAATGTTATAATTTTACAAACTTAAAAGTAGTTTTGGGGTTTGAATTTATTTATAAAATATTTAGTGAACGAAAGATTTATTTAATATATTTCCTACTAGATTTAGTGTTTTAAAGCTATTTTATAAGAAATAAAAATTGCATCTGAGGCTGATATTTTAAATTAGCAATTACTTTGTTTGATCTTTAGATAACCCTAAACTCTGAAATAAAGGCCAAGTTTTACTCCGTCAATTCCATGCCACTACGCAGAAAGGTGACAGGTGTAATTTCCAAATTTAATTTTAAGTTGATCTGATGGCGAAAGCTTTTATCATTGTAATCAGTTCCTATTTGGATGATAAAAATCAACGTGTGAGCAATATCTGCTTGCCTGAATATAGCTTAATATTTGTTAGATTTTCAAGGAAATTCAAATAGAAATACAGCCTATCTTCGACGTTTCCCCATTGTATAAAAATATCTCTCCTTTGCCTATTCAAATTACATTGTCATTTTCATTGATAATGATAGCATTACAAGGCTGGATTTTGGAAAATTCGCCACGCATCATTAAATGATTACAATATAATATATATCAGGAGACTATAAGTGACGAAATCTTAAAAAATAATAAACTTGCAAATTGTGTTAATTAGGGATTATTTGCGTAAGTTGCACTATCCTGCCATTTAAATTCGTGTATTTAATTCTTTGTAATAGTTTGCCAAATACAAGTTATCTTTCTTTATGGCAGGCATTTTTCTTGGTATATAACTTAAAATTGTTGATATTTTTAAATGAACTTCGCAGTGTTAAGAGTTAATATGTGCAATATGACCTGCTCCCATATAAGAACCTAGCAAAATTAATATACAATTTGATAAAAAGAAAGACGTATAAAAATTAAACATTTTCCAAATTCCACTAAAGGTATATTTTTACTCCGACAATCATTAATCCTGACTGCCTAATAAATGTTTGCTCGTAAAATAAAAACAGCATTTTCATTCATATTTGTTTTCTATTGCAAGCAAAGGATTAAAACCCAAAACTGGCATTTTACTTAAAAGGATGCGCGTTATAATTAATTTATCAATCTAGCAGAATAACTTGTACACTCATCTCTCGAACTGCACGTTTTCGATGTAGCACAGTTTACTTTTAGAACTACTTCGAATTGCACAGCTATCAAATTTTAGTTTTGGTGCGGCTTTGAAACGGTCTACGAGCATTAAAAAACATAAAAAGTTACAATTCGATTTATAGGTTATTGAAGTTTCAAGTAATTCTGAATATATAGCAATGAAACTGTTACATGTTAAACTCAACACGGCGCACAAATGTAATCACATGTATTTCTGTAGGAATACCTAAATCACTTTTCACGATTTCCCTTTCCAGGGGAGCATGTATAACGCAAATTGAGGAATAGGTGTATTCGCAAAAGAAGATGTGAAGATGAAGATGTTATAATAAAAATAAAAACGCAACTAAAATATACTTAGCGGCAGTTTTCGTTTATAAATAAAGCTGAACAAATGCGTTTAATAATACTGCCGTTAGAGGCGGAGATGCTTTAAATGTTAAGTAAAGTGCGCTTCTTACCGGAAGGATAACACAGAAATGACGTACTTTACTGGCGTCTTTTCCATACCGAAAAAAAGACAAAAACTTTCCTTGGTAACGTCCTTATACGTGTACCATCGTCCCAATTACGCGCACCCGCCGAAGAAGGATCCCAATTGAGCCGGAGCCACGACCTGAGTTTCTCTCTTTAGCCTCGAGTCAAGCGACGTAATTACCGCAGTTTCTGGACGGATGACGCTCCATAGAATATTCAGCCTTAGCGATAGGGCATGGCTGTTTACAGTTCCTCGAATAAACAAAGTTTGCAGATCGTCTCCACGAAGACGATTTGTGGATTATGCAAATGATGAAAGCTTTGCTTTGTAACATGCATCTTTATTTTTGTCAACTCTACATCTAAGTTTGAAATGTCCTATTTTGAGGTAGAAATGATCGTTAGAACAAATTTTTAGGGCAATATTAGACTCTGGCTTTTAAAATGTTCCTTCAAATAAAAGGAAGTTAAGTAAATAAGAAAATATTATTTTTATCTTTTTACGCAGAGTTAAAAAATCATCCATTTTGGCCCATACGAGGTGGTATATGGTCTTAATAAAAAACGTTGGTGCCATATCCTTTTCTTATAACGATTCCATTACATCCAAAAAATATTACTCTGCGTAGCATGTAAACTTCATATTTAAACTCAGACTTGAAATATTAACAGAAAAATATTAATGTATAAAAATAACAGCTGGAATACCAAAGCAGGAATGCTGATGCGATTCGTATTGGACGAGAAATCACCCTCAACCTTTCTAAGCTACCTTACCAAGTGCTTTATTTAGGCGGCAGCGGAAAAGATACAGTGGGAGACGAAGGATGTTACACTAGAGGAGAGAGGAGGCGGGTGTGCCTATTCGGAGGGGGTCGGGAGGGCGGAGGGGAGAGGTTGGAGGGGTGAGGGGGAGGAGGGGAGGGTTATAGGAAGGTTGTAGGGAAGGGAGAGAGAGGAGGAAGGAGGCAGAGAGGGTAAATACGGTGCTGTGGCGAGGAAGATTGGATATAGGGAAGGCGAAAGGGGAAGGATGAGGTGGAAGGATAGTGGAGGTGAGGAAATAAATGGAGGGTAAATGGGGAATAGGGATTGGGCGGAAGCGAAGGACGAGTGTGCGTGTGTGATGGAGTATATTGGAACACGAGGATTGGTGGAAAAGGAAGAAGACGAACGAGCGGAAACGCCGAAGGAAGCAGCGAAGTGGGTGGAGGGTTCGATCGCCTGCTAAGAGGTGATTGGTCCTGACCGTTTAAATTCGTCCGCGATTTTCTATATTTTCTCATGGCGGTTGGTGGCGAGAGTGAAGAGGTTGCTTAAAGTAGGAATATCAAAATTTTACGATGGGATTAATTTCTGAGAACACGAGGATAATGAAAGCACATGCAAAAGGGACGGAATGTGAATAATAATTCAACTCATGAAAATTTTTATCGCCATCCAATTAAAGAGCAAAGTAATTTGTATATTTCAGAAACAGACCCAGGGAAATAATTAAGACTTCCGTTCATTCATCAAAATGTGCCCCCGGTGGAACTATTTTGTGTTCAAATGCAACTTCAATACTAAGGTCAAAATCCGGCTGTCCAAAATCCAAAATTATTTGAAATTTAGATATTTTACTAAATTTTCAATTAAAAATTCTGTGCGAGTTGCGGCAAACAGATTTACTTGAATTCGGCGCCAGACTGGTTTTGTGACTAACCTCTCTGTTCATGGTCCAAACACAAATCATCCACAACGACAGAAAGATTGCAGCGTCGTGTTATTATTCTATTGGCTGGCTCATGAAATTCAAGAAACGGCATTCTTAAGATAAAACTATTTGATGAAAAGACTCCCACCGATCATGAAGCTGCCGAGAACTATACCGATGAATTTGCAAAATTAGATGTTGATGAAAACTTGACACATGACCATGTATATCACGCCAACGAGATCTATTTTCTGGCGCTATGCTCCACGAATGACGCTAACAGAAGAGGACAATACTGTACCAACGGGAGTGAAAGACGCGAAAGTTAATATAAACTTTCTGGCATGTGCAAATGATTTCATTTAGGGGCATGAGCAAAGAAGCCTTATTATTTAACAAAACATTATTTGTTCATAAAATTCATTAGACGTATTTCAGAAAATCACCAATATATGAAACAATTAACATTAAGTAACATTTCCAAAAACCTACTGAAGGTTGCGCGATAAAACTTTCCTCTATCGAAAATCAAATCGATAGCATCTCCACCTCCAGAATTAAATTATCATCACACAGTCCACGCCTGCATATTTGACTTAGTAAGTTAAGAAGAAGAAAAGTCAATAAAAATTTTATTTTGTATTTTCATATCTTTTTTGTTTCCCTTACTCCATATGGACTGTTTTCGATAATTCATGACTGGGCAATATATATCTATATATGAGCAAACACCGGAAAATTTTCTGCGGCCTGTGGAGTAAGCTAGTCTGTAGTAAACGGCCAAAACGGAAATATATTTCACATAAAATATATCACGTAAATATTTGAAAATGTAAGAAATTTATGAAGTACTTACAGGTAACCCTCGGTTTACGCCGGGGTTGCGTTCCCGGAGGAAGTGGCGCAATTGGAATCGGCGTAAATGGAAACCATTTTACAATGGAAGTCAAGGGGAAGTCAATGAATTACATTCCAGGCACCGAAAAGTTGACTTAAGCAATATAATGTTATTATATTTAAAGCCCTGAAATAATCGTTATGAATGTAAAAACAGTATAATCAAGTACATATAGATTAAATAACATTAAGTTAATTTAATTTAAAAAATATGCCTGCCTGCAGCGGCGTTAGTTCTCTGACGAAGTTTCTGGTTGAGGATCGTCACGTTTTTTGAGGAAAGCATGCAGTGTTGACTGTCGTGATTTCCTCTCCCTTTCTTTCACAATCTCATAATAAGTGCTCATGGATGCCATGACGCTCCTTTTCATTGAGGCACTCCGCTCCCAGTCATGATCAATCTCGCAGGGCCCTATAGTGAGGTTCTCCAAGAATAAAAGTATGCGGCACAGATCGCTTGTCGTCATTTCTCTTATAGGAAGCTCTTCATCCTCTTCTCCTTCCTTCTCTTGGCTTAGTTGTGTGGACAAGGAGCCAGTTTCACTTTGTCCTAGCAAATTATGAGAGGCGTCGTATATGCATTTGTGAAATGACACAATTTCAATTTAGCCATTTCTTCGTCGCGAGTAAATTTCTCACTCATTTTTCTTCTGTCAATGCGAACGCGCACGGGTCGCAACAGCGGCTGCAGGCTGACTGCTCAAGGCAGTAGTCACTGCAGCCGACGTCAGCAACCTAGATCGACGAACAAATTTTGAAAATTTGAATTCTTTTTAAATTCAAATATCAAAATCGGCGTTATTGTGAATCGGCGCAAACTGAGTGTTACCTGTATGTTAAATCAGCACTTTTAAATTATATGTATTTTATTGTTAATAGCGGTTTATAAAAATCCTGCACAGGTGGGGTACTAATAATGTTCCTCCCGCTGCCAGCATGTTTCTTGCGTGTCCGAAGTACCTAATCCTCGACGCTGAATCTAGTATTATGTAATGAAAGAACCGCATCATAGGGTAGGAGCGTTTTCCCCCTTTGGAAGAGAAGAATGAATATCCAAAGATTGAAAAGTATGCGGCCCGTAGACTTGGTACGGTGCCTTAACGCGGCTCTCGCACCGGTGTGTTTTTGGGACACCTGCTTTAGAAGAAAGTGACCAGATGTTGTAATTTCACCGCACTCCATTTCAGTAGTTTCCCTTCGCTCCCCTTATTCGCTTATCCTTTCCGCCCCTCCTTGATGATATATATTCCAGAATTATGGCTGTATTATTTATAGGAAGAAGTTGCAGCACTGGGAAATAATAGTCGTAATAATAATAAAGTATTTTGAGTGAAACTTGACCAAGCTTCGGAATAATGAATTCTCGATTTTCCATGTTGAGCCGTACTTAACTAGTTGAACATGAAAACTTTGCATTGGTGATGTAATTCCCCAAATGAAAAATTGCGCCACAGACAAGGCCAATAAGGTTAGAATGGATGAGAGAAGTGACTTGCTAGCACCGGTAGAAAAAAATGAATAAAATATACCCCTTTGTAAAAAAGTATCTTCTCTCTCTTACTTCCTCTACTTCAGGAAAGGCCGGAACAAGAGGTCTTAGCAGTAAAAAACTGCAACAAAACAGATCGATTCGATTCATCAAGGCGTGTCGCACCGTGAGGGTAAAATGGGAATTGCGAATTGGGATGGCCGTCCCTCAAGGCACCATTCCATCCCCGCCACTCTCTCTCTCTCTCTTTCAGTCACTCTACTCCCTCTCCACGAGTCCTACGACCGACAGAGCATCATGCGACCCGTAAGATTTTTCAAGGAAGGCAAGAGGAGACAGACTGCGGGCAACACATTGGCGCGGCGGCTTCTCTGAATCGGCAATCAGGCGAACCGGATGTAGTCTCCCATCGCCTACCGCCATCTGCGAGACCACAAGGGTGTGAAAGGGGAATGGGGAGGAGCAAAGGTGGAAGAAGGAAATGGAAGTGTAACACAAGGGAGAAGGAGAAAGAGGAAGGAAGATGGTGTGAAAGATGGGAGAGACAAGGGAGACGAAAGAGAGGCTCAGAGATTAAAGAAGGTGGCATAAAAATTAAAATTCGCGTGTATTTTTTCATAAACACAAACAGAAGAGTAACGAAAGAAAATATTCTCACTTATAGTACGTATCAATACATGTATACGAAGATTATAGTTTAGAGGAGGACAGTTGAGGTAAGTAAAAATAGAGCGAAATTCGTACAAAGGAGTTAGAAAAAGCAGCGGAAGATGGCAGAAAAAGGAATGAATGAATACGCTGAAACAGAGATATAGGGACTGGAGAATGAAAATTCAAGAACGACGAGAAATTAATATGGAGCTAAAATGAAAATAATGAGAAAAAAGGCAATAAATCAAGCACCGAATCAACACAGGACGAGCACCGGACGAAGGAAGGAAAGGCGGAGAAAAAAAGAAGAGTAGGCGACTTCCGCGAAGAGTTGGCGAACTGGGAAGGAAAGGAGGCAAACGGGAGAGGATCCGAAACACGGGAGGAGAAGAGGAAGAATGGGAACGGGATGGAGATGGATAGGCGTCGGGAATGGACGGCTGGGTGGCGAGGCGGGAGAGCTCATCAAGTCCCGGAGGCGAGTCCAGAAGAGTCTATTGATCAAGAGGAAGAAGAGGAGGACGTTGGCTGCGGCTCGTCCCAATTCTGCGGAGCGGGAGAGAAATGGATAAGGGAGAGGAAGAAGGAGAGTTAAAAAGAGGAGAGAGAGAGAGAGAGTGAGGGAGTGAGGGAGATATCTTGCACATCGCCCGAGTCTTCCTCTTGGTTCTGCGATACGTCCACCCATACCCCCGTTGGCAATCCATCTCTTTCGCCTCCCTCCTCCTCTCTTACAATCCGCCTCGCCTCCACCCACGTCTGCCAACCATCTCTTGACTAGCTCTCTTGTGTGTAAATGAATTACGGACGCACTGGCCAATGAGGAAGTTCAGATATTTGGTGAAAATATCGGACGCCATTCATGTGGATCGCGAAACATGTAGAAAACCTTGGAGGGTTTTCCATGAGCTTCATTTTATCAAAGATACGAATGGTTTTCTGAGCTAAATAATATTAGCCCGTTCAAGTGTTTAAATTTTGCAGTCAATATTAATTCCCTCTCCATTAGCTTCGTTACTTGCCATACTAAACACCTTATCATGCAGAGAGAACTTTTAAATTCCTTCCTATTTAAAAAAGTATTACTGGTTCTAAGATAAATAAATTTACATTTAAACGATACAAGAAACTAAACGCACTTTTAATAAATGCTAGGAAAAACCTTTCTTTAGAGCTAACGTTTTTCATGCGAGTACGTCAGAAAATGTTTAGCAGGAAGGCCAGTCAGTCGACTATTTTATGTAAAATTTAACGATCACCAAGATTAACATAAGAACACAGAGCATTACCACAATATGAAGTCTTAATTCTTTTCTTGTGTACAAGTTTCAACAAATGATAATTAAAAAATAATCAACAACTCAATTTACTAATATAAAAGGCCAGATATTTCTGTGCTTGTGTATTACGATGATGACGTCACAAAAGATTTCACACTCTTAAAACGCGAATAACTCAATCAAATATGCAGATATAAACTTGAAATATGGCAGAAATAATTTACTCAAATATTACAATGCTGTGACGAAAGAAAATTTACAAAGAACAACCAGAGTTTGACTCCAGGGGATGATTTGCATTCTACATAAGATAACACGTAAAAATCGACTTATTGACGTGCAGGCTTCACTTCTTTTGGAAATTAAAATTAGAAAAAATTAACATACGACATTTGAATTTAAACCATTATAAAGAGAATATTATGAATGTTTTTATTCCTGTCACTATTTTTCGCCTACAGTTCGAATTTCCTCATGGTAAACGTTTAATTCTCATATTTTGGGGAAATCTTACCATTATATGGGATGTTGCCTTACCAACCAATTACATTGTTAAACCTCAAAATCCTATTGCTCTCTCAACTCTTATATGAAGGTTAATGCGTGATTTGAACGCTTTTGATACGAGAAAAAGAGAAAGACGGAAGGATAGGTAAATAATTTTCATAGCAATCAATGTAAACAACATTCGCTGCGTTATTTACGAGAAGGAATAACAAAAAGCTGAAATATTATTCAAAAAGATTTAAAATCGTAATAATAAATACAATGTTAATGAAATAGAAAAGGTAGGAAATTCGAGGAACGTGCTGGGCGTTTTAATAAAGAAACCGAACATGTAAAAATTGTATAGAGTGAAGGATTGGGCGATAGGTTACGGGTGTTAGGTATAATAATGGAAGATTTGAGGACGGTTTGGGAAATAGAGAGAGAGAAAGGGAGGTTTAAAAGAATCACAAAAATAATAATAAAAGACTATGCTGTCCGTCCGTTGGTCTGAGTTTAAAGTTATTAAAACGTGAAAAACTCGATCAAGGATGTAGATAGAAAATTGAAATTTGGCAGAAATTTGTATAATGAGCTAATCAGAATTTGTTTATTTGACATGGTAGTTTGAGAAGTAAATGCCCGTTTGTGGCGCTATTTTGGGGGGATATATATTGCGCTACATTCGAATAATATTTATACATTTTAATTTAATGAAACAAAATTGGATGTGGGCTGAAAATTAAAATAATACGTATTTCACATTATGTTGTTTCAGAGAGTTGAAATAATTTTGGCCAGCAAAAGTTGTCTAGCGTAATGTTTAAAAAATAAATATTCTTTTTGTATGTAAGATTTGTATCTACGTATATCACGCTGAGAGAGATAGCTACATTTTTGAGGGGAGAATGAGAAGGAGAATGAGAGGGAGTAAGGGAGAAGAATGGGAGGGGGAAAGAGGGAGGATGGGAAGAAGTGACAGTAAAGAATAGGAGGGAGAGAGGGAAGGGGAATGGGAAGAAGGAAGAGACGGAAAATAGGAGGGAGAGAAAGAATAGGGAGAGAGAGAATAATGGCAGAGAGAGGGATGGTGAATGGGAAGAAGGAAGAGACAGGGAAAATAGGAGGGAGAGAAAGAATAAGGAGAGAGAGAATAATGGGAGAGAGATGGAGGAAGAGAGAAAGGGAGCACATTATTATAAATAAATCTTCTGCGCATCCCGTCATATATGACGGGAAATTACGATAGTATTACAATAAAAGTTTAATCTATTATATTAAAAACACTATGACCGTGCGTATGAAACCTCATATGGGGATGAATAGGAGAATAAGAAAAACACTTATAAACGAATAAGTATTATTTTTTCCTATCAAACATTCAGGTATTACTTGCCAAAGTAACATTAACTTATTAAATGCTCACCGTTTACATTGAAAAGATGGGATCGATTCCAACAGTCTATATTTCCTAAATTTGAGTAACATGAGAAAAGATAAGACGTTGCGAGCAAGCCTTTCTAAAGTTGAACATCAAAATTCATAGAATTGAGATAGGATCTCGGGACTTAAACGAAACTGAGGGCATAAGAAAAACTTGCTTTATAAACCAAATAGAACAATTATACAAGCCTAATTTTATATCGGTGACCAAATTAACAACCGCGATTCAGATTTTTTCGGTAAGGAATATTATTTACCATAACAACGCACATTGTTGAAAACTGAAGGCTTTTGTATTTGTAATTGAGCCTGTGGAAGATATTGTGTCGCATTCTTGTATATATTTGAACGATATAAATAAATATGATTAATTAGTGGAAATATATTATATAAATTATTTCATTCGCTATTATAAAAAAACGACTACCCATGATACAATCTCTCCTACTATCCAAAACATTAAGAAAACAAGCAGAGTGGTGCAGTGAAAGCGTGTTGGGCCCATAACCCAGAGGTCTGTGGATCTAAACCACGCTCTGCTAGGATTTTTTGTTCGTTATTTTAAAGTTAAGGACTACCCATGTTAAAATCTCTCCTACTATGCAAACCATTACGGACACAAGCAGAGTGGCGCAGTGGAAGCGTGCTGGGACCATAACCCAGAGGTCCGTGGATCGAAACCACCCCCTTATAGTATTTTTTATCCGTTATTTTTTAAGTTAAGGACTACCCATGTTAAAATCTCTCCTAATATCCAAACCGTTCCGAACATAAGCAGAGTGGCGCCGTGGAAGCGTGCTGGGCCCATAACCCAGAGGTCCGTGGATCGAAACCACGCTCTTCCAGGATTTTTTATTCGTCATTATTAAGTTAAGGACTACCCATGTTAAAATCTCCTCTTCTATCCAAACCGCAACGGACATAAGCAGATTGGCGCAGTGGAAGCGTGCTGGGCCCATAACCCAGAGGTCCCTGGATCGAAGCCACGCTCTGCTAGGATAATTTTATTCGTTATTTTAAAGTTAAGGACTACCCATTTAAATCTCTACTTCTATCCAAACCGTTCCGGACACAAGCAGAGTGGCGCAGTGGAAGCGTGCTGGGCCCATAACCCAGAGGTCCGTGGATCGAAACCACCCCCTTATAGTATTTTTTATCCGTTATTTTAAAGTTAAGGACTACCCATGTTAAAATCTCTCCTTCTATCCAAACCGTTCCGGACATAAGCAGAGTGGCGCAGTGGAAGCGTGCTGGGCCCATAACCCAGAGGTCCGTGGATCGAAACCACGCTCTGCTAGGATAATTTTATTCGTTATTTTAAAGTTAAGTACTACCCATGTTAAAATCTCTCCTTCTATCCAAACCGTTCCGGACATAAGCAGAGTGGCGCAGTGGAAGCGTGCTGGGCCCATAACCCAGAGGTCCGTGGATCGAAACCACGCTCTGCTAGGATAATTTTATTCGTTATTTTAAAGTTAAGTACTACCCATGTTAAAATCTCTCCTTCTATCCAAACCGTTCCGGACATAAGCAGAGTGGCGCAGTGGAAGCGTGCTGGGCCCATAACCCAGAGGTCCGTGGATCGAAACCACGCTCTGCTAGGATAATTTTATTCGTTATTTTAAAGTTAAGGACTACCCATGTTAAAATCTCTCCTTCTATCCAAACCGTTCCGGACATAAGCAGAGTGGCGCAGTGGAAGTGTGCTGGGCCCATAACCCAGAGGTCCGTGGATCGAAATCACGCTCTGCTAGGATAATTTTATTCGTTATTTTAAAGTTAAGTACTACCCATGTTAAAATCTTTCCTTCTATCCAAACCATTCCGGACATAAGCAGAGTGGCGCAGTGGAAGCGTGCTGGGCCCATAACCCAGAGGTCCGTGGATCGAAACCACGCTCTGCTAGGATAATTTTATTCGTTATTTTAAAGTTAAGGACTACCCATGTTAAAATCTCTCCTTCTATCCAAACCGTTCCGGACATAAGCAGAGTGGCGCAGTGGAAGCGTGCTGGGCCCATAACCCAGAGGTCCGTGGATCGAAACCACGCTCTGCTAGGATAATTTTATTCGTTATTTTAAAGTTAAGGACTACCCATGTTAAAATCTCTACTTCTATCCAAACCGTTCCGGACATAAGCAGAGTGGCGCAGTGGAAGCGTGCTGGGCCCATAACCCAGAGGTCCGTGGATCGAAACCACGCTCTGCTAGGATAATTTTATTCGTTATTTTAAAGTTAAGGACTACCCATGTTAAAATCTCTTTTTCTATCCTAACCGTTCCGGACATAAGCAGAGTGGCGCAGTGGAAGCATGCTTGCTCCATAATCTAGCGTTGAAGGCATCAAAACCACGATGGTATAGTTTTCCATTAGTTTCCTTTGTTGAACAAATCTAAGATACTAATTGTCTTGCCGTATTGAAGCGTCTTCATGCCTCTGAAGAAATATTTTTTAATGTAGTTATTATTTTTTGATGTCATTAATTTTACTTATTTGCAATAGTTACAGAAGATACTGAGTACACGAGCCTGGTTAAAAGTTCTAAGACACAATGTATTTTTAAAGAATAATCAAATGTTATGAGCCAAAATAATGAGTCAGCATAGACAATGACGTATATATTATATGCGGGAGTGGTGCCGCTTCTCCCGTCGTCAAACCAGCTTTGAGCCGAGCTTTGTGAAGTTGGGATGTGTCTTTGCCCTCAGCCACAGTTGTAATGGATATAAAAGAAGACCAGCGTGTCTGCATCATGTTTTGTGTGAAGAAAGGGAAAATGGAGCATAAATTATCCGAATATTAAGATCGGCCTGTTTAAGCGTGCCAGTTATATATTAATGGATAAACCGTTTCTAACATTGCCGAGAATCTCTTGAAGACGACCCATGTTCTGGCCGCCCGTCAACTTCACGCAGCGATGAAATGGTTGCTAATGTGAATGAAACAATTCGTTCTGATCGATGATTAACCATTAGATAAATCGCCAATGAACTGGAGTTATCATACGGATCATGTAAGGCGACTTTTACTCTTAATCTTGGCATGCGTCGAGTGTCTGCAAAATTTACCCCTAAAACTCTTGAGTGATGACCAGAAACTTTGCCGTCAAGAAGAGTTTAAGGACATAAAAATCTGATGTGGCCACCACAGGACTTTCTCCATACCTGTAATATTTCTAAAAATTCCAATAGGATACATAAAAATAAATATTTTAAGAAACCGAGAAAATTTTAGACTTTACAAAGAACAGAAATAATCTCCAACCATAGCCTTCTGATATTGGATATAGCTACAAAGCTGCAGCAATTAAGAAAAGAAAAAGGAGCTAGTAAGACGTAACTAAGAGTCAATTTTTAACAATAGTCATCGGTAGGTGGTGGCAGCTAAAAATATAAGATATCTCTTAAAAATTGCATTATGTGGAAAAATATTTCAAACAAAGGTTGTAGGAAATTAAATTTTCCACAACTTTTATTCCGATATATTTTTACATTTATCAAATATTAAAGCAAATATTTCAAAATAACGGATAAGTGACAAAGGTAAACACCCACTTCCGATTTACCGATTTTTACCAAAAACTAATCAGTTCTTTTGACTTTCATACAAATGTTAAGCATAAAATTTTCCATTGACCTGATTAATAGTTTTTGAGTTAAAGTAGCCACAAAAAAACTGTCACATACACACAGACATCGAGAAAATGGTTAAAACGTGTTCAGGGTACCTCAAAACGTGTATTTCCGTTGAAATCTCGAAGTAGATTTTTTTCATGAATACAATACTTTCCCCTATACTACGTATATGGAACAAGTAAAAATGAGGCTTAAAGGTCGAGGATTTGAGGACATTCCAACTATCCAACAGAATGTGACATTGTAACTCGACAACCTCAAAGTTGAAGACTTCCAGCGATGCTTCCAGAAGTACCAGAAACGTTGGAACAATTTTATATCAATAGGGGAGACTACTTTGAAGGGGACAGCTAATAGAAATGTTTTATGTTATTTATTTTCTTTTTTGTAAATAATGTCTTAAAATCTTCCTTTGAGTTGTACAAAATTAACGGTCAAGCAATTTAAGCGTTGCAACGATAACTGTTTCATCGATATTTATAGCAAATTGCTGAAATGATTCTATCAAAATATATATCCTACATACACCTAACGGATTATATGTTTTATAGCATAAGTTCGATTTGAATAAGTCAAATATCCCTAACTCACTATTTAATTTTAATATGCTTTTTCTTTATAGAATACTGAAATCGCATTATATTTAATTGCTGATCTTCTACACACACAAGCACTTTATCTTTCCTTTCTTCCTTATTCCTACATTCACATTATTTTTTATTTTTCAATATCTCTCTTCCTCTGATCTCTAACCTTCATTGCTTTTACCTTGCAAAGCCTTTTACGGTATTTTTCCACTTTCCCTTTTTGCCCTTCTCATATGCGTCTGTTTTGATAAGCCCTTCTCTCTTCCTCCTCGATTCATTAAACTGTACGTTCTAAAATGAAGACCCGCTAATCAAACAGTCTCTTTCACTTTCTCTTTCGGTGCTTTATCCTTCAATATTCCTCTCCATTTAAACATTTTATTTGCAGGCCTTCTTCTTTGCCTTATATATATATATATATATATATATATATATATATATATATATATATATATATACACGTCAACAAGGTGTTGGGATGAGGAAACCCAGTGAACACTCACCAATCAGACGACTTCAGGTTGGCGAGGCCCCGGGGATGTCGAAGCGACACACGTAAAAGAACACTAAAACACAGAAACATCACAAACGTAGAAGCTCTCGGAATTTTTCCTTCATCAGCTACAGAGAGAGAATCCCAACACCTTGTTGACATCCATATATCCATTATACCTTTCCTTTTCCGTAAGCTTTTATGTATGTATATATATATATATATATATATATATATATATATATAAACTTAAGGAAAAGAAAAGGTAATGATAAGGGTGGCAACAAGGTGTTGAAGGAAGCCCAGCGGACACTTACCAAGTTGAGGACCAAGTTGGCAGGCTGCTGGGGGCGTCGAAGAGACAGAAAACACGCACAAAAAACACACGTAAGCTTTTCGGGTATATGGTCTTCTTCAGCGATGTATATATTGACACTATATATTCGCCAATATATCTTCACGTTTTTCCTCTTTCTTCATCGCAGACTCTTGTCCCCTCTCACCCTTACGTCTGAATAGGGTTCGCCTTATCACCTTTCTGCTGCTCTTCGTAAGAAATGAACCGGTGTCTTAAAATTTCACATCTTCTTATCGCAAAACATCAGCGATAGCCGAATTCATATCTCGTTAGCAGAGTTCTCGTACATTGTAGGAATTAATGATTGAAATTAGCTTGCCGTTGTACACCATCGGAATCTTACGCATTTACTGAGATTTACACTCTGTTATACATACGTCGTCTTACGTACTTTTTCCTACTCGTTGCAATGATTTCACTTTATATACGCGTATGAATATTAATCGGCAAAGTACGGTTAGAACACTATTACAGTTATTGTTACTTAAACATTTCGCATAAAATTTATAAATTTACGAGAATTCATTTTATGAAACGTTAATAACTGACACAAATGCCAAATGCAACTGAGCACGCATAGTTTTAAAAAATAAAGAATCTCGCAAGTCGAACGGGCATACATCCAATGAGGTAGAAATTATATTAATTATTATTATATTTGTTGCTTATATGCGCCAAAAGTAATACCAAACAGTAGTTTAGACTCCATAATATTCGATTTCGATGGATCCTGGAGAATTTAAATTAATATTACAATATCAACTATTATTTTCACGTTAAAAACAAACTTATTATAATTAGCGTACAAAAAAACGCACGTTTATATAAAGAATCTTGCAGGCACGTTTATATAATGAATCTTGTAGGCTAAAGTGAAAATTTAAAAAAACTTGTTCGTTAAACAAGATTTATATTTTTTTAAGTTTGTTAAATTTATTTGAGAGAAATTATAACCAAATAAACCTAGAATAATTATTATTATGACTATCAATGATTTTGAGCGAAAGTAACATGCAATTTCGTGTTTGTATTGGAATTTACGAGTTAGAATGATAACCTGATAATCACAAAAAATTATGATTTACTAAGACTTTTTTAACTAACATTGTCGATTGAGAAAAATGTGTTCTTATAAACAATGAGCTTTTTATCACTTAGATAAATTAAAATACATTCATTTTAGCGTACATGATGCATAAGCCTCCTTAGCTCAGGGGTTAGAGCACTGGTCTTGTAAACCAGGGGTCGAGAGTTCGAATCTCTCAGGGGGCACAGCTTTTACTCCTACCAGCCAATTAGCTCTGCGGGTTTCTTTAAGCGCGTTGATAACAACCGTTGAACGAATACGACTGTTATTTGCCTCGCAGAAGTTTTACTTTATGGCAGATTTTGTAAATTTTTGCTGCTAGTTAACTTCGCGAGTACTGATTAAAATAAAAAACATCACTTGGATATTTTTAATAATGATAATAATATTTTTTTTAGAAGGCGTGGTACATAAATGAAATTCGAAACTATAGGTTCAGTTACTTCCGTTTTCTACCAGCATTTTGCAACCTCAAATTGGTCCCAGCTTCACGGATTCAGCTCACCACTACTCAATGTAAAAGTAAAATTGGATTTCAAAACTGTAGTCCACCAATTCCATCCTTTATCGTTAATCTTATGAAAACTTTACCAAGATTGTCTATAGATAATGACTGCATATTCGGTAGGTTCCACGTCCTCTTAATTCTACAACAACTCAGTTAATAAACTTCAGCATTTTGAGTTTTTCCTCTTTTAATAGAATTTCAAACAGGTTCATCAGTGTACCATAATTAAATGAATTAGCAAATAATTTAGAATTAGATAAATTACGGATGCATATTAGTGAGAATCTGTAGTTATAATGAAAAGTCAGTCTTTTGCATTTATTTATTTTAATAACGCGCTGCAGCGTTCATTCCTGCACCTCTCAATCTTTGTTTTGTTGTTTTCTCCGTGCTTTTACAAATCATTCACCCTTCCTTTCGTTTTTTCTTACTTTCTTATCCACCTCTAGACATTTCAACACTCCGCGTTGTTCATTCTTTTCTTTGAATCAATCTCCCGTGCAATTAAGCTTTTTGCTGGCGTTCTCTTATCCTTTTTTCTATCTCGTTCTTTACCCTCTTTTCAGCGCACTCTCTCTTTCTCTGGATCAATTCTTTCATATTTTCAATCCATATCTCATACATTCTACATTCGTTTTTTCTTCTGTCTTCCTGCCAATTCATTCTTCCTCGAATGAGACACGTTCACTTCTTTGACTTATTACTTTCACTCTCCTCACATCGTGGATGATCCTCTTGTAGACTTCTTCATTCTTCAAACTTTTCCCTCCATTATTTACAAATAATTTATTTATTTTTTAACATTCGCCCTGCAAGTCGCACAATCAATTTACCTATTCTTGTTCTCTTAAGCGTAAGTTCTTCTAATTCAAAATTCAATTTAAAAACACTTTTTTGCCGTCTGCTTAAGACTCTTCGTTAATTGGTACTCAATCTCCGTGTATTTATATGATTTTTATTGGAAACGGCCGTTTATGGCTGTTCCTTTCTCTTGTTGCATCTAAGTTCGCAGTTTTTAAATCGAGACTGTCGCGGAATACCTGGGTTTACCGGATATGATATCGACTCTTACTCAATACTCATTCGAGTGAAGACGTTTTCCCCTATCCGTGCACCAAATCCCTACTTAGGCGACATTCTAAGCGTCTTATTTACCCGCCTTCGCTTCAATCTTACTCTGAATAATTTCTTTACCCTCTTTTCTTTTGACTGTAACTCATTTCTCTCCTTTCTCTATTTCTATTCATTTCTTTCGCACTCTGCATTTCCTTACCTCCGAGAAAATCCTCACCACTTCTCCCCAAACCTCACCTTATTTTCTCTCTCCTCCTAATCTGCTCTTCTCTCTCCCTCCCTCTCCTCCCTTCGTTCTCTGCCCAATCACACTTTGCATTCCCTTCGCCGTAGCCTTAGGGTTTGCTTCCCCTTTGAGGGAGAGATAGAGAAAGGAAGGCAAGATTGTAATAACGAAAGGAAGGTTTTCCGGCGTCCACGCCCTACATCCCGCTCAAATGTTTATCGAAGGAGAATTCCTCATCGTCCAAATATAATTTTTCCGCTCGTCGAAATATCCATTCGTTCCCCATTCACGCCAAACTCTATTACTTTTCCTCAGTTTACGTTTCCAAGATTTTTTCTTTTATTTTCGAACCTATTACGCTATGAAAGGATTCCTGCCGCTCGTCCTTTTCCCCAGAATACTACCTTTTTGGGAGATGTGTTATTCTTTCCTTTCATCTCACGCCTTTTCAGAAGAAGTAATACCGCCTCGTTCTCCCATTGGTTCTCACGAATTTCTCCCTCTCTCTTTTTCTCTGAGAAAGAACGCCTAATACTTTTTTCATCTTAAAGCAAAGGTTAGTTCGTTCGATAAATGCCTTTTCTTTCGTGCTTCGCTGCAAAAGTATGGTAACTAATCAGAGGTACTCGATTTTCTCTAATTATGGGAGACTTCTAGAATTGCGCCAAAGACAATATAATTCTGCGGGTTAGAAAAGTGTTCTTAATTTACGAGTAACAAAAAAATAACCTTGCAGAGTTTAATGTATGCAGGGTGCGATTCAACAAATCATTCTAGTTGAAACTCCGCCGTTTTTTGCATCCTTCCCTTCTGTTGTTATATCGTCTTCTTGGGAATATTAATTTAAAAAATGTATCCCCTGTATGGATCATTACGTCATATTAGCGGAGAGCATCATGGGATATCGCAGTGGTTTCAATTTTTGCTATCCCAGGGAGGTTTACCTTGTTATATCCACACCCCTTCCTAACTCTGCATTTACAGTTACCTTCCATCCACCTGCTCCGTCATATTCGGCGGTTATTTTTTCATCTCTCGTACCTTAACGTTTGATGGCGTCTATGATTTAATTCAGGCAAATAATGGGTGGATTTTTTAGGTTGAGAATGCACCGATCTCTACAACAGGGAATTATGTGGGAGAACGCCTCAAGAGGTACGCCGCTTCTAGCTCGGAAGTCAACAGCAGAAGGCCCGCGGGAGGGATTGATGCAATACAGACACAAATGTATTTCTTATTAACATAATGACTGCAAATAATCTAGGAAATTTAACGTGAGTACTAAATCATCACTCTCCAAATACGCGCAGTTTATCGCTCATTTCTGTTTATAATACCCTGCATAGTTAAGGAACAGGAGAATGTTCTTCCTTTTGTCAGCGTGTTACGCGTACATAACCCAGGGAATGGGAAAGTCTCGGCGCAGTAGTATTTGGCGCCGGACCAGTTCAGCGCACACACTAGAATAATGTATCTCAGGAATGTATAGAAGAATAAAAAATTAAATTTTCTACCGACAAATTTTAATTACAGATCGAATTCGTTCATATTTGTGTTTTTAACAATAATAATTGCCTGAGTTTACGATGTTTTCAGCGAGTGTAAAAAACTATTCAAAGTCACACCTATTTTTTTAATGGAAAATCTAGAAGACTATTTTAAACTTCACAAAAATAATCAAATAAATGAAAAGATGTTATGTGTATTTTGGCAGATGTTTTGGGTTAGGTTGTTGTCCTGCGTCGAATTGTTCTAGATCCACATAACCCACGACGCTGAATCTAATATTTTTTAATGAATAGGTTTAATAACGCATTGAAAGGTTGGAGCGATCTCCATCACTGGTGGAAGGGAAGCACGAATGTTCAGAGAGACTGCTAAACTCTGTAGCTTTGAACGCAGCCCTCGCGTAAAATATGAGTTTGAGACACCTTTTCTAGATTCGCCACATAACCCGACCTATGTCTCGGGAAACATGAATCGATAATATTTTATTGCTTCTTCTGGAAATAATCGCGTAAGTACTTGAAGAGGAAGAGTTTGCGAATCTCGCGGTTTGAAAATCGCATTATGTCGCCCATTAGCTAATAAGACCTCATAAGTTCCCTCTCGTTTAGACGTTGAGGTTTAAGGGATGAGACAAGCAGTATGAACTCACTTCCTATTTATTAGTTAACTAGCGTAATTGCCTGTCAAATATGACGGGTATGCGTGAATTAAGTATTAAGTTCAAATTGAAATAAAAATAAATGAAACCATCTTTTAAAGGTACTAAAAAGTAAACAATGAATATAAAATTCACATAATTGAGTGTTACAAAGAATAAAAATAATTTATGGCGAATAGAAATTGTATGACAAAGAAATACATTACACTATGCATTTCTTATACTTACGCCCAAAATTATTTTTAATTTACGGAACATTAAATTTTGTCTCTCTTTCCTTCTCTCTCGTATTAAAGCATTCAAAGCGCACATTCCTTACGCATTTAGTATAAGGATTAAGGCGACAATACAGTCTCAAGGTTTAACAATTCGGCAAGGCAACATATCGTTAAAAAGCTTAAAATTTTCAAATAAATATGAATTAAACGTAGAATTTGAGCAATTTTGTATCGTAGGCAAACTGGGTGTACCGCCAATTCGTCGCAGGCAAATTCGTCGCAAGACAGATTCGTCGCATGGTAAATTCGTCGCAAGACACATTCGTTGCAAGACAAATTCGTCGCAAGGCAAATTCATCTCATGGCAATTTCGTCGCAAGACAAATTCGTCGCCAATTCAGGAATCGTTGAGGAAATAGGATATCCGTTTCTTCATTAATCCTGCGATACACGATATTTAGTGTATGGGAAGGGTTGAAGATGCCAAATAATTTCCGAATAAATTGTAGAATTCCTGTGTAGATTATTCACAACAATTATCCAAATAAAAATGTCGGAAAATTTAATTGATGAAATATTCGTATCTTATCTGATCAGGATACGCTGTTTCAGGTCTTTCCTAGTTAATCAAACAGAAGGAACGCTTCTGGATTCGAACCCAGGACTTTTCGGGATTTTTTTGTCATTGACTTTTAATGTGTGACTAAAGTATTACTGCCAAATCTCAACTCGCATTCTGTTATAACACTCGCAACGAAGTTTCAATTCGCCTCAAGCGAATGCGAGTAAAAAAATCTTTATGTACGACAGATTCAAAATCTAACGTTATCTTATAGTGAATTTTATGCTAAATCTGATTATGCATTAATATACATTCTGAAAAATCGGCAAATACCTTAAAGATAAAAAAAATTAGTCTATTTTCTATATTCTGCGTATATCTTTCTTCCTTATACATACATCGTCATATTTCTGTTTCTATTTCATAAAAAGGGATAATTTTTTACATGACTTCTGTGTTGATTCTGAATAACAACAAAGTAACGCAAGAATAAATAAATATTATGAACTACCTTTTAAAAAATACCAATCGTAACATTTATCTAAAATTTTCAATCGAGATGTAAAACAGTTAACCTGCGGGAAACATTTTTCCGAATAGGTTTCGAGGGGTATTTGCAGCAAATGAAATGTTTAGAATAGTTTACATTGTGGCGTGCCACTATCGGAGCGAGAGCTCTGCCCGGCTCGTCGACGCGTCGGTTGGAGCATGGGATCGCCTCTCACCAGACCTCGTTATCATCATCGGGAGGAAAAGGGCCACATTCGACTGCCGTCGCGAACCGGCGAAGGGAGGGACCCCGCGTTACGTCACCCGTTCGAGAGGCTTCCGCGAGGGGACTTCTGGAAGTTCTCGGAGTTTCCGGACGTCTGAGGACGGGCTTTAAAAGGGCGAGGCATCCCAAGGGACGGCAGAGTGAAATCACCGGACGCTAAAGCAACTGGATCGAACCACGGTGTAGAGGAGCGGAAGTCGGGACGGAATAAATTGAGACTGAAATTAATGAGTTGTTTCTTTTCGTCCCTGTGCACGCGGTAATACTTATTTTAAGAAGGTTGCATGCCAATAACTTCAATAGTAGTAGTAGTAGTAGTATTGTTTATAATTTGAAAGCGCGGGTAGGCGCTAAATCTCAATCTTCTACATAGACGGGAAGTTTGTTAAATCACGTATAGAAAGCGTCATACACAAAGTGACCCGAGGAATGTCTTTTATTATTATCCTGATCGGATAAGATACGAATATTTCATCAATTATATTTATCTAAATGTTTATTATGAAAATCGTTGTGAATAATCTGCAAAGGGGTTCTGTACTTTATTCGAAAATTATGAGGCATCGTCAACCAAATATGGTTTATCGCAGGATTAATGAAGAAAATGATATCCTAATCCTAGAACAAATGATAACAGAAGCATCCTTCGTGTGGAACTAAAATAATGTTGTCCGAAATAATAACCAAAGTAACTAATAAAATTCGAAACACGTTATTATTACATAAAATTTTAGACAATTATGTCAAGCAATCAATTCTGATTCTTTGTCATATTACCATTTTAATAGATAATATGCGAATATATATCTTATAAAGTAAATAAAAAAACAAATATGAACTTAAAGAGTAAATAACTAAACAAATATGAACGTGCGTTGTCATGCATATCTTAATGTTGCTCAACAATAAATGAATCCGTAATAAAGGAAAATGATTATTTAAAAAATTTTACATAAATTATTTCGGTGTAAAAATTAGCACATTCAGCTAATTTTTGTGGTTGCGTTGTTTATTCAAAATTTGGAATCTACAGCTATTCGGGAAGTATGACCTTATTGTGCATAAACGCACAATCTCTTTAAAATATATAATAGATTTATAAAGCATTTAATTTTGTCTCTCTCTCCCTCTGTCTCTCTCCTTTCTTTCTTCCTCTCTCATTCTCTCCCTCTCTCTCGTATTAAAGCACTAAAAGCACGCCTTCCTTACACATAGTACAAGGATTAAGGCAATAATAAAATCTCGAGGTTGAACAATGACACGGTCGACAAAGCAACATATCGTTAAAAGCTTAAAATTGTCACATAAATGTGATTTAAACGTATAATTTGAGTGATTTAGAATCTTAGGCCAAATATGACTATAAGAATAAGAAACAATATTCATTTTTCTTTAATACGGTCCAGATCCGAAGATCGTAGGTCAATTTTTTCTAATTGTAATTTGCAAAAGAGTAAAAGCCTGCAAGTCGAAAAATCGATTTTTACGTGTTATCTTATGTAGAATGGCACCCCCTCCACTCCCCCAAAAATCCAAATTTTGGCTCCAAGGTGCACATCTTCATGGTCTCATTAGTAAGGATACCAAGTTTTAAGTCTCCAAGTTTCTTGGTTTGCGAGATATGCTGTCCACACACACACACATTGCCTTTTATTAATAGAGAGATAATTAATGAAATAACTACGGTAACCTGAAGGAATATTACTATGGAACCAGTTAACATTTTGAGTTTTTATTTTTATATCTTATATTTATGCATCATCAATTGAGCCATCGAGAAAATAATGAAATTGTATTCAGGAAATCTGAAAACGTGTATTTCCATTGATATGTCGAACTCGATTTTCTTCACAAAAAGAATACTGTTCTCTATACTGCGTATGTATAAATGCAATTTTCGAGTTTATAGGTCCATATATTCACTCATACATGAAATAGAAGGAAGGTGAAGAGAATCCGATCCTCTATTGACACCTTGATTCCTTTCTTTACCACAGAAATTCCCATACAGATTTTTTTAAACCCACAATCCCCTTTCTTATCTTTTCTTCCAAAACTGTGAACTTAATCTCCTTTTCAGCTCATTCTTCTTTCATGTTATATCGCTTTTCGAGAGACCATGAAAACCTTTCTTACGCAACGCACGAAAATGAATGGAGTGTTCCATTCCACAATATACTACAATATCTATTTTTCGGCCCCTTTCCCGTCTGTTTCACAAAGTTTTATCAACTTTCTTTCTTCAATTATCTTGCCTGGGATTTGTTTCTAAACAGTATTTTGTGTCGTTGCGTTTTTGTGTATATTCAGTTTTACATTTAGTTTTACAAAAAACAACAAACGTAACGTTGAGATAAGATGGGAGCAAACTAAACCTAACCTTGCCGATAATGGGTTCAACCAATCAATCCCTCGCCGTCTCTTATAATCTATTGGATTCTTTTTTCGATTCTTCATTTATTCACATTGCTTTTCCCTCTTGTGCAACTTTTAATTCCATTACCTTTTCTTTATTTCCTTCATTTCATATTCTGAATCTCATTTTTATCTCTTTTTACTTTCTTCAAACGTAGTATTGGTTTCATAAAAAAGATCGATTTCGAGATTTTTACGGAAATACACGTTTTGAGGTCCCCTGAACACGTTTTGTCCATTTTCTCGATGATGTCTGTGCATGTGGGTACGCTAACTCAAAAACTATTAATCAGGTCAGCCTGAAATTTTATATTTGACATTTCTGTTAAATGCAAAAGAACTGATTAGTTTTTGGTAAAATTCGGTCAACCAGGTATGGAAAAATTCATGTGGTGGCCACATCAGATTTTTTCTCAATTCTCCCCTCAACGGGAATGTCTTCAAAAACTCCTCGGAGGGCCGTTAGGTGGCAGCAATGATTTGCCACGGCTTCCGTTTTTTGGCCGAAAGAGAGAAAATAGGAGCTTGGGCGTAAGAGAAAGAAACAGGGCATGAGACAGAATCATTTCTTTCAGTCACTCTTGGAGCCACTGTCCACCTGTTCAGTCAGATTTTCCCCGCTCTCTCAAACGAGATGACTCAATGTAAGGTATAGGTTAGGGCAGCGGTGCCCAAACTACGGCCCGCGGGCCAAATGCGGCCCGCGAAGGGTTTTTGTTTGGCCCGCGAAGCTAAGGCGAAAAATCAATTCGAAAAATTTAACAGACAAATTTATACATTTTTTGAAAATTTTCATAATAAAACTTTAAATATTGAAATGTTAGCCATGACAACCTTATTTAGACATGAGTTTCTCTTAATGACATTTCAGAATATATAGAAAATAAATAATATAATATAAATATATAAAAAATATTTCAAGAAACTGCGAGAAAATTTTAGACTTTACAAAGAACAAGAACAAGAACAAACCATAGCCTTCTGATATTGGATATAGCCACAAAGCTCCAACAATTAAGAAAATAAAAAGGAGCGTTGCTAGTATGTAACTAAGCGTCAATTGTTAACAATGGTAGGTGGCGTGGTGGTGGCAGCGAAATAATTTAGTTTTTAAGATATCTCTTAAACAATGAAATATATGGGAAAATATTTCAAACAAAGGTTGTAGAAAATTATATTTTCTACAATTTTATTTCAATACTTTTTTATATTAATCAAATATTAAAGCAAATATAAAAAAAACTTCTAAATGACAAGAGTAAACACCCAATTCCGTTTGACCGATTTTTACCAAAAACTAATCTGTTCTTTAGCCTTTAACGTAAATGTCAAATATAAAATTTCACGTTGACCTGATTAATAGTTTTTGAGTTAGAGCACCCATAAAAGAATTGTCACATACACACAGACATCATCGAGAAATGGTCAAAACGTGTTCAATGGACCTCAAAACGTGTATTTCCGTTGAAATCTCGAAATCGATTTTTTTCAAGAAAATAATACTTTCCCCTATACTGCGTATGGAGAAAGCAAGAAAGTGTTGCGTTGCCGAATATGTACGCGCTCGCACGCGCACACAAACCTATGTATATACATACATGCACACACATATACTTTATATATACGGGCATACCTCCCATAACGAAATATAAGTGTTCCTAGCATCCACTTCGTTCTCGGGAACTTCGTTGCCAGAGATAGATTTAACATGTAGCAAATGGTGATAGGTTCCAGTACTTCGTAACGCACATCGTAGAAGATTTATATGACTTAAAATAATAAAAACATGTATGTAAAACGCAGGAAAAGGCAAAAAGGCATTTAATATCTCTTGCCAGGGACTTTGCATGGAACTTAAATCGTTATAATTGCCAACTTCTTCACCTTAACTTGGCAACGGTGGATTGGGGACCTTACTTGGGGGTTTGTAGTGCTGGGATCCCGGGTTGATGGATTTGGATCTTGGGGCTGCGGAGTAGACGATTTTTTCTTAAGGAATGCATCAAGGGTATAGTTTTGATTTCTTCTTCCTTTCTTGAAGCATCTCACGATAGCCTGCCTGCCTCTGCTCGTCGTATCGCTTGCAATTTCTTAGCGAGTGAGAAGGATTTTCGTTTCTTCTTAAGAGCACTAGAATCACTGCCACTTTATGGTTGTCTGGTTAACATAAGGGTTTCCGTTGAATTCATTTCATCAAATCCTAAAATATAGATTTACATTCCAAGTATATCTTTAGAGGAATGTAAAAAAACACATCGTAAAAGACGTCTGAGAACGTCGATAGCAATGCTCACTGCGAGACTGACTACTTAGAACTAAAAGCGAACGAAATTTTCCTTTGATTTTTTTAAAGGAAGAAATACGTAATATAAGCCCAAGACACTTGAGACCCTTGATACTGTTTACGGCGAATAGAGCTTTTGGAGACACCTGTACATACATGCGGCGACATATAACGTGTCTCACCAAGTTCGTGTGTAGTAGGGGTTTTAATGGGGAATTTTCTCTCTCTCTTTTCCCGAAATACTCTGTCTCTCACTAAAGATAGCCATAAAGTAACCTCCATACTTTCGCCGCCCGAAACAGCATTAAAAGTCACATTAAGACACCATTTTTTTCTCCTTTTTCGTTTTTTAGATTACTTTTCGTATTTATTTAAAAAACCTGTGTTGTTTTATCGTCCTGCATAAGATTCACAACTTTAAGCTGCAAGAAAATCACTCAAAGTTCGTAATAACAATAAAAATCTTTGTTTTCTCGCGCTTCTAAGTATTATAAATACATTTCGGGGCAGATTTCGGAGTAAAGTGCTGACTTCGTAAAAAAGGAGCTTCGTTGCCAGAGGTTTCGTTAATGGAGGTATATATATATATATATATATATATATATATATATATATATATATAATAGCTGCTTCTTACGGAGGATATATAACGGTGTTTCAGGAGGAATCTGCAATAAGAATTGACGAAGAAATAATTTTTTTAATTGGAAAAAAGCAGATTCTCAATAATAAAGAAGTTCAGCTACCATAGCAACCAGGACAATGCTTTTCAATGGGAATTGGCAATCCGTATTATAATAGTATCACTTTAATGCTTTTTAATAGGGAAATTCTTATTGTCCAATTGATTTCAACCAAAGATGTATACATATGATGACGTCATAATTTGAAAACGCGATATGTTATTAAATAAAAGAACGTTACTCCTTTCAATTATGGGGGTTGATGAACTGTATATAATAATAACTTTAATTTAAAATTTTAAAACTACGGCGTAAACTTATAACGACGTCAAAATAAAAAAACAGGAAATATTAGAGAATTGTGAAAAAAGTAGTTGTGTTAGAGCTGAAATTTTAAAGTTATTTAGAGCTTAGTGTACATACCCAAATAAACATTTGAAAATCTCGATATGTTGTTGCGGCAGTTAAATTTTTTTAAATTTAACAAAATAGATAAATATTATTTCACTTCTAGATAAGCTACAACTATAAAATTTGGCAGAAATGTGTGGCTTTAGTACCCTACTGTGGAAAAAGTATAATATTCTTAAAATTTCAAATTTTAGGGAGTTTTACTGTATTATTGTTACATAAGGAAAGAACGAAAATCGGTTCAGAGTTGAAATCTTTAGAATTAAAAAATATTTCCAATCTCTGAAAAATGAATGCCTTTTCAAGGTGAGATGAAATGCTTGCAGAATACAAGCACCGTTTTGTAGTACTCGTATAATAATATCTACTTGTGCCTCACTCACTCACTGACACGAAATTCTAAGGTACTTCTAGAAGGGCTAGAAATCTGAAATTCGGTATGTTGGTAGGTCGAGTGACACAACCTACTAGAAAAATCAAAAATCACAAAAAAGGTTATATTTAAGGGGTCTTTTTAACCCCAATGTTTCTTTTCAATACCCCATACGAAAAGCATGGGATTCAGTTCCAGGCTTTATAAAACCGCGTTTTTAAATTACTTAATATTGAGACACGAATTCGCGAAAAAACGGAGTTCTTAATTCTTGAAGATAGAATTCCAACACACACCGAATTAGCGTAAATATCTGCTTTTAATTGGAAAAAAAGTGTGATTTTCAACAATGAAAACCTTTAGATACTATGACAACAATGCTTTTAAAGGGATCTGATATTATACGTTACGATTGCAGTGAATTATGCTTTTAATGGAAATTAATGCCTTCATAACGAATTAGAGTTGAACTTCCATAACTCAAATCTCAAGGAAAAGTAATAATTAGTCGAGTAATAGAAAATTAAAGTTATGGAAATATATTTTTAAATATTTGTATATATACAGTGGAACTTCTATAACTCGAATCTCAAAGGAAAGCAACAATTATTCGAGCTATAGATAATTCGAAATCCGGAATTATATTTTTTCATTTTTCTTTAATTGAATTTACATCAAGTTTATTCCCATAAGCATATAAGTTAACTTATTCTAATTTTCAATATCCAAAACACTAATTGCATTACGGACTCTGATTGAGGGTATCATCGATAATTGCAATTCTCACGTACTACTGAAAGCACAAACATAACGATTAAATTTGGGTTATCGATTGTAGGAAGGAGCGAATAGGTTTGTTTTTCTCCAGGGCTATAAGGGATCACAATAGGAGAAGCAACCCTGATAGCAGTGACGGTAAAACTTTAAAAGTATTTTAATGTTATTTTGTAGTTTTTCTAGAAATTTGAACTCTTTTCAATTGTTAAATATAATGGCGTAATACTTATTTCGCGATTGTTTTTATCCAAATATGTGCTAAAAGTATCGATGATAATCTTAAAAAATATCCTAATTTTTCCATAATTTTTAATTTATAGGATATTGTCTTAATGATGATTATTCTTATTGCTCATGCAGTGCGATCTGAGTCACTAAACTTGAAATACGAAAACTTGAACACGAGTTGCCAGAGAATTTGTAAATTACGGATAGTTGCCTTAATTTCACGGAAAATTATAAATATACCGCTATTTTACTCATGGAATTTATTATTTTATATATATATATATATATATATATATATATATATATATATAGACTCCACGTGACTGAAGTGCTGTTGCCCTGGAGATCGCGTTGGTTTATTTACGAGTTTAGATCTTGGTGTATGGTAATTTTTTTAATCGCTTGCAGTTTGCACGCACCGACTATTCATATATATATCCGAAGACAGGTTTCAGCTGAATCTCTATCTCTCCCCAGAAGCCTCATTTATACCTCTATAAGTACTATATTCCTGCTTTAAATTATCTAAAACTTCTATACATCCACTAATTTTGCCTTCTAAGTTCGTCCTTTGTAAACACTCTTCTCAATATATGCCCTATCCAATTTGCTTTTCTTTTCCTGATTGTTTTTATTAGCGTCTTTCCCTCTCCATCCATTTCTAATACTTCTTCGTTTCTCTTCCTCTCTGTCCATTTCACTTTCATCATCCTCCTCCATACCTACATCTCAAGACTTCCTAAATATTTTTCCTCCTTTCTCCTTACCGTCCACGTCTCTGCGGAATAAAGAGCTATGCTCCAGGTTTGCCATTGCAATCCTAGTTCTGATATCCTATGTACTACTTCCATCCTGCGTTAAAATACTGCCAAGATATTTGAAACTACTTACTTGTTCCAATTTTTTGTTATTTACCATCACATTTAATTCTTTATGTTCCTTTGAAACCACCATGACTTTCGTTTTTTCGGCAAAAAATCGAAAGTCATATACGTATACATCTTATTTGACGAAATGGGAGGAATAGAGAGGGTAAGGAGTGGATCGAAAGATAAAGTAGAATGACAAAATAAGCAATATGGAGTTCATTTTCCTTACGGAGCTGCACGAGGAATTCGGATCTCTTTTGTTGTTAAGACATTTTTTGCGATGTGGTCGTTTCAAGTGTTTCGGTTGGAGAAGGTTAAAATATTTAGGTTTCTGGAAATAGTCTTAAATTTGAAAATAAGAGAAGTCCAAGAAAAATACGCTAACCTGGCCGAGTAATCTTATATTCGTGAAGAAATGTCGATTGATGGCCAATGCTTTAGGATTATATTTAGAAGTGATAAAAAAGAATTGAGTGATTTATAATCGACAAAAATTATCCGATAGATTGCCGATTTCATATAATAATCGCATATACTCCGTGATAAATAAAAATAAGAAACGATTGTAAATCGGGAAAAAAGCTGAATGTACATAAAGAATTAGACACAAGGATCTCACATTACAATTGTCACTATGGATTTTTTTGTTTTGTAGTTATGTTGTATCCAGAAACTAAAGAAAATTGTTCGTTATCTTTTACATGAAATCCAACTTAATTTTTGTTCGAGACAATCTCTTTGAAAGTAATATAAAAATATAAAGACAAATAAATATATACATTAGTAAACAAGTCAATATAACTACGCAAAAATAAACAAATAATATGTTAACGATTAAAAATTCCGGCTACATTCTTCATTATAACAACTCAGGATTCATAAACGTGGCCTTACCACAAATATTAACCTTATGCAATGTAATCATACCTAGAAACAATCTAATAAATATGAATCATTTACTTTTTTAAATATATAGAATTAGAAAATCACAAGCCCTAAAACTTACACAATATATCCCTTTCAATCAGTAATATAAATATAACTTCCATGCTAGAAGTATTCCAAACTGAAGAAGTTGCGGAGATTTATTTTTTCAATAATTCAATTTTATGTTCCCGGGAGCGCGAGCATCAATCGTATTTACGAGATTGATCCAAACGCATTACTTTATGCTTGGAAACCCTTCCTCATTTCTCGCGAAGTCGAAAAAGAAAAGCGTCGACAGAAAACACACATTTTCCTACTCTCCGCCGCCTCATACTCCCTCATATGAGAAAACGCTTCCTCAGAGGTTGTTTGTTCCATCGAAAAAAATCTTCCTTGAGTGCGCATTCGATCTCGAGAGAGGAGAAGAGAGAGGCGGAGAAAGAGGAAAAGGCTCGGACTTGAGGGAGGCTTCGGGTTGATGGGGAGGTAGTTTTGGGTTTATCTCCCTCAAGACACGCCCCCTTCTTCAGGAACACATACATCACGCCTACTCGGTGCGCCCAGCCACGCCTGGAAGACGCCCAAACTTTCATCTCCTGTCCCTCCATCCTTCTCCTCCTCTCGAACCCTTACCCCTATGCCCCGTGAACCTTGAACCCTATGCACTACAACAGCGGCGCAAGTTTCTCTATCGCATCCTTTCCTTTCTCTACAACATCCTACATCCGCCGATCTTGAGTACCTTTCCTCGCCTCATCTCTTCTCACTCAACTCCGATACACCTTATATCCGATCCGCCCTTTCTTAAGGGACTATCCTTCTTCCTTCTCAACCCCTTGACACCCTCGCTACATTTTCCAAGCTTCCACCCTCCGGTGGCATCAACCCCTCAGCACCAATTTCGCCTCCAAGACATCACTTCAACTTTCACCCTCTTACTGCGTCAGCTCCCCCTACCCTCCTCCCTCTCCCATTCTTTCCCTCCCCTCCTCCTCCCCTTTCCCCTCAGGACCGCCATCCGACATTCCTCCCTCCGTTCCGCCTTCCCTAATCACATGCATTATAATCCCCCTCCTCTCTCTCTCTTCCTCCCGTCTCTTCAACTTCATCTTCCTTTACCAGCTTCCCACTTAATTTCGACCGCCCCCGCATCCCCTCCCAGACGATTTTACTTTCCCTTAGACTTCGGGAGGTCCTTTTAAAGAACACTCCCTCTCTCCCCCACCACCACGCCTTAACAAATCCCCTCATCGCTCTAATCGATTCGTTTTTTATTGTTCGTCTCTACCGTTTCCCTCATGTATCCTTTTAGTCTTTTCCTCTTGCCCTCACATCCTCTCTAATGCTTCGTTTTATTCCATTGACGTCCTCCAAGTTCATGCACGTAGCAGCGTGGGTCGTCTTTATGGTCTTCATCTTTTATTTGTGGGTATTTTCTGATTTCTAATGATATCACAGGAATATATTATCATGAAAATCATTTTATGGTTCTAGAATTAGCTACTGGGAAGTAATAGGTGTCTACATTAGAACTTTGCTAATACCTTGATAGAAGAATAATCCAATGAAGAAAGAAAAGGTGAGTTTTGCAGGGAATCATCTATGGATATGATGTAATGGATAAAACATCGGCTTTCAAGATTCTAGTACCAGGGTTAGATTCTACGGGAGTTAATCATTAAACATCAAATTTAATATCCCTAAATTATTGTTGCCCTTTGGCAGGACACGATAATGTTTATTTACGATAGTTATCGCTGAAAAAATAAAGACAACGCCTTATGCAATTTTCTCTGCAATTCTTCCCTCACTTGTTAATAATCTTGGTGAGATCTAAAGTGAGTTTAACAATTTAAGATGGCGGGGTTTCACAAAAATGCTCCAATTTCGTTGCTCTTATTCTTATCCTGGATGAACGACCGTTCTGTTACCATTTAAACATTCAGAGAAGTTTTGTAATTGCGTCTACATGCTCCTGGTTTTCACTTAATTGACGATCTACTGAAACACTACGCCTAAACCTATTCAATTTTTTCTACATTTAGGAATCATTTACTGAGGATGACATTTCCTAATTTCAAAAAGAATTAATGATTTCACCTTTTGATGTTGATTTCATAATTTAGTGGTTGAGGGAGCAAAATTTTAAAGATAAGCCGATATCCAATCACACTTGAACATGCTCATATCCGTTGGTTCAGAATCGACACGCATTTCTCTCGCACCTTTCATTTCCTTTGCACAAGCGAATAAAAGAGACACCACACATCACCATTCCTTCAAATCACAAGCCTATCACGTAAATCTAATCTTGAGGAAATTCTGCAACAGCTTTTATACCTGCTCGAATCCCTACCCTTCCAACCGCTTTCAAACCTTCCAACCCTTAGCAACTGCCCCGGCCCCACAGTTTATAGGAGCCGATTATTCCCTCTCTCGCGAATTACAGACACTCGATGGCTGCCATTATGGGAATCCCCTTTGGAGTTTCTCAAGGAGCGTCGTCACGACACTTGCAGTCGCTTTGAATGGAAGCCTCGATGACGCGCCAAATTTCCAGCGCCGCGGAAAGGTATTCAGATTTCCTTCGGTGCCGACGTGTGCGTCTCACACGCTGTTTCCTTCTCTCTCTCTGTCCCCTCTCGAATTCAGTTTTCATCCTCGTTTGATTCAGAAGCGCTCTTCTTCCCCGCTCCTCCTCCATCCTAGCGGGTACCTCTGCTTTGACGTTTCCCTCAAACCATCAAACCCACTCCCACTAATAAACTCGCTCTTTGGAAACCAACTGCGGTGGAAAACATATTCCCACGCCTTGCCGTCTATCTCTCTATCTTTTGAACGTCTCGTGGAATTCTTCCGCTTCAATCCTCCGGAACCAATGGCCATCTTTGATCGTCCCTCTCCTCTCCTAACTTTCCCAATCTAACCCCTCCTCTCCCATCATTCAATCCTAGTTTAATACTCCTTCCATCCCAATACGAACGCCTTTAACTGCTTGTTTTAGCTCTGGCGATTGAATTGAAATTTAAATGAACCACTTTTGGATTTTTTGATAGACGCGTAATTATTGTTTGTTTGGAGGAAGTAAAGAGAATGTAATCCTCATTGAATAAACGGGTTTGAATGATTTAGTGAACCAAGTAATTCTCTCGGTAGTGTGACGAAGTTTTTTGTGAAATTCCTGTAAAGAGATTTCAAGGGTTACGAAAAAGTGGCGACAGAAAATGCTTGGAGATTTGCTGTTAGTTCGCTAAATGAACAATTTCAAAGGAAAGGCTGCGTCATACCAACACTTCGAAAGCTGGCTCAAAGGTACGTCGGTCTTACACGGGGGCATTAAAAAAAGATCCGCCATTTGTTAAAGGAATATTAAGATGGAGCCTCCCTTTGTAAAGGAACGATTTCCAATGATTTTTATCCACGATATACTTCCCTGCTACCCTCTCATTGTGGTCCTGGGTTCGATTCCTCTCCAGAGGGGAGAGAGAGTATCTCGCAAAGAAGATTCCCTCCGTAATTCATCATCAGCGGGACATCTCTTCGGGGTAGACCAAGAGTTGGGGAAAAAGTCTTAGAAAGAGGAGTGGGAGAGAGAGGAGAGAGAAATGCACTGGGCCAAAGTGATCAATCAATCTCTCTCTTAATTCCCATCCCTCTTCCACATCCTTCGACTTCTCTCTCTTTTTTTCCTCCAACCTCGAAAACTTCTCCTTTTCTACTCCTCCCCTTTCCATTCCTCTTCCTTTCTCACTCTCTCTCCTCTGAGCCATACCCTCAAGTGTGTTATCTCTCACATCCCCTTTCTCTCCTCTTAGCTCTCTCTCTCTCTCTGCCTTCACCCTCTCCAATACATCTTATCCTCTCCTTCCACCTCAAAGGGGTCTTTCCCTCCATTTCTCTTAGGTATCATCTTCCAACCCAACACGTCCCTTAAGGAACATTCTCTCCCTCCTCCGTTTTTCCTCCACCTCCTGAATCTCTTATTCAACCACTTCGCCCTCTTCTCGTGTTCCTCTTCTCCTATTCGTCTTTCATTTTCTTAACCCTCCTTTTGGTTAGTCATCGCAACGGTTATTTGTAGTAACTGCGATCCTTTCCTCTGGGGGTAAAGCTACTTGTTCAATCTGATTATTTCAGCTTTCAGATATCACTTGTACCTATTCTCTATATTTAATGAAAAATTTGATTTGATTCTGATTTTAGAGTCCAGCCGATTCGCCTCTTGCCTACGCGCGTAATGGGTATCTAAGAGGTAGCGCAATAAATAGCCAGGAAGGGAGAAGAGAAACCCGGTGCCGGAGTTTAGCCTGCTCTTAACGAAGAACACCACGGAGGCCAACGGCTTAACGTCCTTTCCGAAGGACGGAGTGTTGATGTGAGCACGCTACTCATTTTCTCGTTTTCTCTTTTCTCATTGGCTTGTCCTCGTCTCCTTAGTTTCAACACGCACATATAGGGGGCTGGGCGTTGTTCGGAAAAAATCCTCATAAGGATATATATATATATATATATGTGTGTGTAAAACTAGGATACCGAAAGCAAAAGCCTCCTTCAGAAGAAAGAATCTTCTACTAACGGAAAAAATAAATGAAGACATATGGAAGACATTTTTAAAATGGAACAGAAACGTGAACACTCGGAAAAAAATCATAAAATACTTAGAAAGATTCTAAACGTGGGCAGGATAGAATCGTGAAGATAAAATGGAGTTACAAGATAAAATATGAAAAAGTAATAGGAAGGGTAGGATAAAAGCGAACAATTGTAGATTATAAGAACTGGATCGGACATTGTCTGAGGAGAGAGAGAGAGCATGATTAAAGACGAGTTAGAAGGAGAAAAAGAAACAGGGAGGAAACGGTTTCATATCCTAGGTCAGTGTTTCTCAATATTTATGAAACCGCGAATCCCATTACGAACTTCCATAATTTCTGCGGACCCCCTCACCACAAAAAGTTCATATATTTTTCTCTCATTTTCCCTTTTTTCCCTTGAAATATTAATGAGAGCTGTGTACGGGATCAACGAGTAATAGATAAAAATGAACATCGTGTGCTACACAACTCGCAAAATCGCGAGAACAACGCGCGGACCCCTAGGAGTCCGGGGACCTCCGGTTGAGAAACACTGTCCTAGATGACTTGAAAAGTAAAGAGAGATATCATGAAATGAAAATGATTTAGGAAAGCAGGAGTGGGTGGAGAGCCAGGTTTATTCAATAATTATTCTATTCACGAAATCTATAATTAGGTAGGATTTTCGTGAGAATTTGCCTTGCTTATCTCTGAGAAAATCTAAACCAACTTTTAAAAAATTATAAAGAAGTGCGCCATTTTAAATTGACAGAGTTTCCACTATATGAAACTGGAAACTTAGAGTATAGTTAGGACTCAATGAAAACTATCTTTGAGGACTGCAAAAAGTCAAAGAAAGAGAAAAATACGAGAAAAAAGTTTGAATAGAATAATGGAAAATTATATGAAATTTTGGTTGGAATTACAACGAAATGGTTTTTATATCACCATCCCTTATCCTCCGGCCTTGAATGGTGTATGCCCACAATGCTTCCCAAAAGCAAACAAGAAAATGTCGAAGTTTTACCAAGAAATGAATTACTGAAGAATTAATCAATGATTAGTATTTCTGGTAAGATATTTCTGCTAAAAAACTCGAGCCTAAGCCAATATTCATATTTTAATATGCAAGGAGGATAAAATATATATTTTTGGAAAAGAACCAACAGCGTTGAGCGAAAGATTTATGCAGTCATAATTCTTTTTATTTTTTTACAACAAAAAGAACTTTTTGCTCGATGGCGCAAAGCATTAAATGTCCTTTCTTACCGAATCTCACACTTAAAAATTTCGAAAGAGGGTCTGGCATGGTGTCGCAAAAGAAAACAAATCGCCTTACCTCCCCCCCTCCCCCCCGTGCTTATAAAACGAATGCGACAGATTTCTATAAGATTGCTTAAAGGCGATTGAGGGAAATAAGGAGGGAAGTTAAAGGGAAGAATTCCGACACCATCCATTACACCAAGACACCCAAATCTCTTACACACACATATATATAGTTATTTTTTGTTGTCAATGGAAACTAGCCTGAGAAAGGAGGAATCGAGAGAGGCGAGTTGCCAAGTCTTCCGCTCTGTTTCTTTATCCTTTGGAACCAGCCTCGCCCGCGGCAACGACGGGAAAAGGGTTAAAGCGAGTGGAAATGAAACATAGGCATTTGAGAGGGGTGAGATAGTGGGAGTGGGGGTAGGAGCTAGAAGGAGTGAGTGGGTGGTGGAAGAAGAAAGTGGGGAAGGAAAATGGGAAGGAAAGTAGGAAGGGAAGTGGGGGGAGTGAGAGGGTGTGGGGGGAGTGAGAGGGTGTGGGGGGAGGAAAGGAGTGGGGAAAGGGAGGAAGTGACGTCTAGGGAGCTCTCCCGGTGTCTTTTCTTTAGGACGTCGTCCAACTGAAAAAATAAAATTATTGCATGACGACGCGGAAGGATTCTTTTCGCTCCGTAAGGCTGTTAAAGACTTCTCTGAAAAAATTCTTCTAGTCGAGAGAAAGATAGGACGGGATAGAGTTTTAAGGACTAATCGATGCAAATCTGGGAAGATGTGAGAAGTCTCTCGCAAGAAGGTAATGGGAATGTTAAGATGCGCTTAAGTCGCAAAGATTACGGAGAGAAAAAATGTAACTTTTAAGTAAAATTCTCATTTTAAAACTCCTCGAGACATGGGAATAGAGATTATTTAAAGGACAAGGACCCATTAAAGTTACTTAAGTTTAAAAATATTCGTCTGAGATCGAGGCTACTTGGCCTAATTCTTGAATATTTTAAGGAGGAATGAAGGTTTCTTTTAATAATCAGTAAAACTCGAGATATGGAATTGCCAATGGCGCATAGAATTTTATAAAATATTTAAAACTTCAGATTAAGTGTCTCGAAGGGAATAGCTTTGGAGTTTTTTTTCTCAACTACTTAGCACCAAATAAATGCCTAAAACTCTTATCTTCGCGCGAACCTCTAGCTGACACCTCGTTATGAAATTTTGCTAAGAGCATAAACGGTTTATATAACAAACAATTAATTTCATAGTTGGGATATAACATAATAATAAGAAATAATTTCCTTTATCTGCATTTTCTATCCATATCTCTTAATTATCAATAAAAATTATAATCACATATTTTTCTGAAACAAATTTATAATTAATATTCACTATTAATAGTTAACTATCGAGGGTATGTGTTTGAATACTTTCTCGCTTTTATTCTGATTGCATGGAATAGAATATTTTCTTGGAAGCCATTCTCAATCTTTCAACTTACTTAATTCATATAGGAAAACAAAACATCATGAACTTGCCCATATAAACAAAAATATTTAGAAAAAAATCGGTTTTAAAGTGCGTAACCACGAAAACGAAAGAATCGATCAAAAAACGGAGCGAAAAACTTTAGAAAGAAAAACAAATGCGCTGTTTAGATACATCAGCGTCAAAAGATAAAACAAATTTATCATAAGCGCGTCTCAGACGATATTTTCCTGCGTTTTATTCTCCTTTCATTTTATATATTTTCGACTCAATTTCCGAGCGACGCTCGATGGCAGAGGCAAGCGACGGAAAAAAAACGCTCAAACACTTATTGTTTTGTCCTCTCCTTACCCCTTTTCCTACACCCGGGAAAAAAGTAAAGATTAAAAAAAATAAACGGGAGACTCTCGAGAACGAAAAACTTCTCCAACGACGATCTCGAATTGAACCGATGGAGTGCTAAGAAAACTTTCCGTCCAGCGCTCTCTCTTCCCCTCTCCCTTCTATCTCCCTCTCTTCATCACTTCGCTTTCCTTCACCTACTCTTAACTCTTTCTTTTCTCTCGCATTCTTCAGCGCCAAATCCTCCTTTACCGTCGGCAAAAGGAGGGACGGAAGAAAATAAGTTGAATATTGTGACGAAATGCCGTGAATAAACTAAACGGTAACCTCCATAAAACCGAGTCGTCCCTAGTGATAATTGGAATCACAAATAAATACACAAACGCACTAAATTTACGCGTGAATTTAAGTATTGCCGGAATCGTATTTTTCTCTGCATTATTTACTGGATAAATAAAATTGTGTGCTGAATAACTGAGCAAAACGGGGTGAAAATTAAAACTCCGATCCTATGAATTAAAAATACATAATATTAGAAAACATTTAGATGCATAAAATATGGAAATAGCACAACTATCATAACATTTTTATAATCAATCTTACTGAGTATCTGGTAAATATTCTACTGCAATGTTCTTTCAGTAGAGAAATGTCATGCCTGAATATATATATATATATATACACACATACATATAGGGAGAGAGAGACAGAAAGGAGGAGAAAGAGAAGGAAAGAAATAGTCTATCGTGTGTACGGATGAGTGTGACTGAGTTGATTTATCATTTTTTTCCACATATTTTCGTAGGGCCGATTGTTTGGTGGACCTTTTTGGAAGGAAGGATACGAAGAGCCAAAACGAAAACTTTTTCTCTCATTCCCCCATCTCCCTCTCCTTCCCTCTATCTCGGCCTTGTTTGACTTGTGCTCGGAATGGCAACAAGGAATCAGACATGCAGCGTTTGGCGACGATTTCTTTTATCGCCGCCCCCTCCCCCTCTGCCTTCTCTCTTTTCGCTCACTCTTCCTCCCGCCTCCCAACTTCGAAGTCCCGAATCGATTCCGAATGGCATGCGATTAAACCCGAGTAAATATGCAGGAAATATATATATATATATATATATATATATATATATATATATATATATATATATATATATATAAAGAGAGAATGAGAGAGGGAAATGTCCAGGATCCGTGCGTGGGTGGAAGTTTTGACGGTTGAAAATAAAATTCAAACACATTTTTAATCTTCCACGAGTTGCTCCGGTCGGATTAAAAAAACACGAGAAAAATGAAATGAAAAGCTACGCGTTGAATTACAGATTTCTCTCGGTACATTACCAGCGATACGTTCCACGGCATTCGCTTCAAGACTATAACTAGTCCCACCATATAATCCGTATCTCTCTTAAATGTAAACTACAGAATGGCACATTTAAGTTTGTCTCAGAAACTATTAAAGACACGAGTCCATTTAGAGATATTTTAACTATTTGCTTTTCTTGATTCAAGCAAATTCAGAATTCAGAATTTTTTTAAGCTTACGAGTAATTAAATAAATGTCGATTTTATTATAATAAAACCTCCGTTATTTTGAAATTTCATGTAAATTCGGAAGATTTTAATGAGCATCAAAGGGAAATTTTCCTACTGAGCAAAGGTCTATAACAATTGGTAAAGTTTAACATTATTGATCTTATAATCCCTTCCATCGCCACAAAAAGATGTAATATTGTACCAAGGAATCAACATAAACACAAAATAAAAAATATTCTATAAAAAAATGTCAGTTCTCAGTCTCACCTTCTCATTAATATTGATATGTATATTCGTATATATATATATATATATATATATATATATATATATATATATATAAAGGAACAAAGGAATCATAAGAGTATTAAGACTAAGGAATCAAAATAAACACAAAAAAATATATTCTATAAAAAAAGAAAAATAATGTCAGTTCTCACTTCTCAGTATTAGGTAAATAAAAATAGGAACCATTATATATTATTTGGACCTGCCATCAAGTATTAAATATCTATTTATCAGTAAATAGCAAGTCGTTCTGGTTTAAACTTACCAGCATATTAACATTCTTTGGTTTCAATTTTGCTCTTCGGTCTGATATCACAAAATAGCTCGCGAGATTATTAGGGGACACAATGACTCAATGCCATAGAGGATTTCAACAGAAATAAAAATAAAAGATGATAATACTAAATATTAACTTTCTATATTTTTCACTTGAAAAGATGTTCATTGTTTTTTTAAATATTGTAATTCTGCGTAGTTTTTTTCAAAACACTACAACGTTCCACCGTTTCTGTATTTCTATTACCTATAATATGACAAGTCTAAGTAATAGGTAAACGAAAAAATATAGTGCCTCATTCATGTATTATTATGAAACTTTTTCATTCTTTACAAGTAGAATTGAATCAGAACGACAAAATATTAAGTGCCCGCAAGATTCTGCAAATCTGCTACACTTTCACGCAGGTTATATGTGAGCAACAATCGAAGACACATTATGAATATTTGACTCTCACTACCAACACAAAATAGATAACTCCAGAAGATAAAAGCAGTTACTAAATATTTTCTCCTAATTTGGCAGCAGATGCCTATTCCTGAATGAGCTGCACATCTACCAGATGTTCAGGCCATCCATTGCAAACGCATCAAGTAAATCATTTGAGTGCTTTGTCTTGCTCGGTACCCTCCGGTGATCACCTCTCCGAACAATACCAGCAATTCGCCCGTTTCGAAACTACATGTGTACATATATCTCTTGAGAATTGAGATCGCAGTATTAAATATACATGTGTGGATTCCATAAAATAAACGAGTCCAACTCCACATAATTTTCTTTCCCCAATCTCTTAAGATTTCAAGAACTATATTAGAGACAATATTAAAACATATAATCCTTTCTATATCACGTTGACCGTTAACGCTATACTTTTAAACGCGCTCATTTTCATATAGCCTCAAAACAGCGATCCTCTTCATTCCAGCGTAATCCATCAATAAACATTAACGTCCAAGGATGACATGCAGACGCCGGATTCCTCCGCGCAATAAACCTCTTTCGAGGAAGCCTTTTTCAAAGATTGAGCGCGCAGATCTTTCTGACTAAGATAAAGGACCACCACTTAGTGGCCGGAGTAAAAAAAAGGACCAGGTGAAAACCTTGGTCGGTGCGACTAAAAAAAAGAGAAAAGACGAGGTCTATCCGCGCGCAGATGTTTTTTTTCCTCCTCCTCCACCGAAAGGCCCGTGCGAGGCCCCATCTTGAAAAAAAATTCTCCTTTCCCTTAAATGGCGGAGCATGCATCTCCCAACGACGGCGTAAATTTATATGGTGTCACTCTCTCCCGTTCCCACACGCACCCTCGTCCCGACCCGCCCCACCACGCCCCTCCCTCAACGCCCTCCTCCAGACGACGAGAGAACAGCGCCGCCACCCCCGACGGAAGAGCCAAAGGGGAGAGCTTTCCGAAGAGAGAGAGAGATAGTTTCGAACCTGGTAGTTGGGAGGGGGTGGCAAATGGGGTTGTACAGAGGATTGAGGAGAGAAGGAAATAGAGAGAGGGAGAAGCATCGGTTGGTTAGGCTGGAAGGGGGGGAGGGCGTCGAATGCTTCTCACTCCCTTCCCCCCTCCCGCCCAGTTCCTAATTCATTCCTTTGAATGATTCATGAGAGTATAGGGATGTGTGCGGGGGATCGTGTAGGGAGGTGAGAGGATAGAGGGAGAGAGGTGGAGGCGAAGAGGATGGATTGTTGAAGGTATGAGGAAGATTGGGGTGAAAGAGAGGGGGAGAGGGAGAGGAGTGAAGAGGGAGGCCGTGCACATTTCCCACGAGGCGAAAGCGGACACACCCTCCGATTCCTCTCTCTTTCCGCACTTTATTCTCTCCTCTCTTTCCCCCCTCCTTTCCCTCTATTCTCTCCTGTCCTTCTCCCTTTCCCCCCTCCTTTTCCAACTCTATTCTCTCCTCTCTCTTCCCCCCTCCTTTTCCAATTCTATTCTCTCCTCTCTCTTTCCCCCCTCCTTTTCCAACTCTATTCTCTCCTCTCTATTTCCCCCATCCTTTCCCCACTCTATTCTCTCCTCTCCTCTCTTTCCTCCTCCTTTCCCACTCTGTTCTTTCCTCTCCTTCCCCATTCTATTCTCTCCTCTCCTCTTTTTTCCCCCTCCTTTCCCCACTCTATTCTCTCCTCTCCTCTCTTTCCCCCTCCTTTCCCACTCTGTTCTTTTCTCTCCTTCCCCATTCTATTCTCTCCTCTCCTCTATTTTCCCCTCCATTTCCAACCCTATTCTCTCCTCTCCCTACCTCTCTCCTTCTCCACTCTGTTTACCACCTACAACGTGGCGCCGTTCGGAGCGAATGTTAGTCCTACGAAACCCACGGTGACCAACGGAGCGGAAGGAAGACTCTCCCCGTTCCGCGGGACTCTTTTTCTTCCTCTCCGGAATCTTTCCTTCCCTCGATTCTCCGTTTCCCTCCATCATTCGAATCCAACTAAAACAAGCACTCTCTCCCTCTCCTCTTTTCCGGATCGAAATTGCTAATTTCCATCCCCTCCCCTCAATCCATTTCCACGCCGCCGCCTTCCACTTTTCCCGATCTGAACATTGAAATTTGAAAAAATAAAAGAAATAAACTCGCCCATAGTCCGAAAAATTTTATACTACCCGCGAAATACGTAGAGAGGAAACATCAAAAAGAACTCCGGTAGATGTCGGTTGGGTGGGCGGGGAGGGAGGAAGAGAGAGGAAATGGCGAAAGGTTTTGGGGTGTTGGACTTTTCTAGAATCCAAAAATTTTGAAATTCCTATTCAGATGATTTCCAAACTCAACTTTCTCCCTCTCTTCGCTTACTTTTTCTGCTCTCTCTCTCTCACAGGATGATGCAAGTGGCATCCGGAAATTAAAATAGTTTCTGTGAGAGACGTAACGCTGAAGCAAAACCAATATTCGTCGCCCTTGGAGGGTGTAAGGGGGTAGGAGAGATAGGGAGGGAGGAGGGAAGGGAGGGAGTGGAGTGGGGAGAGTAGGGTTGATTAGGTTTGAGTGGAATGACCGAAAGTTGGTTTTGATACGCGGAAGTAATTAAGGAGTTGGTTGGATGATGATAAACGCAGATATCTTTCGTTTCTAATACGATCGAACGGAAGATTTTTTTAATTATAGAATATCGAGGATGTAATCCCTCGGAGAGGCAATGTTAGCGCATAATATTTACCAAAATAAGGGCTTGTGGGTTAATGGTTTAATTAACGCGGGAAGTTCACTCTTATTGACGTTCAATTGGAGTCTTTAAATTTTGGAAGATGCTTCGTAAGTCTTTCGTGTGTTTCTGTCCGTTAGGTTTAACGGCGCAAAAATATTATTTTTTCCATTTACCATATTATATGGAACGAAAATATTTCTGAATAACGCACCAAAGATTGAATCAATCAGAGATTACAATAAAACTAGCGTACTCGCCCGTCAGATATGACTTACTTACGTTGGTAATTGAAAGATTCTAAATCACCGGAATAGTACATATTATATATCCAATTATGATTCCCTTCGCATTATAAAATTACGTCTCCTATGATTTTCTGATAAAATTATTTCACCCTCTTGATGGAAAATAATGTCAATTTTACAATGATGTAAAACAGTAGTTTACAGAAAAACTGAGAAGTAAACAAATATTCCAAGATAAGAAAATAATAACCTCTAATTCCCCTTCAGTTTACACCTGACTACTTGAAATGCGGGTAAAAATATTCTACTTTAGTTTTCCTCTACGTTCAAATCTGTGCTGCTAAAACTTACTCAGATGGAACTGATCCCAACTGTCTTATTTCTATTACCTACTCACGGCCGTAACTGAACAAATTTCACTCGTTTTTACAAATTGCATATTCCAAGCATTTATAAAAATATACATTGTTTATCAACAATTACAGTTTGTTATTTGGTCCATAAATAGAGGAAAAGAGCAATTATTTGGCAAGCTCAAAAGCAGTCGTGGCAATAACAATTTTTCACTGTTAAATCTGTGAAAATTCTACTATTTTCGGATTCAAATAAATTTTTACGGTAATTCGAAACTTGATAAGTCTTAGTTTTTGAAAACACAAATTTCGTTTATTTTAACATTAATACGCTCTCATCTTGGTTTTAACTGTTTTAAAAATGTAAACGAAAAATATGCTACAATCATTCACATGTGAAATTAAACTGTTTTGGAATCAAACACTTATTATGGCCGAAATCTCATTTTAAGCCAGTAAGAGGACACGGCGAGTATCTGGTTAACGATTTATCGAAATAGAACAGATCGTTCTCTAGTTATTTGTATTAACACGTTCAGTGCGCAGGACGCCCCGGTGCGTCTCTTTATGAGTTCTTTTCAATTGGTGGGGAAAACTTTCAGATTAGAGATAAGGCTTTGAAAACTTCTCCCCGTCCTCAGTTATGTCCTGATCTTCCTAGGAATAACAACCGTTCTTTATTGCGCCATTATTTCTTTTGTCTTCTGCAATTAATTTTGTGAAATATCAACTTTATTTTAGTAATGGCTGATTCACTGCACAAATTAGTTTTGAGATCATATTCAATAGCGAAATTTTGTTGGAGAATTTACTAGATAATTCCGTAGTTATATCGATTTAAACGAATATTTATTGATGATAAATAGAACCAACGGCAACCAACTCACGCCAACCAACACATCCCACTCGATAACATCTATTAATAATGAGAGCCTGGCTCTCAAAATAAGCATTTAGCGCTCTGTTCTTCTCGCTAAATTTCCTTTTGATTACGGTCTGAGTCATATCTTCAATTCAAAAATTTATTGACTTTAAATTGCACCAAAAATTATTTTAATATTTTTCCCAACATTTTTAGACAAAAACAACGCTATAAATGCAAAAAAGGCAGGCACACGCGGAAAAGCGTTTTCGGTACCGGATCCTGCAGTAAAAGTGTTAATGCATAAATTCTTACACGTTGAAAAACAGAATAAGATAGGTTTTTGCTTTGATTGGGATATAATTTATTAAAAAATGTCTTCTGAACAATTTCGGATAGGAAAGCAGAAGCTTCAAGTAGAAGCAGTTCTAGCCAATCCTGATATTTGAATGCACATTAAAGTGACGAGTGCAAAAAGTGAAACATTTTATCGAAAACAAGTCTTGGCAATGAATGAAAGTTTTAACCTTTCAAATCATAGACTAAATCTTAAAACTCAGAAAAATCAACTATTGCCAGATGTGTATAGGTCGCTCGAACAATAATTTGAAAATCTCCATCAAAAACTTTTAACTTGGCATAACGATCATTTAATGAATCCGAAATATTTGACATTTAATGCTATTTTCCCAAAATTTCGGAAAGTTCAACACAATGACTAATACTGTTTACCGTTTATTGTTTTTTGAAAATTAAAACAATTTTTTAAAATATATTTAAGATTTTAATTACCATAAAAATGAATTGGCCTAAAATGGCAAAAAACGACGGGATCTTTTAGACTATTAAATTACTTCAAATTGTTCAGAACTTCGAGCAAATACTGCTTTCCTTAAAATAGAAAGGGAATAATTTATTATATCGATCAATGAAATAATTAAATTATTTGGCGGGGATTGTCCTATAATTGCTCTGAGTAAAGGAACAAAAGCAGGATATGGGCACAAATACAGATCTCGGTATACGTACCAGTTTGCGTTATTTGAAAAATCCATTACTCGGTAAACAAATTACTTCACCCGTTCAAGACCTCCAAAATTTCCGCATGCCCTCCATTGCTACTGTTAGCCACACAAACGCACACCCATTGCCACCCAATATCCTTCTCTCTACCTGCTCTGTCTGTACGATTGATCTGGATGGAGGAAGGGAGGAGATAGCGGAATGGAGTGCGGATGAGATGAATCGACGGCGAGGAAACGATTCGCGACATTCTCACAAGAGGGAGAGAGTATCGCTCAGCCTTCGAGGGCAAGAGAATGAGAGAAATGTGTAATGTCCATAGAGAGAGAGAGAGAGAGGGGGGGAAGAGAGATTAAAAAGAGAAGGAACGAATGGAGCGGGAGAGGGAGGGATGGGAGAATGGGCGAGGGAAAAGGTTTGATATAAAAAAATAAACCGACTAAAGGTATGCATGCGTTCGTGTGTTTCTCGGCTCGTTGGGCGCACTCTGTAGGAAATAGGGGGAGGACGCGGTATATTTTAAATACTTCCCGCGGCCTGCTACAGAAGGCACTGTCCGACCAAGTCAAAACAACCAACGTGCGTGCCGAAATAATTACGGACTTAATTAAAGCGGAGTGGTTTGCTTACCGCGTACGCTGGGGTGGGGAGAACGAGGGTAATGAGGCCCCTCCCCTGCACAGAGGTGGGCTAGGGTAAAGGGGTCAGGGGAGAGAAGGGGGATAGGGAGAGGTCCCTACTTCCCCTATCCAGCCGCTCCTTACGTATCCCGGTTGCCTCGTCTCCCCCTCCCTCCCACCCCTCAATCTCTCTCCCTCTGGCCTCACCATTTACCGCTTAAGCCGGTTTCAAGCTCCCAGGTTCGCCCCGTGCAATTATGCAGCTCCAACATCAGCCGAAACCTTCTAGTTGCATAAGGCACGCGTTTAGCGGGGAGGCGGGTGGGTTTCGGTTGGTTCGGAGGGCCACCCCCACCCAATCGCCCCTCCCAACCCCGCCCCCTCCACCTACGCACATGCATCTCTCTCGTTTTTTCATCCGAACTTTTTTGTTTCGCATTTTTAATGGGCATTTAGAGGATATCCACTTCCTCCCTCGTCCCTCTTTTCTCTCTCTCCCTATCCTCCATCCCTTTTACATCTTCATTTCTCTTCTTCTTTCCCTCTCTCTCTCTTCTGCCATCTTCCTTTTTAACTTTGACCGACCACCATTAGAAATGAGAATGAAAAATTTTTCACTTCGTCGTTTATTTATTTTTTTCGCTCCCTCTGTGATAGAGAAAGCGTGAATGGGAGGCGGATTTAGACTTGCTCCTTTTCTAAAGTTCCAACGAATCGTACATCTCTCTCTGCCTTCTTTTTTCCTCTGATGCGTTGCTCACGTTTGAAGGGAGGCACTTTTTTCAAACGGGAAAGGTTGCGCTGTAAGATAGCGAAAAGGCGAAACTCCGCCGAATGTCTATCATTTATTTCTTCACGGAAAAAGATTATTTATCCATAAAACTTCCCACGTTGCTAATTAATGATTAAAAGGCACTTTTTTGGGGCGAATAATTTACTTAGAATATTATTCCTCTGCGGTTACAAATTAACGTATTTAGATAAAATTTCACTATTATTACAGCTGTTATATCTTGTATAAAACTATAATTTGGATAATATATTAAAATTATATATATATATATATATATGCGTGTGTGTGTATATGTATATATATATGTGTGTGTGTGTGTATATATGTATATATATATATATATAATAAGTATTTAGCTCAAGCAGACATTTCATTATTTTTGATCGATTTACACAATAACAATTTGCGATAAAATTTAAGAATAAGTAAACCTTTCATTATTTTATAATAATGAAACGTTTACTTATTCTAAAATAATATCTTGAATCGTTTTTTTGTGGAAATCAAAAACAAATAAATAGATAGATAATAAATAGAGCATTCATTTTCGAATAATTTAAAACTATGAAACCCATCTACCTGCAATTACTGATCGTTTTCGAAGTATATCCCATTAAATTGTACTTAAATATTCATATTTTTTCAGTAAGAATTGTGGCATGAATAAATATAGATCCTATAAAAATTGGAGATTGTACTTCATTGAATTTACCTCTCCAGGATACAGTCTCTGACGTAATCGCCGTGAAGAAGTTTGACTGCCTAGGTCTTGCGATAAAATATGCTCCTTAAGATTCCTTTGACTAAGTCTTAATTGGTATCGGTAAAATTAAAAAATAAAACTTTTTGGAGATTTCGTATAAAGGAAATTCCCTCCTCGTTAGTTAGTACTTCTAAGTTCGTTAAACCATTCTGAAATCTTTTTGAGAAAAAATACACACCCGCCGTTCCTTTCTGGGTTTCCTCATCAACTAAAAAAAGAAACCAACCTTTCTACACCACTTCATCCCCATTGACCAACGAGGGAGCGCCTAATTGACTTAATTCTGCATACGGCCGCATAGTGGCGCGGCGGTCTGGGAGTTCTTGATCTTGAAGCTTCTCTCTCCTCTCTCTCTTTCTCTCTCTTTCCCAGCTCCTTCTCCTCCCTCTCATTCCACTTCCTTACCTCCATTTTAATAAGTGTAAGTCTTGCCACCACACACGGGAATTGAAAAAAATTATTTTCTCTTTAACCTAGAAAATTCTGCTTCACCTTTAGGGCAAGTAAAACTAAAAAAATCACGAACCAAGCTCAAAGCACTTTGTGGCGCGTAGTTATTTCCCTATCCTAACTTCATTCCTTTCTTTTATTTATATATATATATATATATATATATATATATATATATATATATATGGATGCTAATTCAAAAGAAATCTTCAACATTCAACTGATATAAACTATACTTTGTGTGCAGTTAATACAGACACAGATATATTTATTAATGATAAATTTAAGCATTAGTCGCCAAAATATCCAATTTAATTTTACATAATATTTCAAAAATATCTTATTTAATAATACTTTGTGGTAAATTTGGTTAAAAATATATGAATATATATATATATATATATATATATATATATATATTCATATATTTTTAACCAAAGTTACCACAAAGTATCTCCCCGGCCAAAATTATTAAATAAGATATTTTTGGAATATTATGTAAAATTAAATTGGATATTTTGGCGACTAATGCTTAAATTTATCATTAATAAATGTATCTGTGTCTGTATTAACTGCACACAAAGTATAGTTTATATCAGTTGAATGTTGAAGATTTCTTTTGAATTAGCATCCATATACATCATTATTTTACTCTACTTTCTTAAAGCCATGTGTACTATTAACTACACTGTAATAGTAATTAACGACAAATGATAATTTTATACAATTAAAATTTAGCAAACGTTTGAAATGAGCAGTTGACCATAATCCTCAACATACATCACCAGGAAAATAATTTAAAATTTATATCAAATATTTATGTTGCATTTATCACAAAATCACAAACTGAAAGTTACAGTTAATATTGAAGCAATAACGTATCAAATGCGATTATAGATCTGCGTGATTGATAGAGGCGTCGTCACTTTATCTCTAAGAATCTACAACGCAGATCAAATATTTCAATTCTACCAATAATTGTCACCGTCCCTCAGTAATCATTCTATTAAAGGAAAAAAACGCATTCTATAAAGCAAAAATCTAGTCTCCCCTCAAGTCCCAAAAAATCTCTTTCCGCCTCACTAGGAGATTATGCGTTTCGAATGGCGACTTATTATTTCGATTTGACGGCGTGGAAGTTGTTCCTCTTGGGAAGCAAGTGGCGATGGGAGAGGATGTACACAAACCCACGGACGAGCATGGGAAATGAGGAAGAGGGAGGGAGGGCGACGTAGAGAGGGAGAGAGAGATTTTTACATTGCCATTTTTTTATGGCGCCACACGTTTCCTCTCCCGACCTCCAGGCTAAGCAGTCCTTAATCCATCCTTATTCTTCTTTTTATGCCGCCAACTAGAAACCCATTCCCTCGCTTTTATTTTCCTGCTGAATTTCGGGCGACTCTTTATCTCTTGGCCTCTCCTCCCTTCCCTCCCACTCTCTCTCTCTCCATCCTCTCCCTCTCTCTCCTCCCCTCTTTACCATCCCTCTCCCTTCCCGACCAAATGGCGTCTTATCCTTTATGGCGAGGGCAATTCCGCCTCTGTAGTGGGATGCCTCTCTGGTGGAGGCCGAATTCATCGGTACATTTGATAAAAGAGGAGGAGGTTTGCCTTCCAAGGGTAAAGATCCTAAAAAGAGAATAATGCCCAGCAAGAAAACGAAAACGATTTGTGCCTGTGCATTGTGCATAGGACGACTGTTTTTCAATTGATCTGTTAAAAGGAGTTACGATCAGCTTTACAACTGAGAGATGAATTTGGACGGCACTAATTTCATGCTAAGAAATACAAGCTTTGGTCATTTCCTCTGCCCCTCGGTAGTGCCATAAAGGAAGAACCTGCATTGGCTTTTTTTATTTAGGAGAATCAAAGGTTTTATGAGGTTACATTTTTGCATTACGAATCAAAAATTCAGGATTTACCTTCATAGTTTCATAAATAATTCAACTTTGTCGTCTAAAGATTTAAATCTTTAATCCGCAAAATTCGCAGAGCTCTGTAAAAGTTATTCCCTGTAATTGCTTGAAGATGGTAAGATTAAGATATTGATTGATACTTAAAGCCAAACACTTATTAAATCATTATGTAAAGGAGCTCCAGAAATACCACGTTTATAATCACACTAATTGCATAATATTTTTTTATTTAAACAGAAAAAATAACCTCAAATTCAAATTTATAATAGTATTAATAAGGATCATAACTTTCAGCACAGATGACTAAAATACGAATCACAGGATGTAAAATATAATTTCAACAGTCCCACTTCTTCCGATCCCCTAAGCGTTTCTTAACCCAATATGTGATTCAACCATTATGAAGTCCTGTCCAATGTGATAAATCGAATGTTAATTCCAAAGCATGAGTTTGCTTTTACACGTGCTTACGGGACTCTTCTAATTGATTATAATAATAAGAAGTTACATATTATTCCGTTAATACTATTAACTATGTGACGTAAAAACATTTTCAGAAAATACAAAGGATCTGAAAATTAAATGACAATATGCATCTTAAATATCAATTTGCATAAAATCTCGAAAATGAAATGAAAATTTTACTCCAAGTTACTCCAGATTCCTTTCACTAAAGATTCATATCCATCACATTTCGCCTGTATCCACTCCATCATCATTCGAGTCATCTCTGCATGGTAATTAGCAAAAAAAATCTTCCTTATCTCATTGTTACATGAATTCACTACTGCAGTGATAGAAACGTCTTTGTTTTAAGACTTTTAAATATAAAGTGGCCCAAATTTTCAGACTTTATCTTAAATTGTCATTTTCATTGAAATCTGAGTTTGAACAGCATGAAATAAAACTGCAGGTCTCACTGATAATAGCTTTCATCTCTACCTGGTAAAAATATAAAAATGGGTATGGTTCTTTTTAAAATTCTCTTTTGTCAACTGTCAGAAATGCTCTGTTAGAATGCAAGATTCCACAGAATTCATGCAAAGTTCCTCCTTCATCCCAGGCGCGCGTGCGCGTGTATGCGTTTGCTTTTCACGGTGCGAGCGGTTGTGCAACGGAAAAAGCGGTCGTTCCGAAACGATGCATTAGGGTTTTTATTTCGGTACTGCACATTCGCCCTCACACGCCCCAATTTGCACTCGCAAAGAGGAGAGAGGGACAGAGAGAAAGAGGATACAGAGGATGCAGGTAGACACGTATATGAACCCAAATGAATAGAACTCGATGGGCGATTGCTACAGAGTTTAAGTCTGGGAGAGAGGAGGAGGTAGAGGGAGGGAAAGAATTTTGAGAAAGAGAGAAGACCGATGAAGAGTAGAAAAATAGAAAATAAGGAAGAAAGAGTTTGATAGAGAGAAAGAAAGATACATTGAGGAAGGTTAGAAATGGTTTTGAATAGAGAAAGATAAAGAAATGGTTTGAAGAGGAAAGATGAATAAAGAGAAATCCAGATTAAAAAAGAAAGAGAGAGAATACATGGAAGCAAATCACACGAAAAAAACATCATTAGTAAAAAGGTGTGAGAATACTAAAGAAATGAGGTATCATAGATATCATTAATAGGTTTAGGTTCCACTTTGAGGGAATTACTCATAGTACAAATGAAATTCAACTACGTATATTCCACAGAAATTAGCGTAGATAACGTAGGATACGGAAAAATCGTCCTAAAATGCATCTGCTTAAGTCGTTTGTCTTTTATTTTTGTATTCTATGTTGTCTGTTTTTAAGAGCTAGGTAAAAATAATCAATGTTTTTTCCCTTCCCTTTCCTTAACTCTATTTCAATTATTGTTATATATTCTGAAAAATCGAGGTTTTTCACAGTCGACCCGCTCTCTTTTTCTCCTCTTCGCCCCTCCCTACTTTCTATATTTAGGGAACTTCTTCATCTTTTCCCAATTAATAAGGCTGTCTCACGTGATCCTTTCTGCGATCCTCACTCAATGAATAATTGAAGACGCGCTGAAAAGATTTCACTTCAAAGTAATATTTCAGAATATACCGAAAAACGAGTTACTGACTTTGAAATGCATTTCAATTCGAGTTAAATATTCATTAAAGGTATAAAGAAAATTTTCATTCGCGCGTGAAAACTAATTCTCTATTCAGTTCCTTCTGCAATTATATGCGAAAACATATTCATTTATTTTATACTCTTATTATAAAAAAGTTATAACTTGGTGAGTTTTTTAATGGTTGAAAGGAATTAAAAAGTGATAATCGTTAGTGTCTCTGTGGATCATACGGTGGAATATCCAATTGTATATGTCTAATACAGGCACATCAAACTTGCGGCCATTTCTATGTCTTACTGCAGCCCGATAGCTAATTTTTGTCTCATATTAATCGTGTGGGATTTCATATAAATACTTTATTTTAGCGCAAAGAAGGCGATATTTTTTCATAGTTACCGAATTACAATAGAACGCATTTTCTAAATTATTGTTTTTAATTGCAATCTTCTAGCTAAAGTCCATCATTCCAGCTCTGGCCCATATTGAACAACTGTGGCCCTTCTATAACGTTCATCGCTGCAATGCGGCCCATTTATAACATTAATCGCTTTAATGCGGCCCGGACGTCTCTTCAAGATTGACATGCCTGGTCTAATTCAAAAACATCGCCTAGCAAGTTACACATAAATCCCAATAAAAATTACCCTAAAACTGCAGTTTCAATAGATTTCTTAAATTTTAAATTAATTTTAAACGCATGGACTTTGATTATTTAATCTCATGCAAAGCCATTCAACCAATATAATGCATTTCAGTTTGTTTTTATAGAAAAATAAATATCTTTACTATGAACAATAATTATTATAAAACATTATGTGATCGAACGTCACCAAGAGTTTTTCTTTAAAAGAATAGTTTTTATATTTCAATTTAATAGTAATAAATTACAATGAAAAAATATATGAATATGTATGATTTATTTTAACTTCAAATTATATTCTTCCAAAAGTCACACATCCTCCGTTTTAGGCAGGTACCTTTAACAGAACGCCAATTTCTAAAATAACCTCAGAAGCAGGATTTACGATATTATAATAAAGTCGATGAAGTTACACGTTAAAATTTACATAAGTACGATAGAACGACAATAACTCGAGCCTCGAAGAAAAACAAAAAATTTCAGCAAACCGAACTTCAAAACAATACTCGCGAAGAGGGCCGGAAAATATACTCGTCGAGGCATGCAAGTTTGAGTTACCGAGGCTCTGCCGCGAATTCAACTATAGGGCGGAAATAAATAAACGTATGCGTTCCTTGTGCGTCCCATTCGTCTAAAACTGTTTCGCCTTTTAAACATCACTTTCCCCCGCTTACGTTTTCTCTCTCTCTCTCTCTCTCTCTCTCTCTCTCTCTCTCTCTCTCTCTCTCTCTCTCTCTCCTACCCTCTCTCTACCCTCTCCCTCTTTCTCTTTTCTCTCTGTGGCTCAAAAAATAACCTCGAGGCGATTAAATTGAGCGGCCGTACCCAACCGCAGACGACGACTGACTTTTCGTCACTTTGTCGCTGCACCGTGACCTGGGGTTGGGTTGGGTTGGGTGTCGGGAGAGGGAACCTCTCTTTCTTTCTCTCTCTCTCTTTCCTCACTCTTTTCTGCCTCTTTCTCCCTCTTTTCCACCTTCAACCCTTCTCCATACCGCTCGCTCGCCCTGTGCCGAAAAGAAAGGGTTGGAATTACACTTCCGTCGTTAATGTGCTCGCGATGGAGGGTGGCAGCGTGCTAGGGGTGTAGGAGGGGAAGGGGAAAGAATGGGGGCGGAGTGGAGGGGCATAGAAAGGGGGCGAGAGAGGGGGGTTAATGGCCTCCGCCAAATGCACCGGCACCAGGAGGGAGAATGGCGAGGGCAAGAAGGAGAGAGGAGAAGCAAGCAGTAGTCTTTTGAGTGTGTGAGAGCAGAATGGCTCTCCTTTTATATTCCTACGCTTCAGAGGCTTATACTCCGCCTCCTCCACCACTTCCTCCTTTCCTCTTCCCTCCTTTCCTCCTCCGTCGCCTGGAAACCACTCTCCCTTTACCGCTCCCCTTTTTCCTTGTTCTCTGCCACTACCACTCTTTCTTTCTCTCTCTCCAGCTCTCGATATTCACCTTTTTCTATCCATTTTTTCCTTTTCCAGGCACGAATTTTACTCGTTTGTGTTCTGTTTTTCCATTTCATATTATTTTTGATCTGTAATAACATATATCTTATGTACCGGTTTTATTATGCCCCTTCCTGAATTTTTACTATTGTTATCTTAATTGTCCTCTATTTTTAATTATCTCTTAACTCATAGTCCATTAGTTTATGATAAAATAACTTGCTTCAAAGCCTTCTTTTTTCTCAATTATATTCTAAGTTATTTTTATCTCAACTACATCTAATTTCAAAAAAATATTTTTCATGCTATCTTCCAACAATATTTTTTACCTTTTTATGTAGCTTTAATGGTCTTTATTACGTTACATACGCACACTACCCAACAACTATATTTACTATTAATGTCACTTTAATCTTTAACGCGGTAATAATTTAATTTCCTTCGAACAGATTTTTACGTATATGTATATTATACCTCTTTTTCCTTTCTTCATTCCAATATCAGCCCTCTTTATTCTTTCTTTTCCATTCCGTTCTGATATGTTCCTCCAATTTTCTACTTATTTCTTCCTTTCTTCCTTCCAATATTCGGTTCTCGTGTGAGCCCTTTATCCCTTGAATCATCATTATATCGCTTTCATCCGTTTATCAGAATGTTCCCTCTTTTTAACATTCCTCCCATTTGGTCAATTCTCTTTTGTCTCTTTCTCTCCTCTCACTCCTCTCCACCTCTCTCTCTCGCTCTCTGAGGGGTCTAAGCACGCGCAGACACATCTCGCGCACGAGAAGAAAGGTAGGTATTCAAGCGGATTAATTAAAGGCATTCTAGTTCTATTTCGCTTTATTTTTTTATCGCAAAATTTCTCTTGTTGACTTCCTTTCCCCACCTTTAAAACTCTCTTCCATGAAAAGCTGCATTTGCCTCTCTATTTAGCTATTTTTTATTTTCTCTCTAACATCATTGTCGTCTTCATATATCATATATATATCGTATATATATATATATATATATATATATATATATATATATATATATATATATATATATATATATATATATCATTGGAAGTTATCTCGAGGTTCATTGGTATCATATAAATAAAAATCAAGTACGAACATGTTTTAGCATTATAAATTCAACTCACAAGGTTTTATGAACATAATTTCCATTAATAATTATGGAATTGTCTGTCAAATTTTAGGGATCGCAGTTTCAACATGGCTTCGCGGACCGCATAAAGTGATCTCGATGACCGAATGCGAATTAACGACCCATACTCGAGCCTGATTCCTTCCATTGAAAAGTAAAATAATAGCATAATTTTTCTCGATATTCTTGAATCACTGGAACTTACTTTTACGCCAAAATATTTTTTTATATTTTTCGCGTCTGCACAAATTTTATCAATTAACCTTTCTTAGTTTACATGGCGGTTTTTCTTTTCCGAGTATTTTCTGAGAACAGAATCCACTCCTTTCCATTTGAAAGTGCGTGAGAGAGGATAAACGAGTATCTAATGATTGTCTCCTACGTTCTTTGGGAGCGATTCGCGAAACAAGAATGAAGGATTCCGTCTGGATCAAAAGCGAGAGAGGGAAATCAGGAGAGAGAGAAATCAGGAGAGAGAGAGAGAGAGGCGACTGGAGTGAGGAAGGGAATAAACGAGCGAATGAGACATCGCGTGATTCGCAATTGCTCTATTGATTTCTAGGGTTTTAAGAGGGAGCGATATTCGCGATACCTCATCAAAAGAAAAAGATCAAGTATGATTTTGGTTTCGTGAACCAGAAAGAGAGAGAAAGATTATATTTTCGGAGTAAGGCGTCTGAAGAGATAGTGCATTAAATTCCATTCGAAAACTGAAAAGTGGACGAGTCGATTTCTAATGATTTTGAAGATAGTCCGAAATCGCCATTAGAATGTTGCCCCTAACGATATCTGGTTAATAATAAGAAATAGCATTTCATGAAACGAAAATTTATTGAATTGCGATGCTCTCTCGCTTATTTCACTTTAGAGGAAAATAATTTGTAACGCGCAATTTTGTCATTTTTTATAAATAACGTGAAACTTCGATGAATTTATAAAATTCATAAATATACTCGTGTTAACTATTACTCGTAATTTCCGAAAATTAAAAGCCGCACGTGTAACGCCAAGAAATTAACGGTGACGGCGTTTTCGCTCGCTATAATGAAGTTCTCGTTATATACCGCATTCGTTCTATCGAGGCTACACTATACTTTTTAAACCCAAAAATTGTAGGTGATTTTTCCAAAGTCCCTCATAAATTGTAGTATGGAAATTCAGTCACTTGCAAAACTTTCCTATGTAAATAATGATTCAGTTTGTATATAAAACTTTTATATATCTTCATCGATAACATCATGTGTCCGCAGAATGATACGTGATTACATATTGAACCGGATTCTTTACATTATCTTATTCTCCACACCCTTCTTTATTCCTTGGCAATTCTCTTTTCTTTTCAAGTCCTCTGTCACTTAAACCTATTCCTTCTATTTCACTTCAAGTTTTCCTTTAATAACATCCGTAATCATAAAGTCTCTCGTTAGGAAATCCTCCATCCAGTTTGCCTTTCTCTTTTTAATTATTTGTTTTACCAATCTCTCGTATTCTTCTAATTATTCCTCATTTTTTACTCTGCCCCTTTACTTTATTTTCAGCTTCTTCTCCACGTCAACATTTCAAGGATTTACGAGTATATATAAATATATGTAGCTCTGCCTCTTAGGCGTACGCTTTATTGTGTCGTTGTCCACGACAATTTATAGCCGGTAGTGGCAAAAATAAAATAATACAACCTATAAAAATTCTTTGATCAATATAAAATATTTTTATGTGGCCAGCCAGACGAGGCACGAATTTTAGACTACTCAGTAAATGTAAGATAATTATTTCGTAATGTGAAATAAATAAATAAATTTCAAAATACACCGCCAATTACTTTACTGCGCGGCATTGTAATTCATAATTGAGATAGTAGCAACAAAAAAACATCTCTCATGTTACCCTGAGAATCGAAAGCACATTTACTTTGCACCCTATACTTGAAGGTTACTTTAACTCCAAAAATTTCACTAATGAAAGGATTTCGAAGAGAATTTTGGTCAAAGACTGCAGCACAAAGAACCTTCGTTCCTTTTGATTTTCCGTCGAAACCAAAGAATTCGATAAGAGATTTCCTCTTCCCTAAAATCATACGGCGACCTTTATACGTTGTCGTCCTGCAAATCCACTCGCAAAACCTGGAGCCTAATTAGTAAGCGCGTGTTGTCTGCTGCCAATTAACCGAGAAGCAATCAAACCTCTTAGAGGAAAAAAACAACTCTCTCTTTGGTCGCGACGTGATTGGCAGGGCCCTATTGGCGCACCATCCATCGAACCCTTTCGTCATTGTGTTATCCATTCGAACCCTTACAGACGCTCTAACCTCGCCCTAACATCAAAAGGTATCTTTCGGTATCATGGCGTGTGACGGAGGAAGCAATTTAGTTTTAAAAAGATGTGGTGACCATAGCGTATTCGATCGAAAAAGGCTCTCGGTCATCTAAAACACGAACATAGAAAATACGAACGAAAAAAGAGGAAATACATTCGAAGCTTCCGCCAAGATGAAATCCGCTACTCGTTTTAATTTGTATTAAGGAGACGCCCACTACTCAGTCACTGGAATCACTTTTAAATGTCTCGCGTGTTTCGCCGCGGGAATACGTAAACTATGTATTTGGGTGGAGTTAGATTGGTTAACTAATACACAATAAATAAGAACAAAATTTAAAATTGGAAAACCTCATTAGCGAGTAATTCAACAAAGAACCTTTAATGATATTTTTTAATGACTAGTAGAAGATACGCCGCTCAACTCAAAAGGGAAAAAATGTGATTTATTAAAAGCATAATTATTAATTATTAATATTAATTAAACTATTAATAATTATTAAACTATTAATAAAAGCCTTAATCTATTGGTTGGTTTGTTGAAACGCTATATGGGATATCCCATAAGAGGGATCTTAAATACCTTTTTCACACTTGCAGACTTATTTTCTTTTCCAAAATTAAATTAGAAGTAATTAACGCACGATCTTCAAATTAGGACCATTTTAAAGGAAATTAAATGAAAATTATTATTCTAGTGGTCTATTTTTGTTTTTGAATCAAATTCGCTCACATTAAACTAAAATATTCGAAAATTTGTCAAAATATTGCATTTTTATTGAAACGGTCAACAGCATTGTTGTTCATACAGAAAATCAACATATCTAGTGAGTCCGTAATAGATAATTTTTTTTCGGAATAAAACGTTAAAGATGTTGTTAACTTAGTTAAAAAATTGTATACTCTTATTGTCTTATACTATTAAATATCAAGAAATATACTAAAGTGAAAACCTGTTCATCTATCTTATCTAATGTTCGTATAAGTGTGAGATTTAGCTCACTTCCTTCCAATATAGTTGAATATATTAAGTTTCAAATTTCCCGTTGATTTTCAACGAGAATTAGTTATACATATAGTTCCCGTGATCTGACAACGGAACGCTGACGTCATCAATGGCACGTTTTAACGCGTTTTTTTACAAACTTGCAGATTAGGTGAAAGCTTGAAATTTCGCAGGAATGCTAGATTCAGATATAAAAATTAAATGTCGAAAATAATATGAAAAAAGACCCGGATTCGATTCCAGGGGGGCGAATTCCGTTTCCCGTAAGATAACACGTAAAAAGCGACTTTTTTATGTGCATGCTTTTATTCTTTTGGAAATTTAAATTATAAATAATTAACGTACGATCTTCAAATATAAACTATGTTTTAGGAATATTAATGTAGTTTCTTATTCTATTCATCTTTTTACGCCTACCGTTCAAAATCTCTCATAATAAACATTTAAATTACATATTTTGGGAAAATGTCGGCTTTTATACGAGATGTTGTCTTGCCGACCACGCCATTGTTAAACTTCGAGAATCAATTGTTGTCTCATACATACGTGTAATATATACGAGTGCATAGATTGCCTTAAATTATCGTAGGATTTTTCGCGAAATTTCGTAATCCTAATGGGACTGGTATTTAGTTTGGCTACTTTTGCTTTGCTTTGCTTATCTAAACGACTATATAGATGTAGAGTAAGAGAGAGGGGGATGTGGGGAGGGAGATAGGAAGGAAGAGATGTAGAATGGAAGGTACATAGATAGTAAGGGAGGTATAGAATTAGAAAAGGACGGGAGGAAAGAGATAAAGAAGGGGACGGAGATAAAGAGGGAGAGCTATGGATTGTGACAGGAGGTAATGAGAGAGGAGGGAGGTGGGAGAAAATAGAGGCAGAGAGAGATTGGTTATCATACAAATAAATCTTATCTTTAAAGCGATCTCTGATGTAATTTCATTTACGACAACAAGTCTATATCGGTTTGTATATTTTTTTTGCAAGTTGCCGCAGATTTTCTATATTAGTGTCAGTGAGTTGAGAGCGTTGTTTATTTTTTATAAGTTTCTTGAATGAAAAAAATTGTTCACATGCGTACGTGCTTGCAAATCGACAGATGTTACACTGAACAAATTTTATAAGTTGTGGAAATCGCTCACGAGGCAACAAAATTACTAATTTTTATAAATCGATCTATAATGAGTAAACAATGGCGGGAAGATAATCGGGAGGGAGATACTTTGCATGTGCTGGGTGGAATTTTCTGGCACCCAAGCCATCAGACATGACAAGGTCTCCTTACAATAGCGTACCCGATAAATTCCTCACTTCCAAACCCATTCATTCATTTAAATCTCACAAACTTTGCCGATATATTTACGTAAATACAACAAAACTCTGAGATAATTCACTTAAATCTCAGATGTATTTGAACCGCGGAAAGACGAAATGATCTTATAAATTATTTTAAGCGCCGTGCGCCACATTTGAGAGGCGGATGCGCCAAATGTGGCGCATGCGCCATAGGTTAAGCACCGCTGGCCTAGGCTGTCTATTAGTTCCACTTATCGTTCAGATACAAAAAAATATGAAAAACTAAACATCTGAAGTGAAAACACGGACAAGGACACTCAAAAGCCCATAGGGAATTAAAAAGTCCACACACGAGTTGAGGCATTGCCATGTTTAGCTTCATCTGCAGGAGGGAGGACATTTACAGGCTTGAGACCTCTTTTGAAAAAAGAAAATATCGAAAGAGCCAGACGCTTCAAGCGGCCGCAAAATTAGAGGAAGATTGCGAGTGTGGCGGATCGCCATTTTTAGAAACGCCACGTCACCAATTTGCGTCGATCTCGACTACCTTTTGTTTTTTGATGTTCTTTAGAAAGATCCGCTGCGTTTCTGCCCCGGCCACCACTTCCGGGTCACGACGAGCTCTCTCTCTTTCTGCGTGGCGTAAAGCAGAAAGACCTTTGTGGTGTTGCGGTCGTGGAACATCAAAGGCGAAAAGGAAGCGAGTGACATGCCACCACATTGATCTATTCCTGTAATTAACCTCGACTTTGCCGCTCTCGACGCTCAAATGAGAGTGGTTGCAATAAAAGGTTCAAGGAAAATGTTCTACTGCTTTTTTTTTAATCGACTCGAGGAAATAAATCGCCTTTATAATAGCATGAAGGATACCTAGAAAAGAATTTTGGGTTTCGCCGAGAAGATAATCGCCTCCCGTGCGAGGAAGTTTGCCTTAGAGGAATACAATTTACAATTTCCTATGATTTTCGAGCGAGAAATAGCGAATTACCAGTTTCCTCCAGGCCATCTGTTGTGAAGATTTACATTACATAATTCTAGCTCCCCTAAAATTTATCATTGATAATGCGTTAAAATAAATTAATTTATCAATATTGTCGAAAATTTCCTAAGTTTTGTCTCGTGATTTACTTTCTTCGAAGTATTTTAACCCGAGCCTCCATTTTCATAACTATTTCAAAATTAATAAATAAATCTAAATGAAATATCCCCACAATTACGAAGACAATACAAATCTCGAACCAGAAGAGTGTACAAATTATGTTTCCCGAACTGCTTTAGAACGCTTACAAACAAGTCGATTACAAAGTTGGTATAAGACCAAGAATGGAAACCCAGCCGTTCTTGTTCTTTAAATTCTAAGCAAACGACTCCAAATTCGAAATACAATATCAAAAACGTTTACTCCATCAAACTTTGTTACGGGACGAAAATCAAACAGATGAAGAGGCGTATTCCATTTTCGGAGAATGAATCATAGTCCTATCATTTGGAGAAGTTTCTCAAACATCGATCGCTTCTCTCCCAACGTCTTTTCCTCGCTCTCTCTCTCCCACCCTCTTTTCCCCGCTCTCTCTCCCCCTTCCCTTCCCTCTCCTCCTCTACCCCCTCTCTCCACCTACACTCCCTCTCCCCTCTCTCTCCCCCTCTCTCCCCACATATCCCCCCCCGCATATCCCCACATATCCTCTCTTTCCCCCTCTCCCCTACCACCCTCCCCTCCCAGTACCCTCCCCCCTCGTCCCCTCCCTCCTCTCCCCCTCTTTCGGCCCTTCTCCCCCTCCCCCTCTCCTCCCTCCTCTCTCCCCCTCTCGTTTTCCCTCTCTTTCCCCCTCTCTCCACCCTCTCCCCCCCTCCCCCCGTCACCCCTCCGCCTCCCTCATTCCCTCCACTTTCTCCCTCCTGTTCTATCGAAACAAAACAACCTTTCTCCTACTTTCCTCCTGAGTCCCCTACTCCCTCGCCCAGAACACGATAGTTCCCGCCGTTTATTGCAAAATCTCCCTCTCTCCCTTATAGTGGGAGAATCGCTCCCTGCCCCAACTCGATAAGCATGCTAAACTGTCTTTAGGGGCATGAAAGTGGGCCACTTGAGCATTCTTCGGCCACGGATTTGGCCAATAGGGGATCATTCACTACCTCCCTTTCTCTCTCTCTCATCCTTCTCTCAAATGCACGTAGGTCGACTGGCAGACACTTTACTCCTTTATGCATAGATAGGTGAGGCATTTTTATCCCAAGCACATGCAAAAATTGCTCTTCAAAGCTCTTAATGATATTGGTTTTTTACTCTTAAAGAGACCTCCTCCCTGATTTGAAATCAGCATTTCAAAGAATCGGTCATGATTTGTTTTTTAAAATTTGCACAGATACAATAAACCCTGGGCATTTACGTATGTAGGGTGTTTTTCAACCGCTTCGTATGTTCATGTATATTTTGCATAGTCACTTATTTTTTAATGCTAATGATTTACCTATTGCAAGATCATATTTTGATGACTAACGATGAGTATAAGTCAAGCAATAGTATTAAAGGGGTGTGATTTTTGTAAGCTACATTGATAATGCATGAAAACTCGCTAAGTAAACGTTTAAAGTTCTAAAGTTCAAAAATTAGTTCAACATTCAAACAGCCAAGAGTTCAGGAAATAAATGCCGGGTCTGAAGACTGAATAACGTGTTACCCGTTTAATTGACGTGAAATAATACGCCGGTGAAGAGGCAAGGAGTGACGTGGAGGACTGAAACGACAACTTTATGACTATGCTGGAGACATGGAGACGACGGTTTTTAAGGTAGAAATTATTCAAAATTGAATAAAACAGATATGAAAACTTATAACTGCACCAAATGGCACACGGTGGAATAGAGATCCTTTCCGGCTAGCTATAAAGACTGCATCTCAGAACACTATCCAGTTTCTTCGTGGACCTAAGGACAAAAATCTACCAATCTTCATGTCAGTTAATGAGTGGAGACAATTTATCACAGATGAGATAGAAGAAATCAGAGTGTGCATCATGCAAGAATCCAGTCTAACATCTTCAGATGAACTGGGTGCTTTCTTTCTTCTAATAGTAAAATTCAACAAGTCGCAAGACAAATCCATATGAAATGCCTTTTCGAATCCATGCCCTAAATCTCTCGACATAGATCGAATGTCCGCCAATCGATTTGATGATATAAAGAGGCTTTTGAAAGAACTCGTCAAGAAAGCATGGTAACTGATAAAATTGCTCCGATCAGATATGTATATGTGTAATAAATTTATGATCTATTGATTTAAATAAGTGTTTCCTGCTTTATAAACGTTAAAAGATTAAAGATGCATCATTTTCTGAGAGAAACAAGCGATTGTACTAGTTTACCTCTCCTATGTAAATGTATGCATACGCTGAGCCATGCTTCCTGGTGTTTATAAAGCCGCTAGTCCCTTCCCTACACTTAAATGCCGAGCACTCTTAATGCTTCCATTTCTTCCCCCTCACTACGTCCCTGGGAAAGCTGACAGTTGTCAGGTTTTGGATCTCACGCGCCTTCTCTCCTCCCGCGACGCACTTTCGGAAGAAGATGAAACAAGTATCCCTGGGGGCTTTTTCCAGCCCTTTATTTCCGACGATGGAGAGAACAAGCGATGGGCATGTACATCTGTCTCACAAGTGGGATTTTTATGCTGCCGAAACTGATCAAATAAGCTCATATAATTTCGACGAGCTTATTAAGCTGTCGGGCTCACATAAGGTGGCAATAATAATGATGGGCTTTATATTTTTCATCGTGCAAAATGAGCAAAAATGCGAGGTATCCGTATCCGAACGAAATTATGATTATTGGAAACGGATTTTAATGTTCTAAGTTGGCAAAAGAATGCGAAATTATTTGTTTTATCTTTCTTAGGTTTATGTGAAACTCGCTCTGAAAATAGAGTGATACCTTGTCGTGTCGCGGATTTATGAAAAGAACGCGATGACCCGTGATGTAAGGCATCTCGCGTCATAACCGAGGACTTGAACCAAATATAGCATGTGCAGGCAACTTTTATTTATTCAACAATCCTGTTAAATTATAAGCTTATAGTGAAAAATTAACTGTTTAGTAATGAAGGAGAAAAGCATTACTAACTAGTATTATGCAAATAAAGCATAATTTATGAAAAGTTCATAAAAAAGTTTCAAATGTAATTAAGACGGGTAATTAAGACAGATGGCAAGATTTTTTTCATGAGCATCCTTCGTAGACACTTTCCCATTACATAATCATTTTTTCAAGGCTAACGAAATGAAATATTTCTTTTTAACTTTTGTTTTATAATTCATATTAAATACACACTTAGTAGGAGACCAATATCATGAAATAATGTATAAAATAATTAAAACTGAAGTTAGACTATGGTTATACTAATATGTTATCAAAAACTATACAGGGTGGCCACAAAGTCTCTTTGCGTGAAAAAATATACTCTACAAAATACGTTATTTTTCAATTTCGCATGTAGAAGTCCAAAATGAGAGGTGAGTGATTGTATGATAGAAGAAAGACTTGTCAACAGTTTTTGGGTCCATAATCGTGAGTGTGTGTGTGAGAGAGAGAGAGAAGTTATGATGAAATTAAAGAGAAATGCCTGCTCCTTAACTTGAAACATTATGGGCACGGGAGGAAAAGGCTTTATCAACGGCAGTGTTCTTGAGGCAAAGCGTTATGGTCGACCAGCGACACGTAGATATGATGCAGAGATTCATGAATAAATTTGTCAACATCGCAGCAGATATCAACGCGGAAATGTTCTTCTGAATTTGGAATTTCTCGTTCAACATTACAAAAAGTAATGATTACATATTTTTATTATTTAAGCCTGGACGGATCAATGAGCTTAGTAGCAGAGACTTGGATACATGTGAGGCTGCTTGCAAGGCACTCTTATGGCATGTTCCCAACTATTGATCGCTCAACGTTTTTCTCTCTCTGATGATTGAACAATTTAATTCAGCAATCGAACCAGGAATATTTATTTTTGATGCAAAAAATATCTCCATTACTAAGAGGAAATTGAACAATACCCACTTCATGTTATGATATGGACAGCAATTTAAATAGATTATTAAATAGATTCATATTATTTTTAGGAGTGTCGATCAGACGGTATATCAGACGATGCTGCAAAAGTGGTTCCTTTCATAATTACGTGAGAGGGATTTCGATTCAAAATGTATACTGTGGCAAGATTACATAGATTATAGACATGGGTCACTCAAATGTTTTGTAAAATAAAACTTAAATACACACTATGAAAATTTTAAGGCTATGCGTCATCTATCCAATAAACTCTCGAAATATACTTTGTATATTTGCCCTTCCTGCCTAAAATACAAGAATGTATTTAACAAAATTTAACTATCTTTCTGCAATATGGGCTAAAGCATGTAATAGAGAACACTAGAAACATTTAGTCCGAAAGATTTTGTGACGAATATATCATCCACACGATCCCGTGTCCATTTGTAATCCTTCAAGTGACAACGCCGTTAAAACGTGACTTTAATTATGCACGTAGATGCAGGAAGACATCGCCAAAATTGCTTCTCATTTTCCGAGATAATAAAACATGCACGATTCGATTCGAAATTAAAAAAAATAAGCTTCTGAAATTTTATGTGCGGATTTTATGTCTTCTCCTTATGCGAGTTCCACATGTGACACGGGACTGTAAAATGGGGGGAGGGCGCTCGCGATTTACGATCTGCCCGCTCCGCCCCTCTCACTCCCACCTCATTCCTTCCACCCCCATCTCACTCCCTCCCTCCTCCACAGTCAACTCCCGCTTTCTTTCTCTTCCCCAATCGCAACAGCGAGTATCTCTATCTGCCATCGCCACTACAATTTCCTCTTCCCCTTAATATATGCTTTCCCTCCATTCCTTCCCCCCCTCTCTCTCACACACACCACATATTTTTAATCCCCGAGCATTTCTGCTGAGCTCATTGTTCGTGCAGCGCACGGCAGAAACCGTCCCGTCGTTTGTTCACTCTCCTCCAGATGGAAACTCATTTGACCCGTGATCCATTTCGGGATAAAAATAAATAAAAGGGAAAATAATTCCCCCGTTCTTTTTTTCTAGAAATGCCATTCTTATTGTTTCCGTTGCAAGTTTTCACGGACGAGTATCCGTTTTTCTTTTGTCTTCGTCATGTGGTGATGACCCTCTGCATTTCAATCTTAGTTTCTCATCAGTTATTATTATTGGACAAGGGCTTGTTTTAGTTTTGTTGTCATAGTTAACTGGATGACATTTGTTTTGAAGAATATAGATCATTTTTTCAAGGGAAACTTTTTCATCTAAAAATATGCCGCGTTGCTATATAAAGGGATGCTTTCTGTGTGCCGTGCTATCATATCAGCCAAAATGAAGTATTTTTCAGAAAATGTGTCATTTTTTATGTGGAGATGCCTCACCAAAAGATTAGCTAGAATAAAAACTTATCAGTACGAATGTCAGCCAGAAGTAAATCCTTAGTATAACAAATAGGTTCCCTAAAAACATAGTCTCTATGTTGTTTCGTATTAGTAACTGTATAGATATTTTCAGCATTTTCCTCTTTATTAGAGAGGGGAGCATATTTATGTATAGATTTAAGAATGTATTTTTTTAAGGAGAGACTCTTTTTCTTAGGACTAGCAAACAATTTTTTGTTGCCTAGTTCTATCTTCAAATTTCTTTTAATAAAATATATTTTCTTACGAAAAAATGCCATAATAATGTCAAACAAGTAATTCTGAAATTCTGTCACATTTTTTCATGACATTATGTCCTCATTAAAAATGATAGGTCCAAATTGTAACTATGGATTCAATTTGGCTTCTGTGATTCTACATCCCAGGATAAAGACAATGAATTTCAATTTAATTTACTGACCATGAATTTCTTTTTGATACGATTGATTACGTCTCTGTATCTATACAGAATTTTTATTAAAAAATTAAACCTCTCCCGATTTTTCTTTGTGTGGCTATTTTCCCTCTTCCCGTTTTCTTATCGCACTTATCCGATAACACTATATTCGTGCATCGCCGGACATAATGGCCCTGCCCTCAGTACGCCACGCCCCAGGACGACACGTCCTGCGAGTACCTGCCTACTTTATATACCCTAACTACCCCTCACCTTCCTAACCTTTCCTTCGGTTATGTAAGGACAACAAAGAAGCAGCCAATAAACGGTTACAACACCACCATTTCAAAAGGCCCGCCTGACGTTTTTTTCCCTCCCCTTTGCTGAAATTCCACATCCGGCGTCACGCGATCTTCCATTACGACGAGTGCAAGCCGGCCGAGTAGACCTTCGTGCGCGCGAGTTTTGGTTGATTTACGTAAAGTACGAACCTTCGAAGAGATCGCCGACTTACTTCCTCAAGTGGGCAATGATATGCCAAGCAGCTGAAGACACTATTCGGTGTTGGAGTGGATATTATTATTCCAGCAGCTTAAAGAGATTATCGTAATTATATCTGGCGTAATCTGACTTTGACCAAGAGACAAGTTTCGTCTCGAATTGTCTATCACAGTTAAATTTGTATTTCCTTTAGTGTGATTATTATGTAAAATTTTGTTATATTCAACATGGTGTATGGTTGTAATTTTATAACACCTTTAGCATATGGCATATCAGTTGATGTTCTTGCATTGAAAATTTTGGTACGATTGATTACGACTCTGTATCTATACAGGATTTTCATTAAAAAATTAAACCTCTCTTGATTTTTCTTTGTTCTATCAAGTGTATTATCATGTTTACTCATTATAAATACAAATTTAAGGATTATTTGTATTAGCCCGAGATGTAGCTCGAATCATCCGAGATGAGAATTCCTCCATTCGGTGTCTATGAATTATAAAATCGGCGCACTTGTGAGCCTGAGTCTCCCAAATTATCCCGCCAGCATAAAAAAGAGAACGATGAATTACTAAGTTCCTAATCACGACAGAGAGAGAAGGATGCAAAATAGGAGAGAGAAAGAATCATTAATGTAAGAAAACAATGTATTTTTGGTGCCTTAGAGACCCCGAGGAAGCAACTGTCTCGAAAACTCTTCAAAGCCAACTTTTAAAAAATAGTTAAAATATAATAGTAGTTTATCTCGGCAGTTCTCGAGCGTTTTGCCAGCGCGCGGGGCGTGTAAAAGTGTTTGCTCATTAAAACGGAAATATTTCCTTCAAGTTATTCAATTTTGGAAGGAGGCGGCGGCATATAGGAGGCGCATTAAACAAGACATTCATTATTCCCGTCTCCTCAGTAAACCATATCACCACCGCCACAGTGGTTGGTTGCCATGCAGCTTCCCAGGCGCTTCCAGGATAGTTTGTCGACGCACACGTGTTACCCTAATGGAAGAGCGTATAATGCTCTCGAGAGGGTGGCAGGGATATTTTAGGCAAACAAAATGGCACCGGTTGGAGGCTGACTATATTATCTCTTGGAAAATTTATTCGCAGAGATAAATATATCCAGTCCACGACAGTGGTGCCTATGTAAGTGCATGGATAAAAATATAATTTCAAATTTTAAACAGAAGAAAATGCATTTAACATGCATTTAATTTTTCATGTATCCCCGTAATATTAACGTAACAGTCGCATTTTCAGTTTAAGGCATATTATTTGTCAATTTATTATAAAATTATGGTTAAGGAACTTCTTAAATTGCATGCTTTTGCGAAAAATGTCCTTGATTAACCCTGACTGTGTTGTCCATCACTCCACAATGTGGGTCAAATTTCTCGTCAGTTTATAATATGAATACCAGAAACAAATGAATATTCGCCGGATGTTTTAACGCACAGTTTTATTGTGTAAAATGGATAAATCTACATCCACAACCACCGTTTCAGTGCCACAATATGAAATCATAGGCATAATAAAGTTCTTGGGCACCTTCGCCGATCAACGAGACAGTGCAAATAATGGGAATTTGAGTAAAGTATACTATGCCAAAGAATTTATTTCAGAGACCTATGAATAATCAACACTAAAATTGGCGCCGTTTGAGAAAATTATCTTGGTAGAAAAATAGATTTATTTAATTTTATGAGAGAAAAAAGTGGTCTATTGGCTTGTACGTGGAGCTAATAAAACCTTTTCGTCTATTTACCTTAATTAAAGACTTGCGCTCACTTCAACTGCTTTCCACCCATCATTCACCACGGCTTATTCTACTCGCACTATTTCAAATCACATTCGTTTCAATAGGATGCCTTTGCTTGCGACGCCCTTAACGCCATTCAACAGAAACAGGAAATAAAGGTAGAATAGGAGTGCACTTTTTCTGAGAAAAGGCATTTGCATACCCTTGCTGCGGAGTAGATGTTCCCGCGGTGGGAGAAGGCATCCTCTCTCGATGAGAGAAACTCCCTTCACACAATCAAAAACTTTGCAATTCATCACAGAATGACCATATCACTTCGCTTAGAGAAGGAAGAAAATGAGAACCACTTCAACAAGGAAATAAAGGGCAAAGGGATGTTAGAAATGGAAGGAATGGGTGAGATTCACAATCGCGCCGCATTAGGAATGGGAAAAGAAATGAAACTCGTAAATTTATATAATGCGATAAAAAGTAGCATCTTAAATGGACTTACCGCAAAAAAATCATTATAAAAGCTTCCTTTCCGATTTTTGTTCGTTCTCTGCAAGAACATTCTTTTCTCACAAGGCTTTAAAATTTAAAATTTTAGTAACAATATGACGAATTCTATCTCATTAAAAATTTCTTGAAAAATTAACAAAACCAATAAGTTGTTTTCGTTGTTTTTCTATATTGTTGAGAAAGTTTGTTTGTTTGTTTGAGTGCCCAGTCAATTCGCCTCTCTTACAGCACAAACGGGTATCTCAGAGGTAGTGCAATGAATAACCGGGGATGGAGGAGTGAAACCCGGTGCCGGCATTTGCCTGATCTTACGAAGAACACCAGGGGGGCCAACGGCTTAACGTCCCTTCCGAAGGACGGAACCACTGAATTTGCGCGGTCTCCTCAAACCGCACAAACAGGGAGCCGGGCGACCTTGGAAAAATCTTACTTGCCTAGGATTCGTGCCCGCTGCCTTTTCAAGCAACAGGCGAGTAGCAGCCAGCGTCCTAACCACTATACCACCGGCACCCCCTTGAAGAAAGTACACACAATCTTTTGGGACTGCATCGTCTTCTTTTCGAAGCGGTGATCGCGCAATTTCCTTCGTCGCATCCGAACAATTTCACGGCTATGACAAAACTGAACTAAGCGAAGCTAAAATATTCCCGCCAAAAAATACCGCCAAATCATAAGACGTCACAGGTCTGTCCTCTCATCTCTTGAGAGGTAAAATAAACAATAACGAAGAACCGGGAGGAAGGGGAGAAATGTTAGTCCCTCGATTATTTGCTTTTAAACCATGAAATGCTGACTAATAGGTCGTACCGAAAGACATTTATTGCGTGTAATTTGTATTCGCATTCTCTTCTGATAACCTATAAGCCATGTATTAAAATAAAGCAAATCAGGGAAACGGAAGAACAACGTATTGATACACATATAAAAATGTTTTAATTTCGACCGTTTTGGAATCGTTCCACTTAGTTACGCTGAAGACTATAAATTTCATTCAAATAAAGCAGCCTAGTTGAATTTTAATGGGCATATCGTTGAAACTATCACTTTCAATTTCTACAGGAAAATATTCATCGATGAAAATTATATAGTGAATGATGTTTTCTATTAATCAAAAGAAAATAATTACTAATGCTTGACACGAATATAAAATAAACGGAGTGCATTCGCTTTATAATCACTTGAGAAAAATGTTGCGTATCCGCAATATCTAATCATACATAAATGATGGAAGGTTAATGTACGGCAATCAGATGAACATACATCTACCTTTTTTGGTGTATGTTGACGTCTCAATGAAGGTAATTAAGCATTGATTTTAATAATAATGGAGAAACCATTTGCTTATTGTTTAATTTCTGCTCGGTAATCATTGCGAATTGAGTCTCCGCGAAGAGAAGTCAGTGGAGAAAGTAAACAGCCATTCAACCGTGACTTGGCTGGCGCAATAGCTTAGACGAGATACTGAAGTGAGCAGGAACTCTTCTGCCAAACTACTAGAGTGGAACTTACACCATGAAGAGAAAATCGAGGCAAATACGTTCCGGGTAGTGCGCTCGAAGCCAAGCAACTCATTCGGCAATCAATCAATCAATCAAGTAGCCATTCTCAAAGAATAACGTTTTTAGGAGAGAATAATGATAGGGAGAAATAAGAAGAATAAATATTGAGATAAGCTATTCCTTGAAATATCCATGTGATGAAACAAATATTTAAAACTGCCTTAAGTACCCGGCGTTGCCGGGATAAATCCAATACTTCATAACTGTAAAGCTGAAGAACTTGATTCATATGATTGCCTATAAGTCTCCTGTATTGAGTGCCGCAAATGCTCTCAGGTCCCTTCAATTCTTTTTAAGCCCCGCATCTCCATTTCATCGAGAATAGAAAATTTCCACGCATTTGTTTCGAACATGAAAATTTTGCATTTTTTTTAAGTGAAAACCTATCGGCGCCAAGGAACAGCAATGTCGCTAAAGATAAGCCACCAAGTACGTTTCCCTTAGAATTTTATTCATCGTCTCAACTTCTCTGCACGAATCCTAGTGTATCTTCAAACCATGCTGTTTTTCTTCATTTTATTTTCTAGATTTTTTAAGCCCCTCAATAAGTACATTGGCAAAAACCAAGAGAGTTCATTTCACTCATTCGAATACCGCGGAAAAAGTTCATATATCGCTAACATCGGTTGATGCAAAGATTATTTGCGTGGACAGCAATTATGAATCCACGTCTTCTCTCACTAGCATTTACACGATCTGTGAAGCACTGATTAGAACATATATTCGATAAAGGTAAAACATTTGTCACAAAAAGTCAGCATAAGCACATGATTTCAACTTAAACGTTCGGAGATAGAAATTCGAGAAAGTGCCAAATATGCAATTACGTATTTAGTTTACATTGATTGGGACGAATATTCTTCTGTTGACAACAGCTATAACCCTGAAGCGCCCAAGGGGAAATAATTTTTAAAATGGTATTTTTAGGTCCACATTCAATTTAAAAGCATATTAACATTGGATTTTATTGTCATTTATTAGAGAAAAATAAAATTACATGGCAAACAATATGACAAAAATAGTAATTTATAATTAAAGCACATAATCTAAAAATCTTTCCAAGGACACTCATGGGGATCTTTGGGCCTACGTATTAAAAAAAGACCAGGGTCGTCTGCTTGTCTTTTTTCCGCTTATTACGCAAATTTATCGATAAAATTCAAGCAGTTCGTCTCAATCCCGCTTCAATTCAATTTAAAGGAAAACTGACGAATCAACGTGGATGGGCAAGATATTTTCGCACTTGCCTAATTAAATAAAACCATGTTGGTTTAAATATAAATAAATTATTTTTTCTTAATCCTTAGTCGTAATTTTATCGCAAGGTCTTGAAACGAAATGCAATTAACACATTCTATCCCCATAGGTATAATAATGTGCAAAAATCCCAGCCATCGTTAAATCTCCATTAAGCTGCCTACTAAACAACTCTGCTTTACTCAGAATTTTATACATATAACGGTTTTGCCTTTATAAACAAAATTAGGATTGGTTATATTATTTCAATATTAGGTAAAACTTTCGTCGTCCTGTTGGCGTACCCCAGGAATTCTCTCGCGTACCCTCGAGGGTACACGTATCCCACGTTGAGGAACACTGATCTTGAGTAACATTGTCGGTTGGATTATTCCGAGGAAGCCTGTCATCTAAGTCATTTTTCGATAAAAAATATACAATTTTTCATTGCGATAAATCATAGTTTCCATTTGGTACTAATAATAATATCTTATAATTTTGTGCGAGGAATTCCATATATTTATTATAAATCAAACGGGTGTAGTCCGAAATCTAATCACGCAAGACAAGTTTCTATTTGGGAAGGGACATAAGGGAAATCAGGAATACTGAGGAAGAAAGGGTCACCCTTGTTATCTCATGAAAAGGTGTTTAAAAATTAACGAATTCCACTGATTAGTTTGGAAGTGCTTCCATCTGTCCCCGGCGAAACGGATACAAAAGATAATATTAACAAGTTCAAAAAGAACTACAAAAGGAGATTCCAAAAACGCTTTTTTATAATCCTATTAGACGTCGCATCAAAAGTCCAATTATCAAAGTATTCCAATGAAGAACTTCTACTGCATTTAATAAACTCACACATGTAACAATAAATAAATAAATAAAATTATCATTAATCGTTTTACAATACAAAAATTTAACGTTTGATTCAACGAACTTCACATTTTGCAATCAATTTGCGCTATTTTAATGTAACACAGCATTTTAATTAGATAGCATTACAAACAAAAGGTAAAACAAAAAATCAATCAAAAGTTACTTAAAACATGCCTCACCGCAGTTAAACAATTGCGATGTGACCTTTTCGGAAGTAAATTGAACGTATTTACGCTTCGTTTTATTGTTGTAGCAGCATAAAACGAAAATTTGCCAAAGTAACTATAGATAGTTCATAAAGAGTTTTTAAAAATCCTGTTAAAAGGCAAACGCACATGGATGGATCGCAAAATCAATACGGTTTATGTCTGTTACCAGTAAAAACTACACTGAAAAGCTTAGTCTCTCGTTGCCTAAAATTTTTGTACACAGACGGACGAAGTGCAAACATAATCGATTTAAAAAGCGTAAAAAGAGATATATAATGTAATACTATTATTAAAGATAGAAGATTTTTCATAACTTCATTAACTCTGAATATTTTGGCACTACATTAGCATAAATATTTTTAGTATTAATATGTACTTGATAAATGTTTTCATATAACTTCACCCATTTTTATATTGATAGGAAAAAACAAAGATAAATATGAACATTTCTGAATAATTAAGCAGTAAGTTACAAAAAGTGAGTAAGCTTTGCGGTAAAAGCGACAGAATGATGTCTTCGCTTATCTAGAATGAGTTCGACGTCGACCAAAAATTATAGCTGCTAGGTTCGAGGGAATATCAATCGTCCGGGGAAGAAATTTGATAAAATAAACTTGGAAGAAGTATTGGTCGCCGTGGTGGAACACAAAGATGATTTCTCGAGTACCTTCCCTTCCAAAAACTGATAGAAATTAAGTCCTGAAAAAATAAGTCAATTCCGAAACGGATTTTTCTCTTCTTGTATTAAAACTTCGCTTCCATGACTCCTTTCCCTCGCCACCTCATCCCTTCTCCCTCCGCCCGTTCCCCTCTACCCCCTTCCCCTCTCCGACCCAACCAATTCTCGGGACGGCATCGAGCAATATCTTTTTATCCGTCCGTCTGCTCCCTTCGAGCCGAAAACCCCAACCTCACTCCCCCTCTTTCCCTCTCTTCTTCCTCCTCTCATTCGTTTGGAAAGAAGGAAACAAAAGTATCCGCAGAAAAAGAACAAAAAACGAAAACTTCAACCCCCAGCAATCCGAGAACTCAACCCCCACTCGCTCGGGAAAGACTTTCCCCACCTCTTCACTTCCCATCCCTCTTCGCTCCACCTCTCTCTCCCTCTACCTCTCTCTCTCCCTCTCTCTCTCTTCCTCTATCTCTCCCTCTCTCTCCCTCTCTCTCTCCCTCTCTCTCCCTTTCTCTCTATCCCCCTTCTCTACCTCCCCCTCTCTCTATCCCACTCTCTATCCCTCTATCTATCCCTCTCTCTATCCCTCTCTTTATCCCTTTCTCTATCTCTCTTTCCCCCCTCTCTCTATCTCCTCTCTCTTCTCCCCCCTCTCTCTCTCCCCCTCTATCGCTCTCTCTCTCCACCCATGCACTGCACCTCTCCCCACGCCCTCTTTCTTCCTCCGTCCTCCCTCCCTTCACCAATCTCTCTCTCTAACCGACCTCTCCTCCCTGCTTCTCTTTCTCTCTCCCTCTTTTCAAACCGTCGTTCTTCCCCTCAGCCAAAAGCCGCAATTAGATTGAAAGCGTCTCCTTTTGAAGTCGGAACGACGGAGCCCATTACGTCATCAGTCGGACTCTTCTACTGTTTCGACCTCCCTCCCTCTTCTCTTTCTCTCTCCCTTTCTCTCCCCCCCTCTCACTCTCTCCATCACTCTCTTGCCTTTACTCTCTTTATGTCTCTTTCTATCTTCAAACTCTACATTTTTTCTTCTCTTATCGGTTAATCACCTTATTCGTTACTATCTTACCTACTCCTCACCCTTAATTGTTACCTATTTACATAAATACATCTATCTCCATCTATCTACATAAACTATAACTGCATTATCTCCGTTTTTCGCCTGTTTCCCATTTTCACCTATACTTGCTTGATTTAACTGGCTTCGTCTATTCTTTTATAGTCTACCTCTCTCTATCGCTTCCTCTTTCTTTAACACCATTATCTTACATATTCATTACTTTGACTTTTATTCTCTCTCGCACACAAACGTTTCTTCTAGTTTTCCCAATGTTTTTTAATTCTTTTTAAATTCAATCATCTCTGGAAACTCGTTACAACAAATATTGTTATCTGCCATTAATTCGAATAATGACATTAAGTTCTAATCTATCTTTTACTTAAATACTGAAGTCTCAAGTGTCCTTACACCGCGCTTTATTTAGGCACTTATAGATGATAATATTATAGAACACACAACGGATCGAAAATTCGAACCTAGAAAAATCGAAAATCTCGGTAAGGTGTCACAAGTTTCATTCTAGTAACGCTTCTTTTTTAACTTTAGCAACATGGGAACGACAATATGACATTTAAATTTAAAACTTTTACAAAATGGTATTGAATCCGAAAAAAATTATTCAAACCATTAATTTCGGAAAGTCTGTTGTGATTAAGAACTTTTGCCTATGCGATTGAATGTTTAGCTTAACGAGACACCAACAAATTGCTGCGGCTTATTTATATATTATTTCATCTAAAGGCGATTCAGATAGCTACAGTGAATAATTTTTTACAATTGTGCCAGTAGGACACTTAATTCGACGCAAAAGTTCGACCTTATACGATATACACTAATAAATACAATCACTATTAAAAAATTTTTAAATATCTAAATAATTAAAAAACAGTACTAAGAAATTTAAGAGGAAAGATTTTGACGTCGTTAAAAATTATACGACATACGTAACACATGTGGCTATAAAATGTTTGAATAAATCATATTCGCCTTTCATCTAGCAACTAAACTTCTTAACGCATCTCTTATTATAACAAGCTAAAACGTATTTTCCGAATTAAACGCGCCGGCTAACGTGATGCATCATCGCTCATATTCATGCCCTACGAGATGGGGGGGGGGGGGCAGGAGGGCCAATTGGCCCGGGCCTCAAGCTCGAGAGGGCCTCAAATTTTGGCAATTGTTTAGGCGCGGATTTTTACACAGGCGCATGAGGTGTAAGTTGGGGTACTCGTCGAAAAGAGAGCCTCACCAAATGTCGATTTTAGCCTAAAACCTTATGCTCTTCTTCCTATCCGAAAAGCTGAAGACGGGACTTCCCCTCGCTCAAATTTTCTCCCTTTTTCTACAGTTATATTTGCTGCCCATGAAGCTCACTCTTAGGGCATTACTTCAAAATAAAGGCTTGCTAGTCTAACCACCTTCGATTTTCCTTGCGGTCGCTCTCTCCAATTATGATGGGAAACGTGCCCTGTTGTTTATCTACCATCTTCCTTCGTGAAAAATGGGAGTGTGGAAGGTGAAGAAGGAAGCTTCAATCAACGTACCGCTTGTCGTTAAGCAGCTCTCTGCCATATAATATCCTCCCAAAGAAGGTTTAAAGTTAGATTTTCAAACATGCATTTGCCAAACCTATGACAGTGTATCAAATATGGCTGACAAAGGTGCACAAGCAGTTCTGACTGAGCATTATTCAAACTGTATTTTCTTCAGCTGTGGAAACCACACATTAAATCTAATAGGTGTTGACTGCGCTCACTCATGCAATGAGGCAATTGCATACTTTGGAACTGTTCAGCGAATGTACAATTTCTTCAGAAACAGTCGACAAAGGTGGGAATTTCTGAAGCAATATCTTCCTGTTAGACTGCATGGTACTTCCAAAACTAGGTGGTCCGCAAGGATTGGTGGTGTTAAACCAATTCAGCGGCATATGAATTCAGTGAGAAAGGCTATAAATGAGCTCGAAGGTCTCAATCTCACAGCACAGGCTCGAACTGAGCTTCAATCTATTCAGAAATATATGTCCAAATTTGAATCTATTCTAATGTATACTTTGTGGATGGAACTACTTACATTGATCCAACAAACTAATCGACATAGTAATTGAGGCATGGGATGCTACACTTGGTGATGAGAGGGATAATATTGAAAGTCTTATCAATGACATTCAACAAATTCGTGAGCAATGGAATGTGATACCGGCGGAGCCCAAATCAGCAGACCAGAATATTGTCATTCCACCTGATTTCTCCACCAGTCACAAGTTGCATTGGAATTAAAATAAAAACGCCTGAACCACAAAACAATCCAGATGAGCACGCACACATCAATAATAAAGAAAATGGAAAAAAATTAAAATGATACTTATAAGTACTTAGCGAGTATTTTCCGAGTTTCCCGAGCGATTGCGCGTGTGCGTATGTGCTTTTCCTTACCTTTAGGCTAATTTTCGACAACAGGTCCCTGTAGTCCAGGGGTCTCAAACTCGCAGCCTGCGGGCCACATGCGGCCCCCGTGGTACATTTCTGCGGCACGCGAAATAAGCTAGTTTACGCTGGCGGCCAAAACTCAAACGTATATCTTATAAAATATTTCACGTAAATCTAATAAATTTAAGAAGTACGTATATTACATCAGCACTTTAAAAATGTAAGCAGTTCGTTGCTCATTCTGATTTACAAACATTCTTAACAGATGGGAGTATGTTCATCTCGCTGCCAGCTTGTTTTTTGCGTGTCAGAAGAACCAAACCCTCGACGCCGAATCTAGTATTCTTGTCATGAATGGGTTTAAGGCCGCAAAATAGGGTTGGGGCGATTTCTTCCTTGTGGAGGGGGAGAATGAAAGTCCAAAGGATATGGAACGGTGTGAGGACTTGGAAAGTATGCTGCCCGCAGACTTGGTACGGTGCCTTAATGCGTGGGTTTGATGGTGGGCCTTCATGCGGCCCGCAGTCGGACATGAGTTTGTGATCCCTGCTGTAGGCCATCGTTCTGCAAACTTGTATAATTTTAATTTCTTTCCGTTTTCTTTTCTAATTGACGTGTGTTTGCTCATCTGGATTATTTTGCAGTTCAGGAATTTTTATTTGAATTCCTATCTGTACACCGTAGTCTCCAAATTCTATTTTCAACAAGTTTCCTTCTAAATTTGATGCTGAGCAGCACTATAAGATCAATACCTTCTTTGTAATTATCGACTGTATTCAGTCGGGTCTTAAACGTCGATATGAGTTACTGTAACTAATATGTGCATTCTTTGGAATTCTTTGGAAATTCAACAGACTAAGTAATGAGGATCTGCATTCTGCGGCGGAACAATTTCAGAAAAATTGCAAAAACGAAATCTAAAAGGATTTCATTGAAGAAATCATCATCCTCAAGCGAAAATGTCTGTGAACTTTAAGTTGGATTGTAAGCCAAAGGAATAGTTATAAGAAATATTCGAACTTGGAATCTCTGGGATGTTTCCTAATATCACAATTGCATTGCATATTTCCCTTAGTTTTCTTGCATCAGTGGCTTCGTGTGAATGCACTTTCAGCGTGATAAAGCGGATTAAGAATTACCACCGTTCAACAATGGGACAAGAGCGATTGGTTGGACTCGCAATGCTTAATATAAAGCATGATATTGCACGTAACTTAGATTTTTCATCAACAATTAGTTAATTTGCAGAAACAAAGGCTAGAAAAGCGTTTCTTAAATAAAAAATATTAAAATAATTTATTAGCTATATATATATATATATATATATACACTAGAAGATTTACCCGGCTTCGCACTGGTTGCTGTTTAAATGAAATATAGAACTATATTATTACACCACGTTTAAGCACGATTCACTAAACAAGAATATTTATTAAGTGACTAAATAAATAAACCAAAACAACAATGTCATTGTCGTCAAGCTATTCATCGTTAAAAATGCAAATTTAGTCCAAATTAATGGGAATAAACGTGAAATGAGAGCGATTTTGAGTCAAAGACGAAAAAAGAGAAGAATAAGACAATATAATCATTCTTCTTAAATACTGTGCAGATACGAAGTTCTTACGCCAACTTGTAGAATTTATATAAGTAAATGAATGAAAGCCTACCCTAATAAAAGTAAATTTTTACGTGTTATCATACGGGGAATAAAAAAAATGCGAATAACTTTTTCATTGGAAATCTGTCGGGAATTTAAACTATCCTACGACCTTTTCCTTGATGCCCCCAATAATCGTGCCAGATTTTGTTACCATACCTTTGAAGGTGTGGATTTGTATAGGATAACATACATCCAAACATTTGAAATTATAGTGTATATATATATATATTTTTTATCCATTGAAATATAAACAACGAATGTTGAATAGGACATACAAAAAATAAATATAAAATACGAAGTTCTTACTTTGTTCTTACAGGACGTTCAAGTATTACGTAACCAACTTACCTAGCTTTTTGTAACAGATACACCTAATCCTGCGTAACCCTCAAACAGATCTCCCTCTCTCCTCTTGATTATGTAACGCACAGAATTTTTCATTTTGCACTCAGTTTTTTATTTTATCTAGAGGGTCATTTGAATGTGGTCTGCATTATTGGCTGGGTAGAAAGCACTGTAAGCGAAACATTTTTCGGATTATATCTTTTCTTTAAGGGATCACAAGATTTTACGAAAGAGTGCTCTATAGTTCAATCTTGATCCTCCTACCCGGTTTTAGCGACGTCCTCAAGGAACGGTGAAGAGCGATTTCCAGGACTTCGCCATCTCCGGTTTGGTGAAATCTCGTGGTCTCCTTGGGTTCTATGGCCTTCAGCCCCTTCGCATCGAAACCCACCTTCAGTCTTTCTCCGTTGGCGTTGTTACACCGTGAATGCCACTTGTCGTGCTTGGCGATGAAGTCGCCTGCTGCAATGGTGGGGAGATTGTAGCCGAACATGACGTCAAAGTCTTCCTCTGCGTCCCGAGATCTCGGTGAATGGTAGCACGAGCCAAGCTGAAGTATTCCTCCGGGCGTGTTGATTATCGCCAGCGTTCCCTAATGAGATCACAGGTTCGGTGTCAGAAGCGATGAGGCGTAGTTCTTCCCTGATTAGCATCGCCGTACCGCCTGTAGCAAGTTGCGTGGGTCTGTCGTTTCGCAGCATTTATACCCGGTCGTGGGTCTCTGAGAGGAGTGCATCGGCCGCTCCTTGTTTCCACAGGAAGCGGAGCAGCTCCGGTGTCTTCTCTGCGATGCCTCCGCTGGCGTTCCACTCCACCAATGTGAGCCTACTGGTGCGACGGGCCTTAGAAGCCATCAAAGATATCTACCAAGCGCGACATCACGAGCCCGAGGGCCTGCATCTGCTAATGTATATCAGATGTAATGGTGGACAAAAACGTTATCAGCCACTGAGGTGCGGTCCACCACTCTATAAACAGCTACTCCCCAGGAATTTCGTGCAGGCTCTATACTCTCCCGTTGTATGATTGATTGAGAACAACCCCTCTGTGGCCGCTCTTGTTGGGCCGCGCGCTGCGGCATCTCCCGCTTGGCCGGTCGATGCAGTGGCGCCGTGCTGCTGGTGGGCGCATCACGTGTCTGCAACGGCAAAAATTCTTCATCAAGCTCCAGATGAAGGTGCGGTGCTTCCCATGAGGGCCTAAATCTCGCAACACCGCTGCCGAGGAATTGCGCCGAGACCAGAACGGGATCAGAAGAGGGGAAGGCGCTGGTCGGCTTCCTCGACTTCTTTCCCTTTCTCGATGCCGCTTTCCGCTGGTTAGCTGGCGTCTTTTAATGATGCCCACGTTGCTGTTCCTTGGCCTTGTGGTATTATCTCCAGAGTTTGGAGGAGGCCACGTTCAGTCTGCCGCAATTGCAGCAGGTAGCCTCGGCCGTATCCGCGAGCTTGCATTACTTGCTTTTGTGTGAGCCTGCACACTTGAAACAGCGCGTCGCTGGCGGGAAGTGGAGGGAGCCGTGTCTTTAACGGTTATAATTGAAGCATATCTGCGGGTGCCAATATGCGTAGGGGAGAAGACGCACGCAGGAGTTGACCAGTCTTCTGATGTTTGTAATCCTCTCCGGAGTCCACTCGCCTCCTATGGAGAAGGACGCCACATACGCCGCGGTGGACGACCCATCGTTGGTCAGACTGTTCCGGACATGAGTGAAGGGAGCATCGAGGAAGAGAAGACCCTCCTTGATGAACTGGGTGTCTGTTTTTGCGTGCAGACTCCGATTGACAGATTTCATGGTCCTCTTGTCGGAGAATGACCACGAAGTGTACTGTGCCTTCACTGCGGCCAGCATCCTCAGGACGGAGTAGTAGTCCCCCATATTGGAGACGATCAGTTGCATGAAATCTCGGTTGTTAGAGCAGACCAAGTCTTTGCAAATTTTTCTGTTTCTATCGAACATGAAAACCTGACTTCCGCGATACAGTAGTTTAGTTGTGAACCTTTTCAACGTGCCGGGCATAGTGTTGCCACTTCTCCAGGTTTGACCCGGAGTCTCCGGCTTTGAGCAAGTCATCTCCGTACTTTGGGTTATATCTTCGGATCAATGAGATCAGGAAAAATTATTTATCGCATTCGAAAACAACAACGAAACAAGCGAACCAATCAGATTACTGATGCATGGAACGTTGGGAATAATATTGATCTTACGACCATTTCATTCCATCAAGGTGCATGGGAAGGCAATTTTAAGCATCGTAAAAGAGCACAGTCACACTACCAAAGAGTACGGACGTGCTCATGAGGATCAGGTTGGGAAACCTCTGCCATATATTATAGCAAAATTAAAAAACTATATAAAATTTTGTTTAAGAAATAAAAAACTGACAAACTACTTCATTGAATGTACATATGCAGTAGGCCCTCACTCCTATAACGCGAGATGTACATTCCTGGAAAAAACCGTGTAATAGGAAACCGCGCTATCGGGTACCTTAAGTCAATGAGAAATGGAGGACAGGGAGCCGTCCGATTAATGTTCGATATTAAAACTGCGAATAATTTAGTAAAACATGAAATAATATAATAATAAGTCGATGTATTAATAATAAATTAATGCAAATTTAAAAAATTGAATGAATCATAGCAATAAATGTGGATAAATTTCATAAATTTCACGTAGTGTGCATACTGTAATACAATTGATTATTGAACTTGGTACTGGAATAATCAGATACAAAATGTACACTCGAACATTGATAGAAGTCAAAATTGTATATTTATGTTTCCTTTGAAAAATGTTAACTTTAGAAGGGTGTTGACGTCGTTTAAGTGGTGGACAATTGTTGAGGTGGGGGTTTTACTGGAATGTAGGAGTCCAACTGAACCGACTCGAATAGGATTCACGTAGGGTATTGCTCCGTGTCAGAAATTCTTTGCTAAAGATCGGAGAAATTGGTCTTTGAAAATGGCGCAAACGTGAACCCGGACCGAGTTCTAGGATACTATGGTCTCACTTTATAAATCGCGTATACGTGAAACCGCGCTCTAAGATAGCGCGTCGATTGTACACGATTTCATCTCTCCACGGTATGAGTTTAAGTAACTGACACGGCTCATAAGTTTTGCAGCCGGGTCGGACTCTTATTTGGAGAATATTTTTATTTTTGTATGAGTTATTGAAAGGATTTACAAACTCGATGTTAGACAGTCTTGCAACTGGAAGCATTTGGCCACTTCATATATGTTAGAAATATTTTGAATATCTCTAAATTACGAAATGATTAAGATTTGGTCGCAACAAAAATTTCTTTCTCGTGTTGTCAAAACACAAGACGAACATGCTGGTACTCAGCTGAGTCATTTAGTTAAATCAACTCATTAGAAATCTCTAAAAAACAATTTTCCACCTAAGATAAAAGTATGTATGGTAAAATAATGTATGTTTACGAAAGGGAGTAGATAAGATAATTAACACAATTCCAAAGGAAATTTAGGAAAAAGCTAAACAATAAGCTAGAAAATATCCAGTGTATTTTAACTGTTAATTAAAATATTTTCGATTAACATTCTTTATAGATTATTCCTGTTATTTTTCTATAAGTAGACATTTATTCTTTAGATTACATCGTTTATCTTGTGAGCCATAAACCGGAATCCCTTTTCCCCAAATTTCCTTTGTTTTAGAGTCCGCGATATTTTCCTGGAACACAACCCCCAGCGGATGAGGACCTGCTGTACTTGAATGATGCTATCAGCCTCAGGAAACCGTGCGGATGATTTAGAACAATGGATCCCAAACTGGTTGCCACAGCTGATTTTTAAGGATGCCGCGAAAAACTTAGTTTAGTAAATAAATCAACGATTTGTTTAGGTCGAAAGGTAATTAGGACAATAATTTTCCCCCAATAAATTGATTATGGTACAATGCCAACAAATGGATTCGTTCAAAGGTTGTAATATCCGTATGGAAAAATATGAAAACCTTATTTCCGGACTGCGATGACTGCGAAATTCTGTTAACCTTGGAAAGGGTTCCGTGCCTACAAAACGTTTGGGAACCACGGATTATGAAAGTGGAAATTGCCACATTATATCAAATATGCATTCAAAACCTCAAATTTATATAAATATATGAAAGAGAATAATTATACATTAATATCTTTTAGAATATACGGAACCTAAAATTCTCCATTTCTGTAAATGATACTTTTTTCCTGTATGATTTAAACGCAAAGAAGTCGTCAACGGATACAATTTATTCTGGATAAATGCGTTCTCGGCAACTGTTATTCGATCGAAGGAAGAGATAAAATTCGACGTATAGCTGCAGTCAAAACAGTAATATGCTAGGAATTACCTCCATGAGACACTACCTGCGTAGCGATACATGGAAAATGCGACCAAATTTCTCTCTCTCTCTTCACTCTCACCTCTGTCTCTCCTGATTGAAGTCGGAGATTTTTTGTTCACTCCATTCTGCATCTTCCATCTCATATTGTCCGTCTCTTCTATTCCGGCGTAATCCGTCTTTCGTGCTTTTGCGTTTACGTGCACATCGCAGCTCATGAGTACAACCGCTTCAATTCTTTAATGAAGTTTCTATTACGCGGGAGGTCCCATTCTCTCTCTCTTTCTTTCTCTCCCTCCATCTCTCTTTCCCTTTCTCTTCCAACAGGATCGCGCTTTTATGCGCGACAATGATCCAGATCTTTCTTCTTTTTTCCTTTCCTCTCCCTGAATCTACCTTTCACTCCGCACAACGCACGCGCACACTCAGATGCATTGAATGCTTCCTGGTGCAGTACGAAGGGCTTTTGCACAACCTCGCTGCGCTTTAGTTTCTTCATCTGTTCTCCCTATTTTTTTTGCACTCCTGGAGCTTACTCCTGCTGCAAAACAAATTTTTCCTCCCTCCCCACCTGCCTTCTCAACCCCTTTTTTGAGGAAATCCTTTTGCATCTTTCATCACCTGAAACCCCGTATTTACACTTAAGCTAATTGGGAGCCAGGAAACGTCATCCTTTCTCCGCGAAGAGTCGGATATTTCTTTATAAGTCGGTATTTCGCGCGCGGCTAGTTGCTTAGGGGATTTCTCCGGGGCACAAATTACCAACTTATAAGGATAGAGCGTTTTGATGCCCTTTGGGATTAGGCAATTATTGTCAAGTGGTGATTGGGAGAAGTTTTGAAACTTCTAAACTCGTTGATTAAGATGGTAATGTACCGTTACTTTAATTAGCAGAGGTGGGTCGTGAACTTGAGGTGTGTTTCCTTCTGATGACACTCCGAGTATAGTTCATCCTTAGATCTATAACAGGGATGTGCAACCCTTTTATGCGACGGTCCGCATTCGTAGATGTGACTGCTTTATCAGCCGCATTAGAAGTTGCGAGTGCCTCGGCGGGAGTTTACATGGAATCTTACTTAAGAAATTATTTGATTTTAATGACGAATATCATGTCTAAACCATTTTTAATGTTATAACAACCAGACAAGATTGTTTGGAAACAAATTTAATTAATATATACAAATTATCCTAGTTTTATACCATAGACTGCATCTTTATCAAATCTTCGCGGGCCTCATCGGACCCTTGAGTCGTTGGTTGCATGACACATCTATATGAATGTGGGCGCAAAATTGATGAGTTTGAGGCCAGCTTAAGCTGGGGTATCTTGGGGACATACGAACGAACTGACAACGGAGGGAGTCGTAAAAAAGGCGTTCTTTATCGCATACCGGTAGTACGAGGACTCATAAAAAACAGTACCTACTTTCCTGTTTCTACCAGCAAAGTTTCAAGACGTCTCTTGCATGAAGAGAAAATATTGTAGTTAGTTATAGTTTCTAAGAATTTCACATGAATCTCATAAGAGAAAAATTAAGTTCAACCGACTTAAATCGGCACCTCTCAGAAAATAAAAAAATAATTTAATAACAGCGGAAAAATAAAATGCGAGATATAAAAGGAAATAAATAAGAAGGGACTCACCGTTTCAATGCCACGTCGTCGAGTCCAGGATAGGCGGAGCCAAAACCTAGTTTAATTTTTCCTTCCGAAAATTGTCTTAATTACTTTTTTCAACGTTTAGGAGTAATTGAGCTATCCGAACGAATCGATTTCGAATAATGGAGTAAATTATATTACTGTTTTAATATAATTAATTACGTGAGTCGGTCGAGTAGCGTGAAATTACGCGCGATTAAGCTTCTGGTTAACTCTCACTTATGGGTTCGGCGTTAGTGATCGGTATTTGTAAATTTCATTTTCCGGCAGCCCGCGGACCAGCTGAAAGACCGTCGCGGCTCACCAGTGGTCCGCGGACCACACTTTGAGAACCTCTGCTCTAAGGGTGTCCAAAATTTGAGACCAACTGCCGGTTATATTATTCTGTCCGTAATGTTTACGGAAAGTGGCTCTTATAACATGAGGCATCTTGGATAAAATTCGTGATAGTTAAATAAGGATTATAGTTAACAAAAATTCTTTTTAAAATACGTATTTTATAATTTTTCTGTGAATTAGCGTGTCATGAAAAAAATCTTCACGTGCCACCTTTGGAACGCGTGTTATGGATTACCCCTTGCATAGACTTATTACTGCACTGTTTTTCTTTTGTTCGTTTGATGTGTTATTTCCATCGGAGGTCATAATTAACTCGACCCATGTAAAGGGATATATAAGAATAGATATATATATATATATATATATATATATATATATATATATATATATATATATATATAATGACTATAATGACGTCACATTTGTGTAGTTTCTGTCTTCCACATAAACTTCTTTTTTCGTCTCAGAGGCGGATAAAGAGTTTCTTTTCTTGCCAAACGGGAGAGGTCCCGTTCCCCCCTGCACCCAGCCACAAAGCACGCACGCTAAACAAGGCAGACTCAAACGTCGACATCCGAACGTTCTCAGCAAAGAAACCAGAGTCATGGTTTTTACAAATGCTGAACCACGAAAATTAGAACCTTGGAAGAAAACAACACTAACTCCACATGTGGAAATATCCATTTATAGGATCTCAGTTTGACCTAATGGAATGCGAAAAGGAAAACTTCTTGTTAGATTAACACAAAATATAGTTTTTCGCATTACAAAAATCGACTGTATTTTCTTGCCTGGTGTGGCGAGTCTATGCTCCATTTATTGATTGTTTATACCCTGATTCGGAGATATACAAGGATAGACTCAAAATTAAGTGTGAGCAAAAAACAGGCATTGCTACCCGTTACATCTACAACTTTTCCAGAAATTCAACAGAAAAATGGGTGGCAAGGGGTGCAAGACACAAAAACATTCCAGTTTACATGTTCTTCTTTGATTTTGTTAGGAAAAACTTTTAAATCTCTTCAGCTGAAGCAACTCGCTTATACTTCTTCAGAGGCTTCAGTGTACAGTAGGCGTCCCTCTAGTTATACCTAAGGCAAATGTCTTCATAACAAGCCTCCTTTCGCTGAACTAACACCAGTACACCTTACTTATGCGGATCCCATATACGTGAACTTCACTCCAGCTGGTGTGTGTCCTAAGGTAGGTAAAACGTTTCGCGTGCTTTTTCGGAGCTATTCCGCACCTCTGTTATCATGAGAGACAATGAGGCGTTTTCCATGTTTAGAAGGAAGGGTAAAAAGGGTTTTTTGCGATTCCTATTAAAAACGCAACTAAAGCTTCATATGCTGGCGGAAGGAAAGTGTCTGTACGTAACCAAAATTTTCGAACTGGCATCGACAATTTTGTTGACAAGGCTTTCGTAGAGTTTCTTTGCAAAGCTTTTGACAATACCGAATTGCGTTTGCGCAAGCTAATGCTAGGGCATTTGGAGAAATTGCTAATTTTCACAATGTTTTCCAAATTTTTCGAATAATATAAATTGTTTCCCATGTTTTTCTAGCATAAAAATACAGTTCTGATGGTTAAAAATTTGCAACAGATATAATGCGTTCTCTACACGTAAATTCAACTCAATACTCTTACTGTTGCCTCTCTCAACATGGAACAATCGATATCGTGACGCATTTTTCGTAATGTTTAATTGACTGTTTAAAAAAATTACGATCAAAAATTGGCTAAAAAGGATAGACTGCGTAATACTGCGGGTAACACCAAAGATTTTGAGAGAGTTTTCAGTATTCATACTGACCCAATATAATATATTTTCATAGTATTCCAGCCGCGGAAAAAGCGAACCCTTGGAGATTTCGCAAAGCTCTCCGACAACTGCCATGCATTTTTCTGTGGAATTTCCTCTAACCGGTATCTCCTCTCTCCCTTTCATTCTCTCTCTCTCTCTCTCTCTCTCTCTCTTAAACATCCCGTTTTTCTGTCTTCAATTTAGCGTGAGTAAGGAAAAAGTCCACCTCCACGAGGATCTCGTCGCGCGGATGAGGGAAAATCAAACACGGTCGTAGCCCAAGCACCGATCTAGTGCGACGCGTTGCAAAGCAAAATAAACTCCAGTATTAAAACCAATCCGAGGGTCTTTTTTATTAAAAATTCTTCTTCCGTTCCGTGGTTCTGTCCGATGGAAGTTAGGGCGTAGACGCAGTATCCACGGAGACGGGAAAAAACGGAGACATCGATCGAAAGCGTGGCATTTCCCTTCCCACCCACAGGAATTTCCTCTCCCCCTTCAAAAGACTCTCCACCCCCTCCCTGCAATCACTTTATCCCCTATTCTGTAATCCTCCTGCTTCCTCCCACGCGCCCTCCCATCCCCTCACCTCCCCCCACCCACCCCCCTCATCGACTTCCTCTCTCTCTCTTTCGGTGAATGCATCCCTCACAGATTGTCGCCGTAATCCGCCTCGCTAATAGAGCAACCGAGCCATCGGATTTTCAATCGGTGTTCTGACTGGGAGGGGGGGAGGAAGAGGAGAATGGAGGAGTGGCGTTGTACGAGAGAGTGTAGAGGGGAAAGTCTCGCTGACCAAACATTTCCTTGTCGGGATCACCGTCTCCATATACGATTGGATGGAAACTCGATGTAACGCGGCGATAGCAGGATTTGCATCGTTCAAAGCGGCCATGCTGCCGTGGGAACGAAAGGACAAGAGGGAGAGTGGGACGATTCTCATTGCTAGCCGCAGGTGTTGAGCGGTTCCGTCCCCCGGAGGGAGGTGGTGTCTGCGGAAACAGCGACCCGTTTTAACGGGATCGTTCGTTTATAGTGCAATCTCAGCGTATACGAAGGATCATCATCGCGACGAAGTCGATTCGTGTGCGGCCAACGGGTACTTACTTTCTTATCAGCGTCGATCAAGATTTGAAAGCAATATTTTGTTAATTGAGCAAATTTCAATATCAACGCTTATGAATTCTCAGGAAAGTTCGAAGGTCATTAGGAAATGCGGAATATATAGGATAAGATTATTGACAATAAAAAAGAAACCGCTCGGAATTAAATTCAATTGAATAAAAACGCAAATAATTTTCTTTGACATGGATCAGCAGAATAAAAGTGAGGTACATAAATTTTCCAGCAAAAAAACTTTTGTTTAAGCTATTACATGTAAAAAGAAAATAGCATTTAATGGTATAATTATTTATATGAAACTTTTATGTTGCCACACATTCAGTTTAGATTATAAGTCAGAGACATTGGAAAGTGAAGATTTTCAAAACTTATAATTGTACTGTGAAGTTCATATAATGCATTACAGCAGCCTAATAAAATGTTTTCCTAATGATTCTTTTGGTATTTTTTATCAGTTCCATTTTATGTGAACTAAACGCTAAATATCTTCACTCGTGTTATAATTGTAGCCAGGCTAACACGAATCACGAAGTAGATATTAAATAAAACAACTCAAGTACACTCTGGATTCACTATTCATTTTCCACAAATAAAAATCTTCCGTAAGAATCGTTAATTGACGAAGAAACCTTCACACGGGGTATAACTTTTCAGCAAAAAATTTGTTCTCCGCCATCTACTTCAAAGATTTTTATTTGCGCGTTAAAATAAATGCGTTTATAGTTTTACTTTGGCGTCTGTCTGTTTGTGCACTTGCTTAAATTGAAATTGTGATGAAAACATGAACGATAAAGAGCTGAAACTTGGAAGGTAGATTTCTGTACTCCTACCACTTGTTTTCCTTGGGATTTGAGTTTAGAAAAATACACAAGTTTGGATGAGAGCCCATTCAAAAATGTGTTTTTTTGAATACGTATAATATCTTCGAAGGTCTGAAATTTGCTGAAAATTTGAGCGTACAGTTCCACATTATGCCACTTATTCTTTAAAAGTTTGAGAAAAATCCAACAAAAAAATCTTAATTTCATTTGAACTTAGAAAATTTCTTACGCGGTTTTATTAATTGTTGTCAACAAAAACAGTCTCCGTAGCAACTGAAATAAATAATACGTAATTAAAATTCGTAAGTACGTTTAATTTCCTTTCGTGTGCACAGAAAACATTGTAAATGAAAGAAAATGGGTTATCTACAACGAAGAAATGAACGTAAATACGATAATTATCTACTCATGCGCACAAATCGCTGTGTAAGTGAAAAAGAATGGATAATTTAGGTGGAAGGAATGAACTTGCATGTAAATATTACGTTACAAAAAATCTGTACAAAATATATTGCACAAACTTTCTCATATATACTACGTATGCATCTGGTATCACTAAAATATTTCCTGACTGGAAGAATCACCTACTGCTACAGAAACAACAAAACGTTTATACTTGTATAAAATTCAACATAAAAATATAGTTATTTTGAATAAGAAATAAACGTAATTCGGTGAATTTATTAAAATAGAGAACACAAGGCGATAGATGATGATAACGTAATCCATCTCATTTTACTATTAAAACCTCCGACAAACATGGGTAATAATTTCTTTTTAAAATAAAAATGTCCTTGTATAATCAGAGTTCGTCACCTTAATTTACTATTTTGTCTTACAATATCCGAGAAAAATTCTTTTATTTCTACCTCTTTTCATGTGAAAACGAGAAAGCGAATACTACTTACTTCCCAAGTATATTAACACATGATTCCGAAATTAAAGTATAACACCTTGGCCATTACAACTAAGAGCCAAGTAAAAAAAGATTAAAATATATGATAGCTTAAAAATTGAAATCCGAAGGCATTTGAAGAACTTTTTTTTTAATTACTATGTTAATTAATTTCTTACTTTTTATGTCATGGAAGTATATGATAGCCATGAAGTACTAACGTTGGAGAAGTGATATATAATGCAGAAAATTGTATGGTACTGGATTTAAATGTTTTTCTTAGCGCGCTTATTATATTTGGCATGATGCAGATAATAATTGCAAATAAAATTTCAACTCCATTAGTATCATTTTACGTTATCACCACATTTTCTTTAAATAATTCCATTGAGATCCACTTCCATGCAATATTTCTATAATATTCGTTTCATGGGCAAGTCAAATACAAACGAAACTAAGTCAACCTCCCATACAAGCAAACTTAAAACTACCGTATTTGCCCGATAGTAGGGCGACTTCGAATGTAAGGCGATCCCCTATTTTAGAAACCACGCGAAAAAATTTTTTTTCGGGGTATTGATACTAATGCTCTTTCTTTTTAATTGTAAATTATTCCGGCAATTAAATAATTTTAAAATGATAATGCTGCAAACAGCTCACGAAAATACAATGTTTAATTTTTTACATGATATGGTTATGCGATGAGATTAAATATTACGATAAACGTACATTGATTGGCTTCCAGGGTTATAAATTAAATTATTAATTTTATTTCTTAAAACGTTTAATACGGTACGGAGACAAGCTATTGTAGGAGAAACTCCTGCTCTCGAGGGCCGCATTTGGCCCGCGGGCCGCGGGTTGGAGACCTCTGACATAGAAGATTGAGTTTTAATGGGTGAGAGGGAGAGGAGGAATAGAATATACCTTTGGTCGCGATTATAGGGCGAATATGAATTTTTCGGCTCAAATTTTAGAAAAATACATCACCTTATAATCGGGCAAATACGCTATTTCCTCCCTGAATAGTAAACGAACAAAGAAGGGATACTGGAAAAAATTACCTATAAAAATTAAGAATTATCCAAAAACAGCCAGACCTTGGCCTTTTGCATTGTATATTGTAACAAATTATTAACAATAACGGAATCAACAACAACAATCAACTAAAACAACAATGAAAAATGAATAAAATATTTCATGTAATGATGATGGGAATGGGCTGAAAAGGACTGGTTATTTTCTCATTATTCCGGAGCTGTACGAGGGAAGTGACGAAAATAAGTCGGGGGAGGGATTGAGGGACGATATGGAGTTGAAGGATTGTGGTATACGGTAAAACATGGATCTTTGGGATATGGAGAGGCAAAATTTGGGTTGATAAAGGAGTCTGAAGTTACGGGTAGGGCGGGAGGTACATGAAGAAAGAAGGAGGTGATGTTTGATCTGCAGCGGCCGTTCATTACAAGGTAAAGAAATTTCAAATCGGCGAATTTGCCTCTGAAGGGGACGAGTTAAATGGAGGGTAGAAAAAAAATTTGGTCTCGCGTTAAGATGCGGAAATTTGGGATCCGATATCGAACTATTGCGAGGAAAAAATTAAGTGGACGATTAAGAGGAGCGAGGGTTGATGGGAAGGCTGAGGACCATATAGGGGGACTTAAGAAGGGGTAGTACACAGGCGGCAAAAACGGAATTTAGAGCATGGAGATCCTTGAGTTCGGTGAATCTATGGACGTCAATTATTGACATGGCGTTGGATGTGATTTTGTTGATGTGGTTAGCAAACGTAAGCTTAGAATCGAAAGTTACGCCCAAGTCCTTATGTGAGATGGAAGAGGCGATTACCTGATTGGAGAAAAGGTAAGATGTGGGTATAGGATTTCTACGGAGCGTGAAGGTTAAGGAAATCGATTTTGCAGGATTGACTTTGAGATTCAACAGAGAACACCAATTATTAATGGAATCACGTGCAACTTGGAGAGATCCACTATCGCTAGAATTATCTACCTTTCGGAAGATTTTGCAGTCATCTGCATATAAAAAGTGTTGCAGCCGCTAGCGATGACGGAATCTACAATATCGTCCAGGTATAAGGCGAACAGGAGGGGTCCGAGGACACTGCCCTGCGAGACGCCAGAGGGAACTGATATGGGAGAAGAATAAACACCTTTAAGAAAGACACGCCGTTGACGAATAGTTAAGAAATCAGACAGACGTTGATATTGTAGCGGTTTTGTAGTTTGTGAGTAAGAAGTTTATGGTTTATGAAATCAAAAACTTTGGAGAAATCGATGTAGCAGACGTCGAGTTTGGAAGACTCTTTGAATGCCGTGGTGATGTGGTGAAGAAGGACAGAGAGGTTAGTAAGGCATGACCCACTGGGAAGGAAACCATGTTGATGAGGAGAAATATAGGAAGGGTAAAGGAGAGGTTATGGATAATACGTTCAAAGAGAATAGATAAGACCGGGAGGATGGAAATTGAGCGATTGTTCTCCACATGATCTTTAGGGCAACCCTTCGAAATTGGAGTGACGTTGGCTGTCTTCCACATACTTGGGAAGGAGCCGACTGTAAAATATCTATTAAAAATTATGGAAATGGGCAGATAGAGAGTGGATGCAGTATGGCAAAAGAAAATGGAGCCGATGTTGTCCGGACCGGTGGCTTTATTAGGAGGTAGGGTAGAAAGAAGGCGATAGATTTCGTGAGGAGAGGTCGAGATAAAAGAGAGAGATGAGGACAAATAGTTTTTAGAGGGGGAGAGGGGAAGGAGGGGGTCGATGAAAAATTGGAGGAAAAATATTGGTTGAAAAATGTGGATCTCTCGTCGGCTGAACATGTGTTGGGGTCAAAAAACATGTGAGGAGGAATACAGGAGGATTTTCTCCTCAAGTTGATTAGAGCCCAGAACCTTTTTGAATTTTGTTTTACTTCGGACGCGATAGAATTTACAAAATTGTTGTAGTCACGTCTGAGGAGTGACCTGGCCCGTCGTCGAAGTATCGCGAAGGCGTTGCAGGTGTGGACATTGAGGAAAGATTTCGTCAGTTTCCAAGCAGCTTCCTTGTTCGTAAGAGTGAGGGCAGTTTCGGGGGACATCCAGAGGCACCTCCTCCTGGAAATCCTTCGCGTTGGAACGAAGTCGAGGATAGCGCCATTCAGGATCCCGTAGTAGTGAAAGTGCGTCGTCGGGGGTTCCGAGCTGCAGGAGGTCCCAGGGCAAGAGGGACAGGGCACGGTTTATAAAATAACAGGAACACACATTGATCCGCCTACCCCATGCATCCCACGCCAAAGTGTCTCATAGAATTCTCTCTCTCTCTCTGACACACACACAGACTCAACCCTTCCTTCCTGCATCACCGCACCCCTCCCTCCCTCTATGACCGCCCCTTCGATCCCGTCCACCCCCGCACTCACGTAAACCTCCTCTCTCCCACTCTCTCCCTCCATCTCCCATCCCCATATCTTCTCTTCTCCCGCCATATTGATCCCTCAAATTCCCCCTCTCACTCCCTTTCCCCCGTGTATCAGGAGCACGCACGCAGCTGAGCCATCCCTTTTGCACGCGCCCCATGTCGCCGAAGCAAGCAAGAGAGAGGGAGGAGAGCGGCATCGGGAAACGGAAGCAAAACAAAAGATGGGAGCAAAACAAAAGAAGGGAGCAAACTCGACTTTATGCGTAACTGGGAGAAAAGGAGAGGATTAAACGTATAGGTCGTGATGGGATGGGAATATATATATATATATATATATATATATATATATATATATATATATATATATATATATATATATACGCGATTTCGCGTCTTTAACTCAAGCCGGCTCACGGGATTTTCTATTTTACTGTTTTAACTGGCAAAATTGAATGGAGAAGGTAGCAGAAGATAGCATTGTGTAAAAAGGCTCAAATAATTGCGGTAAGATTATTAGTTATGATTACAATATGAGTTACCTTGGAAAAAGCAGAGATGAAAATGTCATGAAAGGAAATATTCGGTAAAAAGTTACAACATAATTACTGAAAATACATTAACAAGCCTACGTGAATTCATAGTAATATATAACAAAAAAGCCTTATCATTCCTCAATGGAAATCTGTATAAAATATAAATGGAACATCTGTAGATTTTAGTGGAAAGATTACTAATTACGAATGCAGTATGAGTTACTTGAGTAAAAAAAGAGCTGTAAATGCGATCAAAGGAAATAGTCGCTAAAAAACTACAACAGAAATATGGAAAATTCCTAAACAAACCTAAGTAAATTAATAGCATTGCATAATTAGAAGAGCTTTATCATTCCTCTATAGATATCTGTTTAAAAAATAAAGAAAAATTTATAAATTTTATAGGCAAAATACGACAAACAGGAAGCGAGGAAAGGGAGCGAATGCTATCAGGAAGAAAAGATTATAAAAATGGGAACTAAACAATCGGCGAGTACGGAAAAAATGGGTCGAAAGTGGAGAGATGGAGGACAATGGGAAAATTGGAAGATGTAGATAAGACAGGAGAGATGAAAGATAAGGGGGGGAGAGTGAAGTGGAGCCGAGTGTGAGAGAGGGGAAAAAGAGTAGGGAGAACGCGAGATAGAGATAGATGGATTGAGAGATAGAGAGGGGGAGATATTGAGAGAATGACGGTGAAAGTTTTGAGGGGAATGAAGGAGAGGGCAGGGAATGAGAAGTATGAAGTGAAAAGAAACGAGATAAATAGAAAAGAGGAGAGAGAGATAGACAGATAGATAAGAGTCTGTCTATATTTGGGCAAAATTTGGACCATAAGGTCCACCGTTACATTTATCCCTTCGGAAATATCATGAATATTTAAAAAAACGTATTACAATAAACAATAAACAGTAAATAAAAATATACAAAATATAAAAAGATATAAATTAAGACAGATTTGTTTGTGAAGAAAACTTAGGTTTTTCTTCCTAGTAAAATCCACGCAGGAAAACGCCCACTGAGAAGGGGGGTGTCGAAAACCTGTAAATACCCTACATAGTGTATATATTACAATGGAAAACTACAAGACATAGGAAACAGTAAGTACAGTAGGAAAGGGCGTAAATACAGCAACCCTGTATACCGTCATAGATATACATATAAAGATATTTAAGTAATATACATTTGAAATATAGATAAATACACATTAAATATACATTAGCCATACACATACACGCCCAGAGGATTGTAAGCACTGCACCAGAGTGAGAGCACGTGTGAAGCTGAAGTGGTGAAGAGGATAATCCTGGACACGGTGGATAATTGCACTACCCGGCGCGTCCGCGATGAGCAGCTGAACGACCTTGATATTGGCCCCTTGCTGCAGGCTAAGAAGGGGGGCAGATGTCAGTGTTGCCCTGAAGGCACACTGGGCACAATGGAACTCGCTGGTCATGGAGAATGAGCTCCTGAAAAGACGTTGGGTGAGCCCTGACGGTCGAGTTTTGACCTCACAACTTGTGGTGCCTGCGTCACGGACAGTGGAATTGCTTCGTGAAATCCACGGTGGCAAAACCGGTGGTCATCTGGGAGTTAACAAGACCATCGAGAAGCTGCGAGAGCGCTACTGCTGGCGGCAGATGAGAGAGGACATGGAGAGATGGTGCCGCGGTTTCCAGCAGTGCGGGGCCGTGAAGGGACCTCAGTGGTGGACCCGTGGAGCGATGCGGCGGCACAACGTAGGAGCGCCTTTCCAACGGATCGCCATGGACATTATGGGTCGATTTCCTAGAACTGAACGGAGCAGCCACTACGTGTTGGTCATCATCGATTATTTCAACAAGTGGCTCGAGGCGTACACCATACCTAATCAGGAGGCGCACACCGTGACGAGGGTGTTCGTGGAGAAATGGGCGAGCCGTTACGGAGTCCCGATGGAACTTCACTCCGACCAGGTGACCAACTTTGAGGCCGCGGTGTTCCAGGAAGTCTGCGACTCCATTTCAGCCACTGTCGGACGGGTTGGTTAAGAGGTTCAACCGGAGTCTCAGCCAGTATTTGGCCAAGGTGGTATTGGAGGACCAGTCCGATTAGGACAGGAAAATTCCGCTTTTCCTTCTGGCCTACCGTTCCGCGCGCCATGAGAGTTCGCAGCACACCCCTGCAGAAGTACTAATGGGACGGAAGCTTCGCTTGCCCTGTGACTTGGCCTTTGGGTCACCAGAATCACCGCAGTAGGAACCAGGCGATTATGTCCGGGAGCTGGAGGACTCGATGCGGAAGATCCATAAGGAGGTGCGGCAAGACATCGGCATGGCCAGCGAGCAGATGAAGACGCGTTACGACTGAAGGGCCAGTTCAGCTGGTTTCGAGTTGGAAGACTGCGTGTGGTTGGATAACGGAAGGAGGCGGAAGGGTTGCTCTCCCAAACTTCAACCCTTCTGGGAGGGCCCGTACACTGTGGTCACCCGTTTTAATGATATGGTATACCGAATTCGACAGGGTGACACAGGGAAGTTGAAGGTTGTCCACACTGACCGGTTGGCTCGCCACTATGGGGTCAATGAGTCCAGGGCACCAGTAGGGGATAGATTAGGAGGTCTAAGGAGCTGCAGCTTAGTCGGCGACTTCCTGGACTAAGGAGGGGGCAGTGAAATGGGGATTCTGTCCTAGAGGGGTCCTTCTAGTTGAGTAACTACACCATTGGCCCATTAGAACCAGGAGTATCGTTGATAGTAGCGCGATAGAGGCAAATTATTTGACTAAATCAATCATCGAGATAAGAGATATCTGTTTTTAAGAGATGAATTAGCCAGGGAGTAAGGGTGTAAGATGCGAGAACGTGTGAAACGGGGAGTGAGCGTGTGCACATGGTTCGAATTGGTCGCATCGCCCTGGTATCGTAAAAGGGACAGAGTGAGTCGTTGCCGTTGCCGGAAATAACTCGCTTGGCTGACGATAGCGAGTCGGAGAACCTATATGGGAGAAGCCTATAGACTTCCGATCTACCGAAGCAGCAGCTAGTTCAACGATTATTGCCTAGAAATTAAGAAAGTCTGCAGCCATACCATATTCGCCCCGCTCCTACTGTGGTAGACGAGAGGCAAGAGTGCCTATTGCTATCGTAAACGAATCCGGCGGAGGCCCACGTAATAGTATACATGGTATATATATACATACATATATATATATATATATATATATATATATATATATATATATATATATATATATATATACCGGGAGCCAATAAATTATTCACCTGATTATGAAGCTCAATTAAAGTGTTACTATAACATATATCGTAAAAAGGTTTACTGTAACTAATAAAGCAAATCAGAACTTTTTATCGTATGATTGGTAGCACTGCTCCTAGCATGCATTGCGACCATATAGCAGTAAAATGGCGACCGTGCAGGAGAAAGCAATGTGTGTGTTGTGGCTGTGGGAAACCAAATCTCCTGTGACTGTAAAGAGACGTTTCCAACGTGAATTCAGTAAAGATCCACCAACAGAACAATAACTAAGGCGATGGCTGAAAAGTTTTCAAGAAACTGGCAGTGTGCTACACCAGAAAGGAGCAGATAGGCCTAGTGTGTCTGCAGATGCAGTAGGTGATATTCAGGAAATGTTCACGCGAAGTCCTACAAAATCTATCCGCCAAGCAAGCCTGGAACTGGGGATACCGCGTGCAACAGTGCACAATGTCTTTCACAAGAGGTTGAAACTTTATGCTTACAAAGAGAAAATCGTCCAGGAAATTAAACCTAGTGACAAACCCCGCCGCGAGGAATTCGCTGTTGACATTCTCGACCGTATCGATCAAGATAAGCACTTTTTGGAGAATGTCGTGTTCAGTGATGAAGCGACATTCCACGTGTCTGGTAAAGTTAACAGACACAATTGTCGGATATGGGGATATGAAAATCCCCATTCATTTCGTGAACACGAGCGTGATATTCCCAAGATAAACGCCTGGTGCGCACTCTCCTGCAACCGTGTAATTGGGCCATTTTTCTTCCATGAAAAAACTGTGAATTCTGTCAATTACCTAGATATGATATTCTACGTGCTACCAGAGATGTCCATGTGGAGCTTTACTGAAGTGTAGTTTTGTGATAAGAAATTCTTTGTTTTATTAATTGTAAGAAACCGTTTTACAATGTGTGTTAAAATAAAATTTTTGTATAGCTTCATAATCAGGTGAATAATTTATATACACCATGTGTATATATACACACTAGGTGTGTGTGTATATATATATATATATATATATATATATATATATATATATATATATATATAAGAATGAAGATATAATATAATAATATATATAATACAAAAAGGTAACACAGTAGATGCTAGGCAATAAAAAGGTAACATGTCAATAGTGGCGTACATCGTGAGAAACTTAAAATCCTTTAACGAGATTAATTAATTTAATTATGATAGGAGTGAAGGCATCCATCGCGTAAAAGGTAAGAAAAATTACCTAAAGCTGGCGTTAAATTACGGCAGAGAACATATTAAAATATTTATGCTTGAAGATGTGGAGAGATGTTGAATTTTGGAGGTCATTAGGTAGGGCGTTCCATAGTCTGCAATCTGTAACCTGGAAGGATTTATTATAGGTCTCTGTCCTGTGATGTGGAATACAAAAAAGATTGTTACCCTTGGTGTTAGTGATGTGTACGGAGTTCATTTGGAAAAATTTTAAGTTCAAATACTGTAAAGTGTTTTAATTTGATAAAATAACGTGAAGAGGTGAAGACGTCTCCTAGCCTCGAGGTGAAGCCAACGTAACTTATGAAAAGATTTAGTGAAGTGGTCACTCTTTTGAAGATCACAAATGAATCTAACACAAGCATTTTGGGCCCGCTGCAATTTTAATGATAGCTTGTTAGATAGATATACCGTATCGCAGTAATCGAAGTGTTGAAGGAAAACAGCAAAGAATAATTCGCTTGCGAAGAGAGAAATGAGCAGTGCATTTAATTCTTTTAAGCAAGTGAAATGTACTGTTAACTGTATTGCATATTTTAGTTATATGGTCAATCCAAATCAATGTATCGTTCAATACTAACCCAAAATTAGTAGACGGAGAATTGGATAGGGAGTGTGAGGAAAATGAAAGTAAGGAGGATGAAATTGATACTATGAGACAGGAGGAAACAGCGATCAAAGTAACTTAAAAAAGAAAATGTTGGAATATTCCTAATCGATATCGTAAATGACCTCAGGATTGTTCGTGGTGTGAGCAATACATAGAGTACATATACAAAGTACCTTGAAAATTACCAGATTGGTGAGTGGGAGCGGTGATGTGAAATGCATCTAAACGTTTCTAACAGTTCTCGTCTATTGTTCTAGGAAAAAACCACGATATCGCTGTCTCGTGAAATCGATCTCGCATTTTATCTTCGTGATCTTGTCTCCCGAAATAAATGGATATTTTAATATATCGCTATCCTTTATCTGCTAAATAATCGGAATTATCCCTTTCTAGAAGTTTTGATCCTTCTTTCATTCGGCGTTTCTCTATTTATTACCTATGCAACTTCTGACTGGCAATGGATAAGGTAGTTTGCTCTCTTAAAAGGCAAAAAGATTATCGCTCAATGCGGTGTAGGAATACGGAAGTGAACTTCTGAGAAAAGGAAATACACAAGAAATAAATAAGGATACGTTTCCTCGGTAATTATAATTTGAAAAGCGGATACAGCATGTACTTTTCTTAGTTTTGCATCACGGTCAGATATAAAAATGTATAATAGGCTCTTATTATTTGCCTGGTCACGTTACTATGGGTTTAGGTATAAAAGAAGATTAACAAGCCTTAATCTCGCTCTCATAAAGGCGTTTGTCTGTCTTTAACTGGAAATCATCGCTAAATTCAAATCTTCGAATATTAAGAAATGAAGGTTACGGCGAAATTATTGTAGTTTGGATTGTAGATCGAGGCAAAGCATCGGGGATGATGAGAATTGAATGCATAAAAAATAAACAAACATGAAAATTATAAAATCGAAAACCAAATTTTCTGTTATTTCAGTTCACGCACTATTTGATTTGAGGTACTCTAGGTCTAGGCAAAGTAATCTTAAGAGAGTTGAATAATGAGTAGGATGGGCAGATATTCCAGTATTCCTGGATTTGTCTTTTTTTCAATGCATCACGTTTTTCCAAAATGTTCTTTCGTGACACAGGAACACCGGCTTTTCTGTATTTTAAGCAACATTGCTTTTCTTTTGATATCATATGATTAAAGTATTACTTTTCATAGCAATTAATTGTTGTACACAGTATCAATGATGTTTGGAGAGTAAAAGTTATTTACAGTTTTTGATCGAGTCGAATTAAAATAATTTTAATTCAAATTCGTCGTGAAAGCTTTTCCCCGTTTGACAGATTTACGGAGCACCGCAATCATCACACAATAGTTGGTATACTGCACTCCTTGGGCTGACATTCCTTTATCTATTCTTTAAAAGTATAGTGTACTTATTTTGTAGAATTTTACTGTAAATCATTTTCTGCTTTTTAAAAGAAATTTTATCAAAACTATCCGAAATTACTTTACATAAAATATGATTAATAAAAATGCTAAACAATCACATGCTACCCCAGTTTTCTTCCTTTGAATGACCAGGTTTTGCTTACACAAAATCTAGGCACCCTATTCCTGTAGGTTGGCGCACAAAAGACCGTACACTCTCCTCGCTAACCTCACTTCAGCGTATGAGCTTCTTTACGTCGGCAGATCCACGAGAGGTTTGGACGCAAGATGGTAAAATATTTGTCTTACACAATGGGAACAGGCGGTTTATCTCCACCTTGGGAGATATAGCTGAATTAAAGTGGGCCTTCACTTCACAGAAATACAGACACCGTTAAGTATCTTGACGAGCAAGACTATGGTACTGCTTAGAAGCGGACGAAGACCACTACGGTTCAATCTTAAAGTAACAACTGCTATACGTAACGTTTTGAGTAACTTGAGTTCCTGTTCTTCCTATAGACCGTTCCTTGCATCCTGTGGCATTGGCATTCCTGTTCCTGCATTTCCTTATTCTCCGCCGTTTTACGATTTCCTGTGGATTTTGAAAGAAGAAAGAAGCTTCCTCCCTATTCAGGTGTGATTTCTTCCATTTCCCTCCTCTTTCTCTCTTACGAGACGCTTTTTCCAAGTGAAAACTAGTGCCTTTGCTTATTTGTGCCCCCCTACATCCAAAACAGTTGCCAAATAGCCCTCTCTATCATTACATCTACATGTTACCCTGCAATTCGCCTAATTGGTGGATGGCAGGGAGTGCAATGCACCAAAACCTACCTAAAGATTGTCTATGGCAGGTTGAAATTTTCTATTGTGATCTTGTATGTCCTCGGAAAGAACGAGCCTGGATAACGCTCCGTCCTACAATCGATCTCACGTATCTTATCTTCACGGTCGTTTCTATTTATATACGTTGGTGCTTCAATTATTCCTACAACTTCGTCTTTTAGACATTCCGGTCTATGTTTCTCCAGAAGCCGCAACCTTGAGTTCAATCTACGGTCCTCCATTGGTACCCAGTTCAAATCACTCAATATTGAAGTGACGCTATCCTTTTTTTGTACTTTTGTTTTACGAATCTGGTTGCTCTGCGCTGCACTCTTTATAATTGAATTATATGTCCCTTCTCGTACGGATCCCATATGCATGAGGCGTATTCCACTTGCGGTCTAAACAGTGATAAGTAACATGTTTTACGTACTTTTTCTGTAGTGTTCCGTACTATTCTACCTATGAATGCCAGTTTCTTGTTGGCCGCGCCTATAACTCGACGAATGTGCATGTCCCACGAAAGATCTCGACAAATGGTTACTCTTAAATATTTTACATACTCGGCGAGTATTTCCCATCGATGACAACTATCTGTTATCTATTTGAGAGGATATCTCTCACCCAACTGACAACTTTCGGATTGATACCTTATTGCTGGTGGAGGTTTTCGGGTTTCGCTGCGTTGGCGGCATTTTTGGCTCTCGTCGTTTCGCAGACGTTGCAGTCTGCATCTTCAGGAGATGAAGTGAGATCCGATGGTAGGGATCTGACTTTTATATTCACTCGTGCCTTCCTAGTTTAACCGTTGTCCATCGCTGATTGGCTCGTTCGAGTTGCTGTCCCTTTCTCTTTGGAGGTTGCTCCAACGTATTTTTCCTCCCTTTCACTTTTCCGTTGGAAGAGTCGCTTCCATGTTGCGCTGATGCGCAAACCGTCGTCCCGGTTGAAATTGACCGGATGCTTTTCGATCTCAATAGCTTCGCGAATTAACCTTGGAAAATATCGATCTTCTTTCGCGAATAATTTCGTTTCTTCGAGCGTGATTTTATGTCCCGGGCCGGAGGTGAAGTGCTCCGCTATAGCCGACTCCCTCCATTTTTTGTTCATCATGGCCCGTTTATGTTCGGCTAAGCGACAGCGAATGGATCGTCCTGTTTGTCCGACCTATACGTGTCCGCAGCTGCATGGAATCCTGTAGACTCCTTCAGATGTTAGCGGGTCGAGTGCATCTTTCGCAGACGGAAGTTTTTCTTTTATTTTCCTTAGCGTGTTAAAACGGACGACGATATTTTCTTTTTGTAGAATCCTGGCTATGCGTTCAGATGTCCCGGCGATGAAGGGAATTTTTGCGTAGGCTGTGGGTTTTGGTCGTTCCACCGAAGGTTTTTGTTTCGGTTTTATATTCCGCCGGTTTGCGCATCAGCGCAACATGGAAGCGACTCTTCCAACGGAAAAGTGAAAGGGAGGAAAAATACGTTGGAGCAACCTCCAAAGAGAAAGGGACAGCAACTCGAACGAGCCAATCAGCGATGGACAACGGTTAAACTAGGAAGGCACGAGTGAATATAAAAGTCAGATCCCTACCATCGGATCTCACTTCATCTCCTGAAGATGCAGACTGCAACGTCTGCGAAACGACGAGAGCCAAAAATGCCGCCAACGCAGCGAAACCCGAAAACCTCCACCAGCATTCAGCAACGCTGCGAAAGCCTTCAACTCAAATTGATACCTTATTGTCCTAAATTTGCAATTAATTTCTTATGAGATACTTTATCAAACGCCTTTCTGAAGTCAATGAATATGGCATCGACTTGAGTATTTTTCTCTCCGCATCGCAACAAATCATCCACGAACAGGCCGAGCTGTGTTTTGTATGATCTACCTCTCCGGAATTCGTGCTGGAATCCATTAAGCAATGAGTGACTATCTCAATAGCGCATTACAAAACTAAAGGTTATGTGCTCAAGTATCTTGCACGATAATTAAGTTAGGGAAATTGGCCTATAATTTTCGGGGTTCTCTTTGTCGCCGCCCTTATGGATGGGCGCAACATTTGTCATCTTCCAATATTTAGGAACTATACCTTCCGTAATGTATTTCTCGAATATAATTTTTATATACGGCGCGATTTCATAAACTAACTCTTTCAATACTCGCTCGGGTATTTCCTCCGGCCCAGGAGATTTACTTGGTTTAACTGAATGAAGTTGGAGCGTGATACCATTTTCGGAAAATATCAAATCTTCCATCGAGTGGCCCTGATGCATAGGAATAGTGGTTTCACATTCATCGTCATTAGGAGTAAAAGCTTTCTGAAAGTGTTGATTTAAAAGGTTTGCTTTCTCCGCACTATCGTGAACTACATTTCTCGTTTCCGATCTGAGTGACGCAATAGTGGGGCCTCTACCTTGGACTTCTCTGACGTAAGACCAAAATGCATTTGGGTTCTCTTTCAAGTTATCCTGTAAAACCTTCTTTTTGTAATTGTTAAACCTCTGGCTATGGAGCGCACCTCCTTGTATTGCTGCCTTAACGTTGCAATCTGTTCGACCGTAGCTGTTGAGGATGTGTTATTTACGCGAAAGTGGAGTTTTCTTTGCCGTTGGTTGTGCCATCTGGGTTCTGCATTTTCACGCTTCAGCTTGCTTGGAATAAATGTATCTGTACACTCTCGCATCATAACTCTGAACATGCACCAGGATTCTTCCGCGTCTGCAATATCTGTTACCTCGCAGAAATAATATATTTATTTCGCAGAAAAGACCTAAATCTTGTGAAATCGGCTTTGGCGAATACATAAAGATTTCTTTTTGCCTTAACCTACTCATACGCTCAAGAAGATTAGTAGCCAATAAATCTAATATATGATAAAATTTTGTGGGAAATCTCACTAACTGATACAATGAGTGCCAGTGCTCCACACAGCTTTTTCGTTCTCATTTCTCCCCAGTGCATTTAAGAGTTCTTAGTTATCTGTGCCCCCCTTACACCGTTAGTGCTCCCTAAGTCATTTCCCGATAGCCCATATTTCCCAGTGTGCTCCAATCAGTGTTTTATTTCAGTTACCCAATAACTCCCACCTTTAGCTGCTTAGTGTAGCTACCGCATTCCCTACAGCAGTGGTGCCCAAACTACGGCCCGCGAAAGGATTTTGTGCGGCGAAAAAGCAATTTTAAAAATTTTAACATTTCATTTAATTTTTGAAAATTTTGTAATAAAACTTTAAATACTGAATAATTAGCCATGAATATCTTATTTAGACTCCATTTTCACTTATATGGCACCTTAGAATATATAGAAAACTTCGGATTTAAACTGTAATCCGGCCCGCCGAATAATTGGCAACTTCCAATGCCAAGGGATTTGCAACCACTGATGTGGCCCGCCATTAGAAAAGTTTGGGCACCACTGCCCTACAGCTTAGTGCTTTCCCTCCTCTGTGTTCCCTTTCACCGTGCATTTATATGAAACTCTTATTTTCTAAATTTATTTTCTTAATTTTTCTGTGCATTTTTTCTTTCTTTTTATTTCTTTTGCTTTTTAATTGTGCATGTTAACCTTAACTTTAAGCATCCCACATCTTAAAATTTCCTTTCTTATGATTCTTCCTTCCCCAGAAATCTTGCCCACAAATAGCATTCCTATCTCGCCCGTAACTTCTCCCATCTACAGACTCTTGCTGCAGGCTGCTACGGCGATCATTAGCTCGCCAGACCTTCGACCACCCACTGTCATGACTCCCTCTCTCAACCCTGAGGCAGCTGAATTCTTACCCTCCCCTATCGCAACCTCGTCCCCGCCTCTCTCTTTACCTGCTTCACATCCAATTACCTTCGGAACTCGCCTTAACCCATATGCTCCTGATTTCATCCGTCCCAACCTCATCCGCGTCTTTCCTTAGACCCAAATGCTTCCAAATTTTACCAATCCTTTTCTAGGCCCACATCCTCTTATCTTTTCCTGAACTCCACCAAAATTTGTCCTCACTCCCTGACCCCAATACAAAGACAGTTTTATCTTAACAGTTTAAGCTCTTTCCACGCTCTCTTCAGATCAAATTAAATGCTCAAAGCTTAACAGCACACATTGAAGAACTTTGTTCCATCCTACCTCACAATAATGTACACCTCATCGCTATTGCTAAGACCTGGTTAAATCCCTCTATGTCATCCTCTACTGTAGACATTGATTGCTATAAATTGTATCGTAACGATCGAGTCGGCAAAGGTGGCGGCGGTGTCGGAATCTATGTAAGAAATGACATCTCATCTAAAATGGCTGAAAGGATCGAATCTAATCACAGCAAAAGACCCGAATTTTTCTTCCTTGAGTTAAAAATCACTCCCCAGAAAATACTTATGGGCACAGTATACCACCCACCAAAAATTGGCCACCTATCCGATATTGATGAAGTGATTGCTAACAAGATGACTGAATACAACCACATAATAATTGCTGGTGACTTTAATGCCAATCTACTCAAAAAAATCCCGATTCAACATATTTATATAACTCCTTCAACTCCCTTGGCCTTAGTATTCTTCTGTTAAATGCAGCTCACCATACTCTCACTTCTTTTACCCTAATTGATTTTGCCGTTACCGCCAACCCTGACAAGGTTCTCGCACACTGTCAACTCTCTGTTCCTGGAATCTCCGCACATTATATAATATACATTGCCTATTCAGTAAGGTGTCCTATTCACAAGCAGAAATATATCACGTATAGGAACTACAAAAACATCAATAACAAAAGGTTACTTGCTGACACGTCTGCCATGCCTTGGCAATCTATAGAATATTTAGATGACATTAATGAAAAGGTCGAGATATTCAACAATTTTATACAGTCACTAATCAACACTCACGCTCCACTCATGACTAAAAGAGTCTCTAAGCTCCATGCACCATGGCTATCAAGTGATATCAAACAGATGATGAAGAGATGTGACTATACCTTTCGCATTTTCAAAAATACGAAAACAGCTTTCATACTGCCATTTAAAAAAATTGAGAAATAAGATTACAGTTTATCAGAAATTCTAAAACCAGATGCATTCAATCAATAACTTGTCCTAATTCATCACAATGTGGGCTATAGAGCAACTTAAAATTATTTGGAATTGGTAAATCTAAGGATGCACAATTACCTCCTCATATTTGCTTTGATGCACTTAACACTTTATTCACCATTCCCCAATCCCTGATGACAACGAATTGAAACAGGAACACATAGATAACTTCCTACATCAACACTCTCCTCCAACCTGAGCATCATCACCATTTCAATTTTCATCTCTAACACAACTCGAAGTACTAAAATTTTAACGTAAAATCGAGTCCAGAGCACAAGGTGTTGACGAAATTCCAATCGCTTTCTTTCATAAGATTATACATTTAGTTCTACCTGTCATCACTCATATATTCTACTGATCGCTTATGCAAAACAAATTCCCATCGCAATGCAAACTCGCCTTAGTTCGTCCTATACCCAAGAAAATTGTTTCTTCCGATATAACTGAATTTCTTCCTGTCAGTCTTCTTTCTTCATTATCATGGCATTTGAAATGATTTTACATGAAAAAATTACACTTTTTCTAACCAAAAATAATATCTTTTACGCACTGCAATCGGGTTTCCAAAAATCACACAGCACAACCACGACACTCCTAAAAATCATTGATGGTATCAGATTAGCAATGGATAGTATAGAAGTCACTATCGTAACTCTTCTGGACTTCAGTAAAGCTTTTGACTCTGTAGATCTAAACATACTTCTAACCAAACTTCGCCTCCTGAACTTCTCCTCAGTTTCGTTAAACCTAATTTCCTCATACTTCAATGATCGCTATCAAAATGTCGTAGCTGACAATCATTCTTCAAGATGGATTAAAGTGACACGAGATGTACCACAAGGTTCCACCCTAGGCCCACTGCTCTTCTCTCTATACATAAATGACATATCTTCTCAGCTTGACTACTGTAAATACCACCTCTATGCAGATGACCTCCAAATTTATATGCTCTCTCCCATTATTGATCTCCCTCTCTTTATTGGTAAAATGAATCATGACCTCACTTCTTTATCCAAATGGAGCAATGCAAATTTCCTAAAAATTAATTCAACAAAAAGTCAGTCTATTGTCATTGGGTACCCCAAACATCTTTCCACATTAAATTCCATGAAACTTTCTCCACTTTTGCTTAATAATTCTCTCTTTCCATGTATTTTTCATGTATATTTTATGTATAATTAATGTAGTTATCTATATTTTGTCTATTTATCTATATTTCATGTGTATATTACTTGAATGATTTACATGTATATTTGTGACGGTATACAGCGATGTTGTATTTACGATGTTTCCTACTGTACTTACTGTTTTCTATATTTTGTTGTATTTTTCCATTGTGATATATACAGTATATAGGACTTTCGCAGGTTTTTTACACCCACCTTCTCTGTGGGCGTTTTCCTGCGTGGGTTTTACTAGGAAGAACAAACTTGTTTTTGCCTAGTTTTTCCCCGCAAACTTAAATCTGTCTTCACGTATATCTTTTTGTTTTATATATTTCATATATTCTTCGTTGTAATACTTTAATTTTTAATATTCACGATATTGACGAAGGGTTAAATGTAAGAATGGACCTTATGGTCCAAATTTCGCCCGAATGAAGACGATTATCTATCTATCTATCTCTCAGCTCTTATAGATGACGTTTCATGAGGTCCTTGACATCGCTTCCTTGAAATTTATTGAAATTGTCTCTGTCCACAAAAGAGTATAGATAAACCCCCAGTAAATAATCAAAACCTGGAATGTTTGACCACGAATGTTGAGGATTTACTAAAATTGCTAGGAAACTTCAGTGCTTCACAGAGGACTTGACGTGTGATATGAATTTCATAGTAATCTGGATTTTTCACAAATGTCAACAAGAAACAGTTCTCATGTTCTGTTCCTCGCAGAATTGATTATCATTATCATCCAAATAATGGAAAAAGAGCATGATATAACACATTATTATCACTAGTTTTTGGTGCATGTCATAATGATTTTAAGTGAATAAATCCCCGGACACGAGAGAAAGATAAAATTTTCTAGGCAAAGGACTTATAATTTAAATTCTTAGATTCAATGCCGTTTTTAAAGAACATCTAGCCTCACTGGTATAATACAAAGAATTTTAATCTAATTTGAAAATGTACTCTATCCAGACAATATTTTTTCTGCCAAAGGATACTGTAAGTGACTGCATTTGCTAAAAGATATCCGTTATCAAGTGTAACATTTCACCCTTTCATTATTTAAATGGACTAGCAAAGAGTATGCTAAAATGAAATCTTGCCAATGCTTCTGAATTGCACGTCAATGCACAATTATGTGCAAAAGTGTTACCTTGATAAATGAGACAGGATATTTTGTTGAATCATACGTTGCGTATAGACCTTTTGTAAATGGTTTTTCACTGCATAATAAAATAACAGTTGAAATACCCTTCGGTGAGATATTGCAGATGCGGTTATTGTGCAAGCCGCGATTTTCCTTGGTGGAAATAGTTCATCGCAGCAGTGGTTTGTAATGAGGGTTTGAATTGGCAGGACTATAATTCCATTTGAAAAATTCCTTAGAACCCCATCCACCCTTTTTGATCAAGCTAACTCGCTATAAAGCAACCAATTAATGAAAATCGTAAGCTTTTAGCCAGCGACACGCAAACACACGACACGCTCTAACCTTTTTCACAGGTAACCACCCTTCTATCAATAGAATAAAGATGGAAAATTAGCGACTATTCAACTTAAAATTTTTAGAAATTTACATGACAGCGGGAGTTAAAAATATATCGCACTACTAAAAAATTTCGTAAAAGAGAATTTCTTTTCAAAAAACGCCGTGCCATTTCTGAAATAAGTACATTATGGCGGAGGTCTTTGAGAAAAAGGAGTGAGGGTTGAGATACAGTGGGGAGAGGGAGGAGGAGACTGAAGAGGGAGCTGAAGTGGGCAGCCGAGAGGAAGAGAGAGAGAGAGAAGGGGGGGGGAAGACGGAAAAGAGGAAGAAGGTAGAGAAACAGAGAGAGAAAGAATGAGAGGTAGATCAAGATTGGAGTAGAAGGCTGTGTGAAGATGAGGACCACACCGAAAGTCGGATAGTAACCAAAGAAGAGGGAGAAGAGAATGATGAGGAGAAAGTGAAGGACAGGAAAGGAGGAAAAGACATGACAGGGTCAGATAAGAATAGGGAGGGAAGGAGTTACAAGAGATGAAGGGTAAAACGATACGAGAGGAAGAAAGGAAAGTAAGAGAGAGAGAGAATAAGAGATTGTTCGAAGAGAGGAGAAGACAAGGACGGGAAAGGGATGATGCGCAAGGTAGTCAGAGAGAGGAGGAAGATGAAGAGGTAGGGAGGGAGGTAAGGAAGGAAGGTGAGATGGAAGGGTAGGAAGAGAGGCATAAATCGAAGATATGGCAGAGGAGAAGGGACTAAAGGGAAGGAGAGAATGGGATTTGGTAGACGTCTTCATTTTCATTAAGTGAAGGAAAGAGGAGAGCCATAAGAGAGGCCCTTGTTTACTGATTGGTTGGTCGTTGCTGAGGACACGCCAACGGAAACGACTGGATCCGTGAGTTACGCTTTTTTATGCTTCTACTCTCTCTCTCGTGTTTATTTTCGTCCTGTGGAACCCTCTGCGTGTCTAAAAGAAACTTCAACTGATCTTGGAGATGAAAATGTTTCGCAAGCCCTTTGTGTCTGCTGAATGGGGAAGCACGGAGTGCTGGATAAATGAAATTTTCTGCTGTGATAATAGGAAAGTGACGTTGATAAAATTCATCAGCACGACTTAATTTTATCGATCTGCGAAAATAACACTTTGACGATGATTTTCAAAACTTGGGACGATAAAAACGAAATAGTCAGTTAAGCTTATTATGTAGCTTTTAACTTAAAATCCATAAACTTGAACTATCATTATGAGACGAAATTCTTTCATGCGGTGAGATAAACGTTTTTATTTGTCTGTGTTAATCTTTTGCAGCGTTACCTAAGATATTATAAAATTATCAAAAGACGTTCTTGCAGATAGAGAAAATAAATGTTAAATCATTTTCACAGTTTGTCTCGCATATGAGTAGTTTGCAATAATCTCCCATTAATGGTGATAGAACTAATGATTAGAATTCCCAGTCAAATTTTCCTGATGATTCTAGATTTCCCTGTTAATATTAAGGCCTGGAATTCATTTAATTGTGACGTTATATTTACGCCGCATACAAACACCGCATTGGATCTAATTTGAGAGATTTATGAGTTGGCTCCATGGTCGCATGCATTATAGAACGTCTTCCGCCCTCATTCCACTCCTTATTTCCTGCTAGTTTCCCTCACTGTGAATAATTCAACACCGCAGCCGAGATGATGTTTCGATTTTCTTCCTCGCCCCTCCTCTCCTCTGCCTCCTTCTCCCTCAAATAGCATCTCTCTCACTCTCTTCCACTAAATATTCTCTCTCTTTGTCTGGTGCCGCCTCTTCGTAGAATGACTCAATTACTTCACTCATCCACCAATGGATTCATTAATCACGCATTCCGGCTCTAGATATCCCCAGTTCCAGCAACTCAGTCCGATCTACTTTTGTTTATCAAACGATTTATTTAGAGATAAATTTGATTTATCAACGAATATCATCCGCTGAATTTCTTTCCGTTATTTTTAATATCGGATGGCAAAATACTAATCTTCTTCAATAAAAATGTGTAAGGCTTGTACATATTTAATGTGGTCATTCCTAATTTTTCCACTCAATCGCAAATTATCTATAAAAATCATAAGAAAACTCTATGACAGATTTAAGCTATATTTATTCGAACGATCGAATTTTCATTCAGAAATGGCATAATCTTACATTTCAATTGATGAATTGTTAGAATAGTTAATCATCTCCCACAAAGGCAATATATGCCCATCATCGGCATAGGCTGAAGACTTTCAACAAAGAAAAAAATGAAGACAAGCGTCACCCTGCAAACGAATGTATGCTATCCGTGTTGCATAACACCCAGGATAAAATAATCGTGGTCGAGTGGCGCTTTATAATAAATCGCGACCACAATCATTTTTCACTTTATTGATTCAATAGAGAATTATCGAGTCAGTCTTAGGGCTAATAACAAACTAAAAACGTAACACATTGGAAAAATTGATATGTATTTATCCTAGATATCTCCAATAGCCATAACATGGTAACGGAAAACCAGAAGCGCATTTTGGCAACAATGCAACATCATAGGATGAACATGATGCCGAGTAAAGCATAATTAATAGAAATATTTTCCAAAGCGGTCGAATCAACCGATCTCAAATGTCTATTTAAATTTTCATCTATTACGACCACCGAGTGTCCAACGCTGCATTTCGAGTTATTATCGAGTACAAAGTTTGCTTCGTGAATCCTTTGAGATTTTAGAATAACAGATATTAAATTACAACTCGCGAAACCTTTTAGGTAGGTCCTTTTATATGACAGATGGAAAGTAGGAAGAAATATATGCCTTACTGGAATAACAAAGAAAAAACACGAGTTGAAAGCTAAAGTATTCGAATACATAAAAAATAATAGGGGACAGAAAATACCGATATTTTTGCGGTTTCAGAGCCAGATCCACGGGGCGTACAGTTTCTAAGAGAAAATAGGTCAGGAAATTACTAGAAGCTCACGAGAGATAAATTGCAGATATAGAACGGCGCCCATACCTCTCAAGGGGTGATATTCATTTATATAGCAAGAATCTTTCTGCTATTTTAGAACAGATACATTTTAAATGGAGAGTAAATGTATGAAATTGCTAAAAAAAATTCATTGTTACCTCAAACAAAATAATTAAGGATGTAATAAACTAAATTTCGTTTAATAAACACAGATTAAATATGACATAGATAATATAAAAATCCTTTAATTTAATACTATTCAAAACTATATTTTCAACCTCTAAGACGATTTTAAAAAATGGTTATTTAATTAAATCGACGAAGCTTAACTTGAGCTCTGGCGGCGATGGAGCGAAGGAAATTGCCAAATCGTAATCAATAAGGGATCGAAGGGAAAGACAGAGACAGCGGACATGTATAATGTGGAAACGCTGTCGTTCAGCGATTGACAGAAGCTCTTTTTAAGAGCTCTCCCACTCTTAATTTTCTCTTGCATCTCAGAGCTCAAATTAAAGTAAACCTGGAGCTATAGTTAGGGAATTTATTTTTCGGATTAACAATGAAATCGCAGTCGGGAGGTATTTATCGGGTTTTTTAAATTTTTAAATATATCGGGTGAAATCGGGTTTTAGTGAAAGCAAAACACTTGCATTTTTAAATAGTTCGGGTTATAACAGTTTTAATAGGAATAAAATTTTTAACCATTGCGCGTTATATTATACAAACATCATACACGTTATATACTTTGGGACTGAATTGATTACACATGTAAACTGGTAACATACAGCAAATTCTGGAAGTATTGCTGGTTGTTGCCGCTATTCGATCAGCCTAACAAACAGCGAAGAATGCGACGTTGTGTCGGGTGGCGCGCAAATGAAATTCCACATCTGTGATATGGGCCAAACGATAAAGTATTGTCTTTCAGAAACTTCTCCTCCGTGTTCTTCTCCGTGAGATGCAAAGTCTTCGTGAATTAATTACTTCTCCATTTCTGTCTATAACTCTGCGTTTTTGAAATATTGATAAGTGATGAACTCGAGATTTAGAATATGTTAGAGACAAATCAATGAAGGTTATTTATATCAAATGTAGATGTGAGCTGAAATTGTAAAGCGTTTGCATATTAAAATCGTGTCTCAAAAGTTAAAAGCCCCTAGTTTAATATTAATTATTCTATTATTAGTGTAACATATTCGGGTTTATTCGGGTTTTACCAGAATTTTTAAAAGTCGAATCGGGAGATAAAAAACGGGAAAAACCGAGCATAATATATTCCCTACCTATAGTTAGTTGCTCTGTTTAAAAATGTCCTGTGGTACATAATTGCCGTATTTCCTCGATTCTAAGACGCACCTTTTTTCACTTCTTAATGTCTCTGAAGTCGGGGTGCGTCTTACATTCGCCCGTAGTATTATTTTTTTCGAAAAGCTCTTACTAAATCAAGGGTGCGTCTTACAATCGATGGCGTCTTAGAATCGAGGAAATACGGTAAGTGCCTTAGCTTTCATAAATGGGTGGTCTCTGGACGACATCCGTTGGGGGAAAAAGGCCACTCCGTGACATGAACTCTCGTACAGAAACCGAAGGCAAAAAGAGAAGGGTGAATTCTTCCCTTCCCTAAAGAAAAGGAACGCCTCTCTTTCCCTTTCATCTTCCTCTGCGCGCATTCCTTTCCTTTTCTTCGCCAACTCCGGTCGGTTGGGATTATGAATGTCGTGCGTTTGCGACGATTCGCCGTAAAAAATCGGATCCTCTGGATGAGGCCTCCCTCTTTGTCATCACCCTTCTTATTTCACCCTTATCTCTCTCTTTCTTTCTCTATCTCCTTCAATTTTATCCGTTTTTTCTCTCTCTCTCTCCAGAGATCGCCTTAAATCCCTTGGCGACTCATCCTGCATAATAGATTCCGAATGAACGTGCAAGAATGAAGGAAATCGTTCAGTGTGACTTTTTTCCTCTCTCAAAGTGAAAACGACGACGTAAATCCTTCGGTGATTTTCACTTATCGCCGCGTATATCCGGAGGATGCATTCTTCCTGTAGGAAACTATCGGAAAATAATTTTCTGCGTTTAGGAGAAGATACATGCAAAAGAACCCTTTCTTTTGCGCAACAATTCGCCAATTTCGCTTGTCATTACGACCTGGCATGGTTATTAAGTGATATAAATGGATTGAATCCTTAGATAACGAATAGAGATAGTGCAAAGATATTTGTTATCCTCGAAAATACTTTCTTTTTTATGTAGTGCTGACTCAGGACGGATTATATCTCATACGTAATTAAATAACCCGTTTGAAATCAACGTAAAACCTAGATCAGGTATGTCAAACTGATGGCCCTTTCTATGCTTCTATGCCTTAGTGTGGCCCGAATGCGACATTTTGTCTATACTAAACTTTTCGAGGTTTCATATATCTATTTTTGTGAAAAGGAGAATATTTTTTCTAAGCTATTGAAATACAATAGAACGCGGCTTCTAAATTGTTATTTTTGCCAAAGAGACGTCAAATCTTCTAGAAAAGGTCTACTTTTTCCAATTATGGCTATCATTAAATACTTGTAATCCTTATGTGGGCCTTCCATAACATCCATTGCTTCAATGCGGCCTTTATGCTTCTTCGAGTTTGACATTCCTGACACTCCAAGTTTTCAAACGACCACGCTTTCGCCGGGGGCCACATGAATGCTCTACGGTGGCCGCCTGCTTAAAGCTTCGAACCTACAGCTAAATAAAGCTATACATTTTCGTTCTATAAATGTTTTTATACCAGTTAGAGGGTTTTTATCAAGGTATATTGTTTTTAACTCGCACTTTAATATATAATATGAGGAACTCTTATGCGAAAAATATCTAAACAGTTACAGTTTTTGAAACCCCAATACGAGTTGTTCTGTTCTTATTGTTAGACTGGTTCCATTATCATTATAGCTAAATTCCGTATATTTTACTATCAAGCAGTAATCTTAAAATGTTCTGATTGTATTTCATATTAGTATTAAAATTATAAAAATTTTACCGTTCTCAATGCGTACGCAATTAAAAGTCAACGCCTCGAGTTTTTTTATCTAGTTACATGAAAACATCCCTCGTTACCAACTCTCAATGCCTGTTTCTCCGCGAGGAAAAAATAATTTCACAAAAACTACAAATCTATAAATTATATAATCCGCTGAGAAGATATGATCGAACAAAATGTAGCCACTACTAAATAATAACTACTAAACCGTGTTTGAACAAAAATCGAGGAATGAAACGTTGCACGCTAAAAAAAAGAAGCTTTGGTAACGGAATTTAGGAATTTCGCGCGTAAAAGTGTTCGCTTTCCGGGGTCAGGAAAGACGGATTGGCAAGTAGAAGGGTTACATCTTTTCGAGTCTCTTTTGAACGTATGCTCACAAGTGGAATTCCTTTTCTGGGTAAAACATCTTTATGGGCTGCTCGAATTTCTTCTTTCCTGCATCCCCTGCTCACCAACTCCTATACACTTCTCTTCCTGCTTCTCCTCGTCCTATTCCTCAGTTTCCACCTCCCTATCCGACCCTATTTCTCTCTATCTCTGCCTTGCTGTCCCTCTCTCTCTCTCTCTCTTACATCCCAACCATTACTCTCCTCTTCAACTTTTAAATGTTGACTTAACTTCAAACAGATTTCAAAAGGATTACTATTCCGCTACGATTTCCTTTCTTTTGATTCGTTTTCCCGTCTCATCTAAAGTGATTTCATCCAATCTATTATCAACTTTTTCAGAAATAAATTTGTATTAAACGTCGATTTTTATGGTTAGTATTGTATGCATTCGACGGCCTAGCTTCGCGGTAACATAATGGGAAGGAACAGTAGATGGTAGCTCGTAATCACTTTGGCTCCAAGTTGAACAGTTGTATAAAACTCCTTAACCCTACAATATTTTTGGCTTAAGGAGTTTTATACAACTGTTCATAATGGGAAGGGATTCCAATATAAAGACCTAAAGCTACATTCTTGCTTAGAACACGATGGTTTGACACCCGGAGTTTTTCAAAACCACATTAGTTGAAATTTTTAATATAACTGGCTATTTGGCATTAAAGTTAAAGGAAATTAATTTACTACCCGTTTAGAATTCGAATACGGACATGCAATTCAAGTTAATTTCCACCTCCAAATAATGTATAATTGCAAAAGGAAAAATGAAAGTAGCATTTTCGCTCCCCAGGAATGGAACAATTATTTTAATCAAATTAATAATATTTAGCGTTACTGGAATTTAATAAAATTTACTATAAAAGATTTTACTTTGGGGAATTGCATTTCAAAACTAAATAGAACTTTTAACGTTATTAAAATTTCATTAAAAGTATTTATACTTATTTTTTTGGTTGAAAATATCGTCTAAAACATCAAAATTAAAAAACTACGAGTATCTAATATAAGTCATTGTAGAAAAACCTAATCTAAAAAGAAGAATAAATAGAAAATATTAGTGTCGTGCAATTTTACCATGGCTATAATAGGAACCGGTAAAACCTAAAAAGTGGGACCGTCGGAGATAGTTTAAGTGTTCGTCACCAGGAAGCACTTGAGGACGTACTTGAGTAACTGTCTCGTCACTCGCTCATTTTGCCTTTCTCTCTTTCAATCCTTGGAAAGTTAACGTGAAACTGGTGGGATATCCGCTGCTGAGTTTGGTTCTCACATATATCTACACCCTCTGAACACGTAGAACTTGGTCTACGCAATACCAAGCGATTGTGTTAAGTGTATTTCGAACTCTCTTTCATGTGGAAACAGTAAAGATCTCTTTCATCCATCGTGCCAGTCTGTGTCTGAAGAGTATCTGAAGACGCTGAGTGACCTCCGGAAGTCCTGAATATGTGAAACTTGCCTGAACAAGGTCCGGTCTGCATGCGTGGATGATACACCTATCAAGCCTGCTCACGATGATTCAAATACTGACTCAGTAAGTGTAATGTTGCGTGAACTGTTACAACGTGTTAATGAAATACACGAAGAGCAGTGTGCATTGAGAAAATCTATCGCACTATGGCAAGACTCGACCAACGAGCAGGAAAAGTGTATTGAACTAATTAACACTACGCTATCTAAAATGAGCGATGAGCTCAATTAACTTTTTAGTCAAAATGTTGCGCTTAAAAATCTATTTATCCACGTTGAAGCCCATTTAAATCGTAATGAGCAAGAACAACTCAGAAGCGTGGTCGAGATCCATGGTATTCCTCTTAAGGAAGGTGAAGTTGTTGACTCTTTATTCTATAAAACGGGGCTTGCCCTCGGAATTAAACTGGACATTAATGACATAGACTGCGCCTTTAGAGTCAGATCGCGCCTGTCCTTAGTTTCCCATCGTCGTTCGTTTTGTTAGATCTTCCTCTGCAGCTGATTTTGTACAAGCTCGACGGACAAAAATAAATCTTTTCCTCCGAGATATTATTGCTGAGCAAGGTCCGCACAATCCTCCTATTTATGTTAACGAGTCTCTGACTCAAAGGAATAGGAAATTATACGCTGTGGCAAGGGAATTAAAAAAGGTGGGAAAATTAAAATTCTTGTGGATTCGGAATGGTCGAGTTTACGCAAGAAAATGCGAAGGTTGTGAGCGCATATCCATTTTGTCTGAAGATGATCTTAATAATTTCAAATAGGATAAGGTAATTTGTTCACGTTTGACTAAACAACTAACTTGCGATGAAATTCGAATTTCACTTGTAAACTGCCAATCCTTGCTTTGCCACATACATGAATTCCGATCTTTGTTCTCTCAAACTGTTGACATCATATGTATGACTGAAACCTGGTTTTAGCCAAATGTCCCCGACGAGATAGCCAAGCTACCAGATTTCAACCTAATAAGACATGATAGGGTTGGTAAAGTGGGTGGTGGTGTTGGCGATTGAATTTCTCTGTTCTGCCTTTTTCTCCTTCAATTTATTGTTCGCGGCCTGAATTTGTTGTTATGGTTAAAATCCTCTAAGTTATTATTGTGTATTGTTTATCGCCCACCTAAAGTCGGTTTTGTTCCTTACTTGGAGAATATTTTCTTGAACTTCAGCCCGACTTATAAAAACATTATTATCCTCGGAGATTTTAATGCGGATATGTTTTGAGACAGTTTTGATGGTACCTATCTGAGAAATTTCTTTTATTGTAAAAACCTTCATTTACGTAGTCCCAACTGATACAACTCACCATCCACCAAAAAGCCACACTCGACTTGATCTCTGTGTAGTCGACGACCTTGAGAAAGTTTCCTCTCATTCTCAATCCCCTGTCCCCTTCCTCTCTGCTCATGATCAAATACACATTTCATAAAAGTTCAATTTCTCCCACCCTTCACCATCTCCTTTTATTTACCGAGACTTCAGAAACTTTGATATTGCAAGTTTTCTAGAGGACCTCTTGGTTTTGGACTGGTCAGATGTTTTTAGCTCAATATCAATTGACTCCAAAATACATATTTTTAATTCTTGCCTTATGCAATGCATCAATCAATCAATCAATGCCCCCAAACGATGCTGTAACCCCAAGCGTCCTCCAGCCCAGTGGTTAACCAATGATATTAGACAGCGTATAAAGGAAAGAAACAGTCTTCGCCGTGCCTTCATTTGTACGAAAAATCAAGTCATTTAAGAAATATTTAAAAATACCACGTTCAAATGTTGGTTACCGAATCAAACTCTCCACTTCTCTAGTACCTTCTCACGTCTCACTGAGCCCAATAAGATATAGCGTGAAATAAAGCATCTCGGCCTTGTTTTACAGACAGACAATTCCATTGCACCAAATTTGACAGTTGAACAGCTAAATAATTATTTTATTTCATCCTCTATTACTTCGTCCGATAACAGTTTTACCCCATCTCTATTACTTCCATCGATCCTTTCACGCCCTTCAACGATGATAGACAGCTTTTACTTCCAATACATCACTCCTGATATTTTAAAGAAATTCCTATTTCACTCAAAATCTAATGCCATGAGTATTGATAGTACTGCCATTGACTTTATAAAAAAATCGCTCCCTGAAACATTTCCGGTCATTCTAGATATCTTCAATCACTCATTATCGTCCTCTGAGTACCCCATTATTTGGAAATCATCATTAGTTTGACCTATAAAAAACGGTGAAAAACCCCTTCTTCCCCTGCTGACTATCGCCCCATCTCAATTCTATGCGGAATTGCTAAAGCCTTAGAACGTATCGTTTGCCAACAAGTTACTGACTATCTCTCTCTTAAAAATAAATTCGATTTTTTTCAATCAAGCTTTCGTAAAGGTTTTAGCACGCAGTCCGTCTTGCTGAAAGTAAAAGATGACATCCGTTATGCTATTGATAAAAGAATGGTTACTATTCTAGTGTTATTCGATTTTAGTAAAGCGTTTGACAGGGTGAACCATTCTATCCTTCTTCAAAACACGAAAACACTAAATTTGCTCTGCGTTAAATTGGTTTCACTCGTATTTGGATGGCCGTCGTCAAGTTGTTAAGGACTCAAATGGAAATTTATCTCGGTGGGTCTCAGGTTTACACGGTGTTCCCCAGGGCTCTGTCCTTGGCCCGCTTTTTTTTCTTTGTGTATTATCGATCTTCCCAAATGCATAAAACACTATAAATATTTGTTGTATGCTGACGACCTCCAAATTTACTACCACTGTCGCCCTTGCGAGATTAAAGAAACTATCACAAACGTTAATGAAAATGTAGCGGCCATTTATGAGTGGGCCAATAAAAACTTCTTTGCCCTAAATTGCCGCAAAACTAAAGCAATCATAATAGGTAACTCAAGATTATTAAATAAAAGTAACCTTTACACTATTCTGAACGTCAAAGTTGATGACACCATCATTCCATACTCAAACACTGTTCGAAATTTAGGTGTCACATTTAGTAGCAACCTATCATGGAATAATCATATTAATTACATCACTAATAGAATCAACATGACGTTATATAAACTTAAAGTCAACAAACGTCTTCTCCCAATTAATACCAGGAAGCTACTTGTAGCCTCACATATATTTCCTTGTCTTGATTACTGTTGTCTTGTTTACAACGACCTCTCCGAAGAATTTAATATAAAGTTCCAGCGACATTTAAATTCATGTATCCGATTCATCTTCAATATCCGTAAAGATGAACATCTATCTCCCTACTGAGAAAAATTAAGTTGGCTCAACACCAATTCCCGGCAGAAATATTTCCTTGGAATATTTTTATTCACTACCTTAAAATATAAAGAACCCGGGTATATTTTGGACATTTTGGCGGAAAGACTGTCCCAAAGAGACAGCTACGAGAATAGATCCTGGTAACCTGTATTTTCCCAGTCACCGTACAACCACTTACCAAAAATCGTTTGTTGTCATGGAATCAAAACGTTGAAATTCCTTGCCTGGTAATATAAAATGTTCTTCTTCATTGTATACTTTTAAAATGAAACTCTTTAACTACTTACAACATACTATTTAATATCCGTCCATCCTACTCTCAGTTCCAGAAATTTTTCATGATATATTAATCGTTATATCAAACTCTTTGGATTTGAATATTTTACCCTCATAAATCGATCCAAATATTATATAATGTACTCATATGCTATTTTTTCTATGTATTTATATATAACAATTGTAAAGTTTCTGTATTTTCATATATATTATAATTTGTTTTGTTTCCGCCATCAGTACTGAGATGCGAGTACATATACACCAATTATGTACCGCACTTGTTTCTATGTTTAATAGGACCTAGTCCCGGAACAATAAACTTAATTCATTCATTCATTCCCTCCCTCTCTCTATCTACATCAGGGGCGAGCAACTCATGGCTCGTGAGGCACATGTAGCTTCAGCGTGCTATATTTTGTCATATCGTGAAGCTCTTTTGATTTAAATTCAAAAAGAAATTAAGTCCAAAATAATTTATTTAGGTAGAAACGAAAAATAACAAGCAAGGATAACAATGATGAAAAAATAGATGGAAAGTTGAAATTGCATTTCTATGTTTAATAAATGTTCATTTCTGTGGATCATTAAAAGTATGCTTTCCTTCGAGTGGTTTTTTCCTGAGTTTGAGTCCTCCCCCTGATCTACATACTTCCTGTGAAAGTTTTTATCCGCATGTTTTAGATCCTATGAATCCTCGCGGCAGAAAATGGAACTACGAAACAAAAAACTGATTATGTAAGACCTCTCCAGTCGCGCTCATTCCGTCACGTTCATCGGAAGAACAATGACGATTTTTTTCTGTTTTGTGTCACCTCCTTGAATATAAATTACTATATTTTGTCGGTATTGGAGAACTCTTAGTAGATTCTCCATTGTGACCTCATGAAAAGAGAATTTTAGCAAGTGTGGGAATACGGACATGCATAAATGTCAGATAAAAACCGTTGTTATATAATATAAAATGAAAGTTTTTAGTAAAGAGCCTTTGGAGGAATTAGTTTTTTTCCATTCTAAATTCGCGTTTAATCTTTTCGTTTAGACTAACTAGAAATATAATGGCATTGCAAAAACTTCTTACTAATACCCAGAACTTTGAGTCGAAATAATAAAATTTAACGTGCATACTTCTAAAACCAGATGTAGTAGACATACTTTCCGGTTGCATAATATTTAAAATATATCGGCCTTAATATCAAACAAGTATAGTACCATCAATGAGTATGGATAACATTAGCGCGTTTTCTATTTTTCATGCAATTATTCTGCCACATATTTGGTCAATAGAGCTTCGTTTGTTCTATAAAGGAGGTAGCACGTGAAGGTGAAGCTAACGTTTATATGAGAGAGGTTTCATAGCTGGGTCAGCGTAGTACTGCACATCATCACTCAACGTAAACATATTTTACATAAATATATATTTTTTCGATAATTGATAATTTCAAAATGACATTCGAGTTTAGAACTCAATCAATTTTGTAATGAAATTTTTGACGTTTTCCTATTTTCCAACGTAAAGGATTCGAAACTCAAACTTTTCAAGAATAATTGGCATCAATATTGAAATGTACACTCAACGTATCAGCTTTTTTTTATAACTTAATGTTTACGTTAAAGTTCACCTAAATTATCAATTCTTTTTCACTTACAAATCTCCCTGTGTGCACGGAACGAAAATTAATGTAGTCTATTTCTTCGTCGTAGCTAATCGACTTCCTTTCATTTACCTAGGAACTATGTTCTGTATGCACAAAAAAGGAAATTAAACGTATTTCCGTATTTGTAGTAGATCTTGTTTACTTCAGTTGCTATGAAGATTGTTTTCGTTGAAAACTTTTAATAAAACCGCGTAAGAAATTTTTTAAGTTCAAAATAAATTACGAATTTTTTGTTTTATTTTTCTTAAACTTTTCAAGAATAATATGGAAATGTACGCTCATATTTTCTCCTCTCCATCTTTTACGCATTCGGAGATGTTTAAAAAAATCTAAAAAATTTCTCAATCGGAACTTTCATACTTTTCAATACTCGGTCTAAGTAAAAATAAATAGCATAAGTAGCGAAATCTATCCTCCAAGTTTCAGCTCTCTATCGTTTACGTTTTCGTCACAGTTTCAGTTTAAGCAAGTGCACAGAAAAACGGTAAATTGGAGATATACGCGCATGTTTTTAAACGCGCTTAAAATATGAAATACAGAGATGTTCGTAAATGAATATACCAAAAATAAAATTGAATAACTTTTTAAGTTAAAGAGATAACAGCAAAATTATAACTAAAATACTTACTGACGGCTTTTAAGTTTTGGCTGTAATATTATTATTATTGCTACTTACCTTACTTTTTATTGTTTTTCATGCTGACAATGTTGTCTTCATTTTAATCTTATTCTTTTAAGAGCAAACTACGACCGGAAATTCGTACCTAAGAATGCTAAAAGAGTTTCTTATCCCACAATTGCAAGAAACTCCCGACCTATCACAATGGGCCATTTTCCAGAAGGATGGAGCTCATTCGCAGTCTGCACAAAATGTTGTAACATTTTTAAACGACACCATTCCTGAGCGTTGGATTGGTAGATGAAGAACTACAAATTGGCCCGCTTCTTCCACCGATTTAACCCTTTTGAAGGTTTTTGAAAATAAAGTCTACCATGAAAACCAAAAGATCTTGAGAAACTAAAACATTGAATCTTTGATGCTGTCTCATCAACTCCTACAGTTACTGGAAAATGTTTTTCTAGAATTTGAACGCAGAATTAGACTAATGATGAAATATATGTAGAAATTTTATATCTCAATTAAACAAAACTTACAAGCCTTCAGAAGATTTTAAAATTTAATTTTGTTATCTCAAATAGTAAAAAATTATTCGCCTTTCTTTTTGGGGTAATCATTTTGGAATATATAAATGTAAAAAAGCAACTAACAAGGAAAATATCCCATTAAAGCTTACCCAACGTTGTAGAGGTAATCGAAAACAGAAGGAGAAGAGAATGTTGGAAAACCGCCTTTCTTGTATGTTTGTCTTGAATGATTGATACACCTGCAATGAAACAAATTACACATATTATAGAAAGAATGCTCATATATGCTCGCATAGTCACCGTTTAATTTCGCAAAAATCATTCAACGCCTAAAAATTCTCAATTATTTATTTTTGAATTCATGCTGTTCACAGATACGTTGTTTGGTGATCAACTTTGTGAAATTAAAGGTAATTTCTACCATCAACGGTGGAGTACTCATGAGTTTACAAATGCTTCTTTCAAATTTGGCAAAGATTTTACTAAAACCATACGATCCATTGCTAAAGGAATATATTTTAATCCTATATCAGCATTTTCCTAATTAGCTTTTATAATTCACGGACAGGACTCGGAGAACCTCACTTTAAAGAAGCTTAAAAAATCGGAACTTTCTCCTTAGAGCTAAGTAGACGTTAAATTAATGTTCTCCCGGAAATTTCTCTAAAATCGTTAACATTGTGATAAAAGATACACCACGCAAAATGTATTCATTAATTAATTCTAAAACTTCTTTTGGAAAATTTTCATTTTATATTAAATAAGTACAAGTTTCGTGAAAGCATGCTATTCATAAGTTCGTAAGGACTATTAAGGAACGAAGGCCGATAAGGAAACCATGTAGGGCATTATAAAACGATCCGAAGAGTATCTTTCGCGAGGCGATAACTTCAATATTCCTCTAATAATAGTGGAAAAAAGAGGATAGATTTCCCCGCTAGCTGCGAAATAAAACCCCGTGGAAAGGAAGCAATCGCCGCTCCCCTTTCCTTATATCCTCAGAGGCCGTCATTCTCCCTGCCTCCGGGCGAGGCTAAAGCGCGCCTTCTTCCGATCCTTCCCCAGCCACGCCATATAAGCGATTTACGGCAACACCTCGTGTTGAACGAGCCTCCATGGGTAAAACAATTCCCTGCAGCTTAATCCCTTGTAACAGGCAACAGAAGGAAGGTGCGGAAAGAAGCTACAAACAAAGAAAAAGTGCACAATTTCCTTTCCCGTAAAAACCTCATTACAGACCATTCCATCTTGTAACTCCCTTCATCACCCTCTCTCTCTCTCACTATCACTTCTCCCTCCTCTTTCTCTCTCTCTCTCGCAATCGCTCTCCTCGTCCACCTTTCTTTCTCCTCTTCTCCCTGATTCTGATTTACTCTTTCCTCTTCTTCCTTATTTTGTTCCTCTCCTTCCTGCCTTCAGCCACTCTTCCTTCCACTCCGTTCCCGATACTTATTCACTAAATACTCCATCGTCGCTTTTCTCCCGTTTATCCTCATTTTATCGACCTCCATATTCTTTAAAAGTACGACCCTAATTTTGTTGAAAAGATGGTATGGGGATGGGTATGTCGCCATCTTGAATCTTGCCGTGGATACACGCGCACTCTATCATTACTTTTATGACTCAAGAGTGTCTGGAAAGCGGGAGAAAAACTGTCTCGACCGGGAATCAAACCCGGGTCTTTCACTTATCAGACGGATATTCTACCACCGAACTACTTACGCAGCCTAATTCTCCTGTTTCACCAGCGTAATATTATTCGTGAGGCAAGGGAAAACGCGGGTTCGATCCCAGGCCAAGGTATTATTTTTCTCCTACTTTCCAGAAACTCATATATTCAAGCATACGTCTGCAAGCAAAAATTTTAACAAAGACACTTTTCTTCATTTTTGCTTATGTTACTGTCAGAGAACCTTTATGAGACTGATAAACATATACATACCCACATCTCCATTTAATCTCCATCTCGCTCCTTTCCTCCACTCATTCGTTTTCAAAATAGTTCTCATTAACTTTTCCTCGCTGCCAATTCTACTGCACATTTTATCTAACCATTTGACACCTCACCAGGATTTGTTCTGATATCGGTCAATCTCCCAACATATCTTCTTATTTTCTAACCTCGCTTTCCTTCCACGAGAACCCTTTTCGAACCCCGTCGTCCTTATTCAGCTTCCTTTCCTCATCGCTTTCTTCCTCTCCGTCTTTTTACCACAATTCATTACTTTACCATTTCTCTCTCTTCCTTCCCTATCCCCTCTCTAACCTCCTTGCTTCTCCCGCAATCATTCTTTTTCGCCATTCTCTTTTATTTTCCTCTATAACTCCCATGCTTTTGAATTCGACAAACTTTTTAAGCTAACGCACAAAAACGCGAAAAACTCGTCAGAAGAGAGAGAAAGAGGGGGGAAATGGATGAAGACGAAGTAGCACAGAAGAACAAGAGAAGTTGGGAGGAAGCGATTTAGGGGTTGGCTGGGCTCTTTAATGAAGCCGCCCCACGCACACACGTACCCCGCCATGTACTACACTCTCCTCCCCTAAGTTCACCCCCTGTCTCTCCCTGCAAGGTAGCTCAGCGCTTTTCAGGCAACCCTACCACGCACGCTCTCTATCCCACCCTGCGAAATGCACGCGACGAAGCCCCCGCCCACCAAACCGCCCCCTCCCACCCTACCCTCCTTGCCGCTCAGGAGCTTTAGCATCCCTCTCTCCGTTCAAGGAAGCCGCCGACTGAGGGGAGGGGGACAAAAGAACGCAGCGCCGCTGGGTTGAGGGGCGGCGGGCGGGAAAGTTAGGGGTTGGGAAGTCCTTTGTGGGGCGATAGAGGGTGCCCCGAGCGTCGTTGGGAAGGGAAGAAGAGAGGAAAATGGAGGAGAAGGGAAGTCGGGAGGAGGAGAGGCGAGGATTTTTAGGGGGAAGGGTGGAAGAGGAGTAGCTGAGGGAATTTCGGAGGGGAGCATAAAAGGAGGAGGGAGATAGGGAGAGAGGGAGAGGGGGGAAAAGAGGGTTATACGACGCGCCGCAGCGTCGACTTCGTGTGTATAACGTGTGCGAGTCTCTACTCTCGGGGCGTCTGGGGACTTGTCGTTGAGCCGAGCCGTGTTTCACTTCCCTTCCCGACCAAAAACCCAAACCCTCCCTTGCCTCACTCCCTCTTTCTCTCCCTCTTTTCCTTCCTTCCCGCCCCCGTTTCTTCTCCACCCCTGACTTCCTCTCTCTCTTCCTCTTTATCTTTCCTTCCTTTTCTTCCTCCGGCCTAGCCACTCCCCCCCTTGCCATATAGTCCGAAGGTTCCCATCCGTTTTCCTATCTCCCTTTCGAAGGGTCGGCGGCTGGGCTCCGTGCCCTTCTCCCTTTCACTCAACTTCGTATGTTTTTTTCGCCCCCGATGGCTGAACTCCGGAAGGCATCTTTCCTCCGAACTACTATATAGAGACGCTCTTTACGGGTGACGCGTGTAGTGCCATGAAAAAAATGAACCCCCTCGATTTCCGCGCGCGATTCGAGAGAAAAAACGCGCGGAGAGAGGAAGAGGGAGATTTTTGCCGCGGCGATGATTGGATGGATTAGGGATTGCTGTTTTTCCTCGAAATCGCTTCTTTAATTTCTGCTCCAACTCGCGGGAGATTTTTTTTCGGTAACGCTAGAGTAGTTGGACAAGACTTTTAAGGTAAAATGAGAGTGCAAATTCACATTAAAATTACTGTCCGTTCAACAAGAGGCTATCGAGCTCGTCTTATGGCTGAAAATATACAAGAACAAGCAATTTAAAAATAAAAATAAAATAATAATAACAAATAAAAATGTGACTATTGGAGATACTGTCCGTTGTATATAAATCATTCTAAATCTTTTTTTTTTAAACCGAAAGCCTTTTATCAAATCGTAACCTTCAGTGTCTTTTTGCATTCTGTTAGGATGCTCAATTCCTTATCACAGGATTGCGTTACTAGCGAGTGTTATTAAACGTAAATACTATTAGAAAAATCCAATACGTGTTGAATTAGTATTAATATTAATCGATTGAATTATTAAATCTTAAATCGGAGTTTAAAGATGATGTTCATTTCAAATACCTTATACTTTTTAGAACGTTATGTTTTAACTCTCTATTTAAATCTTAACTAAACACGTCACTTGTTTTTTCCTCACGCGTCAAAGACTTAATGCAGTGTATTTTCATATAAAAAACCGTAAAGAAGAACTCCCTCCGTCTCCCAATATTTTTTAAATCGGAAACTAATTGCTTAAGTAATAGTTCCTCGGCATAATCCGATTCGACATTTCTGCCATTGCTATCTTCAGGTTCACTTGTTGTTGGTTTTCTTTTTCTATATTTTTTCTTCTTCTGTCACGATATTATGTGCTTTCCATGACTTTTCGAATAACTCTAACTCGCTGACCCGTAATCAGAGACGACTGCAGCGATAGAAAGCGAACTGCGAGGAATAAAGCGATGAATTTGCGAAGGAAAAATAAAAATGACGCCGAGATGAAAGATTCCAGAAGTTCCGCTTCATTTCGTCCATTGGCTGAGTTCATTTTCCTTCCGTCAACGACATCCAGTTACGGTTGAAGGCGTTTATGGATCAAGCGTGTCAACAAACGATCGTTGCCAGGTGACACGAAATAATAAGGTCCCTCTGGAGGTGCGAAGTGAGATACGAGTTTAATGAACGCTGGTTCAATCCGTCCAAAGAATGGGGCACTTTTTTGAAGAGTATTAACGCGCGCCAAGATAAATTAGTTTTCCAAGAATGAAAACAAACCTAAAAACTTCATTAAGTTCATGAGGTTCAAAAATAAAATTCTAGCTCGCTTAAAACACGCTTTAATCACTATAGTTCTAAAGAAGGAAGTCCTTCGTAATTACACATTTATCTTCTGTAAAGGAAAATAATCTTTTTTAGTATTATGCTGTTTCTTAAACTCTGCACTATATATAAAATCATTCGCACTAAATTGCGACGAACATATTATTTAGCCGAACATGGCTGTATTAACTATACTATTTAATTCAATAAAAAGTACGAATGTTAATTTTTGAGGAAAATCTTTTTTTATGTTTCCAGAAACAGATTTTTAATTATTTCGATTACAAAGTAACATGAGAGATAATTTGGCTGAAAGATTATAACTATACTCCCATAGTTGAAGGAGTGCTACTTAAAAAAAACTCGAATATAAGCTCAGTAAGTAGATCAAAAATTAACTTTTAAATTAAATTAAAGTACCTATATTGGAAACTCCTCTACAAATGTATATGTAAACAAACCTTTTTTCCGTTGCAGTTTGAATAGCCCCAGCCAGCAATGCGGGTTCTTATCCTTCCGCAGGAAGTAAATGCGACACATATGCTTGTATTCGATTGAAAGCAATATGCTGTAGTTCGTCTCATTTATACGCATTATAATTACAATAACTACTATCATTCAAAAAGTATCCTAATAGTTACGAAATGGAGGTGGAAATAGGTAAATGTGTGGATATTTTTGGTCGAGGCATCGCTATCACCCCAGTTCAAAACATTCTTGTTAAATATTTAGCTTTCTCACTTGTTCCTCGGTAAATTTTATTTGAAATTAGGTCTAAATTAAACAAAATTCTCTACATAGACAGGGCCGTCCCTATCGTAAGTTAGCGCGCTCCGACGTCACGGCAGGGAAAGCCAAAGATTAATTTGGTGGTTAAAAGAGGTAAAGAGCACCCTGCACAGGCCGATTTGCTCCGTATCCTTTCGAAGGGGTCTCCGGGCATAGTACACATTTCTATATTAAGCATTGGAATATGGAGACAATGAAAAGAATTATCGTGGTTAATATTTTAAAATAAAAGTTGTTAAGTCAATAATATCAACCAGCTTTCTGTAATTGACCGGTCAGTTATACTTATTATTAATAAAATAACTGTAATATTTTTATCATAATACAAATGTTTGTGAATGTAAATCATTTAAAAGGATATGTAACAATGTAACAAAAAGAATAAATTATTTTATAAAACATTACGTCGAGAGGTATTTAAATTAATCCAATTCTGTAACATACGAATTATAAGGCATCCTATCAATACTTTACATTAACTCAATGAACTCATCACTTCTCGATTCTATAAATAAGAGGCGAACTTCTAAAAAAATAACCTAGGTGACGGTCTATACATTTTTTTCCTATGGTAGTGACTTATACGATTTCTCATAAATTGATAATTTTTTTGGACGTGCACGTTTAGCTAATTTCTCAAAAACGAGTAGTATAATAACAAAGATGCTTTAGCGACTGCCATGTTTTAAAATTGATTCGTTAAATTTTTGGAAAGCTGTTATCAATGTAATTTACAAAAAACTTCCGACCGTGACAGGATTCGAACCTGCAATCTTCGGATCCGAAGTCCGACGCCTTATCCGTTAGGCCACACGGCCACATGGATCGAACTCGGCTTATAGTTCACTAGATGAAAACTTCACCCGAAACAGTTTGAAGTATACTTTTAAACTATTTTGATTTTTGTATTACATAATTAATTTCCTTTTGAATATTCGCAATTTTCAAACACATCTTGGGCATGTAAGGACGTGTACCTTAAAAGTAAAGGCGTGCATCTTCTGGCGCACAAGAGGGAGTTTGTTAGCACGCAACAGAAATAACTTGTGTTAAACAAAGACTAAATATTTTTCCATTTCTGATTCAATATAAAGGACAATTTCCAGTGAGATTGCATTATGCTGGTAAAATAACCATCAATGATCTGGAACGAGCCTTTTTATCTGAAAACTTGAATATTATTTAACCGATTTAATGTTTTATGGGCTCTAAATCAGAGAATAAATAATCATAGTCAAACCATTAAATTATTCCTTTTTGGATTCCTTTGAATTGGCACGTAAGTTATAAAAGGAAAGCCAATTGTTCTAATTTTGGCACGCAAGCGAATCAAGGTTTGCCATCCGTTTTATAGGTCAACGGCTAATCATCAAGATTTATTTATTTATTTATTTAAAAAACATTGCAATTTGGCCAGCCGGCCAGGTGGCAAGAAAAACATAATATATAATTCTAAAATTCCAATTTTACAAATAAAGTGCTCATAAATTATATTAGAAAAATTAAAAAATATTTAACAATATACAATTTCAAACTAATTACAATCAGTGCCTAGAGTGCGGATTTTCGTGGGTTCATGAAAGGCCTTCTCGGCTACCGTAGCGGTCACGGAGCCCACGAAGTCCCCACCGTACTTCACCCTTCCAAGCAATCCCCTACTTTTCCTGCACTTAGGCACAGTTACATAGATATTGATGTTACTAATATTCCTCCTCACAGTTCGTCTTATTTTTACCATGCATATATGAACTAACTCTACGTTTAAAATGTTTCGCGTCCTTAGGTAAGGGCTTGAAGAGCACTTCAGGTAATTTGTTCCACTGGCTGATTCCCCTGTTTAGAAACGAATACTTTGCTGTATTTGTCTTCTACGGCCTAAGTTTAATTTTAAATTCATGGCTATTTTTCCTTAAAAAATTCGGCACCTGCATTCTACTTCTTAAGTCTTCCCATGCTTCATTATTGCTGTATGCCTGATACAGTCCCCCTAATCTTTTAATTTGTCTCCTGTTTTCTAATGATTCCCAATCCAGAATTTTCAACATTTCTGTGACGCTGTCTTCCTTTTTAAACCTACCTAGCACATATCTCGCAGCATTCCTCTGGACTTTCTCTATTTTCCTTTTTTGACATATCCCATGCGGATCCCATACATTCGTCGCGTATTCTAATATTGGTCTGACTATAGTTTTGTACGCCTTTTCCTTCGCAGCCCTACTACTTCCTTTAAGATTACGCATAACATAATGTAGGTTTTTATATGCTTTTCCTATAATACTGTCAATATGCCTATCCCATCCTAGATCTTTTGCTACGTGGACGCCTAAATACTTGCAGCAATCATATTTTGTTACCATTTCGCCGTGTAGGTTGTATCTGCGCTCACTTATTAGTCTTTTGTTCGAGAACGTAACGTGTTTGCTTTTTTTAATATTTACGCTCATTTTGTTTATCCTAATCCAAGCTTCTATCTTTTCGATATCCTCTTGTAAAATTTCCCGGTCTTCCTCACTTTTTATTTTCCTATATATAATACAATCATCCGCAAATAGACGAATCCTTGAATTAATGTTATTCGGAAGGTCGTTAACATAAATAAGAAATTGTAACGGACCTAAAACGCTTCCTTGGGGCACCCCTGATGTGATATTCACAAAATCTGACAAACTTGTACCTATTCTAACCCTTTGAGCCCTACCAATAAGGAAATTTTTAACCCATGAGATCATTCTCTTATCTATGCTTAACTTACATAATTTAGCTAGAAGAATGTCATAAGAGACAGTATCAAATGCTTTTGCAAAATCTATTACAATCCCATCCACCTCTTCCCCTTTATCAATTGTGTCTGCAATATCCTGAACTAGTCCTAGTAACTGAGTATCACAAGAGTAGCCTTTTCTAAACCCATGCTGATTTTTACATAGCCAATTATTTACTTCCCAAAAGTTGCGCAAGTAGTCAGCTATTATTTTTTCCATCAGCTTGCAAACTACTGATGTTAGACTAACAGGCCTGTAACTTTCAACGTTGGTTTTGTTCCTTTCCTTATAAATAAGTACCGCAGATACGGTACTATTTCCCTAGAACCCACCTTTAATGCCTCTCCCGCAATATCATCTGGTCCCCTAGATTTGCGATCTTTTAACCACGCCACTTTTTTTTAACTTTCCACATCCCGAATCTTAATGTGTTTTGGCTCTTGCGTCAATCCAGTGTATTTATTTAACTCCATTTCCGACGAACTATCCTTTGGAACCCTCTGCACTAAAGTCTCAACATTTTCGGTTTTCCTAAACACGCTAGCATACCACCTATTGAACTCATTTGCTTTCTCTTCGTCTCCTACGATTATGTCACCGTTTGCATTTTTTATCGTAGCTGATTTCTTTATGTTTTCCCTACGTCTTCTAAGATATTTATAGAATTCACCACCGTTACTTTTATCTAAAATATTTATAAGATATTTTTCTTTCGCCCTTCTTTTTTCTTTGTTCAAGTCTTTCGTTAATTTAACATATTTACTAGAATATAAATATCCTAAATGTTTCATTTTATGCGATTTTCTTACTTTTCTTTTCAGCACTCTAATAGTTTTGTTATAATACTCAGGATCAGGATTGTCCTTCAGAATCTTTACGGGCACGTACTTCTGTAGTCCTAACAACAATAATTTCTTAAACGCTACCCACATTTCTTCTACGCTTCCCCCTTCACTTGCCCACTTTGGAAAACTTTCCGTTAAATATTGTCGAAATCCAATTCTATCGCCTCTGCTATATTGCCATACCTTAGTTTCCTGCTTCTTCTTCATTGGATTAGTAACAACCCAGTCCATTTCTAAATAAACAGCATCATAGTCACTAATACCTGCCAATGACTCCGAGCAAATAAGTGACTCATACGGCCTTAAAAGAAAGACATCGAGAATGTTACCCCCCCTGGTTGGCCGTCTTACCACCTGCGTGAATCCCCCTTCATAAATAAGGCTATTTGCCAATTTGCCCTCCCGCCCCCCGCTGATGACCCATCCCACTTTGAATGTGGCAACATCAAAATTAATAACAAAATTAGTCAAAAACATGAAGTTATGGACACACGCAGCATTCACTCAGTCCCAATCATTTTGAAGTTCAATCGCGCATTAAGAGAAGCTCATATAGTTTCATGAATTTAATTTCAATAAAGGCATTCAACCATGACGCCGCTCCTAGGCCGATTATTATCAATAATGAACATTGAAAAAATATATCAGAATTATATCTTTATGCCCACTGCCAATCAATCAACGCATCCTTAGCAGCGCATAGATCCTTCCGCAATTATCCCGTCCTATAACCGCCGTCACAGTCCCCCAGAATCAATCCGTTTGCGTCGGAAACCAATAAAAGGAGATTACCGAATTGCCCGTAAGGCATGCGAGTCTACATTCACCGCAGGAACTGCGATAAAGTATGGGGAGTGGAGCGAGAAAGCACCGGGAGCAACAATGTGAAGAGTGTCTGGGTCGTCGGGGAGACACGCGACTGCAATGCAATTGGTCCCGGAGCAGCACGTGTGCGCCGCCCCCCTCCACCCCCATACCCTTCACAGAACCCACCTAATAATCTCTCTCTCTCTTTTTCTACCACCCCCGGACTATTGCGTGTGCTTTAATTCCAACTCACCCCCAATGAGATCCCAAACCCCTCGATCTCAGATATAACATAAAAAGGTTTCCCAACAAGGCACGGGGTACGCGCGAACACACGAGCGTGGATCTGAGCGCCGCCACCCTGCGTGTTTGCCCACGGATTGCGAAGAGGGCGTCTAGATGAGGGCGGCAGCTCGGAAATGGATCGAGACCGATGGTTTCTCCTTGCGAATCCTTTGGGAGGCTCGCGGAGCCTAGAGATGTCGAAGAGGGTGGATGTGTAAGGGGGAAGAGGGCGGTTAGGGTTCGATAAGGGTGGTTCTCTCGGAGGGAGCGCCGGGGACCTCGCACGGGAATCAGAGTTTCAAGACAGATGCAACGAGATTCACACTGCTGGTATCTTGTGGAACTTTAAAGGCGAACTAATGTAAGGTAAATAGGTTGTAATTACAAGCGCGAATGTACATCCTTGATTTACCCGAATATCTGCTATATAGTCGTTAAACTGTAGCGATAGGTTGGCGGATAATTTTAATAACCAAGGAAAGATTCTCAATTTTTACAACAAATGCTTAGATGAACACGCCATGTAGCAACAAACTGCACCGCTTGATCTATTCAGTTACATGTAACTTGTTCGATATTAATACACAACTATCGATCTCCGTAAGAATATTTATTTTTGACGATTCTGCAGTTGGAGAGAATCGATACATAATCAACGATTATTTTATCATGTGTTAGTCCGCATTTCAATTTAAATTTCTATTATAGACAATATTGTTTTTTTCCGGAATGAAAAACAAATTACTCTGTTTAGCGGAGATAAAAAGGGTTTCTGATCTCCTAAAAGCAAAGATTTGGCTATATTCCTTGGAAATTCACTGAAGTATCAGGAACAATTAATAACCTACCAAATATAAAAAAGTTCTTTAAGGACTCTCAATCACTATCTTGTGCAAAATATGACGCAAAGCAAGCGTATGACAAAAATCACAGCTGCCTTTGGTTTTTCAGTAAGGTTCTGAATAAATACAGACTAGTTTTAAAAATAACTTGCTAAAATGAGGGTGTTCTTAAATGTGATGAAAAAGCATAGCTAGCTATTGTAAGCAGATTTTAAAATTCCTTACCGCTTTGAATATAAAAAACGAACAATGTAATCATTATGGTAGGGTTGAAATAAAATTAACTGATATTCCAAACGGAAGCGCGATACCATAATTTGAGATAGGCGTGACAAACATAGACAAACAGGTTGTTAGCAAGGTCTTCCTGTAAAATCGACTCCTCTTCGTACACTGGATTAACTTGCCAAATACGGATGGTTTAGCGTGCATGCGCAGGTGCTTTGATTCAATAGGTCGCAGGGCTAGAGATTTATGGCTTAGAAGCGCCTCTCACATAGGCTGATAATCAGCATCCCTTGCCATTGTTGACCTTTCTGAATATCCAGAGGAAAATATTCAAATAAAAAATCGGTTTGGGAAACCTTATTTCTTATAGTTTTCCGTGGTCGGTCTCGTCATAATCTTATACAAAGCAACAAAATCACGTTTTCCTTCACCTAAAATAATCAGTTGGCTTTAGAATAATGAAGCATAATCATTGCTTCCTGAGCGTTAAATAAATTACCGGACGATTATTTTCCGGATTAATAGCATACTTAAATCAGGAAAGTGTTTGTAATGGGGAGGGGCAGACCCCCCTTTATAAGTCCTCGACCTCCCTTGCCCCCCGCTGAATACCACATTTAAAAGTATGAATTAATAATGTATTTTATGTCTATGCTCTAAATGAAAATTTATCTTTCATTTGTGTGATAAATGCAGTGAAAGTTAGTTGAAACATTTGTTTTTGTATCATTAATTTCATTGCATTTTTTATTTTGATGCTCCCCTTCATGCATTTGACAGTCACGCTTTGCCCTCCCCCTCCCTCCGTCACGCAGTTGGGAGTTGCCTCCAAGTTAAATTGTAAAGAATTATATTATAATGATTTAATGTGTGCACGAGATTTTTCGAAGCGTAAATTCTGTTTATATCCAAAGAAAAATTAAACAAAATTTTAAAAGGATTTCATTCGTAGCCCCCTTAGTTTTAAGTTTATTTTAAATATTAACTCGCTATTCTAATTCTGATCTTTTATGAAGCGATACGTCAAATTTAATGTAGACGGGATACGGGCACATTTATAAAGGAAATGTTTTTTCACATATACAATGTCTCATTTGCTTATCGTTATCGCTGGTCCGACAGTAAGCTGCTTATATCATCCGTTTTCTGTGATTGTTCTAAACCGCCAACATGTGAATGTTTGTGATTGAAGGAGATTAGGAGATTTTCCGGTTTTTGTCGTTAGTAATCCGCCCCGAGCCCGGATCATATTAGAATACTATGCTAAAACTCCTTTGTATATAAACATATTTTTTTTAAATTGCCCAATCCTTAAAAAGTCTCTAGAGATGATCACATGTATTATAAGATGTTAGCCACTATATCATCACCCAACCAACATATTTTCTCTTTAATTTAATCCCTTTGCTTTATGCAACTATTCCGTTTTCGGCAGTTTCCCAAATACTTATTGTGCGGGTTTGGAAAAAATGAGGACGTTTACGACGATTACGGCGGCAAAGAAATGCGCTAGCGGTGCAGTGGTTATCTCTCGCTTATAAGTTCTTGGCAGGTTGTATTTGGGAGTAATATTGACAGCTCACATCCATGATAACACGCAAATACGACGCGCATTTTCATTCTCGCGTCATACCGGATTTATGACGCAAGAGCAAATGTTGAGATAGTATTCGTAAACAAGGGAAGTGATACTCTCCCTTCCGATATATCAACTTTATCAGTTTTGCGGACATAATCCAAAATCGAGCAATGAAAGACCCTTCTAAAGATTAAAAGGTATAGCCAGATTATGGAGTCATTAAAGTAAACGCATAAATTTCACTAAAAATAAAGGAAAACTTATTGGAGTTTCTCCGTAAAGTAACGTGAAACTATGGGCATGTGATTTAAAATTTACTTCGTATTTAGAAAATAAAGGCTATTTATTAAAATTAACATAATATAATATTCACTGTTTTTAAGCTACCAGTGTAATAGTCAGCCAAAACATGACGGGTGGGCATGGATTAAATATTCAATTGACTTTGAAAAAGTTCAAGATGTAGATCTCAGCTAAGCGTTAATTCTAATAGCAACTTATGTCCAAGGCTCATAGTCATCATTTAATGAACCTTACAAAACAATTTTTAATTACTGCCTGTCAGAAATTACTGGTAGGAATGAAGGATTTCGTACAAATGAAAAGGTGTTTATCATCGACATAGTAAATCCCTATACTATAAATTTATGCTGGTTATTTACAAATATAGTTTGATAGTTGGTCTATCGATGGTGGGAAAGAGCAATTATTGTGGAGCTCAAACGTAGCAATAATGCATAAAGTAGTCATGGTAACAGTAATTTTTCTTGATTAAATCGTAGGAAATTTCCTTTATTTTCGGATTTGTAATCAATATGGTGGTAATTTGGAACTCGTTTAACTCTTTCTGAAGAAGATAAAAGATAATTTTTCCCGCATTCATTCACTTTGCCACGATGGTTATCATTGTTTACTCTGCAGTCTCCCATACTCTCATTCCTACCTTGCCCTCGCCACACAGTAGACTGATGGATGGATCCTATTCCGTGCTAAAAATAGTCTTCCCTTGCAGTGAAACAAATCGCCATGCTAGCCAGCTGGTTGTCTCGAGACAAAACGTAAGAAAGGAAATTCGGAGAATTGGCTGTAGCACTACTGTGCACTATGCCGATTACGGGTTTTAAGAAGCATTCACAGTAGGTAGGCATGGGTAAACACACGGCACAGTTAAAATTAAGCCTCCTTTTATTTCCCGATAACATTTGAATTTTCAATTGATGCCAAGCAAAAAAGATATTGGTGGAAACATAAGGAGCGATTGATGAGAGCTAAAACATAGAAGGGCGTATCAGGAAGCTGGATAAGGTTTAAAGAAAGGCGGCCAGATATGTATTGGGTAGGTACAGGAAAACGGATAGCGTGACGGAGATGCTAGAAATACTGGGCTGGGAGAGCTTGCAAAGGAGAAGGAAACGGAGTAGACTCTGTGGTTTTTTTTAATGTAATAAATATGGAGGCAGCATGGAGTGAGTTACACAAGGGGGTGGAAGAAACATCTTTTAAAGAGAAAAATGATCACAAATACAAATTTAAGTATAGAAACAAAAAACAAATATGAAAAAATATTCATATTTAAACAGAACTTTTGTTGACTGGAATGATTTGCCTGCTGAACTATTTGAGCCCTTCCCAAAAGAGTGTAAATGTGTTAGGAATAGATGTAAAGCTGTTTTGTGATTTTTCTGTGATTTTGTGATTCTTTTGTGATTTTTTTATTAATTCTCCTTCCTTTTTGAAACTTTTGAATTTTCTTGTTTGCAGTGATATTTCTTATGAGTAATATTTTTGTTATGTCATTACTATAGATCTTTTTATTGCTGTCTTATTGTTTGTCTTTAGGTCTCGTTGTCGGATGTGTGAGAGACCTACGAGGTTTCTTTATGTTACCACCTGGCAGATCGCCAACTTGTAGCACTAAGTTTTAAATAAAATAAATAAATATAAGGCTTCTCCTGGTCCAAAGATAAGAAAATATCTGCTATTGAGATGGAAGTTTTGGAATGTGTGACTAAATTAAGAAGAAATCTATGTGCAATATCGCATGAAATGCTCAAATGGAGGCAGGAGAAATCGTTTAAAAGAACATAACATCAGCGGAAAATAATTTAAAGCCTGTAGAGATTGTGTAAGTCACTTAATGCAATAAAATAATATCTTCCAAGAAGACAATCTTTGAGCAAAAAGTCACTAAATGTTTAAAAAGGATTGAAATTTTAGCAATGCCTAATGAGGCGACGTCAGGAGCGTGAATATTTGCTATCGCAAATTGGCACCGCTCCATTCTTTTCTGATATGCCGCAGAACACCAAAATTCAATAAAACGTTTCATTCAGTGGCCTGATAAAAACAACAGGAGCAAAAAAATTGTACCGCCGTAGTTGCAATTACCACAATCGAAAGAAATCTTTTCCTGCACGTAATATTCGAGCGGGAGATGCTTCCTTAAGAGAAATTGCCACCTGGGATCCATGTGAGGGTGCAAGAGGAAGAATAGATGGTTAATGCAGGATCGGCTAAACAGCCTGTGAGGAAGACGATCTGCAGCCTTATTATAGTGAAGAACGTTCCTTTTATTGGATGGCTTTCAGGAATTTCCGTTGGAGGTGCGCGGCTAACGAAGAAGGCTCTTAGGCAGATTCCGCCATTATTCCCTGAGGCTTGAAATCCGCACTCCATTCGTTAGATGTTTGCGTCAATATGCCGTGGACCACATTCGACAATTTTATGTAGAATGGATCGTTGCAGACCTTCATGAATTGAAGCCGCTAAAAAGGGTTAAGAAACCATCCATTGGAACAGTGAGCTCCTGGATTGTACGGGCGTGGAACTAAATTGTTGATGAGCTCCTTGTTAAAAGCCTTAAACAAGTAAGATACTTTTGGTAACGTAAGAGGTGGAAGCACATTTTCTTAAAATTGGTCACGACTCTGGTTTGCCTTCACCTTTAGGGAGAAGACAACACAAACCTAGGAAATATTGATCCTATAGATCTTTCCGTCCGTGAAAATTTCACACCTCTAGCTTCAGTTGTTTGGCTACAATGCCATTTCGAAATGTTGAATTTTCCGACTTTGAAGCTATCCAGCGGAATATCTATGAAATATCGAAAAAAACCCAGTCAGTGAAAGATTCATAAATTAATAACAGCTCTCTAATTCAAAAAGAATTTTTCAAATATCTTATAAAACAAAAAAGTTGATTGTCCACAGACGGAGAGACAGAGTGATAACTTCAGTACGTTTTTTTTCTTTTAAGATAACGTGCTAAAAATGGCATATCTAATGTACGTGATGGAACAGAAGATCACTTTGTATGGGAGGACGCTTCCGAGACAGACGACGATCTACTTACTGAGGAAGGAGATGACACTTCATCGGGAGATGATCATTCATTCATTCTAGCGTTCTGTCTTACGACAAGTCCTACCAACTCATTGATTGATTTTGACTAGAGAACATACATACATGGTGTGGTAGTTTCCCGTTGACTTCCACACCGGACACACACCTTGAAGGGAGGAGGGAAACCCGCTGTCTACTCTTTGCGAAGAGCACCAAGGGGGCCAACTGTTTAACGTCCCTTCCGAAGGACTTTTACGCGGTCTCCTCAAACCACTCAAGTAGGGGGCGACCTCCGAAAAAAATCCCACTTTCTCAGGATTCGTGCCCGGTGCTGCTTAGCGTAGCAGGCCAATGCCCTTACCACTACCACCACCAACACCCCCAGGAGATGATAGCAGTTCCGAATAATAAAAAGTTCCTTATATTTGGACTTTTTAGGTGTGGGATTTGGAAAACTCGTGTTCAGCATTCGCTGTTGTTTACAGGGGAAGGTGTGTTGGCAATATGGCACAGCTGAGTTGAAGTCAAGATACAGAAATGGAACATACATCACTCGCTTGAAGAAATTGTCAATTTTCGAGAAAATAAACGAAATAGTGTTCTTAAAGACCAGTTAATGTAGGGAAAACATACTGACGGTACTCATCACCAGACAAGGAGGGAACTCTCCATCTTATCGGCTAGCCACATATATAATCGTATATGTCATCATCATAGGTAGTCTGTCCGTAGACAGGTCGGTGATTATTCTTGGTTAAACCTGGTTCTCCATATACTCCTATTTTCCGCTGTCCTCTTTATATCTCGATAACTCTCTTCCCTTTCAAATCGTCTATCAGCTGAAACCTTTTCCTACCTCTTTCCCTTTTCCCATCTAGTTTTCCTTCTAACACGTCTTTAATCATACTCTCTCTCCTCAGGTAATGTCCAACCCAGTTAGCATTCCTCTTTCTGATAGTCTGTATAATCATTCGCTTCTCTCCTATTCTTCGTAGCACTTCATCGTTTTTCATCCTATCTGTCCATTTTATCTTCAGCATTCTCCTCCAAGTCCACATTTCAAAGCTTTCCAAGTATTTGATGTCATTTTTCCTTAGCGTCCATGTTTCTGCCCCATACAATGCTATACTCCATATATATATATATATATATATATATATATATATATATATATATATATATATATATATATATATGTGTATGTATATATGACACCAATAACTCCGCATCCTCCGAAATACCACCGGGCTTTAACTGAATACGTGTCGGAATTCTCATTAGCGACTACAATCCTCTCGACCTCAGCCTATCCCATCCTCGTCTCCTTCCGCTTATAGAGAATTTTCAAGGCAACTTTTATTCAGTGATTTTCGTCTAGACCTAGAGACAACGGTATTACACCTTCAAAGAGGCTGTGCGCCGCTTAAACTGAAAGGAAAAACAACCGAACTAAAACAGAAAGAATCACGATGCAATTCACACACAAAATAAATGTACACTTTTGATTTGAATATTATAACTTTTCAGTATTCAACTGACAATTATTTTTGTTATTTTTCAAATAATGTTTAATTTTTAAAGAGAAGTATTTCCGATCAGTTGCATCTATAAAATAACTGTATTACAATTCCTATTTTTAAACTAATGCACTTTGATATTATGAGAATGTTACTCTATATACTCAGTTACAAGGATCCAATAGTGCCTTCCAACATCAGAAAGCATTGCGTTTCATTTTAAAATGTGCTGGTCGTCTTAACTTGAGCATTGTAGTGGCTTTGGAAGAGATATTTTATTGTTCTTAGGTTATACGACTCAATAATGACAACGAATGAATTCGATGATATTTTTAACGTAACGGACTACTCATAGCTTAGTAGATTTTTAGGAACTTTCCTAAAATAATGTTGATATGACAACTAAATTCGGGATTTCATATATTTTTCCTTTTATTTTCGTACAAACCCGTTCTGACGAACTAATGCTGCAAATTCAACTGACCAGTCACTGCGAAAGGTGAGTTTCACCGTTAGAGTCGAATAAATTACTATTGAATACATACATTGAAATACGAGATATTTCGTCCACAGAAGTGACGATACAGATTACATTAGCAATGAATACTAGTAATTTTCAAATTTACGCGCACCGCTTGCTTTTTCCCCGACTGCCTTCCGCTATAAAATAAAACCAGACAAAATATTAAATCTAAAATTGACCATTCCGATTGAGTCTTGGTCCACACTCGTCTCGCATAATTGAATAATCTCCGCCTCAAGCGCTCGTTCTTCTCCCGAAAGAATGTCTTAATGCCTTAACCCGACGGATATCGGCAACGCCCCTTGTCCCTGCAAGAAAAAGATATACATTTTTTCCCTCGAACGTCACAAAACATTAGTGGCAATAGGAAAGATTGGGAAAGGGGCAGAGAACCCAGAAAAGAGAAGTTATTAATCCGGAAAAAAATCCTTTTAGGAGGAATGGAGCGCCTCTTCGAGATATTGCAAACGGAACAAATGGACCAAAAAATCCGAACGAAAGGAAGAAGAAGACGAAAAGATGGAGAACGGGACCGAAATCGTTGGGACATCTCCTCCTCCCAACCATACGCACATAAATAGATTGACCTTCGCAGGATTCGGGAACTTTTGGCTGGAGAGAATATGGCAGACTGGATGGGAAAAGGGAGGAGGCGAAGGAGAAGGAAGAGGAAATAGCGGGAACACGAGAATATCGAAAAAAGGAAGAGAGCGAGAATACGGTAAATAACAAATATGGCTGAGAGGTAAATTAAGCATTATGGTAAATCAAATGGTAATTGAGATGTTTCGGTATACTTACATTTGCTGGGTTTGAATACAGTAATCCCCCGATATACGCGAAGGATACGTTCCTGGAAAAGGCACGTATATCGAATTTTGTGTAAAAATATTTTAATCTTAAGGGATATTACCAGGTTTATAGAATTATATAATAATAACAAAGAAATAAATGAATGCATTTTTAAAGCCGTATTATCAATATTTCGCTTTTAAATCACTATAAATATATAAAAATATAGGAGGGAAGAAATATCACGCGTGGCAGAGAAACGCTGCACGCAAACTGCAGTTAAGTATATGTAAACAAATGTGTTTATTGGCTGAGAGCACTCTCGAATGCTGATTGGCTGGAGAATTTGACGCTACTTTTCATTTTTTTGCAATTTTTACTTTCGTGTTATTCGATATAAAAAATAAATATTTTATCAAGCACGTCACCTAATAACGAATCCCCGTATATTGGGGTCGCACATTTCGGAGTATTGCTGTGTATTAGTCAGGAAACCCGCACAATGTGCTGTAAAATATTGACCAAGGTTTTAAGATATGCCAGTTAACGAAAATTCAAATAAAAAATGAAATGAAATGAAAAAATTATATTGCACAGCCGCTTTAAGCTTAAGCATTTTACGAACTCTTTCTTACCTTCAGACATCAAATTGAAAGTTTCGCGCACGATTGACAGAGTATAAATCTTATTTTCAGTTGAAAAATCTTAAACGGCACGATTCACAGAGGAAAAATAATATAAAACAAGAGGGAAAAGTAAAGAATAGCGCGAAACGTACGAAGGAAAGAACGGGCACATAACGAAACATACTAAGAGATAATTAAGGAAAATTTTCGAGATTTATAGAAAGGCAAAACGAAAGGGTGAGAATTGAATCTGAAAAAAAGTACGAGAAAGACGAGTCTCGCAAGAGCGGCTTGGAAATCAAAAGGAAAAAATATCTTGACTAAGGCTATGAAAGAAAAATACTAACGCATACAAACGGAAATGGAGAACTGATCAAATGAAGAAATTCCCATTGAGTACAACACTGTGCAGAGAAAGAGAAAATAATGGCTCTCGAAAACATTATTAAAAGTAAAAAATTGTTATAATCATTGGATAGAAAAGTAAATGAGACCAAGTGATAAAAGAAAAGTTAAAAAACTAAAGGATCTAAACGATAACGGAAGACTCGAGACGAACGAATTCCACAAAAGGAAAATAGTTGAAGTGTTTTTAGCGGCATCTAATTATCGGAGTTCATCGGCCGCCGTGCAAAACGGATTGGCAATACTCTGCAGCGTGTGAAAGAGACACAGGGAAAGAGAGTTAACACGAAAAGAGACTTAATAAAGAAGGTTGAACAAGCTTTCGAGGCAGGAGGACATTTATTTCGTAGAGAAAAATTGTCCCTGTTTGCATACTCGCGAGAAAACGTGCAGAAAATCTACAAGTTCGCGCGCGAGCTCGCGGGTTTTCTACGCTGGCTCTCCTACGTGTGCGCGTGTGTGTATTTACGTGCGCCAGAAAATCGGGCGCATGTGTGAATTCTTGCGGTCTTATCTCGTGAGCGAATGCGGTTAGGTGGCGAGGATGTTTGCGGGGCGGCAGAGCGTAAGATGGCGTGAACGGAAAGTCCGAAGCGAAGGCTCGGAGAAAGAGAGAGAGAGGAAGGAGAGAGGAAGAGATAGATAGAGAGGACGGGTTGAAGTAGGATGGGAACACGGCCAAAGGGGTTTCCTTCCAAAGAAGGAATGAAACGAACTCTTGAGGAAAAAGGTCACGGAAGGGAATGGAAAGGCACGGGATATATGGCGGAGATTAGTCTTGAGAAATGAAAGGGTAGGGAACACACACTGGAGAGGGAAAGGGAGTTCAGGTTTCCAATGAAAGGAAATGCGGGATGGAATAATGGAATATCTAGTGCTTTAGTGTGTGTGCGCGCGCGCGTGTCCGATTCATCTTATCCGCGTAATAAATCCAATTCCGTGTCTTTTTCGTAAGTATTGCGCGTCATTCTGAATTATTTCATTGCATTCAGGGTGTGCGTTTACAGGCGTTCTTTACCAGCAAAGCGGTAGTAGCAGAACGCCTTTTGGGAACGTCTCGTCCGTCCGTCTGTCGTAACTTTCATCTACTAAACCGCTGGACGGATTTTCATTAAGTAGAAGTGATCTTTATTAAAATGTATTGCCCAGTTGCGATTTTGAACTGCACCCGTCAATTATAAGTTCCACTTTACATAATTACTTTAATAAACTAATAATCGTATCTCGTTTAATGGCATCCGTCAAGCAACAATTAAATACCATATTTTTCTCTTCCTAGCTCTTATATGATCTGTAAGGTATAGATTAAAAAATTAATTCGAATAGAGGACTTCATTTACCACAATAAAGTCCGCAAGACCAGATAATCACGAGTTATATATTCGGAGATACAAATTCGAGAAAATCCCGAGAAAAACATATCATATTTTGTTTACATCGATCGCTAACACGATTCTCTCAGCAACCAACAATTAAAAATCCATACTTTTCTTTCTCATGCTCATACGATCTGTGAGGTATAGATTAAAATATTTATTCGGATAAAGGATTTCATTTACCACAAAAACGTCCGCGAGACCACGTAATTAGGAGTTATAGTTTCTAAGGTTAAAATTCGAGAATCTCCCAATCTTTCGATTCCATTTTATACATATCTCTCATAAAGAACGCCTTTGAAATCTCTGTGTATTCCAGCGATGGAGTATACTTTTCCATCTTGTTGTAATTGCAAACTTGTATTAGTATAACTTATATGGCCAAAACGAGCAGTTTTATTTTATTTCTAATAAATACTTTCATTCTACCAGCGTTTATTTTTAATGTAATCTAATCACCGCTATTCGAATTTAGAACGGCATAACCTTTTACTAATCTGAATGGCTCTTATATGTTTAGCGTACCAATCAAACGGATTTATAAGAAAGAAATAACGAACTAAATGAGGAAACTAGAAAAATCCATTTGCTACTGAGAGTATTATCGACCTGCATCAGTGATTTTGTTTGCGGAACCGAAACTAAAACGTGTTTAAATAGTTACGAGCCTCACAAGAGACATCAACTAAATAACCACTTCGGAGAGATTGATAGCTTCCAGATAGAAATTACATCGTCATGCGAAATAAAATCTTCGTAACGAAAAATTAATGGACGCTAAAATTAAGAGATTTAAATGAAAATATTTCTTTCAAATAAGTTATCGACGAAAAATTGCGTACTAAAACACCGTTCAAGTGTCTAAGATGGAAATTAAACAGTCTTCGAAGCAATCAGAGTTGCGGTTACTTACCGTTGCGTTTCGTAAACCCCCGCAGGAAGTTTACGAAGCAGGATTTATTAGTCTACTGAGATTCTCAAGCAAACTGTCTCGTTAAATAAAAATAAAACACCCTTCGTTCGACCTGTGAATTAAGTTATTAATGAGGCCGATGAGGAATTGACGATTTTCAGTGATTACTCTTTTCAAATCTATTTTTATAATCCGCAAGAGATCGGAACTCGCGATAAAATATTTAGTCAATTATTTTTAAAGCTTACGAGAAAACGAACGGTAAATTTTCATCGATATTTCGCAGCAATAGGTTTCACGCAACAATGAGGTCGAATAAACAAGCCTATGGCAACGGATCCGATGTGTGTGCAAATAATAATGGACGCGTTTACTTTTTGAGGAAATCTCGGTAAATATGTTCCTGCACGCGAGCCTAACAATGCACTTGCACACAAGCGGATTCGAACCGCAAACGCTACGCAATTTCAGGGAACGACAAAGAAAAACACAGTGGAATCCATTATATAACTGTTTTAAAATTCTAACGAAAAGAACTGAAAAATAATATTTACTTATACATGTTTGAACGCAACGAAGTATGGCCGTTTTCGGTAAAATAGTCGTAAAATAACACAAAACGTACTCCTAAGGAATTTTATTACGCCGTATCATCTATTTGACATATTATCTCTTGGAAATTCGCAATACGATGATAGGAGAATTGTGTCATGGTAATAGGGAAAGATGAGCAAGAAATAAAATATTTCTAAAGGACAAAAAATAACACAATAGGTAATATGTGTAATAATAAAATAGATGAAAGGAATGAAATGTTTTGCGAAAATAGCAGAGATAAAGTTGGCTCAAAAGGAATGAAAATAAGAAGCGAGGTTACAAAAGGACAGGAAAAAGAATAAGCAAAGAATGAGGAACAGTTTATGTCTCGGAAAATGCTGTTCCCAATGACTGAGGAAAAGAGGTAAGGAAAGGGTGAGAAGAGGACGGGGAATAAAAAAAGGGAAGCAAAGAATGGAACGAGAAGAAAGCGCGAATGGAGGAGGGACGGAATAGTTTCCAGGCGAGTGGGTAAGGCGGGTTGCCTGTGCTCTAAGGCGCATGGACTCCGCAGCCGGGATTCCCAGCCTTGGCGCGTAATGGAGGGTAAGCGGATTCTCTCCGTGGCAGCGGTTGGACCTCTTTTCCCTTTCTCCTCCGCTGGACTCCAATGAGCGGGAATTCGGATCCTTCTGCCCTCCGCAATTCCTTGCACCCCCTCGTAGTAAAGAGCTCTTCTGGAAGGATCCCACGCCTCCGACCGGGTAGAACGCAATCTTCTGAAGGATTTGTGAGAGCCAGAAGGGCTGGGGTTAGCGTCGTCACACACGGCGAACATACACCAGGGTGGAAAGTATAAAGGGACTCAAGGTTAAATATTTGAAGAATATATCGATTACTTCGGTTTATTTAGTATTTTCCGGCTTATTTTGGCCACATATTGGATATAAAGTGTAAAGAAAAATTTTCGAGAATGGGAAGTCGTAAAAATTTATCCGCTCTTAAAAGTGGCACATTTCTCTTGTAATCTCTGCTAAAATCAAGATCTAGTTTTTTTGCAGGATGTCCGAAGCAATTTTGGAGATTTGAACTGAGATTTAGCCCACCTGTGCGACGGTAGAATCTTAAGACCGCGTGGCCTAATGGATAAGGCGTCGGACTTCGGATCCGAAGATTGCAGGTTCGAATCCTGTCGCGGTCGCACCAATTTTTGTACTGATATGAATTAACACAAATTCGTTACAAATCAAGTCTGTATAAATATCCACCGTAATCGGTGGTAACGTTTTTTTTATTTAATTAGATTCGCACTGCATGCATGTCGCCATAAGTAATATTTTTTGTTTTGTCAATAGGAGAGGCCATGACAAAGTCTGTCCTCCCAAATTATAAACATGATGCGCCGTTTCTTTATTTCACCCGATCATCACTGTTGCTAAAATCACTATTTTAAGGGTACAAAACGGCTTGGAATAGTACGTTGTCGTATAGGTCGTCAAATAATAGAAAATCTAAATATTTCAGTAAATTTTATAGAAAATAGACGAAGAAATTTATATAATATATATCAATATATTAAGAATCAACCATTCTTGGGAAAAATGCGACTTTCTCAAGCCTCTCCGTAGCACATAAAACACCTTCCGTAAGGCAGTATTTAAAAGAAATGTAAAACAAATTAAAAAAACAAGTCATCTATAACAATATCTTCTCTATATGTATATTATAGCTATTAAGTTCCATATCTATATCCTATTTTATCTTAAATGTAAATGTTTGCACCAAGGTCTACAATATTTGTTAGTTTTCAAGGGTGACTGTAGGTAAGAATATTTTTACCTCGAAAATATAAACAGGTGCTAGAATGAGATCATATATGATTATTACTAGATTAGGATCTAATTTGTAAAATTGGTTCATTCCAAAAAAAAGGAAAGAAGGTTACATTTTGCAATCATTTCGCTTTAAACTTAATCAAGACCTTAATGATGTTGAAGTGCAACGAAAAGTAGTTTGTATTAAATTATTCTAAAGTGACATTATTAAGAAGTGTTTCCTTTTTTCCTTGAATCGGATTGGATTCGGTATTGATGAAGATCAAATTATGCCAGCGATTCTCAACAATTAATTATTTTTCCCTCGCATAACTTTTCTATTCATGGATCAAACCGGATCTACGCATTTAAATGCGCATTTTAACATCTTCCACGTTTAGTATCCATGGAAATGCACCGTTTCGCAATAACCATTGCTGTTACGAATTCTCTTCTGACGAATTGAAAAAAAATCTGATGTGGCCACCACATGACTTTCTCCATATCTGTAATATTTCTAAAAATTCCAAATAGGTTACATAATAATAAATATTTTAAGAAAATGCGAGAAACTTTTAGAATACAAAGAACAGAAATAAACTCAACCCATAGCCTTCTGATATTGAATATAGCCATAAAGATCCAACAATTAAGAAAAGAAAAAGGAGCGTTACTAAGACGTAATTAAGCGTCAATTGTTAACAATAGTGGTCGATAGGTTGCATGGTGGTGGCAGCTAAACATATAGATATCTCTTAAACAATATATTATATGGAAAAATGTTTCCGGTTGACCGATTTTTACCAAACACTTATCAGTTCTTTTGCCTTTAACAAAAATGTCAAATATAGAATTTCGCGTTAACCCGATTAGTAGTTTTTGAGTTAGCGCACCCACAAAAAAACTGTCATACACACACACAGAGACATCATCGAGAAAATGGTCAAAACGTGTTCAAGGGATCTTAAAACATGCATTTCCGTTGAAATCTCGAAATCGATTTTTTTCATGAAAACAATACTTGCCCCTATAATACGTATATGGAGAAAGTAATAAATCGAATGGAATTAGTGACTAGCGAGCAAAAACTTTAAGTGGTGTATTCGTGAGCCATAACACTCAAACGTAGCCATGCTTCTAAAAATGTCACTCGCCTCAACAGATTAGAAATGAAAGGGCCTCACCTAGATAGCGTTTATAAATAAATTTCCCTCGTAATCTAAAAACAAAGCGAGGGATAGAGGGACATTCTTTAGGCCACAGAAAGGCAGAATGGAGGAATACCAAGGATTGAAAACTACATATTTTTTAAAAATATTACGGCGGTGAAGTCGTACAGGTAAAACTAACCGGAAAATAACTTCCAAAGGCGGAATATATGCTGACCCACGACCCTCTCCTCCTTCCCGCGTCCATAAAATACAAAGGAGAGCAAAACGGTGTAGTATCAAGGGTAAAGAGCAAAAAATGGGAGTGGGGTCATGTGTTTCGGCGAAGTGAAGGTAGAGATTGCTTCCAGAGAGTGAAAGAGGAAGTAGGAAGGAGAGAGGGGAGAGTCGAGTGGATTTCCGTCCACACCCACTCCACTCCACCTTGAGAGAGAGAGAGAGAGCGGAGACTGATGCCCAGAGGTGACGTGATATACGACGTGCTAAGTGAGATAAGCACGCAGCGTGCTCTCCTCTCGCACGCCTCCCACTTTCGCACGCCCCGGAATTTCCATCCTCTCTCTCTCTCTCTTTCTCCCTTCCTCCCATTTCACTCCCCCTCCCCTCACTACCGGAATGCGAAGAGGTGATAAAAAGGAGTAATAAACAAGAAATATAAGAAATAAGTGGAAGTGGAAGAGAGAGTGAGAGACTGCGCAGTCATTCGACGTTTTGGAAGGCGAGAGAGAGATTAAGTAAGGATTGCTGGTGATAAGTGAGAAAATAAAGATAAAGAGAAAGCTTTCTAAAAAATGAATAAAGATGCATGAGTGAGGGCTATAAGTAATTGGAGGAGATTGATAAATCCATGGGAATTTGAGGAAAAACGACGCGACAAAATTGATAAAGTCCTTTTAAATATCTCGAAAAACGATCACGTGGATCAGATGTAATATTTATTGGATAATTACAGAGGAGTGGGACTCGAAGAAAAACTGAAGAAATAAAGACGGTGCGTTTGTCTGGAGCATTTTAAGGGGCAGTGGAAGAAAACAAATTCAGAGAAAAAATGGATTGCGTGCTATGGTGCGGTATGAAACTGAGAACAATTAAGTAGGTGCAAAGAGGAGAGAAACACGCAAAGGCAGGCAAAGTAAAACTACGTCAACTGGCTCCTATGGCAAATCAGAATGGGTAAAACATTTAAACACGCGCCGCTTCACCGATGTTCGCGAGCCGGATCCGGCCAGTTGCACGTTTTCATCCAGCCCGAGAAGCTATTTGAAAATACGTAATGATTTCTGAATTGCGTTTTTCACAATAAAAATATATATTTTAGCATCAAACCACCAGTATGTGAGGGACTGGTAATTTCCTATACTCTTCGTTCTAAGATCACTCGTACCTATAATTGTCCTTGGGACCAATTCCGCGCCATCACGTCGCAGTTGGGTACGGGAAAAAAGTCTTTGGTTTATTGTCTTTACTCTCGACCAGGTGAGATAATTCCTACACACCTTTCCTCGTTTTTGGCAATACGATCAGCCGCCGTACTCCATTTACGGAAAACCCCGGAGACACTTCTTGCGTCTATCCTGCAAAAAATCTGTCGACCTCCTTCATGATCTGATAATCAAGAGGATTCGGAACTGATAAATTAATATCAATGGATCCTATGTCCCAATAGTTATTTTCACAAATACAGTGTCATGCGATTTTTATTTCTGCGAGTTATCTAACGTTTTAGATTAAGTTCTCTCCCACTAAGCATCCTGTTCCGAGTAATTGTGCTCCATAGTGCCTCGTATTTGTATCTCTTTACATACCCATGAAGTAGTATTATTCTGTATTTGCACTTTGAATTGTTTTTCTGCGATTTTATTGTCTTTTTGTAGTTTTCTTCTCAACAGTTAATATTATTTCTTCGAAACATTCATATATTATGTAAATGATTGGAATATTCTAACCAAATCACGTTTGTTTGTCTATTGAACCTCAATACACTAGAGCAGAGTTTACCAAATGGCGGTTCACGAATCTCTTAGGAGTCCGCGGAAGATTGCAGGGGGTTTGCGACAGTTGTAGAAAAAATACTTTTGTATTAATTTTGATAAGTGATAATTAATTAATAAGTAATAATTTAAAGGAGATGCATTGCCATGGAAACATTACTTATTTTTAATAGCCTGATCTTTAAAAACAAATAACATGTGCTCTCTCTCACTCCTCAGTGTATTGTAAAACGTCAAATCCACGTGTTCAAGGGATCCGTGGGATTTCAGATGTTTCAGTAGGTGTTGGTAGGTTGAAAAAGATTGAATATCCCTGGACTAGAGAATTATTGAGCTCGTATAATGGCTGAAAGCAAAATCCAGAATAAGCACTTAACATTTAAAAATCATGCGCTCGTCTTGGATATCTCCAATGGCCATAACTTTGTCATGGTCAATGTTGTTTGGTGCAATCAGAAATTGTTTTTACATATTTGGTAAAAATGTAATATATGTAACAAATGTATTGACGAGTATATGAATGGCTCGGATTTGTGTCCTTAATTGTGCCATGACCTAACGGTGAAGAAATACATCTCAATCTATTGTGCCTCTAAATAAATAATAATAAATAATCAATCTAATTTGATTAAAATATCCAGTTGTTAGTTATATTCTGACATTTTTTTTTAACTCAATAATATTTTCTCCACTTTTGAAATTTTTATCATATAAAATAATACTGTGCTCTGCCTCAGTTCAGAAGTTAAGTGTTGTAGGGTGAAGAATCATACTGACTTTCTAGCTTAGTTGGTTGAAATACCTGACCGGAAAATGAAGAATCTGGATTCGATTCAGGAAGTAAAATTCAGAATTTTTTTCCCTCTCGAGGCTGAAACTTACTGTGCGCCATCCGAGTTCGATTTTTAACCGGAGTTAGCCGAAGTAAATGGCTATATATGTGCCAGAAGTACTTGTTGTGAAAAATAGTACTGTATCCTCAGACCAAAACCAAAAGATCAGAGCCAAAATACACTTTCATAATATTAAGTGTCACAATTATTTTGAAATTATGAAGAAGCTGGGCACTCGAAAAATAACACAGTATCAAAAACAACATTAGAACAATGAATCTACAAAAATACGCCGACTCATCAGTTTATATAATATTTGACGCCAATAAATTGATAGCCTTCTCGATGAAATGCGATAGTCAACAGATTGATAAGGAATCCCTCCAAGACACCCATCGGCCGACCACCAGCCTCAACAATTAAAGACCCATCAGCGGGAATGGGGCAACTCATCCTGATTAAGATTTTATTACCAATTCGGCGAAACAGTTCGGCCCGGCTAATCCATCCTCGCAACAAAGTGCTATCTACTCCTCCTCCTCTTATTTCTCCATCCTTCTCCATCCCCCTCTACCGCCATCAAACTGACCAGGAGAAATGGTAGAGCCCGAAGGAATTTAGGAGATGGCTAGGGGTTTCTCGTAAACGAATAACCAACCATTTATTACAACCCATTCCTACCTTCTTTACTCCTACCTTCTTTTCTCCTACCTTCTCTCCCTCTTCCCCACATGAAGATCAAATGATTTCTTGGCAACGGTGTGCACGGTCTTTCGCAAGGTTCCCACATCCAAGCAAACACACGCACACAACTCACACACACAGTCTCAACCCAAAGGGAGAATTTCACGAGCGCATGAATCACTAGGTGGCGCTCTTTTAAGTGGACTTTCCCCTTAATGACCACAGCACACCAAAGTCCCTTAATCAATTCCCTTCCCAACGGGCTACGCGCCGCCCAGGCCACATCAACTTCCTGGACTAAGGGGCTAAAGGCCCACCTCACGACTCGATCACCCCACGGACGTCCAGACGCACATACACACACGCACATACACACACACATACAAGAACGCACAGGAATACACGCTCGGGATATCGCGGTTTCTCCGGTATATTCCCAGTCTTGAAACCCCTTTTGCTCAGCCCCCCCCCCCACAGGATCCTTACTTCTTCCCCTACCCACCCTTCACCCCCCCCCCCCCCACTACCCCCTTCTCTCGTTCTATCCTTCTCCATAAGCACCCCTTTTAACACTCCCTCATTCGTCATCCTGTCACTGGAGTTGGGGGGCACCTCATCAGATCAATAACACGGAATGGGATTGGAGTGGAGCGAGAGGGAGGAAGGGGAATGAGGGTTCGGAATGAGAGAGAAAGAGAGTCAGAACGCGCGCGTGTGTGTGTATGCGTGTGCTAAATCGTCTTATCCGTTCTTTCCGCTGGGTCGATTACGCCCTCTTGAACCCTCCTTCTCTCTCTCCTCTTTCAGTGGTCCATCTTGTGGCCAACCAATTTTCCATTCTCTCACAATAGATGGAGCGGTGGATCACAAAATTGGGGCTTTGCTCGTGACTTCCGCGCGGGTGAAGCCGGAGATGTAACAACGCGGCGGAACTTAAGATAACGAGTTCGAACCCCGAGAAAGGGAAGCGTCGTTCATCCGCTATTATCTTCTTTTAAAAATGAGTTGTTTTTACGTTACGGTAAGTTAAATTACTGGAGTGGAATCCCTAATCACCCAAGATTATAAAACTTTCTATTTCTATCATTTTGTATTATCATTTATACCTCAAAACGGAGCAAAGCCTGGATCATGAAAATTTCTTTCAACGTGCTGGTCATTTTCATTTTGTCCGCTGATTCCACTTTTAGTCCACAAAGAACCAGCTCACTGAATTCAAGAATAAGCTCTTAAATTGAAAAAATAAGTACTTATCATAAGTATCTCCAAAAGCCATGAAACTTTTTGATACCTAGATGCTTATTTAAAATATTTTTCAGCCATAAGATGATCTCAAATTCTTAAACTCACTGAAGATGTACGTTCCAATTTCTAAGACATCGTTCATCGAGTATCGATATTTGTCACGCAACCTACGACCAAAAAAAGAAGCATTCTATCATAAGCGTTACTGGTAGAGATTAACAAAGATTGCCAACGCATTCATTAATGACATCTCCATCAGTAAAAAAACTGCCCCAATAGCTTTAGATTACTGGAATTTTCTCAAAACTCCACCAAAAAATGTTATCTTTAAGGTAAGGAGGGGACGTCTTGTAGGGTCACCTTCAATAAATGACTAACGATTTTAATCAAACTATGGCAATCAACGTTCCCTGTCCCTTAAAATGCGCAAAAAATTGAGGGCGGGTCAGATAAGCTCGAAAGGAAAGGTTTCTACTACTAGGAGGAATTAGTAGTTTAGGCGTCATCCGTCACTGTCAGCAAATTCCATCTTTACGATTCGTATTAAATCCCTGGCCCGACATTGGAGAGCAAAAAATATACGGGAACTCAGGAGTTTTTCCCAGCATGCAAGGATGCGCGTTTTATGGGAGTTAGGGTCCGAGTTACAGGCCTAAGGAAATCGTTAAAAAAAAGTTGACGGGTGAGTTCCGCAAAGGGGTCTGACATCGTAGTAAGACGAACTATAAATACCCTTAAGCGCAAACTCAGCTTCCAACAAACTACAAGAGAGTGAAAAACAGCAATCTAAGCGATTTATAATGACTTCCAAAAAACCTGTTCTTGTGCCAGAATTGATTTTCTGTCGAACGAAAATGTACTTGACAAATGCTATGAATGAATGTTCTGTGAAAGTGTAATTTCAAAGGATATAAGGAGAGAGTATTCGTGGTGCGTTCAGATTTTTACATTGGGTCATGCAACGTGTCGATCGAAGGCAAGTTGTCAGTATACTTAGGGGAAACCTTTGGCATCTATTATAAATAGTAAATTAAAATGCTTAGGAGATTCAGAAGGCAGTCAATCGTATTTCAACGGCAAATTTTCAACAATTAAAGCTATGAATTTATTGGCAATCTTCTAAAAATTACATTTTAATTTCACAACAACTTCTTAGTCATCTTTGAAAGAGCCATGCGTTACGAAAAAAGGGTAGATCACAATATGTAGAATACTCTTCTATAAGCCATCATAAATGATATTTTTATGAGGATATTATGTGAAGGTTTTCCAATGATTTGAGCCTAGTACAAAAGTTTTGACAGGTTTCGAGCTCATTAACAATTTAAAAAATATAAGAATCGTTTGAAAATAAAACATTATTTGAGTGCGATCAAAATGAAGTAATGAATCCTCGCATTATTAGGCGTTCTTTACAAGCGAACGTCAGTAGCGGAACGCCTTATAGGCACTTCTCGTCCATCTATCCGTCCGCATTTTTAGGCGTTCTTTATAAAAAGGAAAAAAAAGAACGCCTAATGGTCAGGTCGTGTCCGTCCATACGTGTGTCCGTCCGCATGTTTCATCTGCGATAAAATTGGGTATTTAGGACATAAGGGCTAAGAAAGAAGAAAATGATATACTTAAATTATTCACGTAGCCTAATCGGGATCGTCACTTTACCGGTCACAAAAATGAACTTTTCTTTAAATCTCGTAAAATATCACTTAGAACAAAAACATCTTCAAACAAAATTTGTAGTACTAGTTTTACTACTAGCATATGTTTTGTTCAGTACAGTTTTAACGAAGGAGCGCCTATTTCAAGAAAATCAAACGAGAAAGTCGTAACTAACTATGAAACAAAATTTGTCTCGTGTTTTTAATTGTTGTCAACGAAAACAATCTTCGTGGCAAATGAAGTAAACAATATCTGCTAAAAATAATTAATTAATTTAATTTTCTTTAGTGAGCAAGCAACATTTGGTAAATAAAGGGAAATGGATTATCTACGATGAAGAATTTAACGTGAATACGTTTATTATGCGTTCTTTGCATGAAGTGCACGAAATGAACGCAAATAGGGGAGGTCGATTCCGTCCGTCCGCGCGTCCGCATATAAAACTCGGAAACCGATGGACATACTGTGATGAAATCCGGTATTGGGGAGTTTGGCTAAAATTGGTCAACCGATTTAAATTTTGGTCAAAATCGAACAAAGTTTATGACCACTATACATGAAGACCTGCAAAGTTCTTTTGTTTCAACTCGGAAACCGCTGGACGTATTTTGATGAAATTTGGTATTGGGAAGTTTTGCTGAAATTGGTTGGCCGATTCCAATTTTGGTTAATATCGGACAACAATTACGACCACCACGACCACCTACATGTAGTTTACAATTTTCCTGTTTCAACTCGGGAACCGCTCGACATATTTTGATGAAATTTGGTATTGGGGAGTTTTATTAAAATTAATTGATCGATTCCAACTTTGGTTGAAATCGGAGAACAATTACGACTACTTTACATGACCTACAAATAGTTGACAATGTTACATTGTTTCAACTCGAAAACCGCTTTATGTATTTTGATGAATTTTGGTATTGTGGAGTTTTGCTAAAATTAGCCGACTGATCCCAATTTTGGTTAAAATCGGACAAAAATTACGATCACTTTACATGACCTACATGTAGTTTACAATTTTCCTTTGTTTCAACTCGGGATCCGCTCGACATATTGTGATGAAATTTGGTATTGGGGAGTTTTGTTAAAATTAATTGATCGATTCCAATTTTGGTTAAAATCGGACAATAATTACGACAACTTTCCATGAAGATCTAAATGTATTTTGTTACGTCCCTCGCTTGCTTCTCGTTAAATTCTCATCTGTGAGAACATTTTGAAATCTCAAAGAACGCATTTGGAATCTGTGTACTCCGACATGGAGTACATCTTTCCAATCTTGTTATCTTTACGTACACAGCGTAAGTGAAAAGAAATGGGTCATTTACGACGAAGTAATGAACGTGAACATAAAGATTATATTACTACTATTCGAGTGAGGTGTGTTTTTAAATAATTATTGACTATTTCATTAATTACAAAGGAACAACTTTGGAATCCCTGGGTCTGCCGAGTTGTTGCGATTTTCGATCTTCTTTTCTCGTTTTTAAATAAATGTTGCTATGTATTTACCGTTGCTATATCTTTATTATTTTCAATAAAACAGTGTTAATAAGAATCCTATTATGAGCCAAAATGCTTCAACCAACTTACCCAACCCGGTGAAGTCGCCCAAAATGTTCCTCCGTAAATGTTGCTAACCATAATAATAATGTCGAAAAAGGAAATGGTAGAATGTATAAGAGAATTCAATCTTGTCCATGTTGCTTGCTGGTAAAACAAAAGAAGACCGAAAATCGCAACGTCAACGGTGACCCCGTGAATCCAAAGCTAAGTCATTACAACTGATTAGGAAATAATTCAGTGAATCACAAATTTGATATTTCCTTGGCATTACTACTGGCATATAATTTTTCATTTCTTATACATTTGTCCGAGTGAATAAAAATTAAGAAAATGCTTAAACAAAACAGTAAAATCAAAATCATTTGCTAAAAGCATACGTAAATGTTAAAAGTATTTCTTTCATTTTGAGTGAATAAAAGTTTGCTTTTACTCATAAGCGTTTGCAACTCGGTTTTAATCATTTGCTTAAAACTTAATCGTAAATGCACACATTTAGTATTTCTATCAAGCAGACAGACACATTTCAAGAAATATTGCAGATGGATTGCCTAAATTTTCAGGATAATTTTTTTTACTAGTGCTCGAATTTTTAGCGCCTTTGTTTAGTATCATACGCTTTTAGAGGAAAAATTGAAGTATAAGTTAATTATTTTACACAAAAATGTTTCATATATTTTGTAAGGAAAAAAGCGACTTATGTAAGTTGCCCCGCCATTCTTCCCTTGTCGTTATTGTTTGCATTAAAAAACAAGTGATAGTTGAATGTGATAGTTTCATCTTACATTTTGGATAATATTTAAAAAATTAAAATAATTTAATTTACTCTAACTTTAAACAAATACTGTATGTACAACCTCGTAAGTATAAACTTCAAGAGACCTCAAATTTCATAATTTGTACTAACGAGGTTTGCAAAAACGAGTTCGTTACAACAAGGTGCATGTACCTAGGGTATTGCAGAGGACTGAATTACACTACTAATTAACGAGTATTTTATATTAACCGAATTTGCATTATCGAGATTTAACTGTAGTTTCTCTTGATTTTATCATAGAAATTGCTTTGAAATATGTACGAAATTTTCTTCGGTGAAACACTACATATGTATATTTATTATCATTAGTTGTTGACATTCGTATTTTTTATATTTTTTCACTTTTCGTGGTATCATAAACTCGGCCATATCAATAATTTTGATAAAATTATCACCAAAATATAAAAAAGTGAGCTTGAAATATCTTTGGTGAGCTCCTCACCTCGCTTAAAAATTCAAAGCTTACGCTTAAAGAATTTAGCGTAAAGACGGTTTTATTCGCACATTTTTAAGCACTTTATACAGGAATTTTTTAAAAATAAGCAAATGTATTTCTTTCAAGCAAAAGCAAATGCTATTTTTTTATTCAACTTCGGTTAAGCTTTTGCTTAAAAATACTAGAAATCTTAGGTAAAAGCATTTGCTTCATTTTTATACAATCGGCCGTCCGCGTCAAAAAGACGTGCATCTCAACTTTGACGCGCGATCATTTGCGCTACGTTTTTTGTAAAGAATATACAAAAATACCATTGGAAAGCTTATTTTATGCTTAATAAGCTTTGATTTTTTAATATTTTTAAACAGAAAGTGTAAAATTTTACGGCGAGTTAAACACAGAAACTACCCGTAAAAACCAGCTACGCAGCCAACTTTCGCGAAAGTAGTCAAATATAATAATTCATAAACGAATAACTACTGAACAAAATCTTTTGAAATTTAAAACAGTGATGAACTAAGATAAAATAGAGGCAATGCATTAATTTTCTAAGCTCTATGTTAATTACAATGGTTTTAATTGGGTCACAACTTTAAAAAGAAACTCGTCAGTGGGAAAAAATGATAGAGGAATTCTGAAAACACTGTTGTAAAGAGAGACATAAAGAAATTTTTTTGTAGAAATCAGATTTTGTTTTAACGTTTTTGTTTTTGTTTAATTAATTTTAATCTACACACAGTACCGTATATGTTGCTTTCTGGGCGCTTTGCGATGTTCCCAAATGTCTCCTTTGTCTCCCTCGCCGGTAGGCGGCCATGGCCCGCACAAAAACCCCCTTATCTCTTCTTAAGTTTCGTCCTCACTGATTTCGTCGCTGCTGGAATCCTCATCGAGGTTGACAATTAAGGGTTCCACGATATTCTTTAGCACTTGGTCCTTGGCGGCGTACAAGTCCTCCACCTTGATAGTGTGCTTCACTGCGTTTTCCCACACGCGCTTCGGGGTATTACGCAGTGCCTCCTTGCACAGTTGCAGGACGTCTTTGATTTTGTGCGTTTTGTTGCGCTTCGCCACGTAGTTTTTAACCCAAGCCCATATAAGCTCGATTGCATTGAGTTCACAATGGGCCACTGGAGTCCAAATTAGCTTTACTCTCTTGCCGCTCTCTTTGATGATGCTATCTAGCAAGTATCTGTGAGACTTGAAATGAGGTCTGCCGAGTTCAAGTAGTTCGCTAATGGTTAAAGACTCATATGTATCTTGCCAGCCGGAATCATCTACCTCTGGCTCGATGCGATGCTCAATTAGCCAATTTATTATATCGTCCTTACGCCAACTTTTGGACGGATTTCTTGTTGTTGGGTCTTGCATGGTGTGATACGGGGCTTGTTCAAGAACAATAGCGGTTTCATGATCCATCGCATTTAAAATTCTCCTAAAATACTCTTCAAAGTGTCGAGCATTCATCTCGGAATGATAGCCACCATCCTTTTTGTTTCCCTCGAACACGAGCATACAGTCATTTTCAGGTTGGAGAAAACCATCTTCACCCCCTATATGCAAAATAATTATTCTTTTTCCGGCACCAGAGGGAGTAAATAAGGCTACCTTTCCAGCAATTGACCTCTTGAATTACACCTCGATCAAAGTCAATATCATTATTATTTTCATTCACATTTTCTTGCCAACCATATGATAGTGTGTGATTTGCTCCACAAAATGTTTCGTCCAAATACATAATTTTCCATCCTCTTTGACGAGCTGACTTTGTTTCCCGAATAAACTTTGCACGTTGGTCCAGGATTCGGCGACTTTCAAAGCATACAGGCTTCCTGTTGTATTTTTTAAAGCGAAAGCCAAGTATCTTCATCCACCGTAACAAAGTAGATTCACTCACGTCTGGAAAATCAGGAAATTCTGATTTCAGTTCGATTAGAATATTAGATACTATTGGGTATTCTTTTCTTAAGTAAAAACTATGCACTTTTCTTCGTAGCACTCCTTGAAACATTTCGTCTAATACAATTCGCGCTCTACCGCTGCTTTTTTTAGGAGAACTTTCTGAAGGACGCACATTTTCCTTGCACTCATTACTTACATTTACTACAGTCCTTTCACTAACATTACAACACATTGCAGTATTTTTAACAACTTGATTAGGATCAAATTTAATCACACCATCTTTGACCATTTGAAAAAATGTTCTAGCACTTTGAATGACATTTTTCTCATGACTACGTAATTTTTTGTTAATCACAGAAGGCTCACTTTCTAAATTATTTTCTTGATCACTCGAGAAAAGACCGTATTTGTTACTACTAATATTTTCTATTCGTTGTAAAGCTAGTCGCTTTTTTCGAGGCATAGCGAAAACACGAGGCACAAACTGGACTGAGATGAGACACTAAATGAACTAAGAAAACAAAACTCTAGACAAAACAAGTACCTTCTTTATTACTCATTATCTGAGTCATTAGCAACCTCCAATGAGGCTAGATAGAGAGAGAAAGAGATAGGAGTTTAAATCCTGCTCAGTCATCCCGCACGCCAGATTGGTGTGGCAACGTCGCTACCTACATTAGCATAGGAAATGAAGCGCCTTATGGCTACAAAGAAAAATATCTATATAAATTTATTAAAAGTCTTTATTAAAAATCTGATTCCTACAAAAAATTTTCTTTATGTCTCTCTTTACAACAGTGTTTTCAGAATTCCTCTATCATTTTTTCCCACTGACGAGTTTCTTTTTAAAGTTGTGACCCAATTAAAACCATTGTAATTAACATAGAGCTTAGAAAATTAATGCATTGCCTCTATTTTATCTTAGTTCATCACTGTTTTAAATTTCAAAAGATTTTGTTCAGTAGTTATTCGTTTATGAATTATTATATTTGACTACTTTCGCGAAAGTTGGCTGCGTAGCTGGTTTTTACGGGTAGTTTCTGTGTTTAACTCGCCGTAAAATTTTACACTTTCTGTTTAAAAATATTAAAAAATCAAAGCTTATTAAGCATAAAATAAGCTTTCCAATGGTATTTTTGTATATTCTTTACAAAAAACGTAGCGCAAATGATCGCGCGTCAAAGTTGAGATGCACGTCTTTTTGACGCCAATATTTACCCCAAAATAATCTTCGAGACCACATAATTACGACTTATAGTTGAGGAGATAAACATTCGAGAAAATCCCAAGCAAAACATCATATTTTGTTTACATCGAGCGCTATGACAACTCCATCGGCAAGCGACAATAAAAAATTATTATTTTTCTTTCCCAAACTCTCAAATATCATATGCGAGTTATAGTTTAAATATTATTCGAATATTATCACAAAATGTTTCGGGGATACATATGGGGGATATATATGAGAATTCCTTGGAATGACTAACATATACTGAAACATTTCCTGTCAATATAAGTAGGTAACCAATTCGGGACATCAACTTTGGGAAACCAGCCTGCATTAGTCCTGGTTTGCACTTCTTGTTGTTAATATTTTGGAACACGTTGCATGCTCATAAACTATTCTCGGTAATATCGAAATGATATAGATGCTACCGGAAAAAAATTAAAATTCCATAGCATCTGTTTGATCAAACTTGGACATACGTACTTGTGACTGCTTCAAATTAGTGGAAAATAACCACTCAACGCAATATTTGAATGCTCAAAACACATGATACTTTCTTATCTCAATTCATACGGATGGTTAGACTACCGCCTTTATATCTTACTGAGAGATTGTATTTTATATTATCAACATTGATGCAATATCCACAAAGAGAGAAAATATCATGAAATAATATTATACACCAATTACAACACAACATCCGGAGGTTATATTCCTGATTAATATAAAACATGCATATAAATTACAAAATTGAAATGATAATTACTAAAAGTGAAAACACCAAATCGTAATAACAATGAAGAAAGACTTGGTGCTCTCGTAATGTTAAAATCTTTACGTGCATAAAACTGTTAGCTTGCTATGTTAAACTTGGTTGCATTCAATATGCACCAACGCGACGTGAAATCTACGGAGCAGAGTGGCGCAGTGGAAGCGTGCTGGGCCCATAACCCAGAGGTCCGTGGATCGAAACCACGCTCTGCTATTTTTTAAAACTTTTTCTCTTTATATCGGTTGTATTTATTTTTAAGGATTTTCATAGTGCATGTTTAGGAAGTATACGAACATTTTTTTCATTTGTTCTGAATTTTTTTCCATCATGCAGCCAACGTCAAGAAAATCCGGAAATCGGCATTTCAGTGAAACCTAACTTATTGTTAGATATAGATTTAAGAACTCGAAATATACTTAGTTCAAATGGTAATTTGAAAACCACAATAATAAATATAATTTTGAATATGAACTAATTCAGTTTTTGCTCGTCTACATTCCTATCTCTCGCGCTCCTTTATGGCTCTCCGCGCCACCGTGGCGATCAAGCTCGGTTTCTGCATTGTCCTTGGAGAAAGAGACTAAATGCAAGGGGACCATTACATATTACCTACAGCAAAACGCAATGAAGCAATTTGGTCTAAAATTCCAAAAAAAATCTACAATATATGAATAAAATATATAATGAAGACGATTTGAAAAGCGTAAAAAACAGCCCAAGCATTCGGAATAGCTATCAATATGGTGATAAATATGCCTATTCATAAGTCGATTTTTTAATCATTAACATACATAGGAATTCAATGGAAATTTAGCATTCGATAAACAGAATTTCGTTAGACGACAACCTTAATATAGTATACTTTCCCAGGCAATACGCAATTCAATATTAAGTCAAGGGTGCTCAGGTCATCCTTCTCCAGTTCTGTGATTATTTTGTCAGAACGCGTAGTTTTAACTGCCAGTAAGGAACAGAAACAACTATTTAATTTAATAACAAATGTGGTAAATTTTGGAATGTTATGAATATTCTCCATAAATATGTATTAAAATTACATGTTAATTTAGTAAGGTCGAATATAAGGTACAACGATCTTTAAACGATAACCGCTGCCTAAAATATTAACTTAGAAATTCTCCATCTTTAATTTTGGATATAGAACATTTGAACATGTTTATTGGGTGGCCTGAAGTTTCGCATTTTGTTTTTATCGCCGCATATCTTGAAATTCTTTGAATAATGAAATTAGAATGATTTGTCTTGTTCCTCACTAAGTACATATATGTATATGTTTCCAAGCAGGGTAGTATTTTTTTATTGCCGATGCAGTGGAACCTCGATACATCTAACAATAAGAAGTATTTTTTTTCGCTAACATTCGTTTTCGCCCTGCAAAGTATGATTAGCCTAATTTTCTAAAGATCGAAAATTGCTGACCCTCGACTTTCCTAATTTCCACCTTTATCAATGACTTTGATAAAGCCGGAAAAAAGTATTTATCAATCTATCAATAGATTCTCTAATCGTCTTCAGCATTATAACACAGCGACATATTTGGACAGGACTATATCTACGAAATTGAAACGCGATTTAAGTAAAATTAAAATATTTTGTCAATGTAAATAAATCGTTAAGCCGGGTCATCTCCGCAAACGACTTTTGCCTCTTTCCATCCCCCTTTAACGTGTAGATCGAGAAAGACAGGAGCCATCTGAATGTGTCTGGCGTTTGACTTTCTGCAGTTCTCCTTCCAAAGCAAACGCAGACCGGACATGGAAAAGAGGGACACTTCCATACATATCCCTCCCCTCTTATTTGTTTTTAATTCAGTGTCGCGTCGGCCGACACATTCTGGCTTTTCAAACATGAGGCCAACCGTGTGCCCGAGAGGGAAAAGCGACGCTTCGTTCGACCCGCTGACGATCGCCAGAACAACGGGCGAGCGGGTTGAGTTACGAGAAACGAACGCCAGGAGGCGGGCAGGTAGGGGAGAATCGCCTAACCTTTACAAACCCTCTCGCGGTGTCCGTGCACGAGAGCATGCGTGCGTATTACGGCACGCCGCGGACAACACCGCCGAGTCGGACATGTATCTGGAGATAAACAGGATTTGGGTGTGGCGTGCGGATTCCTTTCAAACAGATGGTGGATTTATGCCCGAATAAGGCTCTGCCAAATGTGTGCGTTTGGCCTTTTGATGAAACGCATTGTCCGACGCGCCCGTGCGAGCGAGAGAACGCATCCGTCACGTGCGGGCGTGTCTTGATTGATCAACCTGCGCCGTGTTCGCGTGAATTTCACGTGGGGATGAGGGCATTTCGGGGGATTATTTCGCAAGAGATGAATGAAAGAAATCCCTAGGCGGAGCGCCGAATTTTGGCTTTGGAATATTGAGCAGGGTATGATTTCAGAGTCGGCAATCGATCCAATGACGGATTATGCATATGCCACCGGAGAAAGTCATTCAAATTTCTTTTGCGAGCATAACTATGAGGGCGTTTTATTATTATTTTTTTGATTCAACATGTCCTTGACATGCCGATAATTTTATTCGTAAATCCGATATTTCGGATAGGCCCACGCCAATCTACACTTACACTCTTGAACCACACACCAATAAGCCATTTGCACTCTTAAACAACCGATCAATCGATCTCATAGTTTTTTTCTCGATTCGTATCGTCTCGTATCCTAACAGGCGCTTCAGTTCGTGACTCTATGCAAGAAGTCACTTGAGATGTGCCATCCCGACGCTTAGACCTCGCAAACATTTACCTATGAGTTTTAAAAATAACGTGAGATATAGGAATGATATTTGCGATTTCCCGCTAGGAAAAAAGAGACCAAGTAGAGATTTGGTGGAGAAAAAAGGACAAATAGGATAGATAGAGAAAGAGAGAAAAAAAAGAGAGAGAGACAGAGATTTTATGGAATGCCCTCTGGTTATTTTGGCGCTCAAAGTGCTTTGAAGTGAAGGCAAATGCACACAAACTGCTTGGCTTTCCGAAATGGGTTTATTATCGGAGAGTTCTTCGTACTTTTTTTGCCTTTGCCGAGGGCGGTTTTTTTGAGGATACGTGCAACATCCGAGAGTGCGAAAGAACAGCAAATCATTCACGGCCTCTTCCATCTTTCCGAGTTTCATCATCAAAATTTCTCAATTGCGATATACCTAACAATTAAGGCAGAAAATTGTGTAGTTTATCATTCATTCAGGATTTTTCTTCTCATTATTTCTAATTTCAAAATATAATCGGTCTAAATAAATATTGCAAAATTGTTAGTTTCCAGGTCATGTCATCGACTATTTTTCGTTTATGTTAAAATATGGAGTGAAATCGTTGTACTAGACTCACATCACTCAGCCTAGCTTTCCGTATTACTGGGTATGAAACTAAAAATTACAACTCCTCAATCTAACGAAGGCACCAAATTAAATATTGTCGTTATAAAAACTCAAGATTTCTGTAAGATTACTGCATATGCAGGACTGCCAACTTACTCGGCACAAAAACTAAAATTCAAAATCTTGAATGCCCTGCCCTCACTCCTCTGCTAACGTGCATTAATCCTGCTTATGACAAATAAAGTAAATTTTAAAGCGCAAAAATAAAAATGTTAAAATTACATTTTATTTGACAACATTTTTAAAATTGTTATTTTTTCGTGTTTTTCCAAGGATCAATTACAGAGATTCGCACCGTAAGCCGAGAACTAGAAAAATAAATGTAGCGTAAACCTCTCTTACGGGGCTCACTGGCATACTTATCTGACGTGCCCCAAGTACGGAAGATTAACGCCTTTAAAATAAAATCTATCACATTAACCTCAACATTATCAAATTACCGCTTTTTTTGACAACTTACACTCGAAATAGGGATTCCTGAAAGCCCCAAAAAAACACTTCGATAACCACGCCTCGGAATAAAAAAAAACTGAATATAAAAAAAACGGGCTTGAATGAAAAAATAGCAGCCCCTCCCTTCTTTGAACAGCGGCAGGAAAAGCAAGCAAAGCGAAAGAACATTTTTCGGAAAGATGGCCTAGAAAATTCTCCATTTTTCCGGGAGGCATGAAACATTTCCGAAAAACACTTCAGCCGAACGTCCTCCTACCCCATCTCCCCGCAACTGCGACCCCAAATAAAAAAATGAACGAAAAAGAAAGGAAGAAGAGGAGGAATAAGGACGAGATGAAGATATATTCGTGTATTGACTGAGGACGATGGGGGAAAAATAGGATACGCGTAAAAAATGGGAGAAGGGAGAGGGATAATGAAAGGGAGAGGGAGGGAGAGAGAGTAAGAGGGTGAAAAATGTTTCGAAAGGAAACCCTCTTTTAAATAGAAAAAAGGGTGAAAGGGGAGAGGATGTGACGGCGGGAAGGATGGAGCGGAAGGCAGCGGCGAGGAGAGAAAGGGAGGGTGAAAAGGAGAAATGTGAAGCGAGAGAGAAGGCAAATGATATTGGGAGAGAGAAATTCTTGAAAGGAATCGGCGATAGAGTGATCGGAGGACGTACACAAAGGATAGAGCAGAAGGGAGCCGTGTGATGGGATGAGATCGAGGAAAACATGAGGTTATTGAGGAAAAGACTGCTACATTTTCAGGAATACCGAAATACTCAATAAATGAAATTCGCCAGGGCAAAATGAAAGGATTCCAAACCATCGCTTAAAAGAAACTGAGGAAATGACGACACTATACGTACGATCCATCTCTAGGGTGGATTTCAACAGCATTTTTCTGAAAACTAAAAACACTCTTACATTGTGTGTATGAATTATATGAATATCGGAGCCGCGTTACGAAAGGTTTCCTATAAAGTCCATTCTCAATGAACTACAATTGAAATGAATTGCAATCTACATCTGTTATCTACGAAACGGATACGCTATTACAGTCGCAAAACTCAAAAATTCCGAAGTAGCATCTTGGTAATTATTCAATTTGAAATTTGAAGCAAAATAAACGTTTCTCCCCCTTTGACATACCCATGCAATTTTTTCTATAGATACCCATCCCGTTTATTGTCATTCTCTTGACGGCATCTCGCGTTCAGGATGAAAACAAGATGTCCACAAGCCCAAAAGGTGCAACAAAAATTGGCGAATACTCAGCGCACAAAAAAAACCTAAGAGGCAGAGAGTGGCAAAATATTTACTCGGCATCTGCCTGTGCAACATAACAATATTAAAGCGCGACGATAATAGAGAATCCAATAAACGACGCCTCTCTTCACATTGGACACTCCATCGCTTTGAATATGCGGTTTAAAAAGTTACAGCGGCGGTGGAGTGCGGCAGGATACGATTTGGAACGAATATGTGCGTGCGTGTATATGCGTGTGTGCGCCCACGCGGTGGATTCTGCGCCAAAAGAAGAGAACTCAAGGGTGGAGTGCGAGAGGGATAGGGAGACTTACCGAAGGAGGAAGTGGAGGAGCCATTTGCAGTGTTTTGCTGGGAGAGTTACGAAGGAAAAGGGAAAGAGGGAGAGAGAGCGAGAGAAAGACGACGTGGTGAAGAGTGGTTTTTGTCTCCCTTGGCCGCCCAAGGGATGGAAAAAAGCCTTTGAGGAAGGGAGTGAAAAGGAGAGAGAAAGGGAGAAGGGAGGAGGAGGGATGAGTCATGAAACGTGAAGGGAGAGAATGAGATGCGGGGACTGGGAAATTGGCGAATTTAGTAGAGGTGGATGGCGAAGGAAAGGAAGAGAGAAAGGAGGCAGAAAGAGGGGAAAAGAAAAGAGGAAAGGAAGAGAGAGGGAGAGATAAAGTCAAGAGATACGAGAACGAATGAAATAAACCCGAGAAGAAATGTTCATAAAAGGCTTAATCTGATGAAAATGGATATGAAAACAAATTGTGGAAAAGAGAGAAACTAAAGATGGAATTAGAAATGGATCACATAACATGGGCATTTGAAATTATAAACTTCAAGGAAGAAAGCGAACAAAGATCAAACAAATTAAAACAGAACTGCAAAAGTAGATTACAACGTTCAGTTAAATTTTCGGGATCTTCGACATCCAGCAGTTTATTCCTTTTCAAAATTAAATTGAACGTATTTGCGTTTCTAATTTATTGTTGCAGCAAGGTAAACAAAACGAAACTATAAACTATAGTAGCGGACCCGTATAGATAGTTTATAAGTGTTTTCCAATCTTGCAAAAAGGCCAACGGATTAACAAACGGACCCCAATACAATAGGATTATTAGTCAAAACTATCCTAAAAAGTTTAGCTTCCATGCTTCAAAATTTTGCACACGGACGGACAAAGTGAAAGCAGCAATTTTAAAAAAGTGCTAAAAATTGAGAGAACCATAACATATGAATTATAAAAGATGGAGACAGCAGAATATAAATGAACTGTGCGAAAACAGATAGAACGTCGAAAATATAAGAAAAAAGGCGACTCGACAATTTTAGAGAGAATGACGAAGAGACAAGAGAAGAAGGAACGAAATAATTCGAGAAAAATGTAACGTGGAGTTTTTTTTTGGATCTCACTCAACAGAAGGAACTGAAGTAGGAAAAAAGAAGCGAAAAATGGGGGGACGAAGAACGCAGGTGGGAAGCGATCGGATTGGAGAGGAATTGGGAGGAATGAAGAATAACGGAAATAGAAAAGAGGGCAATGAAACAGGAGGACGACGGATTTCGGGTACGGGAGATTTGGGATACGTGGGAGAGGGAGAAAGCGATATGAATGAGGAAGAGAGAGAGAGAGAAAGACAATAGGTGGGAGATGCCAAAAGTTAAAGCGGGATAAGATGAGGATGTAGAAAAAAGGGAAGCCCTGTTATAACTCCTCGAGCCCGTATCTTACCGCACCGTTTCAACTGCTCCTGCACGGAAAGACGAGAACAATCCCTAAGGCGGTCGCATTCATCCTTCTCTACCCTCTCTCCCTTTCTGTCTTCCTCTATCTCTCACCCTCTTTCACATACTTCTCTCTCTTTCTCCCTTGTTTTCTCCCTCTTTCTCTCTCCCGGCTGGGATCTTCTCAGAATTTCACGCGGGGATCAAAGTTGGGATTTTGAGAGGAGTTTGAGATAAACTCATGTATGACGTGACCATGTCCCATATATATTTTAAATCATTCCATATGTATAGAATCCCTTCGAACAACAATTTGAAATAAATTACGCTCCTAATGCGAATTTCGGCGGAAGACATTGTGCGGGATATTTTTCTACGGTGAATTTCTATAATAAAAGATGGGAATTTCATTTGAGGGAAAATAAAAAAACCATATTGAAAAGCTGCAGTAATGTCAGATTACCGAAAATTAAATTCTACCCACATATGCATACTGCGAACGTACCTACCATAAGCGTATCGCAAGCATAAGAGTTTGTTTGTGTAAAAATTATCTTATAGTGTTTTTCTACGCGTAGCGTAAAATGTTTTATAATTGCAATTTGAATATTTCCTGGAAAAAAAAACAAAAAGTTTCTGTGCACTTGAATTTCAAAAACTAAAATCTTTGTATAATAATTCTCAAGTGTCCGTCTGTCTGTCCGTCTGTCAGGGTACCTTTGGACATATCACAATAGAATTAAGAGCTGAAACTTTCGTAATCGTTAAACCCCCATGAGCTGGTCCCTAGAAAACTCAAACATCCCGGAAAAAGTCCCGGATTCGACTCCGGGAAACGATTATATTTTCCCGTAAGTTTACATGGGAGTTTCGATTTTTCAAAATGCAAGATTATTTTCTTTCGTTCATCAAAATACGTAAATATTGACCAATTTTCTCCGTTTTTGCTTTATTCGACGACTAAAACAATAAATATCTTATTTTTACGATGTTTTGACGATACACGGAAGAATTTGACAGAAATACGCAATTCTTTCCGAAACTTTATCGCTTTTTCGTACTCTTTCCGGGTGTTGCCAAGGCGTCCCGCATTGTTGCCTCCGATTGAATTAATGTCTATTAAACCTTCAAATAGATGCAAGAACTGCGTTATTCGCTTCGCGCTTTTAATTGAGCATCGAAATTATTATTGTATCAACGTCAAACGTAATAGATTGCAACGTTAATAATTGCATATAGTTATTATTCAGTAAACTGAGTGTGGACTGAGAGCGTTTCAAACGATTGACAAAAGAAAAAATCTTCCTTTATTTCAGTAGGTAAAATTATTATATTCTAAATATTTAATGTTTATTAACGCATCAATTTGAAATTTGATGATAAAGAGAATATGGGCTATTATTAATAAATGAAAAATAACACAGTGTGAAGCACAAAATACAATCGATAAGCAAAATTCTACGATAAAACAAGATGATCCAAACAGTACTTATGATGCCTACTTTCCATTTGATCATTTATTTAATACTTATATTGGCTTTAATGTCTTTAAAGTCATCGCGGTTATGCAGCTCTCTGTGTTCCCAAATTTCATAATTTGGCGTTATAAATTAGTACAAATACATTCGAACGGAATATTAAATTGATCACGCGTATTTGTGCGACAAAAATAACGTGTGTATATATTAGAATATACCGAGTCCGAGTTCAACAATAGTTGTTGCTATGGCAACACTCTCGTAATGAGTGATAAAAACTGCAAAATCGCCAATATTTATGCGAAATTCTAAAATATACAATCGATAATCAAAATTCTACGATATAAATTAGAATATTCATTCCTTTCCTCAGAAAACAGTACAGCACTCGCTCTGATATTACAATTCTAAGATATTTTAATGTGCAAGAGAAAGTTATCCTGCACCATGGATTTCAGATTTCCCATTTAAATGAAATGGGAAGGATGGTTCCTGGAATCGAACCCGGAACTTCAATCATCGCAACAAAAACTATCCTCGGGAACTCGGCCCATGTAGCAAGAGATTTCCACCAAGTTTCATGAAAATCGGTAGATTGGTTCAAAAGTTAATAGGGGGGGACGGACAGGCAGACAGACAGACACAACGACAAAACTATAAGCCTATTTCCATTCTGGAAAGTAGGCTAAAAATGAAATAGATAGTTGATTTAATTGTATATGAAAAAATGCATATACTATTTCAATAAAAAGAAAATTTTAAAGCATTAGCAACATAAAACTTTGAAAAGAATTGATGTATATCATTATTTTTCTCTCTAAGATGACATTTAAACATTCAGATTTTTTGCTGATTAAACAAAATGTTTGTAATTAAAATACAACAATGCAGATATTTATATGAGGACCTACATGTATTTTACAATGTTCCTTTATCAACAATGAGGTCAGGCTCAACCCTGTGGAATTTACTCATCATGAATATGTTCCTTTGTTTCAACTCGGGAACCGCTTGATGTATTTTGATGAAGTAACTAATGTTCCTTTGTTTCAACTCGAGAACCGCTTTCCGTATTTTAATAAAATTTCGTATTGGGAAGTTTTACTAAAATTGGTCGACCGATTCCAATTCTGGTTAAAATCGGGCAACAAATACGACCACGTTACATGAAGACCTACAATTAGGTGACAATGTTCCTTTGTTTCAACTTGGGAATCGCTTGATATATTTTGATGAAATTTGGAATTATGGAATTTTGCTAAAATTGGTAGACCGATTCCAATTTTAGTTAAAGTCAGATAACAATGACGATCACTTTACATGAAGATCTACATGTAGTTTACAATGTTCCTTTGTTTCAACTCGGGAACCGCTCGATGTATTTAAATGAAATTTGGCATTGGGGAGTTTTGCTAAAATTGATCTACCGATTCAAATTTTGGTTATAATCGGACAAAAATGACGACCACTTTACATGAAGACCTACATGTAGTTTACAATGTTCCTTTGTTTCAACTCGGGAGCCGCTTGACGTATTGTAATGATATTTGGTATTGGGTAGTTTTGTTACAATTAATTGACCGATTCCAATTTTGGTTAAAATCGGACAATAATTACGACTATTTTACATGAAGACCTACATGTATTTTACAACATACCTCGCTTGCTTCTCGTTAAATTCTCATATGTGCGAAAATATTGAGAACATTGTGAAATCTCGAAGAACACATTTGGAAACTGTGTACTCCGGCATACAGTACACCTTTCCAATCTTGCTACATTCTGAATATACCGTGATATATGACTAACATTGAGTAACTGTGTGACATTGTGAGATCGGCTTTTCAGTAGTAAGTAGTGTAAGAAGTTAAAAGAAGTCGTTGTGGACACTTGAAAGAACGTGATCGTTTGTGAGTTCCTCTATAATAAAGTGTGCAACGATAATCATTGGTAATAAGGCAAGGTAGAATTTTAAATTTTTTCCCTTTGAATATACCGTGATATAAGACTAAAATGATATAAATAAACTTTTTTCTCCTGAAGCCAGCAGGTTCGTTAAGGTAAAAACTTTTTCATTAACAGCTGGTCACAAGCGAAAGTGTTGGTGAACAGCCGATGCTGAGGCAAACTTCCCACGATGCGGCCAAAAATCCTCCGACGAAGCAAAGACCCCACAATGGGGAGGGAACCCAACAGCGACTGAACGAAAAGGAACAAACCAACGGTGTTCTAGGAAAATAATGATGTGCCAGTGATGTCGATGAAACGTACTTCCTCAAACAGTTTTTGGCCAATACGTATTTCGGTCGCCAAGCGACCATCTTTAGGGCCAAGTGTAGTGACTCAAAGTGAGTGAGGATGATTACGAATACGGGTGTTGGGTGGGGGGGGGAGGCATGGTGCCCCCCAGCCAGGTTTCCAGCTAAGCTATGAACCTGGAATGGCAAGCTTATCATATCAGGGCGCTATCAATGTTTCCAGGTTCGAGATTTAATCTCGCGTGTCGATGTTTGTAAATTTCAAGGCTTTCTAATGCGTCTAACTTGGCATTTGGGCAAACTTTAAGCAAGGTTAGGTTTTCAATATCCATGCGGTGGTTTCTTTCTATAATATGTTTTGCGACGGCTGATTTTTCCCGTCTCCCATATTTTGTGTGTGTTAAATGTTCCTTAAATCTAACTGTGGGGTTTCGCTTGTGACCAGCTGTTGATGAAAAAGTTTTTACCTTAACGAACCTGCTGGCTTCAGGAGAAAAAATTTATTTATATCATTTTATCTTGCCAGCGAAGCTCACCTTTTTTATTTTTTTTATTTTTATATATAAGACTAACATTGAGTAACAGTGTGGCATTGTGACGACAGCATTACTCTAATACATTGCTGTAAAATCGCAGAAAATAAAAAAATGCCAAGGGGTAGACTATCTAACATTGTTTTCCTCTTTAAGATAATCTTTTAACGCGTAGGCTCTGACTGACTTAAAAATATTTTGCGCGGGTACCACTAGAATGATGGGGTAAGATCAGTACAAATTAATTGCAAGCGTAGCTGCAACGAGCTGCTAGTAATTAACAATACTCTGCAGTCGACCAATCCCAATATTTGTTTTATTTTAAAATTATCTGCAAAATGTATGAAACAAAAAACTTTTTAAGAAACTGTATCTACCTTTATATCCATATAATTTAATAATAAGCAGAATAATATGATGTGGTGGCATTACTTTATCTATTCTGAGAATTATAAAGCAATAGTGAGCGCCACAAAGATACTTGTTTTATGATAAATACAACAGGAATAAAATTATCATTTACTTTGAAAATTCACGTGTTTACTTTCATTACATTTGCATATTTGATCAAAACATGTTTCTAAGAAATAATTCGAAGTGTTTTTGGAAATGTATCGAAGAAGCTCTCAATTAATGCAAAACAGCAAAAAGAGTTGGAAAAACGCAAAAGTTCCATAAACTGCAATCACCAGTAACCTTACAACGGTCGCATTGAAAAAATAAATTGAATAATTACTGATGCTGATAAAAATGTAATAACTCGTTCGAATTAAGAGTGTGGTCCAGAATATGTATCTACGACTGTTAAAATGTTTCACTAAATCTATTATAAATGGCTAACGCAGCTGTAGCCCATTTGCTCATGTCACCGCATTCCACCCTCCGAAATTTCTACCCGAGGATTATGAGATATTAACTTGAAAATGGCTGCCCCACAACTTCTCTGTTTACCTTTCTGAAATTCCTAGATTTCCGATCGTTAAACTCCCTCCGTTCGGCCCATTAATAGAGCTTTACCTCTTTAGAGAGACAAAAACGGTACGATCGTTATTTTACTATCAAAGCGAGCAATGCAGGAATTCGTATTTTCCCATAATTCTCTCGTATTTCGGCTTAATCTTTAAGCCGATGATGCAAGAAGGGGAATTTGAATCAACTACTAGGAAGATTAAAGATTATCTACAACGGGGATGTACGATTAAATGAGTTCATGCGCCTGAAAACGTCAAAGCATTTTAGCAAGCACATTTTTTAAACTTCTATTCGCTTTGCTTTACCGCGCCTGCATTTCTTTTGGTACGAAATGAGAGGGTCCAAAGAGCGACCGTGCGGTTCTTTTCTTTATATCTTTCAATTTTAATGAATAAAATATATCGAACAAACACCATTTCAAAATCGAGGGTGAGGCATGCCGAATAAAACGGGATTGAGTAAGCTGCTGGGAAGGCGAGTAACGGCTAAATAAACACCATCGAAAACACGACAGTGCACATGGCGCGTCAGTTTTATTTGCGGGGCTTCGTTTCGACTAACTTACGGTAGCAATCATTCGTCGATACGTCCGCATGCCATGTGTGCGCAACGAAATCAAAAGTGAAAATAAAATATGTTCGAATGAAAGGATTCGATGGCGTGCGTAATAATTCACCGGAATTATATATATATATATATATATATATATATATATATATATATATATATATATATATATAGCCGCTATACTATATAACCGCTGCTCCATCGTCCGAAAACAACAACATCAAAAGGCGAGAGCGAGGAACCGAATAATGGCAGGAAAAAATCGGTCGTCGTGAATTTTAATCCCGAACAGCGCGATAACCATCTCCAATACAAGACGAACAAATATTTTTTTTCGTTTTTTATTTTAATCTTTTCCGCCCCAAAAAACCTCGACGTTTTTGCGGCATCCGGTGTCCTCTTTAGCGATTATTATTTTAGGGACGGCTGGATCTCTGCCCCGCAAGCGACCCCTCATAATTTCCCCCCGCGCGTAATTCGAAGTGGACTCCTGAATAACCGTCACGAGCGAGGGGGAAAAACTCGAAACGAGAAAGGGCGATCGTCATTTCCGCAGCGGCATCATGATCATCGCGGGGTTTAATTCGTGCTTACTAGTTCACATCGTTCATTCGTATATTTCGCCCTAATTTTTTATTGTCCGTATAAGCAACAACCCCTCCCCCACCCCCTCTCCTCCCCTTTAATCCTACCGACTATCCCTGCTTGCGTCATCGAAAAATCCAAAAGATGTCTTCCTATATTTGCATCCGGCCTAATGCCGTTTCAAAAGCATGCCGTCCGGTTCGTCTCTCTCTCTCTCAAAATATATCATCCTTTTTCCCTCACGCCCATTCTCACTGACATCCTCCCCCATTCCATCGCCTCCTCATTTTCGCCTCACTCTCTCAATTATCCACTCCAAACATTAAAACCTCCCGCGTGCAGTTCCCCTTCCACCCGCCAGAGGCAGCACTCCTATCTCCCAAACCCCCGCCTCTCTCACAAATCCACTCGTTAACGCGAAACCTTTCCTCCCACACCTATGGCGCCGCACTCCCGCCTCTGCGCCCTATCGCAACCGCTCCCTATCGCGTCCGCCCTCACAAAGGCTGCCACTCCCTCCGCCACGTCCACCCTCTATCGGAGAGAACAACGGCGCTCCAAATCATCCGCACCCGGACCGCACTTCGCGCCTGCATGGCTTCCGCCGCCTCTCCCCCCCCCCCCCCATCTCCCAAAACCTCCCCCCTCCCGCGAAAAAAATACTCCCCATTCTTTCTTAGAGCGTTTTTCCTACGCGTAGACGCCGCCGACAATGTCTGCACCGCGGCAAACGAACGCAGTGATCCAACGGTTTAGGTGTAAAAGTCCGAAGTGAGGTTTCAAAGGCAGCTCGCCGTTAACGAGTACACGACCCGATCAATCAATCAATCAATGGAGTGCCACCTCGTTTTCGTTACCCGACCCAAACCTCGCAATCATCTCCCTCTCCGCCGTTCGAAACACCCTCACCCCCACTCGACAATCACGAAACCTCCCCCTATCCCCCCCACCCTAAATCCCCTCCCTCAATGAGTGGTGTTTATCGTGAAACATTAATTCGGATGAATTCTGCATGGGGCGGTGGTGGTGGCCTACCCTCTCCCCTTTTTTCCGAAGCCCTCCGTGCCGCGCGCACAAACGCACCCCCCTTAGTACGCACACACGCACGCGCAAACACTCACCCTTTCGCTATGGTCACGGAATGAGTGTGAATGGAAGGAGGGAGGGAGAGGATTGACCGTGAGGGCAGAAGGTTGGAGGAAGGCAAAAGGGAGAAAGAGTAGGAGAGGGAGAGCAGGAGAGAGAGAGAGAGAGTAGAAGAGGGGGTTTTAGGAAGGATGCGGGCCCCGGTAGGAGAGATTGATGAGGGAGAGATTGGAGAGGAGGGATGGAGAGGTGCGTTTACGTAGTGCTCGAAGAGTGAACGTAACAGGAAGGAGGGGGAGGGAATCGTAAGGGTAGCAGTTGCGGACGGAGTAGGAGGTTGTGTTCTGCGGGGTAAGAGGACTGTGACGCGACAAATCAGCGAAATTGCTCGTAAAACTTTGATTCGAAAAAGGGTTCGTAACGTGGAAAGGGGAGGGAGAGGGGATGAGGAAGTTTGATGGAGGGGGGAGGGGAAGAGATGGGGGGAAAAAAGGGGGAGTATGGGGCAGGTACAGAGGGGCAACGGTCTCTTGGACCGCACGGCGCTTTTGCTCACGAAAATTGGCGATTTCAATGCATCTCGTAACAAAAAGCCTCGATGTATAGGCCGGTCGGATTGGATTGGTGGAGGGGAGGGGAATGAGGAGAGGGTGCGAGAGATGCAAAGGGAGAATGAGGAGGGGGATGGAAAGAAGCGGAGGAAATAAAAAAGAGGGAAAGGGGTCGGTTTGAATGGAAAAATTGAGGAATGTCGGTCCACTTGTGTGTTCCCTGGAAAGTCACCGAAAACGCTCTTGTGCTCTCAGCGAAAAAAAAGAACTCGTCAAACGTCTGGAATGGTAATTTCGCCATTAATTTTCGAGTGCCGCGTTTATTTCCCGTCATTATTTTTTTTACTGCCGCTTAATTTGGGCGCGAGCGGGGAGTTTTGTTTGTGGGCAGACACGTTTGTTTCATCCTTGGTGGTCCTCGTTCTTATTAAAAAAAACAATCAGAAGATAGTTTGATTCGACGATAAACAATAAAAATCATGAGCTCGTATGACCACATCATTGTGAGAATATTAATTTCACTTAGATGCTATTATTTTCTTATAGCATAGCATAGCATTAGCAAGGATGTTAATTTACTCGGGCAATTAATTACAATGGAGTATGATCGATAAGAAAACACGTTTTTGTAGAAATGTTACTTTTCAAAATTTTTCTTTTTGCATGTCCTTTATCAGAGGAAAAGATAGAATTTTTATTTTTTAGCGTAGAGACAATTTTTTTAGAATAATATTTATTTTCATTGAACTCTTCAAAGGAAAATATACGCGATTTAAATTTTAACAGTATATATCATATATTCCTTTGATTAAAACTATTGTGTTCATTGGCAAGCATAGTTTATACTGCTATAATGAAACATTCAAAAATTATAAGTGAGTTAATGCGATTTTAATAACTCTAGCATTACGCGAAACACACTGTATTCCTTGAAACTGATATTATAGTGAAATAAAATGGCAGATACGTTCAGAAGACATGAATTACTCTCCATTAGTCGATGCAATACACCTATATTACACCGGAAAACCGCTCGTGATGGCGTGAACTACAACTGCGCTGTAGGGTTTCGCTATCCGCAGAGTTTACGTTCTTGGAAAACTGTATATGCCATAACCGCGGGTGTATGGAAAAATGGAGCTTGGTATCAAGCTTACGAGACATAACATTTTATCAAAGGAATAATTTGTTTATGTATTTTTTAAATTGTTGTAATACAGTAATTACTCGTGTACCGCGCGCAACTTTTTTACTCAATATGTCGGTAAAAAAGTGACTGCGTATCTTACATGAGGATTTATGAATAGGTTATATAAATGACGAGTATCAACAGCAAATTCACTGTAACACTCTGGCGTCTACGTCAATAATACTCGCAGAAGTCGAAGAACTCCACCAAGTATACGAGCCGATCTCGTTTCAGTGAAGGGGAATCGGTGAAGAGGCCGACTTTTTTTAAATTCCAGATGTCAACTTATTCCGACACGAATTTATTTTTTTCCCTCCGAACTGGGGAAAAAATAGGGGTGCGCGTGGTACACAAAGGCGCGCGGTACACGAGTAAATACAGTAATCCATTTATGGCGTTTATCGATAAAATGTTTTATTAACACAATATCCGGATAGTTTATGAAGCTAACGAAATCTTTTTTTTTTAATAAGGAGAAATAGATAGGCACATCAAGGGTCTTGACGCCCTAGTACCTTTTTACTTGAACTCCTTTGGAATTAACGCCACCTTGTCCACAACTCATTCATAAACATGCAAAATTTTATCCTTTACGGCCACAACAATGTTCCCTTACGAGCTTCCATACGAGTTAATGAGATTCAAACTTTAGAACAAGACTTTCACTTTTATAAGAATGCCGCATTACATTGAAAATAATATTTGCAATGCTACAGAAATAAATCAATGAAAATTATTAAGAATAAGCAAATAATCTAAAGGAAATATATACTTAAATTGTTAGTAACTTTCACGGCGCATAAAGAGACCGACTACCGAATTACACTTGAATGTTTATGAAAAAACATTTGGTGATTAATAGATCCGTTATTCCAGATGGTTAAATCGCGTACCATAAGCGCACTAGTCATGGCGTCGTAACACAGGTAAATCGAACGTCACTCAAACGTAAGCAGCGAATAAAAAAATTTCGGAGTGGGCTGTGCGTTCTACGGTTGATGAGAGATCGGCAATATCATCGTCGCGCCGAAATGCAAATCCCAGAATCTCACGACCAAAAGGATATTTAATCAACTGGGAATTGATACCGATTCTCCCTCGAGCAACAGCGTTTTCGGCTTTCAGCTTTCGTCATCTAGTCTTCCTTGCCGATTCAGTCAGCTTACGATGCAGAAAAGAACTTCGAAAAGAGTCTAGGACGGAAAAAATACATTGCGGCAGATTACACGGAGAGAATCAGGTGTGCAAATATGAATTTTTCCCGAACTACTTTAGCAGAACACTGAGATCGGAAAAGGGAATCGGAGTTCGAGAAAGGAAAAATATTTGATAAATACGCTCACATAAGCGATGAATAAATAATGGGACCTCCGTAAATCCGCACAGGATTGAATTCATATATTTACATAAAAAATTTGCTTTAATCATATATATATATATATATATATATATATATATAGTTATAGTTCTCTCTCTGTAGCTGAAGAAGGAGTAGTTCCGAAAGCTTTACGTTTGTGATGTTTCTGTGCTTTTGTGTTATTTTACGTGTGTCGCTTCGACATCCCCGGGGCCTCGCCAACCTGAAGTCGTCTGATTGGTGAGTGCTCACTGAGTTTCCTCATCCCAACACCTTGTTGACATCCATATATATATATATATATATATATATATATATATATATATATATGTATGTATATATATGTGTGTGTGTGTGTGTTTATATATATATATAACACACTGGTGGTGTAGTGGTTAGCGTGTCGGCTTTCTATTGCAAAGTTCGGGGGTTCAAACCCCTCGAATGGAGGTTTTATTAAAAAAAAAAAAAAACTATCATCAGTGCCTGGCAGTAGGCAGCAGTACTGTCAGTATGGTATAGAGCCGAAAACAAATGATGTTGGTTGGGTCTATATCCAATACAGCTGTAGGCGTGATCAGGACGATTTGAACGGCTACAGTACTGCGATGTGGAAAGCAAGAGGGAAACTACCACATTACAATCCCTAGTAAAGATTATATGGTTGTACAATATGAGTTCTCTCGAGGTGAAGCAATCCGGAGGTAAAATAGTCCCCCAATCGGATCTCCGGGCGGGGACTGCCTTGAGGAAAACATTTGTCGAAAGTAAATTACGAATAGGGACTTGGAACGTAAGAACTATGAGAAAGGCAGGAAAGCTAGAGAACTTGAAAGAAGAAATGAGAAGAAATAGAGTTGACATTATAGGGCTAAGCGAAACTAGATGGGAGGGAGAAGGACAGTTCGACTCGGAAGAATTCACGGTAGTTTATTCTGGAGGAAATAGTGGGGAAAGGGGAGTAGCTCTGGTACTTAGGAAAGATATGATGAAAAGCGTGACAAAGATAATAGCAACGAACGATAGACTGATGGCAATAAAACTAAAAGCAGTCCCAGTGGACATGCTGATAATCCAGGTATATATGCCAACGTCAGCTCATGACGATGAAGAAATAGATGAGATCTATGAGCAAATTAATGAAATTTACGAAGAAGACGGAAGAGGAAAGGTAAACTGCATAATAATGGGAGATTGGAACAGCAAAGTCGGAGAAGGACAGGAAGAAAATGTTGTCGGGCAATACGGACTTGGGAAGAGAAATCGAGGAGGGGAGAAACTCGTAGAATTCTGCATCAATAATGACCTTGTAGGGAGTAATACATGGTTCAAAAACCATAAACGAAGGTTATACACATGGAAAAGCCCAGGAGATAGAATGAGATGCCAAATAGATTACATCCTTGTAAAACAAAGATTCAGGAACAGCATAAAGAATGCCAAGGCATTGCAAGGAGCGGACATTGATTCAGATCACAGCCTTCTAATAGTTGACGTGAGTACAAAGCTCAAACAAATAAGAAAAACGAGAAGAGAAAGACAGACCTGGGACATAGAAAAACTGAAAGAAAGGCAGGATGTAGTCAGCATGAAGTTGGAAGATAACCTAAGGAAGTTGGAAAACAAACCGAAGACCGTTGATATAGAATGGGATGAAATTAAAACCAGTATCAAGGATACCTTGGATAAAGAGATTGGAAAACAAGAGAAGAAAATCAGAAAACCATGGATCACGAAGGAAATGCTGGAGAAAATGGATGAGAGACGAAAATGGAAAAACGTTAACAGTGAAGAAGGTAGAGCCAACTATAGGCGTATAAACAATGAGTTGAGAAGGGTAACAGATAAAGCTAGAGAAAACTGGATAAAAGGAAAATGTGATGAAATAGAACAAATGGAGAAGTTAGGACGGTACGATATGATGTACGCTAGGGCACTGGAATTAGAAGATAAGAAGTCTAATGGAATTTGTGGTAAAGGAATTATGAATACGGATGGGAAGATAGTCTCAGAAACAAAGGATGTAGCACAGGTATGGGAAGAATACATTAAGGAATTATACGGCAAACAGGCAGGAGAGGGGAAAATAGAACTGGAAAATGAGAAAAACATTGAAGAAGACAACTTAGGACCAAGTATTATGGAGAGCGAAGTAGAAAAGGCGATAGTGGAACTAAAGAAGGGGAAAGCCACGGGCAGCGATGGAATACCGGCTGAGATACTTAAAGTCATAGGATCAGAAGGACTAAAAGCGATCACGAAATTAATTAATAAGATTTACGACACGGGAGAATGGCCTCAGGATTTCCTAGAAGTAACAATGATCCCTCTAAAGAAGAAGCCAAAGGCAATGCAGTGTAAAGATTACAGAACTATAAGCCTTCTGTCACACACATCGAAGATCATCACGAGGATTCTTAATAAAAGGCTGGAGAAAAAGGCAGAAGAAATAATAGGGGAAGATCAATTCGGTTTCAGAAAAGGACGAGGAACTAGAGATGCTATAGGAGTAGTTAGAATCATATCAGAAAGGGCAATAGAATACAGTCAAGATATCTGCGCATGTTTCGTAGACTGGCAGAAGGCCTTTGATAGAGTAAATTGGGTAAAGTTGATGAAGATATTAAAGGATATAGGTGTAGACTGGAAAGACAGGAGATTGATTAGGAATATATATGAGAATCAAGTTGTAAAGGTCAGGTTTGAGAATGTGGACACCTGCGGAATAAATATCGGTAGAGGAGTAAGACAAGGCTGCTGCCTATCGCCAACCCTATTCAATATATATGGAGAAAGTCTAATGCAAGAAGCTTTAGAAGGCACAGGGGATTTCAAAATTGGAGGAAGGATTGTAAGAACAGTAAAATACGCAGATGATCAAGTACTTCTAGCAAGAAAGGAAGAGGAACTACAAAAAATGATAAATAGACTAGTGATAACAGGTAGAAAATACGGTATGGAAATAAATACAGAAAAATCCAAGGTCATTCGAATATCGGGTAAAGAAGAGAATCTGAACATAACTATTGGGGGAAAGCCATTAGAACAAGTTTCAGAATATAAATACCTTGGAAGTATCATAACACGAGAGGCAAAATGTACGGATGAGATCAAAACTAGAATAGGAAAAGCAAAAGCGGCTTTCAGGAGAAAGAAACAACTACTTACAGGGAATATAAGGGAAGATATCCGCAAGAAGTTGATAAAATGCTACGTATGGAGTATAGCATTGTATGGGGCAGAAACATGGACGCTAAGGAAAAATGACATCAAATACTTGGAAAGCTTTGAAATGTGGACTTGGAGGAGAATGCTGAAGATAAAATGGACAGATAGGATGAAAAACGATGAAGTGCTACGAAGAATAGGAGAGAAGCGAATGATTATACAGACTATCAGAAAGAGGAAGGCTAACTGGGTTGGACATTACATGAGGAGAGAGAGTATGATTAAAGATGTGTTAGAAGGAAAACTAGATGGGAAAAGGGAAAGAGGTAGGAAAAGGTATCAGCTGATAGACGATTTGAAAGGGAAAGAGAGTTATCAAGATATGAAGAGGACAGCGGAAAATAGGAGTATATGGAGAACCAGGTTTAACCATGAATAATCACGGACCTGTCTACGGACAGACTACCTATGATGATGATATATACACAAACACACACTGATATACACTTTTGTGGTTTTAGGAGACCTCGCAAGTCAGCGGAAGGGACGTTAAGCATTTGGCCCCCTTGGTGCTCTTCGCAAAGAGTAGCCTAATGCCGGCACCAGGTTTCTCGCCTCCCTTCCGAGTGTGTGTCCGGTGTGGAAGGAAGTGGGAAAGCACCACACCTTGAATGTATGTATATTCATATTAGTCATCCAGCCAATCGAATTATTGGTAGGAACCGTCATAATACAGAACAAAAAATATGTGTGTGTATGGATAGGATATGTGGAGGTTACACATTCGGGCAGTAATATTATACGCTCCTTAAGGCACATTGACGACCAGTTACATGTAACTTCATTTGATTTGTATATTTACAGTGAAATCACTAAATACGCTTATTGAAATATGCGATCGCAATTTCTCGTTAAGATGTCATTTATTTTTAAAAATTCGCGTCAGTCTGTGATTCGAGCGGCTACACATTGAAATATCCGAGAGAAATTATTTTCGACAATTATCTATTCGTCTTAACCTAAGTTTACTATTACATACTCTTTCCCATTATATTTGGCCCATTTATATGCAATGTGTTCATAAATAGTCTTTCTAAATTCCTTAAGTGAATTATTCTATTATACGCTGACGATCTCAAAACATCCAATAGGATAACTAAACCAAATTTAATATTTCATATACAGCATACAAAGGGCCAATTTACAGTGAAATCTATAATTTAACAAACAATAAACACAAATACCCATGTGCTATGCGGGATTCGAACCCGCGACCTTAGTATCCGTTGGCAGACACTCTAACCACCCGTCTACCAATGTCGACAAATGACTACATTACCCTAAAAAATGACTTAGATTGCTCCAACCAGTTATGCAGTAGCTGGAATATAGTCCACAACATCTCGAAATGTAAGGTGATATCATCAACCATGAATCACCCTAACGAAATAGAAGGGACTAACATCGACCGAGTCTACTTAATCTCCGATATAGGCATTGTTTTTTGAGCAGAATCTGGGTTTTAACTTACATGTCATAAAACATATCTCATGGCTCACAGGATGAAAGGGTTTTTAAAGCGCGATCTTTTAAAAAACCTCTCTTATTCAACTCCAATTAGATCCAACTCCTCTTTAGATAGGATTCGATTGGAATAAGGCAGTGAGTGCAATTTGGAATCTCTTCCATGCAAATATAGTGGTGAGAATAGAGAAAATACAGATGAAATTTATCAAATGGGCCTGTGACGAAGAAAATAAGTCTTATAGCAACAGGAACTACTTCAATCTACAAAAGAAGTATGAATTTTAAAAAAATTCAAAGATAAAATCTTTTATTGTTTCACAAGAAGTCCTCCTTAAAAAAAAAGAAAATGAGAAAAATATTTCCGTTATAAAAGATTTTGGTTACTTGTTTTGAATTCATTACTATTTATTTACGTAATTTAAGTTTGCATATCAAAGCCTAGAATATGATAATTTCACTTTAATCGAATGTCTTTAAAGTAGAGCAGCGAGTTTAAAAAATTCAAATTTTGGATAATACTACAAATAGTAAAAATTAAAAGTAAATTAATCAGGACACCATACGTGAGAAAAAACAGACAAATAGTCTAAACTATTTTTCTTGTTTTCTTCTTTTAAGGACGACTTCTTTTGAAACAATAAAAGATTTAATTTTGAATTTTTTTTCAAATTGTACTTGTTTTCATCTTTTAAGTGCTAAAACGAGTAATATTCAATGTAAAAATGATAATTAAAACACAAAAAACGGACTACCCCGAAAAATTATATATCGGACGGGCGCACATAAAAGGTTTTAATAATAATTTGAAAGAATTTATAAATATTCTTATGCATAGCAAAATTTTCTGACTCGCAGAGGAAGAAAAAATGAGAAAAATTCCAAATTGGCAAGGATTCGAACCATGACATTCCGCTTGCCGGATGTTTGCCTTATCCATCTCATTCATGCATTAGTTAGTTTACTCATACACACACACACACACACACACATATATATATATATATATATATATATATATATATATATATATATATATATATATATATATATATATAAAAGAAGGGTGACCTTTGCCAATTTCCTGAAGACATTGCTCGAGGGAGCAATCGACTGCACCTCACAGCACATTGGGTTAACTGTACCTCCTCGAAGGGGACGTCAAACCCCTATTTTCAAAATGTCCTTCTCCGGGATGAATGGCCACAGGAACTCGCTCTTCCCGAGGATGATGCAGCAAGCGAACGAGATGGTCAAAAAACGAGGAGACATTGATCAATGCCATGACTCCAAACCTGTCTTCATACGGAAGGTATTCGGAATCCTTCAAACCCATCCACGAACCCCTATCTTTGATGTTCTTCCACATCTCTGCTCCTCTCCCGCCCTCCCTCTTTCAACATTCCCTATATCCCTGCCTTGCCTTCATTTTTTTACTCATTACTCTATTATATACCCTAATTATTTTTATTATTTTCTGTTTTATAGTTAATTATGATTTCTTTTCTGTATTATATTATGATACACGTAACTGGGGCTACCTCTGTGTGTTTAAAAAAATTATTATTATTGTTATTACTAAATTTCCTCTTCATTACTCTATTCCTCGCATGAGTAAATCAAACATCGAGCAACATTCGAACTTTTAATGACATTACTATGAATCTTAATCCATGGTGACGCAGGCCTTTCGCTTTGATGACAGCATGAATTGCAAATATCTTTTAAATCCAGAAATATTCCAACAGTCAATTTTAACCGAAGGAAATTGCGAACTTATCTGACTTCAGAGTTGCTGAGAGAAACTGAAAAAAACAACCCAATCCCTCAAGACAGAGTTATAGAGGGAGATGGAAAGGGGGAATAAGAATTGGAGAAAGAGAAAGAGGAGATGGAGAAATGGGGAGAGAAAATTCGCTGACGAAATGGAATATATGTGGGAGAGGGTGGGGGAAGGAGGTGCCGTGTGCGTATATGGGCAGAACGGTTTTAAAAGAGAGGGAAGTAGGGGAGGGGGAGGAAAGGGTACGGCAGTGTGGTTAAGGGTGCGTGGGAGGATGAAGGGGGATCGTGAGTTGAGGAGGGTTCTGAGGAAGTGCGGGAGAGGGGGAAGCGGCGTCAGGGAACTTGTGTGAGTCCGTGGGAAAACCGAGAGTGTGACGCATTTGGCAGTGGGGGAGTTGGTAAGCCTGGTTGAGTTGTGGGAGGTCCGTAAACGCGTAGGGGTTTGGATTGAGAGAGGGAGGGGGGAATCCTGAAGACAAGGAGAGCGAGGAGAAGGGATGGGAGATATCGGAAGTCGGAACTGACAGTGAAAGGGAGAGATAGGGGGAGGAATATTGAAATGGTGGTTAGAAAAAAGGCCGCTTATATTTTACAGTTCACACGATTCGTTAAAAACGGCATCAAAAGTTCCTAAAGGAGAGAATACTGAAAACTTAAGCTCGATGCGTGTGAACTATCTTCTCCGACTCGTTTCTGACTGATTTATACTTTTTAGGAAGTTTAAATCGTATGCGACAGTAGAGAAGAAGGAGTTTCTTTTGGGGGCGATGGTGGATTCACTTCACTGATTACCCATCTACGATAAATTTAAGTTAGGGAGGAGTCAGCAAAATTTAGTTTTTTTCTGGTAGTTATAATAGTTATTCAAAGAAAAATACGCTTATGCGCTGCTCATGGAATTCCATTATTGGCTTCTGGGTAGTATCTGAGATTGCTTCGCAAAAATTCTTTCAAGCACGAAAATTTGGTTAAATTTATCCACATTAAAATAACTTAATAAGTCTCGCTATGAATTAGGGATTGCATGAATATACTGTATGCAGTAACGGATTTAGAAATTTGCCGCCCCTAGGACAAATTATTTTTCCGTCCCCTTTTTGGCATTTTTTTCTAAAAAATCGCTAATGTATATGGTTTGTCTGCACATCCGTCTGTCTGCAGATCATAATAGTTTAACTCATGAAAAGTCTGCGTAATTATATTTTTTTTATTTCCGCCGCGAAATCCTGTTTTCATTTGGAATTTAAAATATTAAATTAAATCTCGCCGGACCTAGGCCATTGACTACTTTGGCCATATTACAGATCCGCTACTGACATTAAGAACTAAAATTCTTGGAAGAAGTGTTCTCATAAGGGATAAAATATGAGTCTGAAAACGTACACGGTACGTATAAAAATTATCGATAAAACAACAGCTTTTGGAATCCTAATAAATTATTAGAATTATGCAGCTCAAATATCTTTGTATATAATTTCCCTTATTTGGGCGACAACCTTAACATGTTGATGGGGCTTGAGAGCTCCGTGGACTTTGAGAAGTACAGCAGCTAGTAATTACTTCCTGTTAGGATCACTAATGCGAGCAGATAGTTTAAGAAACACTACAATCGGATATATACTTGGAAATTTTCAAAGTAGATGCAATGGTACCATGTCAACCACCTTTAAACAGAGACGTAGAAACAGTATTAGAAATTTAGATTGTTTTTAAGGGACGAATGTTGGCTCGGATTGCAATTTGATAGCCATGCGTTCATTCGAAAAAAAATCAAAATGGAAGGGAATACTAATAAATTTTTAAGCTACAAAATGGTAAGAATACCACAATCCTGCTAAGAAAGCCTTCGAAAATGATGCTAGTAGAATTAGCATACACTTGGAATACAATAAACACAAGTAACATAGAAACTACCACCAAAAGAATAGAGAAGGTAATTGGTATGTAACTGAATTCACTATAAAATTATAGGTCTCGTTTTAACCCAGAATAAGCTCGTAAGTATAAAAAATTGTAAAATTAAGTTCTTGTCTTACGTATCAACAAAACCTTGTTATTGCTGTTGGAGATGCCTAACTCAAGTTAGTTAATTTGTCATTTTTTTATAATTAAATGCTTATTCTGGAATTTAGATGAAAACTTTAGAATTCGAAGTTTTTGAGGGACAAGAACCGCCATAGATATGATCAAGAAACAAATTTTGGATATAATAAAGATTTTGTGTAGGATTTGTTGGTTTGATAAGGCCTTACAGTTATTTTATGGAAATACTGAGGAAAAATGTATAGATTGGAAGGATAGGAATTCTGTCATAAATATGCTCGAGAATGAGACTGCACTGGTAAGAGGATCTGACATTCTCATATTCATCACCACTGGAATTACCAGTGAGACTGTTCACTCATTCCAGCGCTATTTGATACTTATCCTGAAGTGTTGATAAAAAAAGTCAAGTGAAGGTACAGCGATGAGGTAGGAGGCAATTAATTAAAATTGTGGATGACAAAGCATTTCTGAATAATTCAGAAAAGAGAACGCGGACTAAAATGATAGGGAAAAATATTGCTACGAAAAAAAACGCTAGATGTTTCAAAGAAACGAAAATCAAAGAAAGATAGTACAGAACAGAGACGCGCAACCTACGGCCCGCGAAGTTTTGATGCAAAAAGGTCTGTGATATTTAATATAGATAATTTTGTGTATTTCAATTAAAATCGTTCCTATAAAACCTTGCCTGTTGTAGTTTTGACGTTAAAAATTGTTTAAACATGATTTTCAGCATACATCGCGTGTGGTCTCTTGAAGAAGTTACGAGGTAAATTCTCATCCGGCCCGCAAAAGCGTTCGCGATCTCTAAAATGGTCCACCAAGGTGCTCACGTCAACGATTGCGGCCCGCCACGTGAAAATAATGCGCCGCCCTGGCACAGAGGGTGGAAAAGATGGACCATTTTACTAATTAAGGACTAAGAATGCCATGGGTACTTAAGAGAACAAGACAAGAAAGAGATAATTATTATAAGGATACAGTAATTAATGACAGCTGGTTAGGATAAAGACAATAAAAATATCGATGGGAATTTGACATGGAATATTATACTATTTCGTGTATCAGAGAAATGGAATCTATTGGAAAGAATATTGGAGCAGATCATAAGATATGGAGAAAAAATAAGTTGAAATAAGAAGAAATAAAAAATGAAATAAATTTTAATAACTAACCAGAGAGAGAAGAAATTTCTGAATGAAAATTTAAGGACCAATGGACTTTTGGAAGAAGTTACAGAGAAGAGAGCTGAAGAGAAACGATATTTTAGAAAGTGGTAGACAACCAAGAGAAGATGAAGTATCAAATTGTTTGTTTATTGGGCCCTTTATTATATGCCAAGATTTCAATAGCCAAGGTCATTCTAAAGGGGCAAAACTCTCTCGTAAATGGACGGAAAATTGTCATTACAAGAGCTAGATGGTGCTTTTTTAAAATTTCACATCCAATTTGAAGATATGTTTAAGAATGACTGAAATGCAATTATGGGCAAAATTAGCAAAAGGCGAATATTACCAAATCTTGCACGACTTAGGATATATTTTTCAATTTAATGCAATGATATTAATGCAAAAATATCTCTTCGTTATAATATTTGATGCCAGAGCCCTTTCTCAGTCCTCTCCTAATCTCTCCTCCCCCACCCTCCACACTTTTATAAACATATGAAAAACAACGGATTACAACGTCCTTCCGGATGATAACGACCGTCTTGGCGAATGGCGGCGATTCGGGAGGGAAAGCCAGGAGCAGTATTTTATGCAAATGGGGCTGAAGTTTATGGCATATTCATCTGAGCATAGGAAAGGAGAAAGGATCTTCTCGGAATTGGATGTTCCGCCCGGCGCGAGCATGACAGAGAATATATATAATCGCAACGTTTCAAAGGAGAAAAACAATTGAAGCTAGAACGAGGAGAGAAGCGGGGAGACGGGCATACACTAAAAGAGTTAAGGAGAGTATGGGGTCGCCTTAGAGAAAATGAAAACCCCGAAGAAAAGAAGAAGAAGCGGTTCAGATCCAAAGAGATAGAATGAAATATAGAGATAATAGCATAATTGCACGTCAAATATGACGGGATTATCATAAAAGTATTCCAAACATATTTGATTACGATATGAAAAATCAGTAAGCTATGCTATGATCTGGTTTGATTTTCATGCACAATCAAGTCAGTGTTTTTGAAAGTTATCTTTGTTTTTATTATAATGTTTAAATAATTATTAGAAGAGAGGCAAAATGATTATCCTAATATTTGCTGAAAATAAGAGGAAAATCGAAATAATAAGGTATAATACACAAAGAAGTAGCTGAAATTGACTTTAAATATTTGAGCAAATTATTAGTTCTTTAAAACGTATAGAATTTAACTTTATAAATGAATTATTTTACTCTTATTAACTCGTAAAAAACAGGATAAAATGTGAATGAACAATCAATTTACCATCAAAGGAAAATTGTGTAGTAACTTACTATTAACTAAATACTTACATGAACTGCAATGAGTTTTAACTATTTTTTAAGATCGCAATTGTTTTAACTACATATATAGTTGGGATCACGAACGAAGCCGGGTGAGTCATGATTACTGTGCAGAGAGAGAGAAATACACGTTACTGCCACTCCGCCAGCCTGCATAAGCTTTCGCTCGAAATACAACGCATGACGCACGAAGTCCTATGCCGCTATGCCACAAGCGTCCTTCTCGTTTTTGAAGTACTGATACACTTTATATACGATTTCTCTTGCCAAAACCTTGCGTTTACTTCCGTCGCCCTCCAATTTAGAACACCAAAAGACGGTACCATTTAAATCTCAATTGTAAATCACGCAAATAGGCACGAAAATCACGCCGCAAATGTACGAACCGCACGCCTACTGGGTAGTAGTAGTAGCAGAGTCGCTGTAACTGACTGACGTTGATTGGCCAAGTGAAGGAGCGAGAGAAACCACGTGACATTTCTGGCCTTCTGCGCATCCAGTTGCCACCCGCCTTCGTTCGTGCTCCTCACTATAGTAGTTTGGATTTTTTTCTGAAAATTGGCTTTATTTATAGAAATTTAAATAAAAGTCATAAATATATATATATATATATATATATATATATATATATATATATATATATATATATATATGCACTCACAGAGTAAGTCAAAATTATGTATAAACACTTTGGTATGCTGTATTATCTCAGAAATTCTATTGAGTGAGCATGAACCAAAAAATTTTTCAAATACATTAGATACATAGAAATGTGATATATTACAGAAGTTGAGTCATTCTCAAAATGCCCGCCACCAGCACGCATACATGAACGGCATCGTATCTCAACAGCCCGACATACGGTGGTGCAAATGTCAGCTGTAATTTTCCCTGCTTCCTGTTGTGTCATCACCCACAAATCCTGCAATGTTTGTGATATATGAGTATACATTTTATCATTCGGGTGTCCCCATGCAAAACTGTCTAGGGAAGTGAGGTTTGGAGACCTATGGGGGTATTCAAAAGCATTCCCCCTGCGTCCTATCCACCGATCGGGAAATTCAGTATCCAGATAGGCACGAACATTATAGTGAAAATGTTGAGGTGCACCATCCTGTAGAAAGTACACCAATGTACCCGGAAACGTTTCTTATTGCGGAAACTGCATCATTCATTAACAATTTAAGATAACTCTGCCCAGTAACAGTATCACTGAATCTGTAAGGTCCGATTATCCTCCGAGAGGAGAATCCCATCCGCACACTAATCCCTGGCAGGTGAACATCTTTCTGTAGAGTAAGGTGTGGATTTTTGCTGGCTCTGTAAACGCACTTGTGACGATTCAAATTACAATTTAATTTGAACGTGGCTTCGTCTGACCATACGATTACGTCCTCAAAATCACTAGCTTCAGCGTTCTTCTGACAGTGCCATTCACATAATTGTGTTCGTCGATCAGGATCGCCTTCCTGAATCGCATGCAATAGCCGAGTTATAAAAAGGTTTGAACTTTATGTCCTTTAAGATTCTCATAACACTCGATTGACTCAAACGCAGTTCTCGGGAACATTGTCTTGTTGACTTCTTTGGTGACTGGTCGTATGCACTTCTAAGGACTTTGATGTTTTCGGCACTTCTTGACGTCCTTTTCCTCCCACAGCTTTTCTTATTTATATTGTGAAAAGTTCCATGCTCTTCAAATTTATCACGGAGGCGCGTTATTGTTGGATGCGTTGGCGCCTTTGTCCCATATTAATGTTCCCATACACGCTGAACCTCTCTTAACATTTTTATACTTCCAGTACCATTTTAGAATGCACTTCCTTTCTTCAAATGTTACTTGATTTTTCTCCATATCAGTTGGCCACCAGGTAATCTGCAACACATTGAAACACTAATTCTTTATTTTAGCTTTAAAATGTACGAAATTTTATGCAAATTGGTCATGCTGTCTACAAAATATGGCTAGTTAAAGTGTTTATACATAATTTTGACTCACCCTGTGTATATACATATACTAGCTGAAAAGTCCGGATTCGCTCGGGAAAGTTTTCTTTTAAATCACATTTATTGTAAAATTTTAAGCTTTTTAAAGATATGTTGCCTTGCCGACCGTGTCATTGTTAAACTTCGAGATTGTAATGTCGTCCTTGTACTATATGCGTAGGGAAAGGCGCCAGAATTATTTATAATTAAAATCGTGTTTTTCATTAATTTCTTTTTAGCTAACTTCCTATTGAAATTATTGGTAATTAACTATTTTTATAGTTATTTCCATAGTTTTTTGCAGTGCATCTTATAATTTACCGGAGTTATAAATTCGCATCGCATATATGAATCACGCAAAAAGCCATTCCTTGACATGCAAATCTTTTTCGTTTACATTTTAAAATAATTCACGTATGAGGTATTTAACTTATTTATGCGAAGAGAAGAGAAGAATTTAAATCTCATTCGTAAATCTCCAAAAATTACTTTTTAATAGGATTTTTCCACGTTTTCACATATTTTATTTATATTGGGCCACTGTTGTCCCAATTTATGAATTCTATTCTTGGTCTCATAATAAATGCACCAATTTAGTGTTTTAACACGGGTCAGACTTTTATACATGGGTATAACTTAATTACTGAATCTATTAAGTAATTAGAGGGAGGAAGGAAAAAAGAATGGGAATGATCAGAAACTGAGAAAGAGGAAGAGGACATAGCATTTGTCTATACTATATATAAAGAAAACTCATTTTTGCGTGCAACAAATTACTACGTTGCTATATACAACCAGTAAATAAACAAATTATTTCGTTGCTATCTACAACCAGTAAATAAACAAATCACTTCGTTGCTATCCACAACCAGTCCACAACCAGTAAATAATTCATCTATTAAATGGCAATCTCAACAAGCAGAGCTTATTAGAAGATCAAAACTTATTATAAGGGATGAAGCACCAATGATGAGGAAAGAAGTGTTCGAATGCGTTGACCGACTTTTCCGAGGCATAATGAAATCCGACACTCATTTTGGAGGAAAAGTTGTTGTATTAACCGGTGATTTCAGACAAATATTAACAGTGATAATAAAAGGCTCAAGAATGGATATCGTTAATAATTCTTTGAAAAGATCATACATTTGGAAACAATTACTAAAATTTCATTTGAAAGAAAACTTTCGCCTTATGAGAGAATGTTCTGACGGAACTGAAGATTCAGATCAAGAATTTGCTTCGTATCTTTTACGACTCGGAAAATGGGAAGATAATGACAGTGAAGATCACATAACTTTACTCTCACCTTTTTATAATTTCGAAAATTTCATCGACCAATTGATTGATAAGAAGGAATTACATAATTGGACAATTTTAACAACAAAAAATCAATTTGTTGATGACATTAACACATACATTTTCGAGAAGACTCCAGAATCACAAATAACTCTATTAAGTTAGGACTAAACTGTTGAAGAAGAAAGTCAGAACTTATATCCTGCAGAACTTTTAAATACTATTAATATCAGTGGAATCCCTCCTCATAAGTTAGTGCTAAAAAAACTGTCGAGTCACACTTATGAGAATCCTTAATACAACTCTTGGTTTTTGTAATGGAACTCAATTAAAGGTTCTGGAAATTCATCCTTCAAATAAATTAATCAAAGCTGAAATCCTTGGCGGAACATTCAATGGAAATATTGTTTTGATTCCTAGAATTATTTTGATGTCTTTGGATTCGGGTCTTCCTTTTACACTCAAACGAAGACAATTTCCCCTTAGACCAGCCCTTGCATTAACAATAAATAAAAGTCAAGGCCAAACTCGCACAAATGTTTTGATTTATTTGAAAGAAGACGTATTCTCTCACGGCCAATTATATGTTGCAATGTCACGTGTTACTAATCGACAAAACCTCAAAATATTCTGTAAACAATCTAATAATTCATGTAAAATCAAAATAATTTACTATAAAGAGTGATCCAATAATCAGTAATCAATTTTTGTAACTTAATAAAGAATAAAGATTAAACATTTTTTAAAATCATTTCATCCAACCAGAACATGCGGTATTGCCCTAGTATAGGATTAAAAGGAGCTGCCGTACAAAAATAACAATACTAAATTATAATTGATAATAAAAAACGTTATACTATTGAATCATGCACCATTACCAAATGGTGGGATTTCATAAAACTAAATATTGGTCACGTAATTTTTAATGGATTTCTTTAACTGATAATACATAAAATATTTCGAAGCGAATGTCAAACAGGATTGAAAATTAACATTTTATGACTTTAATTTAAATTTATTAAAATAAAGCCAATTTTTAAAAAAAATCAAGACTATTATATGTAGCTTAAAGAAATTTCTGATCGTAAATATAGCTAAAATTCATTGCAGATCATGTAAGTATTTAGTTAATAGTAAGTTACTACACAATTTTCCTTTGATGGTAAATTGATTGTTCATTCACATTTTATCCTGTTTTTTACGAGTTAATAAGAGTAAAATAATTCATTTATAAAGTTAAATTCTATACGTTTTAAAGAACTAATAATTTGCTCAAATATTTAAAGTAAATTTCAGCTACTCCTTTGTGCATTATACCTTATTATTTCGATTTTCCTCTTATTTTCAGCAAATATTAGGATAATCATTTTGCCTCTCTTCTAATAATTACTTAAACATTATAATAAAAACAAAGATAACTTTCAAAAACACTGACTTGATTGTGCATGAAAACCAAACCAGATCATAGCATATCTTACTGATTTTTCATATCGAAGTTATATAATGTTATTTAAATAGTAAAAAGTTATTAATCAAGGATATTTATTATGCTTTCAGTTAAAAAACGGAATTTGCGTAAAAAAGCGATCACTCTAACGCCACCTAATGATTTAAATTATAATTAAGCTAACCGCAATATCAAAACATGAGAGATTTTTTATCGTCGAAATTTAATTCTCTCACGAATCACTACCACAAATTCAATTACTGCACACTTCAATATTCAAACGTTATTTTCCAAATTCGAGAAAAACGAAATCGACTCAATGAAATGGCGAAATAGAAAATATAGTGAGGAATTTTTTTTAACTTAATGGGAAACACTCTTCTTAATGGAATAACCAAGCAAAAAAACTCACAACTTCGCTTAACGAATGTTTGAAAAATCGCGTGAGACACCGTATATATTACGAAGCAATCGTCTGATAACCCGAAAGCAATCCTGAAATACTTTCACCATTTAAACGCCGATGTTTTAGATTTGTAATGTACAGAGAGAAATATCCGTTGGCAAAGCGGTTTTTACCGTCTGCTGGACTGAATTCGGCAAGAATAAAAATCCAGAATGCATAAAATCACCGCTAGAGACTGTTCTTGCACCTGTGTGAATAATTACATGAAGTTATATTGGCAATTTTATAATGCGGCATGTTTGGGATATGGAAGTCCTTAAAGTAGAGGATTTTTAAGAATCAAGATGCTATTTTGAAAGTTGGGCGCCCTAAAGAGTTTTTAATGTAATGTACTTAAAGAAATTCGAATTCTTGCCAAATTAGCGTGAATGTATTTTTGTAATAAATTTTGGCGATGTTAAATCATAATGTTATAATATTTGTTTCAAAATCGAAGAATGGCTGAATCAGTTACAGTTTTAAACTAACTTGTTCTGTTATTTCAATACGTTTTATTTTTATTTAAAAATGTCATTTTAGATGTCGATTTTTTTTTCAAAATTTGTCTGACTTTATGAAGAACTTCCAACGTTTCACCACGAAAGAATGGGAGTTTATCAGTTGCAAAGAGTGAATCAACTGTCGTTATCATTTAAATGTTACGTAATAGGTTTGGAATTCTTAATATCTCGAAAAAAATTTAAGTAATAACAATACCTTATCCCTTTATTCTTATGCTATTGATATATGAGTGACTCTTTGTAGCGGAAGAAAGGACTTGCCCAAAAAGCTTTCATCATGTTTCTTCAACGCTTTCAGCGGTTCTCCAAACGGTAAGACTCCACTGAGCTTCTTACGAGACCTAATTGCCACCTATATACTATACAGGGACGGCCCGAGGAATATTGGCGCCCCTGGTGAGATAGCACCCTAGCACCCCCCTCCGTTAATGTTTGATGAGATATTTAAAAAGTACATGTTAATTTATTCATCGCTCTGTAAAATTTTTTGATAATGATAAATTAAAAGGAATGCCATCAAGATTCTAGCCTGTTCCTCAATATAAATTGGCATCCAATATTTATTCACTTGTAAGTAATCCCTAGATAAATGATCGGGATAGCGCCCCCAAAACTTTGGCGCCCCGGACAGCCGCCCAGCTCGCCCGTAGCTCGGGCCGGCCCTGTACTACAAGATATGTATATGCGATTGTGGACACACATGCATGTGTGCATATGTACAGGCTAATTTAATAAAGTAAGCCAAGATTAGCTATGCGCCTCAAGCTCTGTCTTGCCACATGGAAAATGACGCTGTGGTTGGGGACAGGATAAGGATAGAATGAGAGCCGCAAGGGACTGTACTTGGAGTGGTAGCAGTGGAGTGGGAAAAGGGGAATGAAGAGAGGATTTAATGAAGAGAGAGGAAACGATTATGCCGTAAAGTGTGACGATCATTGGGCGGCAGTCGGTCGGTTGGTCCGTTCGTTGGTTCACTGTGGGTTTTTACTGCTTGTCGGCAGCAGAGGCCATAAACGCCCTCGACCAGCCCCCTTCGTCTCCCTTCCCTCCCTCTCCACCAATCCCCATAGGTTTTGTCGCGACGGGGAGACATAGAAGTTAGGATGGCAGTAAACGGAGCGACGAAACAAAGCTACCCGAAAAACTGTCTTTTCCTCATAAATAAAGGAGTACTAGCGCAAAACCAGGAGTAGATCGTTGTAAAATGACTTAAGCACCATCAAGACAGTGGGACATGCTAAGTTAAAAGTAAAAAATCTGATGTGGCCACCACATGACTTTCTCCATATCTGTAATATTTCTAAATATTCCAAATAGGTTACATAATAATAAATATTTTAAGAAACTGCGAAATTTTTTTAGACTTTACAAAGAACAGAAATAAACTCAAACCATAGCCTTCTGATATTGGATATAGCCATGAAGCTCCAACAATTAAGAAACTATAAAGGAGCATTAATAATGGAAGAAAACAGATGATGTATAGTGTGATGCATGGAAATAAAAATATGCTACTTGTATTAATTATAATGATAAAAGATACGAGAAGGTGGTATTGGTAGGATTTGAACAAATTTCTCTTTTAAAACATCTCTAGAGGGAAAACTTTCTAAATGCAAGTACTTTGAAATAACGAATCTTTCACTAACGAATGTTTCCGAAATTAAAAAAATTAATCAATAAACCTCAACTTCTGATGGTGTCGGAGACCTGTTAACTGGGATGTTACTAGAGGAAGCCCTTTATAACTCCTTGTCCTTATTATATGTTTTATTTCTTAATAAAAAAGTTACCTTTCAATTGTACGACTAATAAAAAAACAATTTAATTAAAACATTTCTTCATATAGGTAATTATATTTATTGATGATTTTAAATTTCGGTGCGCCTCTCCAAATATTTTTGGCAACCATGCTGCCCTCCTATCCCCTATGCCCCTCACAGTTGGGAGGCTAGTTATGCCTCTGGCTGTTAAACATTCGATAAAATCCAACAAAAGGAAGTAAATAAAATATACTGCTGAGCGGTAACCTGAGGCAGGTAGGAAGAATTAGATGAAATAATGCGCACGTGTATCGAAGGCTGGCCAAAAACAAATTCTCATACCGATGAGGAATATCCAGAGAGAAATACGTATAAGAAAATACGTCGATAGAGTAGAGGAAATGTCGCCAAGTGTTTTAACGGAGTGTACGAGGGCGTGGTGTTCTGCAGTGGCAATAAGATAGGGAGTTGCGTGGAGTGCGACGGTAGAAGGGGAAGGTAGAGGAAAGGAGAGAGAGAGAGAGAAAGGAAGGAGGAGTGAATGAAGGCAGTGAGGAATGGAGGGAGAGATTGGAGAGGAGGACGTCAGAGTGGGAAGGAGAGAGAGAGAGGTCTATGCGGGTAGGAGGGGGAGAGGGATGATTAATGAAGCTCACAACACAACTGGGACCGGGCGAATACATTCCCTCCTTGCTTTCCCATGGATCCCTCCATTCCCTTCCTCCATTCCCCCCTCCTCCTCCTCCCTTCATAATCACTCCCCTTCTTCAGCGGCGCTGCGTCCTTCAATTCTCCAATCCTCGTATATACCATCTTCATCTCCATCGCTCCATCCCCTCCCGTCCATTATCTCCATTCACCTCTCTCTCTCTCTCTTCCTCTCTCTCTCTCTCTCTCTCTCTCTCTCTGCCACAAATACTTTTATCTCTCCGCGGTCGTTTCATTTTATGCGCGGATTCCAAAAATCATTTCGATAATACGCGTTCCCGCCCACGCATTCGCGCCGCTCGAAACATCTCGCGGAGTATCGGGAGTGCCGTCGCAGTCCGTTAGCCTTTTGTTTTTTTTCTTCTCCCTCCGATCCGATTCTTTTGCTTTAGTTTTTTCGTCTCGCCGCCGGCGAAAACGCGAGAAAAAAAGATGACACACAGAGGAAGAGAGGGATTTTCGCGCCGCGATTTTTGGCGGCGCACGGGATTCCGCGGATTACGTTCGAAGCGGCGAATAATCGCTCAAAGGGGAATATTTTTTGACGCCCCGTGCGCGCCGATACCAAAAAAAACAATAATAATCCGAAATTACCATTTTGATTGGAATTTCAACGGCTCGGAATTGATTTTTCCATTGCGTAGTTCGATCCCAATGGATTTCGCGACGGAGGCTTTAGTAAAGATCAAAATTTTAATGCAGAGTATTATCGGGGAACAGCAAGGTGTAGCGTGTGCGCACAGCGACTGTCATTTGGACGCAGGAAATAGCAGAAGTCAATCCGGTAAAAAAATAACATCGCACATGGTCACCGGCGAATAAATTCCGGAATTGAGCACCCTAGATTATTGCGTCCGTAACACGGGGTTCATAACACTACCGAAAACCTCGAAAATATTATTTCCCGAAATTTAGATTGAAGAACGCCAACGCAGGAAATGATACGGAAATGTTCCTCTATTTCTATTAGTGCTTATGTTCGGTTCGGTTCTTTTTATCCTTCTTCATACATCGGAGTTTTAACGACGGTAATGGAAATGCACCCATATTTTGTTTTGGCAATAAATGAGAAATCTTTAATCGACTTTTATGTCTTTCTTCGAAACAAAATAAGAGATAAAACGCGGTTCACGTGAAGTTGCAGCTATTCCTAAGATAAAAGCTTACTCACTGTTTACTCACACTCAATTATTTAAACGCTTGCTGGATTCTGGCTCTTATATTAATACCCATAAATGCGAAAAAGTTTTAAATCAGAAGAGACCATCCAAGTGTTTCATGTACGAAAGAATTTATAATTACTCCTCGCATGTAACCGAACAGAGACGTTGAACCGCTTGAATCGAATAAATGGTAAATGTAATTTTTATGGATCCTGTTTGGAGAGTCGTTATATCTTCGTTTTTTTAATGTATCGCAATTGAGGACGTTCATTAGGATTTCAGTGGATTGGCCCAGGGGGGAGAAAAGCTTTAATTTATTGGAAAATTCTTCTCGAATCATTCGGAAACGAATTATATATTTTTTGTATCAGTCCGCGCAATTTAGCGACGATGAGTGCCCAAATCACACGGAGCACACACATGGAATTCCGAACACACACACGAGTTCCGAAACTGCATAATTTCATCATTCATTAAACTAAATGGATAACGAATGACACCGAAAACGTCCGGCCTTTATATGACTTCGAAGCTTTTTACCGCTCCCTATTTTATTCGAAGGAGTCGTTCGAATCGCGATAATTTTCAGGTACATTAGTCCATTACAGAAAGAGAGAGAGTCTCTTTTTGGCGAGCGAAAAAAATGGCGCCATTTCGACCAAGCGACTTTTTATTGCGCGCTATTTAAAATGCAAAACAGTCCATCATCACCGTATCATCTCTGAAAACGTCCGACTCCGCATCGGCGGACATAACGAAACAATATGTCCAGCGATAAGAGAGGGAGAGAGGTGGGAGTGATAGGGAGGGAGAAGGGGTAGGGAGGGAGGAGGGGTAGGGAGGGAGGAGGGGTAGGGAGGGAGGAGGGCTAGGGAGGGAAGAGAAAGGGGTTTTGGGAGGAGAGAGGTGCGTGTGGGCGCGTGTGCATGTGTTATCATCTCACTTTCTCTCGCGCCATAAAACCGCAGGTCTGGGTCTCTTGTAGTATGAGACCGTATTTTGGGCGCTTTCAATCTCCGGAACCCACCTTCATTCATTATCACGAGCATTTCCTCCTCTGTTTCCCTCTCTCCTCACACAGTCTCTCCTCTACAATCTACTCCTATTTCTCTCCCAACTCATCCCTAAAAATATCCTCCCCGATGACCCCTCGCCCTATCGTCCACCTCATAAAACAAAGTTTAATGTCGAATTACATAATGACTCGGTACGATTTTTCCCCCGTTACTAAAGCATAAAACGAACCAAATATAATAAAAGATACTTTTTCATTACAGCGCGCAACTCGACGCGAGGTAGGGAATGGAACCCAGTCATACCCCACCCACGTGGCGGAATTCCTTCCCCGCCCCTCCCATCCCATCCCTTCCCACCCACTCCTAACATCTCACCCTTTTCCCTCTCTCAAAAATCCACCCCGTCCCTTTCCCCTATAAATTTCTCATCCCTCGCGATTTTTTATTTATTTCGTTCCGTTATGCCCACGCCGAGCTGTAGCGCCAAATCGAGCGCGATGCGAATAATTTTTGTTATCAAATTCGTCGGATTAAAAAAAAATGCAGTTCGTTTTTGTTTAAAGCTGACCAATTTCCAGACGCGGACATCTCCCCCTTCTCCCTCTCTCTCTCTTCATCTCCCTTACTCTTTCTCTCTCTTTTTTCCTCTCTGTCGTTGTGCTGGAAAGAGTCGATTAATGTATTTTTTCGCGGGTTCGTTAGCGAGGGGCCTTTCAGCGGGAAAGGGGTTGAGGTGAAAGCGTTCTAAAAAAGGTAAAGCGACCCGAGGCACGAGAGAGGGAGGTCCTAAAGTCGATCCATCCTCTTCTGTCGCTTCTGTGTTTTTTTCGTTAAATGCTATATCGCATTTTTGTCTTCCGATCTTTTTCCTCTGGCTGGTTTCTCCCTTTCTCTCTCTCCCGTTCTCTCTCTTTTTCACTCCCTCCTTCTCTCACTTTCAATCTAGCGGCGTCCCTTTCGCTCCATAAATTTTACGGTCCCATCACTTTTTCATCGCCACGCCCCCCTCCTCCTCTTACCCTCTCCGCCACCCACAACCCACCACCCCCAACACGATCCTCCTCCACTCCACACCCAACCCGCGTCCACAGACACGCCCCCTTTTCCATCCCATCCTCCCTCCACCCACCCCCTATTCCCCCATCCCCCTACGGGACATCCCATCCTCCCGCGGCGGCTCTAAACTGCAGTGCCAAAAACGAATCCGCAAAATACAATCCGAGGGAAAAAAATCCATTTGATGCGTCCTTGGCGTCGTCGCCATGGCTGGACGACTCTATAAAAAAGTACTCGACTCCAGCAATTATGGCCTCTTGAGGGTGTTGGCGTGTTTTTTATTGTTCGAACAGCTTTCGCAATTAATCGCCACGGTTAGACAAATTTCGACGAGGGTAGACCGCAAACATTCCGTGGCTAGCGATAAAAACGCGCGTAAAACTATGTATTTTTCTCTATGACTGTTGCGGAATTGTCGGAACAGAACTGGACAAAACCCGCGAAAAAAAATCAGCGATTGGGAAGATAACACTGAAAAAACATTTCATAACTGTACGTTGTGAGCATGAGGATAATCGACGGGAGTTACGAATTAGGAATCAACAAACTTTTCTTACGTTTAGTATGTATTCTTTCATTTTATCAATTTCTGACAGGATCTGATGAGCAAACATTATTTTTAATTATATGCCGAGATTTCTAACCAAAATGAACAAATAAGGAAAGAGCCGCTGAAGTAGACAGTAAACTGCAGTTTTTTTCAAAAATGTCTTTATATAGAATGTTAAAATTTATGTATACTGCTATGATTAGCCTGAATTAATATTATACAAAAATAAACAGATGGGCAAACTGAGAAAACGTGCACAACGAGACAGAAAAAATGAAGTCTCTAGCTGCTTTAGTTTAGGAGTTGGTGCGTGTGACAGACAGACAGACTAGCCTACACAAGTGGACGTTTTGTCCACACCAAAACAGAATACTAAATCGATTTACGAAAAAACTAAGTCTCCATATTCTTTTATCTCGAAGGAGTTAGCACGTCAGAAAGACTGACAAACTAAACGCATAAGCAGATTAAAAATAAACCGCTAAACATAGCGACGCCAAAAACAACGCCGCATTAAAATTAATATGAGCAAGCAAAGAAATTATACTTTTTGCAATTCGCTGCATAAGTGTGATAATGTGCACCAACTTAGCAAAGCCATATAAATTCCACACATTTACAGTCTATCCCCCCTCCATCAGTATGTGGCCGTAGCCTGTGATAATATGCGCGTTTCAACGCATCGATTGCTTGTGCATTCTTGCTGTGAATCATCGCCCTTTCCACCCATACTAAAAGGCATAAAAATGTTTCAGGATTCTGTTCACAATTCTAGAGCGATCGTTAAAGCCATCAAGAGCGAATGGCATTCGCGCCAGGAGGTCTTAGCCTTACTCTTAACCCGAAAACTTGGCAAGGGTTCCTAGATGATATCTTATACTAACTGACAATGAGTGAAATCTAGCAAGGAAATACTCGAGAGTTTCTGGTAATAACATTTTGAGAGCGGGAGTGGAATCAACATTTACAGCGCTATTTATGGCCATATAACACATGACTAAGAAGAATGTCGATGCAAATAATACGAACGATAATATGTGATTATAGATGCATGGTATCTATGACATTAATGTTGCGTGAATTCCCAAACTATATGAAAAAATCCACGTATTCAACGATTTTTTTCAGTAATAGCAATGGCTTTAAAATGAAGTAAAACTTGAGAGATCTATGGTAGTAATGTCCAATACCAGTGATCTCCAAAAATAAGATGTTTACCAACAAAAGTGTTCCTAGGTTTTCTTTTTATTTCGTAGCTAGAAATCACAAGGGAAGATTTAAAAAAAAATTCGTTAAAATTGCCCACAAACAAATCCAGAAAAATCGAATTAGGGTACTCCAAATAAAATTTTTCGTATTTCAGATCTCATGGCCTAGTAATACGGTTAACAAATCTGAGAGATGAATCATCATATTTTTTAATTACTCCCCTTAAAGACTTCAAAATGACGTGTAGGAGGAGATATTTTATGGCATTTATATATTAAAATAACTGAGCCGATTGCCAAGCACGTAAACATTTCCTCATGGACACGATAAACCACCAAAGATACCGAGCAAAGTTAGAAAAAAACTACTTAAAATGTCGTACTCCTTAATTGCGGAGCTATCAATAATCAAAATTAATTTAACCATGCACGCTGTAACATTCATAGGCAATAAATTCTATTTGGCTCGTGAAAAGGGGCACATGAGGGTTTATATACACTGGGCGGGCCAAGTAATTCCTTCAAAATGACTTGGTGTAAATTTCAAAGAGTTAGATTTGATAATTTTTTGTGTAGCGTCTCATAATTTCTATATTAATGCATCCACCTGTACGAAAAAATATCCTTTAGACTTCGTAAATGGTAGCTAATGACACTTCCTGCTGGCACGTGTAGTAATACGCATGACTTAATGGATTTGATGATCATCCGTCACGGACGAAATTACTGCGTGCGTCGGATATTGCCCGCAGGCCGTAGTTAGGGGACTTCTTTTTTTAGAGTTATAATGTTTCAAAGCAGAGGTGCCCAAACTTTGCGGCTCGGGGGCCGCATAACCCATTGCTGCACTCATCGCAGGCCACGTAGCTCACTTCTGATCTCTTCGCGGGCTACACCAAGTTGACAATAGAATTGAAGTATAATTTAAGGAAACTATAAAGTTAAGTTTTGGGTCAGTATTATCTGATATGATTTAAATATATTCATGTATTATAGGAATAGGGAGGTAAAGGCAAAATGTATTGTTTTTGTGATTTTATATTTTTACTTTGTTTCATTGCGTCTTTTATGGAGGACCAGATCAAGACGCTGGGCAGGCCGGATGTGACCCGCGGGCCGTAGTTTAGGCACCACTGTTTTAAAGGATTTTTTCAGGCAAAAATGCATTTTAAGAGCTTATCTCAAAGTAAAAATAATGCGGAAAAATGTTTATTTTCTTCTTACGCTTCAAGCATCTTAACTGAGTACATTAAATAGTTTCTATGTATGATTTCGATATGGACGTGATAATTAAGAAATAATGAATAATTTTTTGACGTTTTTAGGCGTTCTTTCCTTGCGAAGCAATAGTAGCGGAACTCCTCATGGATACGTCTCCTCCGTCTATATATTTCATCTCCGAAACTACTGGACTGATGTTCATGAAATTTGGTATTTAGGACTTGAGGGCAAAGCAAATAAGAAAATGGTATAATTGACTCACATAGACTAATCAGGATTAGCCTGTTTTCTGATATTACTGTCCGCAATTTCAAAATTTAGACGGACAAACTTGAACCCATATCACATATATATATATATATATATATATATATATATATATATATATATATATATATATATATATATATATGTATGTATATATATATATATATGTATATCGTACTGCGCGACCCAATTTTAAGCAGATTCGTTATAGAGCGAAGCAGGCCTGCGCCTACCAAGCGATCAAAAAAACAAGATTGGAAAGGCGTCCTCCATGTAGGAGTGCACAGAGTTTCCAAATGCGTTCTTTGAGATTTCACAATGCTCTTAATATTTTTCGCACAGATGAGAATTTAACGAGAAGCAAGCAAGGTACGTTGTAAAATACATGTAGGTCTTCATGCAAAGTAGTCGTAATTATTGTCCAATTTTCACCAAAATTGGAATCGGCCGACCAATTTTAGCAAAACCCCCCAATACCAAATTTTATTAAAATCCCTCAAGCGGTTCCCGAATTTAAACGAACAGTGTAAACTACATGTAGACCTTCATGTAAAGTGATCGTAATTGTCCGAGTTTAACCAAAACGGAATCGACCTCCTCTATATGCATTCACTTCGAGCAAAGAACGCATAACAAGGCGGTCGACAATTGAAGCGGCACGGCATAACCATAACAGTATTAAAAATTCGATTTATACAGGTAAGTGGATTTTAGTATAATTGTCTTTGGATCCCCATTTAGGGCCAGGATGTGCACACCCCGTGCTATAAAAGAAACCTCCAGTACGGCACAAAGTTTTTATCGTTCGATTGACGTTTATATTGAAGTTATTATTTCTAAAGAAATGTGACTTTCCGAAAAAACGTCCTCACTGATTTAATTAGGATTTCATTCAAGCATGAAATATTAATATTTTTATATTTTTTAGTTTTATATACCATATGGAATTGACTGACAAAGATGAGTTACTGAATAATATAAAGATTTGCATCCGATGTTGATGGAGGAAAGCCGACAAGAAGCTCTTTTCTCAGGTTAACGGCGTATTTTTATTAAAATTACACTTTTAATTTTCTCTTTCATGGAACCTATCCTCATTGGCATAATGTTCCCGTTTTGCGCGAATTTCGCTTGGCGCGAAATTTTCAGGAACCTATTTGTCGCGTAAAGCGAGGTCTGGCTGTATATGCATTTAATATCTAAGATAGTAAGATACTCTCCTTTCTTAAGAATGATTAAATATATAAATAGTATATTAGCAAAAAAAATACATCGTGTTGCAGCAGTTTACATTCTGCGCCAATTTGTTTCGAAACGGAGGAAAAATGAAGCAAAAAATGACGCAGTTAAGTATTCCAAGAGGAAATAAATTTCTCTTGGCTCAGACTAGGCAGCTAGTATTCCAGCCAAAGTTACAGGTCACTTGATAAATAACCCCAACTCCCACGTCTCTCTATAAACAACGTGCACCCTGATATGAATCCCTCATATCCCGCGGCCAACGATCCGATTCTTTTTTGTCAATACCTTCCCACCGCGCCACACTCAACGTGTCCAACGATCTTAGCGACCTAGGACTTGATATCCTACAAATGGGCGACTCTGCGTGTCCGCTCACATGTGCATAAACACTCCCTCCATAAGCAAAACTCTCGGTCCAGTGGAAACTCGAAGTTCGCCGCGGCAAATAAAAAAAGAAATAAAACGAATAGGTGTGTCGGCGTGACCCTCCTTCCCACCCACAGGAATTCATTGTGTATACTGTCGCGAGGACTGAAAACGGGGCGAGGAATGAGAACGAGAGGCGGAGAGGGGGGTGGAGGGAGGAGGGGGGGAGAAGAATAAGAGAACGTGCCAAAGGGATGACGGACGAAAACAATGGAACGGAGAGAAAAGGGGTTACAGCACATGCGAGTGTGAACGTGTACGTGTGTGTATGTACGACCGTGTGCATGTGTGGGAGTGAAGAGGAGGTGAGGCGAGGAGGGAGATGTGGAGGGAAGTCGATTGTGCTTCGGTCTAGCAGGTGTACAGTATTCGTGAGCTCTTGAGCAGCTGTCCTCTCGGAACTCGGGAGAGAGGGAGAATAAGGCAAATAAGGACACCCCCCCCACCCCCTACCTCTCTTCTGCTGTATACCAGAGATACCACCATTTCTCCACTTTTTCCTCTACAGCTAACTCTCCCTCTTTCTTTTTCCACCGCTTTCCTCTAGATCTGTTGTTCTCACTTTTCTCTCTCCGCACCCCTCCCTACTACCTCTCTACACGCACACACATGCTGTTTTTCGTTCGATTATTTCGCAGCGCGTCATGCGAGACACGCGGTTCTCATCGCGAAGACGGCCGAGGATTATTTTCTCCGGATCTTGGTAAAAAATCTGATGTGGCCACCACATGACTTTCTCCATACCTGTAATATTTCTAAAAATTTCAAATAGGCTACATAATAATAAATATTTTAGGAAACTGCTAGAAAATTTTAGACTTTACAAAGAACAAAAACCATAGCCTTCTGATATTGGATATAGCCACAAAGCTCCAACAATTAAGAAAAGAAAAAGGAGCGTTACTAAGAGGTAACTAAGCGTCAAATGTTAACAATACTAGGTCAACACTCCCAGTCACTGTTGAGACAGGTTTTGCCCCTGAAGATGCCCACCTTGTGGGCGAAATGCATTGGGTGTTGTAACCCTCTAATTGTTTGGCTAAAGGAGTACTTTACTTTTAATAATCTGAGCCAAAGTTATTGAGCTACCAACGATTTATCGAAATAAATTAAATTACGACATTTAAAAGAAATTATGTGATCTTTAATTCTTTCACTAAGTTTCTCCTGAGAATAAATGAGTTATATGTTTTCGTTTTTTAATATCGCCCAATATAATATAAGAAAAACGATGAAACCATAAATTTATCTATCATTTACGCATGGAAATTAATACTCGGATATTCAAATATCAGAAATTGGAATTTCTATTAATCAAACTTTCGATAATCCGAAGAATTTTTTCTTTGATACGCGTAAGAATTAGGTCACGCAATTGAGTATTTTTTCAAATTCTTCTTTAGATTCGATTTATAGAAATTCGTCTACAAAACGGAAAGGGTGGAAGTAACAAATTCCGAGAGTTCAGGACATATTAACTTAGGCTACATCAGTGATTCCCAAACTCAATGCATTTGCGATCTCCTCTTAAGGCAGCTGACCTTATAGCGATCCCCTTAACCCCATCCATCCTGTCAATAAACATAAAATGCTATTTTCATTCCATAATCTTATAAGTATTGATTTTATCTGCGTCAAAATTTAATGTTTATTTCAAACATATCCGTACATAAAATGAAAACTAAAATTAAAACCCTCCATGCTCACCATATCTGAGCTAGATGCATTCAAACTTGAAACAGCCCCGATATAGAAAAAAAATACTGGACGTTAGTGCGCCGTGAAACAAATACGATGATGCCCCAATTCCCAAAGCACCCAAATCACAAGGTAAAAAAACCAATTTTCCAACCTGAAATTCTACATTTCTATGTATTCGTCCAGTACAGAAACCAGGACTCGAACGCAGAGCCGCCTCATTAATTCTCTCTCTCTCTCTCTGAAAGTCACCCCTTCCTCAATTTCGCCTCTCTCCAATTCCAGGAATCTCCGACTACGTCCGAATTTTTCCTACACCCCCTCTTTCCCTCCTCTCCTCCTCTCTCCCCGTTCCCCTCCTCCTCTCTCCCCATTCCCCTCCAATTGCTTCCCCATTCTTCGTACCTTCATCTCTCCTTCATCCTCTCTCTCTCTCGCTCGCCACCAACATCCTCGTGCAATAACATACATCCTCTACAACGGCACCCCTACTTCACACACACACCCCTCAATATTACTTTTGCGTGACGCTCTTCAAATGTCTGATATCTTCACCGCCAGCCTTCTGACCCCTTTCTACATCGCAGAATGTTCCCGAAATTGAAAGACCCTCTCTTCTCGAATGCTTGCTTTGGATTGCATCATCTATCCCCCCTCTCTTCCATCTTTCTCGCCCCTCTTTGCCCACCCCATCTTCCCCCTCTCCCCTCCCCTCTTTGCCTTCCTCTCCCTTCTCCTCTTTGCCTTCCTCTCCCCTCCCTCTTTCCTCCGTGCAGGCGTTTGCATGTTGGTTTTTCCTTTCCAACGATGCTTCACTCTCAATTCCAGTTCAACTCGTTTATATATTACGGCAATATTTTTGGCGGTAGCGCAAAACACCTTGTTTTTTCTGTGATTTCGTGAGATGCATGCTTACGCGCTCTTCCACGTAGCATTGCAGCTATTAAAATATTCATCATATTTAATAGAGTAACTGCATTAAAACGCATTTACATGCATTATGGAATTCGATTAAACAGCTTCGCTTGATTTTTATTAAATGATTAATTTCTAAGTTGCGTTCAAATAGAGATTTTACTAAAAAATATAAATCCAGAGCCAATCTCATTATCACCCCTTCATTGAGTTACAGATTTAACACGAATTATGATAAATGTAATGATAAGTTCCAGCAGTATCTTAAATGGCGGAGCTACACTGCTAAGTACAACAGTAAGTGGGAAAATAACGACCGTATACTAAAGTTTGTGTTGACTTTTAATCATATTAATTACAAATTTAGGTGAAATTTAAAAATTATTATTAAAAATCGACGATTTGAATTAACGTCAGGTAAAGCTAAATATCATGTTAATAAGAGTTACTGCATATATAGATTCATATGATTCCGGTAGCAAAAGACGATTAAGTAACCCATATTAAAAAAATTAGAATGGTCTCCGTGAATTCTCGTTGAGGGCGTTTACTTTAGGGTGACTGGATTCTGAAGGACGAAAGCTGGAACAGTTGGAGATTTTCAGCCTTCTTGTTACGTATTTATGAAGCACCGTAAAATAAATTACTTTTGCAATCTGATTATTATTCCATCGAAAAAATTACTGAAAATTTGACAGTTACCCAATATGGGACTTTGAAACGATCGGCCGAGACAAGTACCGAAGTCCAAGTCGAATATTTACCCAAGTGAAGTTGAAATGCACACACGATTCAATAAACCGTTTTATAGTTAAAGCTATTGGTATTGGATTAAAACCATGATATGAGTTCCGCATTCCATCTTTGAAATGTTAATTTTTGAGCACCTAATCAAACTGGTTAGCTAGAATAGAAATCGAATTATTTTAAGTGCAAGATGAGATAAAAAAGAAATTCTTCTTCGCAAGACAAAATGGCGCTGAGAATTAAAATGTTTTAGGAGAAAAAATTTTCACTGTAAAAATCATCAGATAATCGAGAAAATTCTTGTAAAAATAAAAAGGAGGAGTAAACCGAATTAGCATTTTAGCAATGGAGCAACGCCTCTTTAACGCAAAATCACCGATCGTTAATTCTAAAACGATGAACTGAAGTCATGCGGTTACTTCATGTTTAAAATGCTTGTGTTTTGCTTTTAATCAACTCTTAAAATTTCCATAAAATACCGTGATCGATGTCAGCAGTTAATTCACCGAAAATTTTATATCTAAATGTCATTAGTCTAAGAGGAAATACAAAATGTACATAAATAATAATAAGTAAAATGGAGGTTTTTTTTGTTTCCTTAACAGTTACTTTTTGAAACTGCGTTCAATCTTAACTTCCGCATCCCACTTTGCACAGTTTCGGGTGGCACCATGGCCGTTACGAATCCCATTTCGCCTAAATCTTCAATCTCGCAAGGATATATATCTCGCCTCCAGAAAATCTCTCTCTTTCGCCTTTCCCTTGAGTACCACTGACTCGTTTGGCGAATCTCCTCCAGCGATTTCGCCGGCAGATGAGAGGCAGCCGCGTCTTTCATACCTCACTCTCGCTCTTTCTCCCTCTAGACTTCAAAAGGAAGATCCTCAGACCCTCGCGAGCTACTTTCAATGCCTTCGTCAAAGAGTGCGCGTCCAGACCGGATTGAGCGTCTTGGATATACCTTGCGTCGCACAAATGTACCCATGGGGTTAATGAAACCCTTGATGAGGATATTTCTCAGCGTAAATTGTACCTGTCTTCTAAAGTAGTGGTTCTTATTTCGAATTAGGGCGGGTGTATCTCACACTTTCCAACGGGATGTTGATAGCGCTGATATTGGCGAGGTAATAATTATTTCGAATTATAGCGGATGTATCTCACACGTTCCAACGGGATATTGACAGTGCTGATAGTGGCGAGGTAATAATTAGGCTCTTCACGTAATTTCCTAAGAAATACAGCCGGTTTCAGCTATAAGGTACAACTTGAAATTTGCCGTTATTATTGACTTCGTTACATTAACTTCACGACATTAAAACACCAAAGAAATTCTAGATGAGTCTTTTCGTGAATGTACTCGAATCTATATCTAACATACCTCTGAGTTTTCGATTTTATAATGAGATAGATGCAGAACTCTTACTCAATTTAACTAGATTTAGTGATTGATTTAAGCGTTGCAGATCCGTATTCGAAAACTGCCGAGAGTTCATCTCGCAGCGAACTATTTGAAATATTCAAGCAGGGTTCGTGGTACTCGTTACGTCCCCTTTTCCATTCAACTGAACTTTGAGGGACAAATAAATATAACTAAAATTTTGCCCATTCAAATTTCTCTAAAAATTAATTAAACTGCAAATTATCAGTTTTCTGGTCAACTCAACACAAAAAGGGAGCAAATTGCGGCAATTTCTAGCTGAAGCAAAAGTTAATAAATTGAAAAATATCTAGGAGGCTAAGGATAGGTCCCATATAATAGCTATAACCTTTGCCAGATGTATCCAGAGGAAGGAAATGACAAACGCCGAGCTCAAAAAATACATTACTCCTTTTAAAAAATACTAAAATATAAAACTCCGAAAAACAGCTCCAACTAGTTGCGTACTTAGCATCAAACGGCGGAAGAAATAATTCTTTCTTCGTGTAAAAGCATGCATTGCGACGCATATATCACTGCCTCTCTTTTACTGGGGATTAAATAAGAGGAGGAAACTGGATGCATTATTTTCTTTTTCCAACTACTTTTCTCGCCGCAGAAACCACACCTCGCTCACTCTTCTCGTCCCGAGTCGAGTGAGCGAGCGAGCGAGAGAGGAGAAAAGAGAGAGAGGAACGTGTGAAGAGAGAACGCGAGAGAGAGAGAGCGAGAGAGAGATAGCGAAAGAAAGAGCGGCGCTCGTTCTCCTTTCGGTTTCTAAGCCATTAGGTGTTCGATATCGTCGTCGCCTGCGAGAGGGAACGGGGATGCGTCGTAAATTGCCAACTACTAAGCTACCGAAGGTGAGGTGTGAGAGGACCTGCAAGAGTTGGCGTGAGTTTGGAAGGGTAAGGAGAAAAGGGGAGAATAGTAGAAGGGAGTGGGAGACGAATGGAGAGAGAGAGAAGAGGAACAAGCCGTCGGGCGTCTGTGTTGAAGTCGGGAGGTGGGCAAGGGAGGAGGGAGGGAGTGGGACAAGCGATGGAGGGAGGGAGTGAGGGAGAGAAGGAGACGAAGAGGGAAGGAGTATAAGAGAGCCAGGGAGGTTTCGGCGAGGGAGGCAGTCATCCCGACTCTCCCTCCCCACCCCTTCCTACCCAACCTCTTACCCTCCTCCGCTCCCCTCCCTATCTCACCGGGACCGGCCTTTGGTACGCATGTCCCATATTGATCGTTTTTAGGGGCTAAGCGCGAGTTGATGGAAGGGGGTCCCGGCTGCAGAAGGGGTTTTTTGGAGGGGAGGAATAGGAGGTTAGGGCGAGGGGTTTAAGGGGAGGGAAGGATGGCGGAAGGTGAGGGTTTATAAGGGTGGAAGGGGAGAGAAGGCGATGGGAACGACGCCGTGGTGTGAGGGTGTAGGAAGAACGAGAGGGAAGGAGGGAGGGAGGAAAAAAAGGGAGGGGGACCAAGAGGGGAACCTTGTGGCATCCATCGGCCATTACCCGACGGGTTTTCACGGTCGTCGCAAGCTCTTTCTCTCATCCCCTCCACACTACACATTCTACATTCTCTCTCCCTCACTCTCCTGTCTATCTCTTCTCTACTGATTTACACCTTTCCCTCTTTCTCTCTCTCTCTCTGCATCCTCCTCCTCTGAAGAAGAATAACGTCACACCGAAGTGCAGGGCAGTGTACATCCTTCGGACGAAACAGCAGCAAAGAGGGAGAGAGAGTGGCGTGTTTTCCGTGTGTTATTTTTTTAAAGAGGGGGAGAGAGACGCTCAGTGCACGCTCCTGTGAAGATCCTGTGAAATATCCACGCGGTCCGCTCTCCGGCTGGTGGACTACCTGTTCTTTCATTCTTTTTGTCGAGAAACATCGTCGAATCGGCAGCCACCTCCTGTCATGAATCCCGTGACTCCGAAATAGGTCTCACTCCTGACTGCCAGGCTCCGAATAAGTGGAAGGGGAGTATACGGTGAGATAGGGGTAAGTTTTTTGGGGGAGGGAGGAGGGGGATCGTGCGTGTAATCAGCGTGATTCGTGCAGGCGCAGCGGAGGATATAGGGAGGTGGGCGGGAGAGTCGGCCGTTTCGGTTTGGAAGGGGGTGAAAAGGTGTTTGTGTGCACGTGTGACTCGGTCGGCAACAACAACACGGTCTCCACGAGTGCGGAAGACCGCAGAGAAAGAGTGTGCGTCGCCCATTTCGGGAGAGAGAAAGACAAAAAACAAACGCCCCTGTCGCATCTCATTTTGCAAGCGCGGTTCCGCGAGGGAAGAAAACAAAGGGATCTCCCCCATCGCCTTCCTAGGGAGACGCGGGAGAGACGAAATAAAAACCGCTCGCCGTCGGGACGCTTCCTGGATGGACCCGCCGTCGCAAAGGTTGGTACGCATGAAAGTTTTAATACTTCTCTCTTCGTGGAGTAAATCGACCTTGAAATTAATTTCCGAAATTTTAGGGGAAACTTTTCGCCCACTTCCGGAGGGATTTTAGCGATGAAATTTTCCCTTTCTGCAAACCTTTATGTCTTTATGCGGAAAAAGTAAGAGGGGCGATCCCCGGCGGAGGATCCGGTCCAAGAAAAACAACAACCGCTCTTCCCTCGTGCCGCTCCAGCAATCGAAAACGGAGGCAGACTTCTGAACCCTCTCTCTTTCCTCGCGGAAGCAATAAAGCCTTTTGCTGGGAGAGGGACTAGTTGATGCCGGACGCTTAAAATGAGGATAAATGTGGAAAAAATACACTCCCGCGTTTGTTGTGATAAGGCGGAGTCATGAAGGTGGCGATATGGTTTCGCCTGATAAGCCGTCGCTAAACATAAAAAGCGTTTCAGTAACGCTTATAGGATCACACGTAAAACTTACTTTTTCTATTTAAAAACTCCCACAATAATCCTCGCTTGTATGACTCCTTAGTTATAAAAAGAGATGATTTTTCCTTCTCCTCCGCTCGTCTTAAGAGTACCAAAGTGATATAAAAGCTCGTTTTATAGGTTCTCGTTCGCGAGAAAGCATTTTCCTTATTATACAAGTCGAGAATTCGGCCATAGTTTGTACAACCCGAGTCAAGAGAGACAGAGAAATGAAAATCACACGCACACGGGAGGACCGTGAGTCATTAACATCCAATTTCCTGTGGCCGTGTCTCCACATCCAACACGATGCTCCACGCTGAACGGAATTCAAACGTGTTTCCAAGTCTGTCTCTAAGGAACAAAGAAACGAGACAGAAGTCAAGAATCTCAAACTTCAGGTATTTGCGTTTATGCTGAGTTAAAAAATTATTATACGAATGTAGTGAGGACCAGAGGGGAACCAGACCGTCAACTCTGTTTAAAAAAAAGAAAAATATTATGAGAGAGAGAAATGTGGTAAAATGGTCTGTGACTTATGAAGATGATGCCTGAGGAGATTGGGGAATTTTATGTGCATACACACACACACACACACAAGATGGCCCAAAAGTCGGGACTCAATGCATTCAAGTTTGTTTCGAACATGTTCAAACTGCATCAAATCAAATTCATCAGCAACCGATCAGTACGTGCTGCTTCCTTTTCCATGCATACAAACGTATTGAACTGGTCAATTTTCATCCCATTTTACCTTTCACTTGAAATGGAAAAATATTAAGTGATTAAAATATAATAAATAATCGAAGAAATTAATAAGATAGTAATTAAAAGGTTTAAATACCTATTTGTTAAAATGTGTTATCCTTAAATGTCCTGAATTTTGAATCCTCCTGTGAGTATGCGTCTATAACCATCGAAGGTTCCGAAGAAAAATGATTGTTTCTAGAGGTGGTCGCAGAATCGGGAATTTTAATCTATTATATATGATCACCATACATTCTCTACCCCTCGGTTGGTCTTAGGCTCATTCGACCAAATCCAAAACCTCTTCTTTCAATAGCCCTTCCCGTATTTGAAAATACATACACGAACAATTCCTATCTAGGCAATCCCGTATTTACCTTATGTTACTAATCTTCAACGTAAATGTTTACGAGGAAAATGACTTATCAGAAAGTTAAAAGATAGATGTTAGGGAGTCAAAACAGAATATTCAAAGCTTCTTCCTAATGATGAGGTTGCAGAGACGATTCAAAGTTGAGTGAAAGAGTGGGGATGCGAGAGAGAAATGATATACGAGAAATGAGATGAATTACATAGAAGGAGACGAATTCCATTAAATAAGTTGAAAAAAGCGAGTGTAGGAGTCGAGTTTATAAGTTTAACAAGATTAATTGGAATGAGAAGTGTTAGAGTCAGCCCGTGATTGAGATAAAATGCGAACCCCCAAAAATGGGAGAAATATTGAGAACAACACGAGGAGAAAACGTGGAAAAAAAGAACGGGTGTTGGCGTAGTTGAGAATTAAACAGAGAAAGGCGGAAGTTCGAGAGTGTGAGGAAAAAAGAAAGAAGTTAAAACACCGCGGGAGAGAGGGAAAATTAGAAGTTAAGAAGAAAAGGATGGAAACGGGCAAGTACATGCTGCAAACGAGACGAAACGTCGTAGGCGTGCCAGAGGAGATAAAGCAAAAGTGGACAAGATAAGGGAGAGACTACGAGAAAGGGAGACGATTAAAGCAAAATGGATAGAGAGAGAACGAGATTGAATGAGAGAGAGAGAGAGAGTGAGGAAACAAACACAGGTTAATGAGGGAGGGAGTTTATAATGATAGGAATCGGGAATGACAAAGAGTTTAGAAGAGAGAAATGCGAAAGAGAGGAAGAGATATTCAACAGCAAAAATAAAAGAAGTGGAAGAGTAGAGAGAGAGACAGAGTGAACGGGAGGGTAGGAGGGGGGAAAAGGGAGGAGAGAGAGATCTGGATGAATAGGTTCACAAAGACATTGTTAGGCAGTGAGGGAGAGGGTTGGAAGGAGGGAGGCAGAGGAGGTTGGGTCTGAGTCGTGTAGAGTGAGAGGTTTGGACGTGCGAACAAGACGGGAGAGGTGTGAAAAGAGTCTCCTTACTCCTCTTATTTTCCCTACCCTCTCCCCTTATGTACCACACACACACACAGAGCAGCGGAGCGGCAGCACTGGGTTCTCAGCGGAGAAAGAGGAGGAGAAAGCGTGAGGTGGAGAGAATGGGGAGATAATGGCAGGGTCGTCGGGAGGTGAGGCGGGGTCGGAGGAGGAGGAGAGTGAGTGAGTGAGTGACTCTAATGGGATGAGGGAAGGAGAGTTGAGGGGAAGGAGGGGAATAGGGTGAATAGAGAGGAAGGAGTGGGAAGTTTTGCGATGGAAGAGGAGGGAGAAGAAGGGGATGGGGTGAGATGAGGAGAGAAAGGACAGGCCGAACTAGGGAACAAACGAGGCCGAAATGAGATCAGGTCCAGCAGCAGCAGCAAACCACACTCAACACTCCTTCCATTGTCCAGAGCGAGTGTGTGTGTGTGTCCATGTGTGTGTGTGTGAATGGAAGTGTGAGAGTTATTCCGAGCACACGAGGAAGTCCTACGATGTACGACTGAACAGTAAGAATAGCGATCTTCTGGCTTTATTATTTTGCGAGCGTTACTCTCGAGGAGATGGAGTCCAAAAACAGCTCTTTTGAGAATTACTTTTTGCACTCCCCGGAGTAAGAGATAAATGTACTCCGACACCCGAATGGCAATGTACCTTTTTACTATGACAGCAACATCAGTGAATGTTATCGAATAATTCATCCAGTAGAAATCCACACTACGAAAGTAACGGAACAATGTAAAGTTTTACGCTCGCACACCATTAATATCAATTCATTTTAAAAGCGTATATAGTGGTACAATAAAATAAAGAAGCTGAAACCATTTAAAAAGCCTCAATTTTTTCTGCATAAATGTAGAAAAAAATATCTTTTCAAATTTTTGGGACGTCTTGCCTCTCATTGCAGAAATAATACGAACATACTCAGTATGAACATCTAATTAAATACCATTCAACCAATTATTACCTACAAATTTACACCGATTGAAATAGTTAATCGAACAGGAAAACAGCGAAAGAATTCCACTATTTGCTCAAGTTTTCTCGTTTGCAACCTCTTCCTCCTTCCCTTCTTTTCAGGAACTTCTTACAGTATATTGCAGAGAGTTATATACTTTCTATTAAGCAAGGATCGTCTTCCTTTAAATTTTACACTTCGTTATATTTCAGTCTTCTCATCGTGCTCAAATTTAACGTTTCACTGGTAACGTAAAATGTGTCCAATGACTCCTTGTAGTTTATATCCCAAAAAAAACATAAAAGGGAAATCACAAACTTTCTTCCTTTTCTGAAGTTTTAATTCCAAAAAATTAAACTTGTGATTTCAATTTAATAAGAAAAATGAAGCCATTGGATTTCTAAGAGTCAAGGAAACAACAAAGTTGTGAAGCCCAAAATATATATTTAAGTGGAAATTTTTATTTAAACACGCTTTGTAGAGTTCCTTTTTCGATGCCACATGCACTGGCGAAATTAACGCACAAATAATACCCAAAACTATTTCACGACAATTTTTAAAATTACCTTATACCATATACGAGAGAATAAAATTTGTCCAAAAACGAGTTGAAAAGAAATGTGAACAAAAATCAAGTCCTCTAATTCGTGAAGAGCAAAACAACTAAGTGTTGTTACAATCAATGTGAGATTTTGCTTATTCTAATCTATAATCAATACTAAAATACGTGAAGGTAGATTCTATTCTTTCCGCTGAAACAATACATTCTAACAGCCCAAATACGTCAGTGATATCCGTTTATGTCGCACGTGTTTCGTAGAACTCAAGTTTTTCACTGAAAGTAGAAATCCGCAATGAACAACCTCCTTTATTTCATCTCGAGTGTTAATAATCGCTGAAGCCGTAAAGGCGGAGAAACAAAACACAGTTAACCATCCAAAAAACACACGCTTCTCCCGAGGCGCACGTCACCCGAGGCAGTTCTTATGACATCTCTGGAGCGGCAATAAATGTTTACGAGCGTGAGAAGTGTAGCGCGGCTGCACGCATAGCAAGTTTCCATTCGATGAGATCTTCTCACGTCTCAGAAGGAAAACACGAGTTAATGAAACTCCGCTCGTCTCTGTTAAGAAAAGAACGTTTTCGTTTTTTCATTTAAGGACGGCTCTCGTCGTATCTCTTTTTTTTTACGCCGCGCTGCGGGTTCGAAGAGGGCGCTTTTTTTACTCCGGCGGCCGCGAACAATTTTTTTCGAACTATTAACTTTCAAAAACACATTCCGAGCGATGGTTAAAACACGTTATCCCCGAGGTTAATAAAAAAAATTGAAAAAGCACTCCGAGAATGAGTTTTTCCGGAGGAAAATAGGAGGGTGGGAAAAGGGCGAGAGGGAGCGGAAGAGGAGGCAAATAAAAAAAGAGGGCAAACAAACCCTTTGGAATGCATTTTTTACCGGAGGAAGGAGAGCAGAGTCGGAAGGAGGGAGGGGGGGGGGGAAGAATTTCGGGAACTTTGCCTGGGACCGGTGCGACACGTGGAATTTCCTTTTTTATGTACGTATACATATACTCTATCGTTCGGGAATCTTTATTTTGGTACGTGTAGAATGAGAATGCTAGGGAAAAGAGACGAGCGACGGAAATACCCTCTAACGTCGTTTTATCATTATTGTTTTTTGAAGCGCCCCCTCGATGAAAAGGCGACGAATTTTGGCGAACGGCAGCGAAGGGAAAGAGAGTGAGCGAGATGCTGAGGGATTAGGGAAGGGGTCTCAAACACTCGGCCAGGAGAGCCACATGCGGCCCGCCAGTTCAGAAACTATGGGTTTCTCACCACTTCGAATCTGCTGTAGGAATCTGGTAGAGAGATCGTGATCATGAGTTGCTATATACATATTTTAAAAACAAATAAAATGGTTAGACGAAGGAATTGTGCGGAAGTTTGTTTTTCATTAAAATATTTTATATCGTTTGCGGTATGTTTCGAGTTTAAATATGGTATTATCATTGTTACATGAGGCCTGTCTTATATGCTGTAGCGGAATTATAACACCGCAGACTCTGCGACCGCGGGGGACGATTAAGCCACCTATATCAGTAAATTATAATACATTAAACAACGAATTATGATGGGGCCCATAAATTATTTTCGCGGGCGGACAGAAATTATGTAGTTTCGCCACTGCCTATATGTCGGCATCGCCTGTCACCATGTAATTTGAATTCGATAGCCCTGGTTTAGTTGTAGATATGGAAAGTTTTGAGGAGGAAAGGAGGAAGAGGAAAGAAAGAGAGAGATTTGGAGAGGTTTTGCTTAATGGGTTCCAGCACGGAGGAAGAGGGTTTGGAGAGGAAGATTATGAAAGAATGGCAGTGCTATCGAGGGAGGAAAGGGTTGAAAGAATGGAGGCCTGTTTTTGGTCGTATGCAAGGACGTGGAGAGAAATGTTTTCCTCTTCGCAATCTCTCAGTTCCTCTCTCCCCACTTCTCTTTCTCCCCCTCTCTCAATATCTATTTCTCCCCCTCTCCTCATATCTCTCTCCCTCTCTCAATCTCTCTCCCTATCACCCTCTCTCTCTTCCTCCCCCTTTCTCCCTCCCTCTTTCTCCCTCCCTCTTTCTCCATCTCACTCTCTCCATCTCTCTCCCAATCTCTCTCCCTCCCTCTTTCACCCTCCCTCTTTCTTTCTCCCTCTTTCTCCCTCCCATTCTCTCTCCCTCTCTCTCTCCCTCTCTCTCTCCCTCTCTCTCTATCCCTCTCTCTCTCCCTCTCTTCCCCTTATCTTTCTCCCTCTTTCCCCTCTTTTTCTCCCTCTCTCCCCATTTCTCTCTTCCTATCTCCCTCTCGCCCTCTTTCTCCCTCCCTCTCTCTCTCTTTCCCTCTCTCCCTCCCACTCCGCTTCTCACTCTCTCTCCTTCTCTCTATCTCAATCTCCCTCTCTCTTTCTCTCCCGCCCTCTCTCCCACTCCCCCTCCCTCTCTCTCTCCCTCTCTTCCTATCTCCCTTTTTCTCCCTACCTCCCTTCCACTCTCCCTCCAACCTCCTCTCCCTCTCTCTTCCATCTCCTGATCGTGAATGAGGTGTGAATCATCTTCCCCCTCCGACTCTCTAAACCCCTTAAACACTCCTAGCCTCTCTTGAAACACCGTCCCTTCCTTCCTACCCTGAAACCCACTCGCACACAAACACACACACAAAAACAAACTCCAAAAAACACCCATATGGTGAATGAGTTCGGCGCGCCGGGAACTTTTCTATTTGTTTTAGATTTTTTTCCTCGGAATCAATTAACGCTCGCTCTATACAAGCAAACACGACGTGGGTGGGTAATACGGTGGGCTGGCTTTTTTTCAATTTTAATTCCGTGTAAGAGTTTGCTGTTCACGTAGGGGGGTCGGGTTGGATGAGGAAGGGAGGTCTCCGGGTTCGATCCCCGCCGCACGTCGGCGCACAAGTGTCTCGTGGCGTGCATCCGTTATTTTTTTGATTCCTCTCCCAATTATCGGCGGCGAAAAACCTCCCTCTATGACTAATCGGATCCGCTGGCGTGCGGATCGAGCCGCTTCTTTATGTGGAGATGCGGCTATTCCAGGTGGGTGGCATGCGACGATTTTTAATTTTGAGAGTCATTGTTATTATTATTATCACGCTTCCCATCGTGAATTCGTTCAAAATAAACAAACCTAAGCCATCGAAATAGAACTGAAGGAACATGATAAAGAGATATAAAATTAGCGAATGAGTTTCTTATTTATTCAAAGAACACGCATTCCTAAAAAAGTATAACTTAGAATAGCGCGTTTTAAAACATGTTACGCATCGTCCTGTGCAAACCACAACAAGATGATCCAAACGGAACTTATGATTCCTACTATTCACATAATTATTTATTTTATACATATAATATTGGCTTTAATAGCTTTAAAATCGCCGCGAATGAGTTGCTCTTTCTCTTCCCAAATTTCATAATTTAGCGTTATAAATATTACAAATACATTAGAACGGAAAACTAAATTGATCACGCGTATTTGTGTGCAAAAAATAACGCGTGTATGTATTAGACCAGTGTTTCCCAACTTTTTTCACCATGTGGCCCAGCTGGCTTTTGGCCTGGCATGTCATGGGCTAGTGTCTGACTCAAGCGCGCCACAAAACACAAGTGAATAAGTTGTCAGCAACTGCCAGTAACCAAACACTACGCAGAACACGGTATTACTCATGCAAGTTGCATGAGTCATACCGTGTTCTGCCAACTTTGTCAGGTACAACTCGAAAATGGTGTGGCCATATGCCTGTCAAGAAAAAAAAGACAAGAATTGGGCAGTCTCTGTGGCCCACCTGGAAAACGTGCTGTGGCTCGCCAGTGGTCCATGGCCTACGATTTGGGAACCCCTGTACTAGACCAAAGGTCTCAAACTCATATCGGTGCCCGGGCCGCATGAAGGCCCTCCACCGAACTCGCGTGTCGCATTAAGGCACCGTGTCAATTCCGCAGACAGCAAAATTTCCCAGTTCTAATAATTTGGACATTTATTCTCCCCTTCCACAAAGAAAAAATCTCCCCAACCCTATGATGCGGCCTTAAATCCATTCGTTACAAAAATGTTAGTTTCGGCGTCGAGCATTGGGTACTTTTGACACGAAAAACACACAGCGGGAACAGGGAGAACATATTTAGTAAATCAAATGTGAAGGGTAGTTCCTAGAATCGAATCCGAGAATTTCAGTAGCAAGAAATTTTCACCAGGTGTCATGAAAATCGGTGTATTGGTTCAAAAGTTAACGGGGGGGGGGTGGACACAGACAAACAGACACAACGAAGAAACTACGTACATATAAGCCTATTTCCATTTCGGAAAGTACGCTAAAAATAGGCTCATGAAATAGTGAAAAGTCGGGTCGAAATATGAATGATTAAACAATTTGCGCTTCGCAGTTCATTGTCGAGATTTCAAAACTATTTTTTATACCGTCCACATTTCAAAATCCTTCGCCACTTCCACCGAGGATAATGAAGTATAATTTCCAATGCCGTAATATTAATGTATTCACTTGGGAAATTCTGCAAGACTAAATTTCAGCAAAAAATCTAGTTATTGCAGATATAAATTAATGCCAGCTCAGTAACATCATTTTTGAAGGAAAATCCAGACTCCTCACTATAGTTTAAACGGAAGATAAATTTCAGAATTCTCGCTTTTAAATTTAGCCTACATTGCGAGATATTCCTTTTGCATAAAAGTAATCAAGTCGCGATGGAATTTTGAATACATCTCCCCTTTTATTTACTCAATCGCCGTAGGCAGTGGCGGAGTTACGCCTCCTGGGGTTCCTGACGCTAAACATTTGAGGGCCCCTGGCGCTAAGCAGTCGGGGGCCCTGCAATCTAAATATATAGTGAAACCGCTCCTAACGGCTATGCCTCTTAACGATCGTTTTTATATGGAATCATAGAGAGATTCCACTGATTTTGAAATTGAGACATTTAATATTTCTGAGATTATGTACACGAACATTTTTTCGGGATCCTCCATTATTTCAAGGGACCCCTGTCGCGCGCCAAGTGCAACACCCCTTAAATCCGCCACTGGCCGTAGGTTGAATTGTTCATGTTCAAAGCTCTTGTTGAATGCAACTCGTGAAAGGAATTTATTTCAGAAACTGCCTCGTGCATTTTCAGTGAAGGGCCTTTTAAGCCTAATAATATATCAAACGCATTTTGCTCTTATTAATGCTGACGAGGACGATTCTTCTCTAGTTTAATTGAAGCACACTGTGTTTTTAATTTCATAACTAAGCAAGCTGTCAGAATTCGGAGATAAATTTTTGTATTTCTTCGATGCGTCTCTCTCCATCCCTCTCTTAATTTTTCACGTTTTAGATCGCCCAACTTTATATTTCCTTTAATGTATTTCCTAGAATCCTCCTTTCTTTGGCGTCCTTCGATAGTCCACATCAGCATTCACGAGACGAAACAAAATCTGGTTCCGTAATTTGAAATATTTATCCCTCAAAAGAGCCATGGCCCTAAATAACCTTTAAATAGAAGGTAAATTGGAGCTGATAATCGTATTAATTAACAACGCGGATGCGATCGACGGATTTCAGAATCCCTCTTGTTTTAACCAATGCTCCATAATGGATTTTTTTCCCGCTTCGAACTTGTGCATAATTCAGTTAATTATAAAGCGACCTCGCAGAATTCACGAAAGATGCGATCCGAAGTCGGAATAACATCCTATAACGCCGCGCGAACAGGAAAAATGTCTCACTTCATCCTTTTTGCCGACTTTTCCAATTCGGCGTGGGACGAATTTCTCGTCCGAGAGGCCTTTGCGGGAAAGCGCATCACGAGGGAAAATCCCATGCAAAAACATGCAAATGCACGTCCCTAACGAGCCGCGGAAAATTAGGCGAAGGAACCTCACGTTATTTGGCTTCATGACTACTAGTTGTTGCGTCCGAGTGACATTAATATTTATAAAACGGAAGCGAATTCGTGCCAAACAAAGCTAATCAACATTTCCTTGGAGATGATCAGCTCGATATTTGCGGAATAAAGGGCAAATAAGGGCATATAAATTCCGCCGTTTAAAGTTTAATCATTCGATAATCTCTATATGTCCAGGATAATATCCGAAAGGCTCGAACGATCGGTGGAAGTGGAGATACAAGGATCACGTATATGGCTAACCTCTGCAAAAATACAATTACTTTATCCTTTTATTACGAGTATTTCAGGAAGGTACCGGCGCGGGTTATTAATTCATATCGGCTCATGGAATTTAAAATTCCACCAAAACTAAAAAATTATATCCCAGTAACAACCGTTTGCTGGAAAAATATAGACGCGTAAACTAAATTATGAAGTAAATGCGGGCCTACGAGATGTCTTCAGACAAAAACCACCAGCAGCCAACTGGCCCGCAGGGACATGCCCGAACACCCGATAATCCAATCCGGCCCAACTCCACCGCTGGTTTTCCGAGCGAAACTGCTAATTTAGAGGAAACATTTCCACCCAGAGTGTAAAATGAAACGTTCCTTTTCATGGTTTCAAACATGCTCTTTGGCAACCGATGGAAATAATACAAGTGCTGGTAAAATTTTCAATAACTCCACACTTTGAGCGAATGATTCTTTATTTTTAGAAAAAGACACAAAAACCGAGTGACCTTGATAGCTTTCGTGCTGCAATCGCAATTTTTAAACTCTGCAGGGATTAAATACGTTCGCACTATCGGTTTGTTCGAAAAACTCTTACTGCATGAAGGTAAAAGATTTCCTCGAAAACAGTTCAAAAACACACAATATGGCCCATTAATCTTATCTTCCTAATTCATCGACGCTACCATGCTCTCGCAGTTGCTCTAATGACCAGGAAGTACATATTTTTTGTGTTTGTAAATTTCATGAGCTGAAATAATGGGCCTTTCATTTCGACGATTCGCGAACAGCGTTGCAACAGACAGGCTAAAACTAGAAGTGAAAATTTTTCGAACGGACGCCTTTCAGAAAAAGAAAACTCGCAGCTCGCATATGTATTCCTCTTTCTTTCTCTCTCTACGCTCCTATAACCCCAAAGAGTCGTTCACCCTGTGGTGAGGCGGGGCGCGGCAGAGGCCGAGAAACCGAACATAAATCCATAAACGCGGAGTTTCCTTTTCCCTGACCTCATCCAAACTAGCTTATATGTGCATCGCGGGCGTATCGGACACGACCACTGAGCCACAGACGATCCATCCAAACCTCACCCTTCCCTCCCACTTTCTTTCCCTTCCATCCCATCCTCCTTCGAACCGTATCCTACTGACATATAAGCGAAGGAGGGGACGTTAAAAAAAAACAAAAGCCAGGGAAAATCCCGAGCGTCGTCTTCCTCCCGCTGCGGTCGCTGTTCTCGTCCGCCATTTTCAAACTCTGACCCTCTTTGAAGTCCCGCCGTCCTCCGCCTACGCTGTCCCCCGTAGAACCCCTTTGTGTGTGTGAGAGAGAGAGAGCACGCGCGTGTGTGTGTGTCGTCAGTACGTTCATTGTTGCACGGAAGGCCCCTTTTTCTCTTTTCCACCCGGAGAGACTCCCTCACTCCTCCTTCCGTCGATATATTTCATCCCCCCTTTCCGCTCCCCTTATCCTCTCTCCGACCCCTCTTGATGAGGGGATACGGTGTGCAGGGGAGGGAGGAGGGAAAGAGGAGGAAGTAGGAGGTAAGGGGGGAGAAATGGGAGTAAGAGAAGAAGAAGAGGGCATTGTTTGGCGGCTTCCTTGCGATCGCGCCGCCTGGGGCGACATGCTGTGGCGGAAAATGGAATCAATCAGGCAGTGTGGCGGCTTTAGGACGCAGAGAGTGGTCCGCCCTCTGGAAGGGGGGAGTAAAGAATAAAAGAATAAGGACTGCAGAAGATATAATTTTTGCAGGGAAAGAACAAGCGTATATCTATGTGAGTGTGCGTATGTACTCAATAAATGTGCATGTTGAGGGAAAATTTGTAGGAAAAAGAAAAAGTTTTGAGCTAATGGACAACTTGAGGTGGAAATGTATTTACATAAAATAAAGAAGATTGCGGAGAACTATCATTATATATCGACGTTTCTTACAGAGGAGGATATATATAACACATAACATATAACAGGAGGATACTAATGTCCAGCCCAAACTACAAGAGCTAGAGAGCTGAAAGTTTTAGTTTTTGTAGATATGATGGAGAAACCTACAGATAAAATGAGACTTCTCACCTAAGTGACATGAGTTCGACTCCAGAAATTCTGAAAGTTGCGTTTTTTCCATAAGAAAAGCATTGCGCCATTTTTGTAAATTAATTATGGGCACTTGCCGGTAAGCTGGAAAAATGAAATTTTCCGTGTTGCTAGATGGCCGCAATATCTATTAGGATATATTGTCACTTTTGCTTACAGTGTCTTGGGTTCGACTCCAGAGACCCCGGAATATCTCCCATAAGTTAGCATGGGAAAACGCAATCCCGTGTGTAGACCAATCTAATAAGTTTAGGAAGCTGAAATTTTGCAAGATTATAGAACTTTTCTCAAAACCAACTATAAAAATGGAAAATTTTAAAATTGTAAAATTTTAGGGGTTGTTTTAATCCCATTTGAACATTAAAGTTTAATAATTTTTTAGGTACTACGGCATAAGCTAGGAAACTGCAATTTTCAAATTATTTACAGAACAGTGCATTTGCACAAATAAACATTTCAACCGCACCATATATATATTGCGGCGTCCGTTAAAAATGTTTAAATTTTAAACAATTAGAAAAATATTATTTTACTTCTAGAAGTGCTACAACTTTAAAATTTTGCTCAAATGTGTAGCATTAGTGCCCCATAATGGAGGAAGTGTAAAATGTTTAAAATTGCAACATTTGGGGATTGTTTTAAACTATTATTTTTACATGTGGGAAAAACGAAAATCACTGCAGAGGTGAAATCGTTAGAATTAATAGAATATTTGTAATGATGAAATATCTGTCTTAAAAATTAATGTTTTTTCAAGATGAGATGAAATGCTTGCAGTATGCAAGCACCTTCTACTAGTATACTATATGGACAACTTGCTCTAACCAGTAATCACGGACCTATCTACGGATTACTAATAACGATGACGTGTACACGCAGACACTATACTATACTATATTTTTATCAAATTTGATTCTTAATCTTGAAAGTGCATTTAGCTGAAGTACACAAGTATTCAGTAACGTCTTGGTAAGTTTAATCCATCCATTAGTTCTTTCAACGGCGACGCAGGGATACTTTAATCGAATCGCCGAAACCCAGAGATGAGTCACTCTACCGGTGACCCAAGTAGAGAATAATAAACCACGCAAGTCTACTTTTTCGTGTTCTTCCCCTTGTCTTTTCGACGGTCGGCTTTCTGCCTCATCTTTCCATCCGTTCCATCTTCCCAACCTGCTCCACCTCCTGACCCTTCCCGTCCGCAGTCGGCTCTCTAGTCCGGGGTCTCCTCCCATCATCCCCAGCCATCGTTATAGCGCCCTTCTCGTTATGTCTCATTTTACCCTTTCTCAACCCTTCAGATACGGTCGCAACAATTTAATCCGTTTGCTTTTGACGTCCTTTTTAATCCTTATCCGCTACTGCCCGATCCTTAACCAAGCCATTTCCATTTTAGCCCATCTTTTCCCTACCAACAATTCCTTGATTTACAGGCTTCAATTTAATTTAATTTTGTTTCAAAATTCATCAGACGCATATTTCACAAGTGCAGTTACATTTCAGGTTTTACGGGTGACGCGTACGGCAAGTCCCTAAGAGGAATGAGGAATTATGAGTTTCGGTTCCCGTATCTGCGAGCCCAGTCGCACATGTTTCAATTCAGGCTTTGGTAATATGACAAAATTAAAAATTACATAAGTAGAATAACGTAAAAACAACTAATATCTTTTAAAAGATATTTTTCTCGATAATAAAGAAAGTCGCAAAGATAAATCGATAAGAGGACCATACGCTCCCAATACTTTTGTAGTCACGGTATCCTTTCAAAAATAAACAATTCCGCGGCATCTTGAGACAATTTTGTACATATTTACATACGGGCATCACGGCGTTCGGACGCATTCAGTTGCTGGTTCTATATTATCATTAAATTATTTGAGGAAAGATTGTTGCCTTAATGACCTCTCAAACTTTCAAAATCGTAGATTAATTTATTTAGCTACGCCCTTAGCGGCACCCCTAACAAGCATCTACAACACCCAGTATGGGAACCACTGCGCTAGGGACCGTAGGCTCAGGTTTTCATAACAAGACCGAAAATCGGTTAGTGCGGGGTTTTTTCTTCCTCGAAATCTGGTCACACTGATCTGCGAGTGAAATACAAATGGATCGAAATTTATAAACAAGACGTCAGTCATTTCGATTCACAGTGAGCTTACGCAGTGGTGATTTTTGTTAGGTTTGTTGTGTTTGCCACAACATGGGGGAACGTTGATAAGCAAAACCGCGAACGGTGAGCACTTTCCGTATTATTCATCGTTCCTCTAAAACGAAAACGAAAAAATCTTTGGATGGAATTTGGAGGTGAAGAAATGAAACTGGAACTCTCCAATAAACAACCGAATGAACCTTGATTTGTTTCATGCAAGACAGCAGCTCCCATTACGATACTTCTTGGGCATTTTATGGTTTGAGTAGTTTACACGGTTCAACTCGGAGGTAATTTACAATAAAATTGCTTAACATACGAATATTTGGTTATGGGTTGTTTTGGTAAAATTAGACACGCAAATAAGCGAAGCTCGATCAGTGAACGGCGAAACTCGTCGCGAAAAAGGGTGTACGCGATAAAGAAAAGCAGTGAAGAGCAAAAGCGTGAAGGACCAGGGCTTAATTTAATCGCAATGCAATCGCTTTTTAAAACCACGTTTCCAAATGTTAGACTTTTTATGCGAGTTCAATCCCTTCTTGCTGCCTCATATATGTGTATATACAAGTAACTTACTCCTCCCATATACCTGAAAAATTACTCCTTTCCACAATTCCAGAAGTATTGCCCTTGACTCAGCGAATTCCGTACGTCTTCTGCCATTTACATCACATAGCGTCAAGAAATCGTTTCGATTCGAAACCTTGGTATTTTTTTATGGTTCGCCTACGTCTCAGAAGCATCATACTCGAAATATGTACATTCATTATAGAGGTAAGGTCTCCTCCTAAACTACGAGACTTTTGATTTTTGTTGGACCTGGCTCTACCCACTCGATCAATTCGAACGTATCTTTTTTTCTTTAATCCGGTCGACTGAAAGTTTTTACGGACGCCTCCTTGCGATGAACGAGGCGGATCTCCCAGCGCCGCAGATTCCAGTCAAGCATGAGTTCCCTCGCAGGTTAATGATCAAAGAAGAAAAAACCAATCAATATACAGAAAAAGATTTCCAATGGACCCTAAACCAACCAACACACACACACCCCCTTCTCCCGACTACCCGTGAACCTTTCCAAATTCGAATGTTTTTTCCCTTCCCTTTATCCCTTCCTCATCGACCTTTTTCATCACTGATCTTTCACCATCATCCCTCAACTCTGTATAAAAAACGCCCCAAAACCATCCCTTTTGCGTGCTCTATAAGCCATCTCTCCGAACCATATATTCATTTTTCCAATCCTAAATACCACTTCGATTGAGCCCATCTAAATAACTCGAAATCGTTACATCTCCAATGGTCCAAAATATCTAATGCTGGAAACCATCACATCCCTCACCTTTCTCCCTTTCGATTCTTTTTCGGTGCATTCCGAGTTTTTTCATCGTTATTTTTTCGTTTTTCATTAAGAGACTATCTCTCTCTCTCTCTTTCCCTATAACTGCCAACCCACCTCTTCTCCGAAGCCAAATGTTCAGCCTTTGCAATCACACTTCTACTCCACCTTTTAATGCATTTTTCACTCCCCAACCATCCAGCCTGCGTCTTCCCATCCTCCTTTTCCACTCCTAAAAAAAATCCCTTTTCCCTCTATAACCCCCTGCAATGCCGTCAAAAATAAAAAAACGCCCCCTTCCGCAGGTCAGTGACGTCACCCAATTCCGCGACACATCAAACGGAATCGGTTCCCATGCCGATGAAGGGAGGTTCTCTCTCTCTCTCTCCCTCCCTCTAAGTCAAGAGGAGAGAGGGACGTGACGAGGAGGGTGTGGCGGGAAGAGGTATCGAGGGGGGTGAGAGAGAGAAAGAGGTTTAGCAGGAGGTATCCGGAAATTGCGACTGCAAACTCAGTTCTATCGAAATGAAGGGAGCGAGAGAAGCGAGGAGGAGAGAATGTTTTCCTCTTTTCCCTTTAAAACTCTTACTCCATCTAGGTATTATCCACTCCCCAAGACTCTTTCCTAAACATGATAGAAGCGTCGATATTTCATTAAATCGTTTGAATATAGCGGTCTATGATTCACCAATGATCGCGTGCGTGACGCACCACCTCCTTCTGTCACAAGCTTCCCCCTCATCCTCTCCTCTCTCTCACTCATTGGTCCACGGCACAGGCGACTCATCGCTCGATTCATTTCATTCTGATGAACTAAAGCGTTAAGCGTATTTCACGCCACGAAGGCCAAAAGGAAAAGTAAAACGATCGATTATTGCTCGTTTATTTTTATGTCATCGGTGAAGTGGTCGAATGCGATGAACTTTCAGCGTGTCTTGAGTGAGTGATGCATTTAGAGAAAAGGCAATGCAGATAATCTTTTACAAATAGAATAGAATCTCGGTTTTGTATCTCCATATTTTATATGAGAGTTACGTTTACGAGAAACAATGCAGCATAGTTTTCATTCGCATTTTAATATTAATTAGAATCGTCATACGTATATGGTACTTGAACCGAAAAACGCCTTAAAGAACGAAAATTCATTTTCCTACCGTCGATTTTTAAATAGGCGTCGAATCGGATCAAATATTCGTTTTGAACACGAATATTTCGCGTTTTTTTGGGTTGAAAATCTTCCGTCATCAAGGGCAGTCGAAATGTTGCTCCTTGGGCATATTTAGGACATCGCTTCGAGGTTCGCCACCTCTCCACCCCCTGGCGCCGTCAGTCTCCCTATTGCCCATTTTTTTTTAATTACATGCATGCAATAATAAGTATGATAATTTAATTCAAATAACAAATAATATATCCCTACCCATCATATGGACGGGATTTTGCATTAGTTATTCCAAAAGATGATTTTATAGTCAATCAATTAGAGGAGGGTTGCCTATATTGGACCATCTCAGATATTTTTATATTTTTACGAGAAATTAAAGCTTAAACAGGCAAAATTTCAAATGAAAGAGAATGCACGTTTCTTTTTCATCCGTAATACACATACAAAATTAAAAATGAACAAATACAATAAAAGAAATAAATGCTTTTTGAACATCTGCATTTGGTCCAAATTGGAAAACTTGTTGCATAAATTGAACCACGTGCTACTCAAATTGAACCATTGCATGTAAATGCAATTATTTATATTAATTATTACAACTTATGTCCGACATTTTTGACAAAAAAGTCTTTGGTTGGATTGAGTGTTTGAATAAAATGTTTTAGCCATTTTGTGAAGAGCTCAGTATTTATATACCCCGATTCGAAAATTTAAACTAAGCTTCCTGGGGAAGACTCAATCGCTAATTCATTAGCCAATCTAAATCTTTAAAAAATAATTATTGGTGGTATGTACTGTCCAGAAGCACCAACGTAACACACCATTGTTGTGTTCACACTTCGTTCAGCGCTTGAAATTGCGCCAACTTGTTTTTTTTCCCTTTTTGAGAAACAATTTTCTGGGGTCTTTTCTGCGCCGCAGAAAATCCGCTCTAATCTACGTTGAATATTCTTGTGAGATCCAACATTTTCATCGCATAATCCCTCTAAACTTCATCTCTTCAAACTTCAGGATGTGCTTCACGAGTTCATCTTCAATTTCTTTAGAGAAGACAGTACTCCTCCCAAAGAGTTTTATTTCACCGTTAGCATTTTATTTTCAGTGTGCCGTTTAATAGTAGCTTTAGGCATCTATTATAAATAGCTGTTTCTAACGGAGGAGGTTATAGGATATATAATATATGATATAAAACCTTAGATATGCCACGGACCTGAAATTTGGCAAGATGATAGGTTATTAGGTACAACCAACCAGAAAAATCGAAAATTCCAAATTATTTAATTTTTAATGGGGTATCCTTGACCCCAATTTCGATACTCCATAAGAAAAACATGGAAATCGGCGCAGTTTCATAAATTTGCATTTTAAAATTAGTTATAATTAAGATAGAATCTCGGGAAAAAAAAATTATATAGCTAAAAGTATGAGGTTTCTTATTTTTTAAGATTAAATTAAAATCGGTGAGGAATTGACGAAGAAATGTGTTTTTAATTGGAAAAAAGAAGATGCTCAACAATAAAGAACTTCAGCTGCCATAGCAACCAGGACAATGCTTTTCAATGGGAATTGGCAATCCGTATTATAATAGCATCGCTCAAATGGTTTTTAATAGGGAAATTCTTATTTTCCCATTTATTTAAACCAAAGACGAATACATATGATGACGTCAAAATTTTAAAACGCGATATATTTTATTAAATAAAAGAACGTTACTCCTTTCAATTATGGAGGTTGATGAACTGTATATAATAATAGTTTTAATTTAGTGCTTCTACAGAGAATCAGTGGATTGTATTATAATGCAATTGATTTGATCGAAAATTTCAAAATTGTTAATTTTTAGGGGTTGTTTTTAGCCCATTTCTACATTAAAGTTTATTAATTTTTATCACGGAATCTATAAGTCGTAGCTACGAGTTTTTACAAACATTTTGTAGAATTTGTGAAAAACACGAAATAGGATGTATAGAAGTTTATAATATTTTAATTTGTTTGGCTGTTAAAATTTCTTAAATTTAAACAAATAGGTAAATGTTTAGGTACAACGCAACGGGGTGAACTACAGAGCTGAAATTTTAAAGTTATTTAGAGCTTAGTGCAAACGCACAAATAAATATTTGAATAACTCCATGAAGTTATTATTGCGGTCGTCAACAATATTTAAAATTTAAACAATTAGATAAAGATTATTATTATTATTTAAAAGTATAATATTCTTAAAATTACAAATTTTAGGTAATGTTTTACTCCAATATTTTTCCATAAGGAAATAACGAAAATTGGTACAGAGGCGAAATCTTTTGAATTAAAAAAGATTTCTAATAATGAAATATTTCTCTGAAAAATTAATGTTTTTCAAGGTGAGATGAAATGCTTTCAGAATGCAAGCACCTTCTACTAGTATTATAAACGCGAGCACATTCGTTTAGCCCAAAGTCACCATTTTGGTAAGCGGCCACGGCTCGCCTAAGGTCGTATATATTCCACTTCCCATATTTCCCTCTTGATGACATGCTGAAATAACAATCGCCACCTTTTATATACATAGGATTCAAATTTTGGATAAAATGTAATCACATTAGATTTGTAGTGATTGTTAGTATTCCTAAATTTGACCGGTTCAATTTAGGAAACTCTTCATGGTCTAAATTAGGCTACAACGCCATATTTACTTGCAGCGACCAACATCTAAATTACCTACCCATTTACTGGCTCTTTCGTACGATAAAATGAAAGAAATTTATAATTTTAGCAAGAACCCTTGACATTAAAATTATTTACATTGAGAATGAATTTGCGCTTAAGTAGGTTTTCCAAAAATAGCTATGCACATGCTAAAATTGAACTTTTCATCCCACACCATCCGTCTCGAACCACACAGCTCTCACAACTGATATGGCGGTTTAATGCATCAAGTAGTTCCTATTCGTGATGTTAGAACGCCCCTATGTACAGAAACTTCTACACTGTAAGCATGATCCAATTTAGGCGGCGGTCCAATATACGCAACTCTCCCCAACTGATAGCTACTTGATCAAAATGTACCATATTGTGATTCCCTTTCTTCCCTTCAGAACGAAAGTTTGTGAATCGCCTTATGCGATGCTCGTAAAGGTGTCGCTAAAATAAATATTTTTACGAAACAAAACTCGGTCGTTAACAAAAATTTAATTGGACTTAAAAAATACATGCAGGGCTATTTAACGCAACTATCTTGTGAAACTGGTATATTTAAACATCTCTTCCAGAATATCCCTTACTATTGTTATTCTGCATAATGAAAATTGATAAATTATAGCGTCATAAATTTTTCATGGAAAAGTTATCGACAATCCGCCCATCGAGACATAAGCGATAACGCACTCCACTCTAGAGGTCGGCGACTTTGTCAAATTTTCCGTCGTGGTTGCCACACGTTTCATCGCGCAGCCAGCACGTGTGCACTCGAAAGAGCCCTTTGTGTTCGCGTATTTATGGAACCGCTCTCACATAGATGGGCCCTCAAAAGGAGCGGGACAGATGGTCATCCGGCCCTGAATGTGTCGCAGTCTTTTGCCTACTAGGGCACCCTCGCCCTTCGCTAAGGCAATGGACTGAATGCGAACGACAACTGGCGGCATTTTAATTCTCTGTGTCTCCGCGAGGAAAGAATGGCTACCGCGACTTTCTCTCCATTCCGATCTCGACAAAAAGGGTTTATAAACGCCATTGCAAGGGTAGACGGAGAGTCAACATAAGGACCTCGAATTGAGGTGCCTATAGAAATCAGAGATGGCGCACTTGCACGTCAGTCTGAATCATATTGCCCAAAGTTTCCACCTCGTATTCTCTTGCTATTTGCTCGAACTATGAATTATCAAAGACTAACAGTGAGTAAATTCGACGAAACTTGTATTTTAAGAACCCAAATCTCTTCAAATTTAGCAGCATTTTTAGAAATGAAATCTTTGTTCGAATTAGGTGCTTAACAATTATCACAGCTTATGAAACGTGAAATTTACCTTGCATCTTTCTCTCTTTATCAGGAACACTGGATGAAATTTAATTTTTCTCTAAAAAAAGTTAATAAAGTAATTAACTTCAATTTTGACTGAATGAACACAATTCAGAAATGTTTCTTAGATAATATGTTTTACCACAAGATAGTGTGCGGTATTTCTTTCTACAATGAAACTGCGAAGCACTCAGATGAATACGATATTTACCTATCATACTTGAAATGTAAACACTTTCCAAGTATAACTAGACGTTTCCAATAATTTATTCCCTCAATGATTAGTAAATAATAACCGCATTATGGTAATTTAAAAATGCATATCTTAATTGTTGGAGACCATAAAATAAGGTACAAAGGAAACATCATTTACGTTCAAATAAATTTTCAACATCTTGGAAGTGTTACTGATGGGCGGTGAAAATAGCAATGTTCTATTCCTTCACGAATACCAAAAACATGTCGAGGGAGAGTAAGATTACAGAATAGTAATAAACGGAAAAATGCTTGAGTAAATTTCACTCATTTTTCGATGACTAATGTACTATTTCCTTCTTTTAATATCTTACATACTTTTGGCATGCTCTTCCCTACCACACAGCACAACTGGTAGCATACTAAATATCTCATAGTTTCAGAAAGCTCATCATATAACACAGAGAGTTCGTAATCCCAGCAATTCTGGCTGCACTTCGAATATCCACCTTGTGAACTGACTAAATCCAGCAGCCGACTGAATTTAAGGAGAGAGTCAAACATCCTCATCGAATTTTAGTCCCTCCCTATCCCTCCGCCTCCAAAGAGACTTCCAACAGAGAATCATTTGATGGTGGAGCACCCAGCTGGTGTCATCAAAGAGCGGAAGGACAACCCCCTAAACGCCAGCTACCTCCATCCCCCATCCCCTCCCAAACCCCCGCAGAGTTAAAGATTCGCTAGTCCAAATAAATTAATAAAAAACGTAACGTTACGTCCTTTCGCCCGTGCATATGAATCCATTCGTTCAATGCACTTCGTGTCTTCCTGTTCCATTTGCAATATAGGACCCCTTTTGTGAATCGATTCTGTCAGATTTCATTCCCCCGCCGCGATCGGAGACAATTGGTCCAGGAAAAAAATCCGAGACATACGGGCGGACGCATTGCGTGCGAACATCACGGTGCACTCGCGGAGAGGGAGTGAGGAAGAGAGAAAGAGGAAGAGAGTAAGAGAGGAGTAGAGAGGGAGGGAGGAGAAGAGAGGTAGGTATAGAGGAATGGAGAGAGGCGCAGAGAGGCAGGGAGAGAGGAGTACAAAGGTAGAAAGAGAGGAGTAGAGAGGTATGGAGAGAGGAGTAGAGAGTTAGCGAGAGAGGAGAAGAGAGTTAAGGAGAGAGGAGTAGAGAATTAGGGAGAGAGGAGTAGAGGCAGTGAGAGAGGAGTAGAGAGATAGGGAGAGAGGAGTAGAGAGATAGGGAGAGAGGAGTAGAGAGGCAGTGAGAGAGGAGTAGAGAGATATGGAGAGAGGAGTAGAGAGTTAGGGAGAGAGTAGAGAGTTAGGGAGAGAGGAGCAGAGAGGCAGTGAGAGAGGAGTAGAGAGATATGGAGAGAGGAGTAGAGAGGTAGGGAGAGATGAGAGTAATGGAGAGAGGTGAAGAGAGGAAGGGAGAGAGGAGTATGACGATTGCTCGCTCGGTACTCTTGAGCAGAGTCAGCTGGGATGCGAAATTTCCCTCACACGCTCTCCACTCGTATTTCTCCTCGAGTACCACACGGCCCCATCCTCTGCCCTTCTCTCATTAAATATGCCCATCTCCCCCTCCTACTTTCTCTCTCCTCTACGGTCCTCATCTCACACTATCTCCTTCCCTCCACCACTCCCATTCCCTCCATTCATCCTCAGATTTCTCCTCTTTTATTAACTGTCGAATTTTATTTCGCATTCCTATCCCTACCGTTGAGAAATTCTCCATTCCCTGCCTCACCTCCCTTCCACTCTCTTAAGCTTGCTCTCTTCCATATCCCTGCTTGGTATTTTTCATCCTCCTTCCCCAATCCCCTCCCTCTCTTTCTCGCCCTCTTTGACCCTCGTTCCTCCAATTTCTCCTGCTACCAACCTCTGCTCGTTTCCCCGCTGCTTTTCGCATTTTTTAGTTTCCCTCTCTCTTTCCCATTGTCATCCTATCCCTCTTCTCCTCCACTCTTTACCTGCCTCTTCACTTTCTCTCACCACGTGCCCTTGTCTCCCACTTTGCCTCTACTTTCTCCTCTTCTTCCACGCTTAGTCTCTTAATCTCCCTCGCCTCTATGCTCCATGCTTCTCTCTATTTCTCTCTCGCTCCTCTCTCTCTCTCTCTATCTCTCTCTCTCCAGCTACTCGCCGGATTGCACCCGCGTCAACACGCCCCGCTACCGTCGCTTATCATTCTGCTCGCGTCGAATTATAACGCTTCGTTTCCTCTTTTGAGACTTGCACCTCGAAAAAAAAACCTGAACGAGTCCTTTTTTATCCATCCATTGCGTATTTTCAAAAAAATAAAGTACGAGCCAACATTGAGAACTTGGGATGGAACAATGGCCGCATTGGTTCTATCTATGTCTCTCTCTCTCTCTCTTTCACTCTCTTTCTCTCTCTCTCTCTCTCTCTATTTTCCTTCCATACCTGGGGTTTTGGGGCCGTGGTTGTCTAGGGGAAATAAAGCTCCCGTCGCGGTCTCGCGAGACATTAATTTTTGCGTCCCAGAGTTTACGTTTCCGACTTGCTGTTTGTCTTCTCTTCGCTTAGAATTTTAGTCAAACGACTCGTCTCTAAAATGTATTCGGTGACATTTTGAGCAATATACTCAAACGGTTGATCGTGGAAGAACGCCGGATTTGCTTCTTTTCTTCCGACTCGTTCGCTACGGGCATTTTCGAAAATTTTCGAGCAGAATTTCTTTTTTTGCGGTTTACAACATATAGGCACTCTACAACGATGTCGTTTGTAAATCCTTCGTTTAACTCCTCGTCTTTTGAAAACTTTAAACGCTCTGTTGGTTCCATCAGATAAAATACTTTGAACTCAGTTTTCTCGTACTGTAAATGTCAATCGTCTGTTAGGTTTCGCTCATTTTTTATTTCTGAAGAATTTTCTTTCTTCCAGGATAAAAAATAACCATAGAGCAAGTACCATTTACTATCTTTGAATTCATGACAGCAATAAAACATAGATGAGATAAGAATCGTTTTCGATTTATACATTTTGGTCTCTTTGCTATAAAAACTTGTCTGATGAAAAATGTCTTTTAACCGTAATCCCATTGGAAGCGTAAATTCAATAGTGGCAAATAATCAGCGAAAATGAGTTTTGCTGATATTTTACAATTAATCGGTTCAGACCCCCAAGTAAAACGTACATCGGGACATAATCGATGCTTCATCGATCGACTGCCGTCTCTTTCAAACGCTCGACGCGCCCCCCTTAAGCAGGTTATCTAACCACCGCGATCTCCTATGCTCTCTCTCTCTCTCTCGGTTAAACAGTGCTCACCCTGTTCCCGAATCCCTTTCTCTCATGTTTTCGCTCTTACGGACGCGCACGCAATGGAGCACGCACGCACGAATCAACGCGGTCGTTACTTTTATTTGATGCGGAATCGCGTTATCCAATGAAACCGGACTTTCCCTCATTTTAGAGGAATTCCGATCACGATTCCGGCCGAAAAATACGAAAGTGCCTCTCCCTTGTGTAGCATGCGAACAGTTGGGATATCGCTGATTTCAGACGATGCGTAAACAGCACGGGAGGAGGAGGAGAGGATGTGGATGGAATGGGAGGAGGAGTGGAAACACGAAAGAGAATGTATAGGAAGCCGCAAATATTTATAAATACCACGACCCGCGGTCCGCCATGGTTTGCGAAACCTCGTGCGATGGTTTCGAGCGGCATACGCATCCCCCGCAAGCAACAACCGCGTTGCCCGGCGCCGCTAAACGGCGGAGAGGACGGAGGAGAATCGGCGAATTTCGGATGTTTTTCCTCCCATCCCCTCTCGGATACGGTTTTACGTGACCGCAACTAATTAAGCTGACCTTAGTCATACTGACGCCTCCATAAATGCTAGTTTTTTGGAGCTGGAAACAACGTCTAAGGCAGGGGTGGGTAAACCTTTTACGTGGCGGGTCGGATTAACAGTCGCATTAGTAGATGGAAATGCTTTGTCGGGCCACGTTAGCGTTCACATCGGAAGTTGTTTGAGATAGGTTATGCGAGGAATCCTGTTAGTGAAAATAAATAATAAATAATGTAGTTATTCCCATAACATCACTGGAAATGGTTTTCCGGCCATCATTTAAAGCTACAAATATAAAATTAACTATATTTTATATTACGGTTCGCTTTCACAATGGCATCGCGGGCCACATAAAATGCCCTCACGGGCCACATGTGGCCCGCGGGCCTTAGTTTGCCCACCCCTGGGCTAAGGGCTTTTCGGAAGCGAAACGAAAGAGATTACGGTATGGAAACAGATTGAGTAACGCACACAAACCTCATCCGACCACCTTTCTCCCTTCCCCGATCACGTCCTTTTCGAAGAAGTCCGTCCGTGTGTCGGCGTGAAATAAGAGAGAGAGAAAATAAATTTGAAGACGTACAGAGGCGTGTTTCCTTCCGTCTCCCTCACTCTCCCGTTACGCAGTCACAACCTTCCGTCTTTTACTCCCTCCATATCTTTCTCGAGCGCGAAACACTTTTTTATTACTTTTCTTCGGAGGGTGGCGTTTTTTGTGCTCGTGGGCGAATTTTCTCCCGTCTCCGCTTCCCACAGTGTCCTCCTCCCTTAGCCATTGGTCTCACTGGCTGTTTGACTTGGTTTTTATCTTCGCCACTCCTTTCCCTCGCTTCCTTTTTATCGTCCCGCTGTCATCTTGTCACCGATTCAACGGACGACACAGGATAAGGAAAAATACAAGAAGTTGGTGTAAAAAACACGTGTAAACGACCCGTTTTAGATAAGGAGGAAGAAGAAGGAGGAGGAGGGGAGGTAAAATAAAAAGAGGTAAGGAAGACTTTGGGAAAACGTTTGTAAAAATAAAAATCGAACGATTTTCATCCGAAACAGAATTGTCAGCTAGCGAGTTTGATGTCCAAGATACAGTGGCCACATATTCATACTTAAAAGTTAGAAGCATGTATATTTATTTACCAGTTTCCTTAAGATCGTCAAACCTTACACTTTTTTTAACATTTCAACACTATTGAATGTATAATTCTTTCATATAGATAAAAGTCACATACGCTAATGGGAAATCTGTACAAACGTAGGTACTTTCAGACTTTCTTGCTTTTAGTATCAACATTGTACCATGACGCCAAATCTGCAAATAATAATATGTAGCACAGTAAAAGAAAAAAATATCGGAAATGTTCACTGGTTACCTTTGTCTCATAGCAGGAACAATAGTAGTATATTTAGAACTAGGCTAAATATACATACGCTAAAAAAATTATGATCACCTTTTTCTTAAAACTTCTTCGATAGCGAAATGTTTCACTGTTTCATTAATCGCACATGTTCTCCAAATTTATCCTAAACAGAAAATTAAAACATCCGGAATCGATCATTGGATTTTTCGTTTTATAAAAATGAAAGTATAAGCGATGCATTTTATTTAACGCCACATGGCGTAAAAAAGTCTTCGAGCACTTAAGGTTTGTGGGGGGCACGAAATTCATCGCAGGCTTTCACTCAGTCGCCGCGCGGTTGGTCACCCTGCCAGGGGCGTGAGAGGGTTGGGGTCGGAGAGGAGGAAGGATGTGATATCGCGACGGGCAGGTGCGATTACGGTCGCCTCGTCTGCGATGGGGGAAGGAGGGGGAGGAGGGAGGAGAGGAGAGGAGGAGGATTGGGTGGGGGAGGAGAAGAGAAAGAGAGTAGCACCATTCAGAGGTCTAGAGGGGTTTCTTCTTATTTTTCTCCTCTCCGTGGCCGCCCTTATCTGGAGTCGAAAAATAAAAAAGTTACACCTCCCTAACCAAACATAACACGGCTTCAACAATCCCGCGACTCTCCTTAGACATCCGTTAACAACCCTTTCCCTCCCACGCACACAACGAGAACAAATCCACACACTCAGGCCCTTCTACACACACGCGATGTTCCAATCCCATGCGATGTTTGACTCATTTTTTTCGCTCTTCACTTTTTTGTGTTTTCTGTCGCCGCCGTCTGCTTTCCTCCCCCCTCTCTCTTCCTCTCTCTCTCTCACTATACACAGCGCTCGATTATGATTTATACACTGCCGGACAGATTATTTTTATCTCTTTTTATCCCGTGCCCCGCGGCGTTCTGGATTTCTATCGAATGGAAAGTCGCGCCTTCTCGTGTATGCACTGCGTAGTAATTTTTACTGACCCTTCAATCACTCCCTTCCTCTCCCCTCCCCCCACCTCATCCCTCGCTGTGTCAATATCCGAACGAAAAATAAATCAACCGTGATTTATAGCGAAAGAGGAGGAAGGGGGAGGTAGGCGGCAGGAAGAAATCTGTTACGTTTTTATTGCCTAGCAACGCAGAAATGTTTTAAGTGGTTAGATAAAGAGCTTTTGTCGCGCGAGGTGTTTTGGAGAGATTTGATCTCGTCTATAGCCGGAGCCTTAAATGCAACCTTTCGTATTTATATGTAAGGCGATAACTGCTGATGCGCCTATGAGATGTTTCACTGACTCACCGTGAGAAATCGCTCTTTTTCTATGCAGTTTGGGGCTGCATGCAGTGCAGTGCATATAAAAGGCGCTCAAACAACACCATGTGCAAGAACTTAAAAATACTTGCTTCAGGTATCTCCAATAGCCACAATAAGCTTATAAGATACCAGATGCGCATTTCGGCTACAGTGCAGCCGTCTTCAGTGGTAATTCACCGAAAATAAATTCTAAAAGAACTTTTTCAGCCATAAGAGGAGCTCGACAAATCCCTGTTGAACCATCATGTGGAAAAACGCAAGCACATCGACACTGATAGCTTTGGAAGCTCTTTTACTAGTTCTTTTTTCCTCACTCTCGATTTTTCTTTTTCCGTTAGCACTGTTCTTCCATCGCAACGGGTAATTTGATTATTTAAGCAGATACATTTCACGGAAAAATAGAATCGTAACTTTCCGTCGCCTGGGATTCGAACCTGGGATAGCTTGCTCAAAGAAACTGCCGAGCTTCAAACCGTTAGCGCCGGCTAGCGCCTTATATTTATAACCTCGGTTTATACCATTAAACTAGGTTTACATTAATTCGAGCTCGCATTCGAAGTCCGCTTGAATGCGAGCACGAAGTAGTGTAAACAGCGAATTCCTCGAATCAGTACTTCGAATTCGTGCTCGAATCCATTTCGATGGTTCCAGTAACTTACCAACGCTGGCTCGAAGGCTTCCACGGCGTGATGTTGACATAAGGGTGGTTTCCGGGTTGCTGAAAACCACCCTTATGTCAACTTACCAACGCGTTGGTTAGTAGCTCGAAAGCCTCGTTCGAGAAGTGACGTCTTGCGCACGCGCATACAATGGCTCGCTATTAGGAAGCAGAAAACGTGATGTTCGCGGAACTTTACGCTTCTCACGAGTGTTTGTGGAATCCTAAAATAGTATCATATAAAAATAAGGATGCGCGTGAAAATGCCTATAAAGATATAATAAGCCAAATGAAGAAACCGGACTTGGTGACGACGAAGGTCGTCGCTAATAAAATTAAAAATATTCGGTCGACATACTACCAAGAGCTGAAAAAGTGGATCGAAGAGATCTGGTACATCGACGGAGAGCATTTACAAACCAAAAGTGGCATGGTTTGCTATTATGCATAATTTCCTGAAACTGCATGTCCATCAGAGGAGCAGGGAGACAAACATTGTAAGTTATATATACTGCAAGTTTCCAAAGCTGTCACCTGTCGCAAGATAGCGCAAAGCGATTTCAAGTTTCACGCGCGCTGGAAGACTTTCTCGGCGCACAGAACTCCTTTGAATTGTATCTCTAACTTTTTCTAAAAGATATTCAAACTCATCATTGTCCATACGTAAGAAATTTCTATAACTGGTGGTATCTTCAATTCGTAATTCTTTGCAAATTGAAGAGGATGCGCCCAAATGATAGCGCCTCCTTATCCACTCACGGACCCAACATTTACGTTTTCTTCTCTTTTTAGCTTTAGTAGATCAGATCTTAACATTTCACTAACAGTGAGAATACCTTCTCGAACAAATAAATCCACTTTAACTGCCATGAGTGCTTACTTCGCGGCTGATTCATCTACAACTGAGACCTCGGCTCGAATCACGTGGTTTGTTCTTCGAGTAATGTAAACTTACTGGAATTCGAGCTTCAGCCGGGAAATCGTACGCCGATCGCATTCGAGTCAATCGGTTTCGAGCTCGAATTAATCTAAACCTAGCTTTAATTCAGAGCGAATCGTAACAAAGGCACGGATTTCCAGCCGCACTCCCATCTATCACTTCTCCCATTCTTCACCTTATAAATAACATAACTCTCCGATTCACTCGTCCAGCTATTTACGAAGCCGTTAATTTTCTTTCGAAAAACATTTCCTAAACAGCTAATTTTAGAAGCTCGTCTCTCCCCCTTTTTTTATTCTGTAAACGATAATCAATCCTGTTGTTCTATTTACGAAAGCATATCTTAGACTCGCCAACGTTTTTCCTCCCGAGAAACCTCTGGTTTACATCGACATTAATTTTTCAGCCTCCCTGAAAGGCTGGCCCATAGCTTTTGGGTGGATATAATGAATTTATTTTATGATAATTGTATTTGTGTAATCGACTATACAATCTTAAAGTATATATCGAATTTTTTCAGTCGTTTCAATAACCCTGGTGGTCTAAAGCAGTGGTTCCCTTATCGCTGAGGTGCCGCAGATGCGGTACCGTGAAAAACTTCTTTTAGTAAATTAACCAAAAATTTGGATGTGTTGATAAGTAATTAGGGCAATAAGTTATCCTCTTATACAAACTACGGCCCGCGAAGAATTTTTGTGCGGTCCGCGAAGCTATGGCGAAAAAGCTATTCGAAAAATTTAACACACAAATTCATACATTTTTAAATATTTTAATAATAAAACTTTAAACATTGAAATTTTAGCCATGGAAACCTTATTTATACTTGATTTTTACTTCAGAATATATAGCAAACTTCCGATTTAAACACTAATCCGGCCCGCCGAAGAGTTGGCAACTTCCAATGCGGCCCGCCAAGGGATTCGCAACTACCGATGTGGCCCACAGTTAGAAAAATTTGGGCATCACTGCTCTAGTACATTGATCATGGTGTAGTAGCAACAAATGTATTTGTTGAAACAGTTGAAACAGCCGCATGTAAAAATATAAAAAACCTTGTTTCAAGGTTTTGGGGCCGTAAAATTTTGTTAAACGTTGAAAGGATGCCGCATCTACAAAACGCTTGGAAGCCACTGATCTAAATATTAAAATTCCACCAATCAGAGCGTCTTATCGTAATGACTGCGTAGCAAAAAAAAACACAAAACTAGCTTTCCAAAAAAGTGGGAACTGACGCAAGTCGCGAAGAATTCTTGAACAATTTCGTAGTCAGAATTGAATTAGAAGAAATAACTGGGGAAGTTTTCCACCCATGAAAAATACTTTCATAAGTGTAGGTGCAAAGCCTCTCAATCGATCCTTGCGAATGCAATCGCTTTACTTTTCATGAAATTAAGCATTTAAGAATAGAAAATGGTCGTAATCCATACTTATAGTTTTTTTTCTAATATTACTTTCATATGCCCAACATTTAAAAATATTTTACGCGGCCATGATAATTGGAATTGTACCATAATCTTCATAGAGACCACAGTGTCGAACTCGGTACGAGAAACGAAAATTAGGGAGCAGTACAAATTAGATTTGGCCGAAGGAAAAATGCATGATTTGAGACTATTTCTTTAAACTTAGAAAGAGGTATTCTTCCTAAGAAATATGGAACTTATAGATAAAATGAATGCAACAGTAAGCGTCATTAAATTATTGTGGCGTCCTAATTTCATAGTTTCAGCATAATAAACTACTTATGTAAACTAAAAAATTGCTGATTATAAAAAAGCAGCAACAACGAGAGTGAACGTAGTGTTCGAAAATATTTCGTGATGATTACCTACAGTTCGCAAATTTCCCGTAGAAACAGAAGTAAAAATGTAAAGCCTAACTAAAAGATAAGGTCAATTTCTTCATCTTATTCCCAATTAGCGGACGAATTTAATCTTCCATTCGCCCTTTACATCGAATGAAAATTTTTTCACTCATTCTCACAGAAGTGTAAAGATATCATCTAAATCACTTTGCTAATCGTTGTAATTCTAGCAACAATTTGTAGATTTACGCAATCGGACCGCCAATACTAAAACTGTCGAAACGACGAAAAATACTTGCCAAAAACTTAATATATAATATAGATGGAAAGGTACAATGTGGGAAAATAATTAACTCAATTGTAGGTAAAAAACGATATGGATTAAAACCCTGGCAGAGAACTAAATATAACGTGTACACTAACAACTGAGCAGAGCACTCTCCTGCTTAACGCAAGCGCGGCCAAAAAAAAGATCCGAATCTCGTTACGTAAATTATACGATCCTTTCTAATTTTTTTAAGCGCTTGTTAAGCGGCGACTTAAAAAAAAAGAAACCCACACGGAGCTTATCAAATTTATTCATGCGTCTCGCGCACTCATCCCCGTCACACCCCTATTATACGACTTCGCAAACTCGACGGAATTGCAAATATGAAAATTAAGCCGAGCATAAGTTTTATCACCGACCCTCTCCCGTTCTCTCTCTCTCTCACACTCTTTCACTCAGACCCACGTTAAGTACAACTTCCAACATATCCTCCTCCTCCTCACCGGCGTGACCTCTGACCCCAAATTCTCTCTCTCCTACCTTCCCTCCCTCGATTCTTCTCGCCTTCCCTGCTTCAACATCCTACCTTTTAAACTCAACCAGGGATGCTCTGGGGTTTTGACCTGACCGCAGGTGGGGCGCGTGTCCCTCCACTCCCACGCACCGCGGGGTGGATGTGTATGTAGGGAGAGAGGTCTCTCTCTCTCTCGGAAGACAGAAGGAGAAGGGTCAACGCAAACCCTTGATGCTCACGAAATTGAAGAAAGGGGAAGGGTAGGACAAGGGGAGGACAACGACGCAGGAATAAAAAGGAGGTAGTAAGCTAGGAAGAGACTCGAATGTGTATTCAAATGGAAATCTAGGGCAGAGGATTGAACTTTGGGGTTTAAAAATAAAAGGCTAACCATGAGATCACTGAAAAGCGTGTTTAAAAACAAAAAAAAACAAAAGTTTTATCGTTGCCAGGGAAAACTTCTCCTTGAGGAAGCCGCCGATTTTTTCTAGAAGGTTCGTACGTGTGACTTTGTTTTCTGCCGTAAAACAAACTCTGAACAGCTACGGTTACACATTTTAAACATCCTCGCTGGATGTGAAACCAAATTTAGAGCCATTGCAAGGTTTTTGTTTAGATATAAAAATTAAGATATCTATATAAGATAAATTTTTTCATAACCAAAATTTATCACCATGAGAAAAACTTTTTGTTTCAACAAAAGCAGCTACTAGAGCACAGTTATGACCAACACTATTGGTTAAAATTTTTAAACCTACGAATATCGCTTGTTATATTTTTTTATTTTATACGTCCTGCTGATTCCCTCTGCCCTACGCGCAATGGGTATCTGAGAGATAGTGCAATGAATAACTGGTGAGTTTCAAAAGTTCGGGAAGAAAGGTGACTTCCATACAAAATATAAACGGAGAATTTTGAACAGATAATATATGATATTCGTGCAAATCATCTTATTAGCCAGCTACTACTTTGCGTACTATCGTTTCAAATGCAGTAAGGTTTTGCGCAAAGCGCATCGATTTAATTAGATAAATAAGAAGTGGCAATTTTATGAAGAGCGTATTTAAAAGTGCATAATATCCTCGCAGTTGGCTGGCAAATGTCTTCGCGAGCTGAATCAATTAACAGGTGACGGAGTTGATGCGAGAATGCCTGGCGAGCGACATCTCTCGGAGAAAAGGCGTAATGAGGCGAGCTAGACGGTGAATGTGAAGATATAAAAAATTTAAAAGAGTGTTAGAGGGACGGGGAGAAGAGAAAAGGAGAGCGAGGTGATGAGGGAGAGAGTTGAAAAGAGGAAATGGATTGAGCGGGGAGATCTGGATGAGTGCGAGGGGAGAAGGAGGGCTGAGGGCGTAAGAGAAAGAGAGAGAGAGAGGAAAGAGGTGGAGGAAAGGCAAAGGAGAAGATATGGAAGGAGAAGTAGTGACAACCGTAACGTTAGATTCAGATAAAGAGGGATGGTGTGAAAGAGGGAAGATGTGCTTTAACGAGGAAGGAATGGGGAGGAAAGAAAGTGGAAGGGGAGGAAGGATAATGGGTGGAGAAGCAGGAGGAGGAGAAATCGAGAGAGAGAGAGAGAAATGATAGCGACATCAGGAGAAAGAGTGAAAGGGAAATAGTGTGGGAAAGAGAGGAATGGAAATGCATCCGTTGGCGAGGGACGCTTCCAGCGAAAGTAAAATAAAGGTTTTGAACCCCATCGAGGAGAAGAGATGAAGTGGATAAAGAGTACGAGTGAGATTGTGAAAGAGGGAGAGAGAGAGAGAGAGCGTGTGTGTGTGTGTGTGTGGAGCGAATGAGGGATTATTATCACCAGAGGGTGTCCCATTTGCACGCACCCTTTCACATCACGCCTCGCGATCGTCATTTTCTTCCCCGTTGTTCTCGCTGGCTCCCAAGGGATGTCGCATGGTGGTCGGGTTTGAGAGAGAGAGAGAGAGAGAGAGAGTGTGTGAATGAGAGAAAGAGAAATTGGAAGATGATTGGCGAAACGTAAATGGTAAGGTACGTTTGCTGGAATGTCTGTGTACATTAGGACTAGCGGTTTCAAATTACTGGGTGCGATTCATTATCCCAGGTTGTTCGGTTGCTTGAAGGATCATATGAAAACAGGGATTTTAGAAAGGTCATATGAACATGTATCTATGTAGCATGTGAGGTGCTTTGCAGAATAAATTAATAGACCTCTTAAGTTCTTTCGATACAAAAAATGAGATTTTTGGCAACCTGTTAAGATTGTATCGCATGAGATGAATAATTTCGCCCCCTCAATAGTAAGGTAAAAAGTAGAGAATATCCATCCATTTACAGGTGAATGCAGAGGTCAATGATTATTTATTTGTGGTTTGATTTGTTTTTCCAATAAGTAGATATTAATATCTGCATTAAGCAAAAAACCAGATGATCAAACAAGTTTTTCGACGTTCAGTATCAAGAATCCTTAAATGCTCAATATTTTCTATTTAAACAAGTATGCCTATCTAATGAATTAATTAAATGATCAAATTTGGCAGCTTTCGTTTATTTAAACATCGGATTAACTCATATTAAACTTTCACACAGATACGAAGCCAACAACAAAAAATTTTTGTGGAAAGAATATCGCTAAGCTGCAGAAATAATGTTTTTCGGAAAAAAATAATAGCATAAATCCTCTATTCCAGAAAATAAAAAGAACCAGGGCGAGCGCTATCTGTCCTGATCTTGTTATCCTTCCATCTTTTAGCCTATTAAAAATTTCCTACGGTCTTGACCGAACAAGATTAGTAGATTTGTCTTTTACAAAACACACCCAAAAAAACACAACACACAAGGCGTGAAAAACAAACGGTCCGAAAATTTCAACGGAGGCAATTACTTTCAAAATGAAAAAATAAAACGACCTCGGAAAAAAATTAACATCTGCAAGCGATTCCGCAAGAGTTAATGCGTTTTCGAGTCTCTCCTCCAAAACACCCTCCGCGCTTCCTCCCACTCAACGGTACGTGCCTCCATATATATTAGGTGGAGATTCCAAAAACAACCCTTTTGGGAGGCGTACACTTGGTGCTTGGGTATTTTTTTTATACCTCCGACCTCTTATCTCCGAGCGGTATTTCATCGCAGAGGAGGACGCTTCGACTCGCAAACGCAGAACTCTGTCCTTTCGTACGTATCCAAGGAGATATGAATGGAACCATGCATCACCGAGGCGCTTTCACGGCGGAAAAGAGCAAAAATAACCACCTAAAATATAGTAGGGGAGGGCATGCGCACTCACACGAACGCGGGCATGAAGAAAAAACAACAGCGCGCGATGCGCACTTTTCCCAATGGAGGAAGAAGAAGGGAGGGAGGGCTTGACACCAGAAAAACAACGGAGCGGGAAAGCGCCACAAAAAATCGGACCGTAGAAAGAAGAAACCGCGAAAACGGACGCCATAACCCTTCATTAATCATTCCTCCTCCGCGGAAAGAAAAAAATTGGATAATACAAAGATTGGGAAGAAGGGACTCTTCTAATGTGATGGGTGTTTGCTTTTTTCCTCTCGGATTGCATCTGTCTCCGCTCGTTTACACACAACCACACACACACGCATATAAATAAATAAATATATATATATTCCTTTAATATTTGTCGTGCGGTGGTCCCTGTGCGAGCTGAGAAATTCTGCTGTGGGGCTGAAGCGCATCCCCGTGTGGCTGCAACGGTGTTTCCGAGAAATCCTCATGCGACTTGATGATCGCAACTTACTCCGTGCGCCTCCCCCGCTCCCTCTGGTGACCGGTCAGCTAAATTAGCAGAAATTGGCATCAACGAGCTCCGGCGGCATTTGGACGGTTTATCTGGTCGAGGATGAGACAATTACACCTCTAAAAAAAAACTGCCCTTCTCGGAATTGAGAAGTGTCAAATTTAAGCTGTTTAAGATGGCAAACGGATGTGTTCCTCATCTCTCGGAATGCGTTGCAGAGATAAGTGCAGGATGGTGGCGTCGTTCTTCGTTTTTTCTCCTCTCTGTTATTTCTTGCTGGAAATATTTTCTGGGGGAGTCTCCGGAAGGAAGGATTGATTTATTGAGTATTTTCCGACACTGGAGGTTTTTTCCCCCTCAGTCGCATTTCCTAACTGAGACCAGACAAATATTTACATTAAAACCTACTATGCTTTTCACGATGGCATTTCTAACGATTTAATTTACATTAGGCTTAGGAACGGAGACATGTTAACTAGCAATGACGTCAGGTTTTATTTCAGGACTAAGATCTGCTCCTGATCTCGGTTTCGGATCTAAGCAGTCTCACTTAACTCCAAACGAATATGACTAAAACAATTATATATTGGTCGAGAAAACCAAAAGCGTATTTCGGCTTAAACGTTACCATGATCGGTGGTGATTAGTAATTAGTACTTAGGAAAACTTGCTAAAAAAGAAACTTTTAAAAAATTACACCCAATATATCCTAAAAAATTAAATAAGATCCGAGAATCCGCTCTCGATTATCCGGACCGTGGCGCAGAGATTATCGAGGAAAACAAGACTCGAAAACTGAAAAAGTGGCTGTCGAGTAGGTACGCGATTGCTGCCGTGGTTTTCTCCCGAAAGAAAACAAGGGAGGAGGTTTTTCAGGATGGATGGCGCGAGAGAATGTATAAGTAGTTAAACGAAGGCTTAAGTCAACATATAAACCGTGAGAATTATTTAAGATGACAAGCAGGGGAAAACTACACGGCGAGTCTTCACATAACCCTCTCAACTGTGCCCTTTAAAACAATCCTCACATCGTTCGGAACCTCTCGCCATCCTCATCCCTCCTCCCCCGCCTCCGAAGCTCATCCTCTCCCACCAATCCAGAACGCATAAGCCACCCACACTCCCCCTCCTCCCCCCTCTCCATCCCTATTCTCTTATACAAGTCAAGCTGACTCCAACTCCGCGCTCTCCATTCCATATCTCCCTCCCTCCACATCCTCTGCTTGTGTTGAGTAAAAGAAGGAAGGTGACCAGTAATCTCTCTTCACGAGACAATCCAATGCATTAAATACCCAAGGTAATGAGTTAGTTCTTGCATTAGGATAAATCGTTTGCATGAAAATAGATTTTTTGTTTTAAAATATGCCTTCTAAAATTGCTCTTCGCGACCGAGAATCTGAAAATGTAGCCAACGCAGGCAGTGCAGTAACTAGGATGAAGCAGAGGGTGCATTAAGGATTCCGCGAAGAAGCGAAAAACATATTTTTTCGTTAATATAAATATGTACTTATATGTATTACTCAATAATTTATTTTGATAAGAAATGAATTAATCTTTGTTACAACGCGGGACAAAATTCTACATAGGTATTTTATTGATAGTCCTTCCAGCTACGGCTCTGATCGCAGGAATCGTTATGAAAAGGTGCGTCATACGGCATACGTAAGAACATTGCCAAGTTAAAATCATGTATATAAAGCAGCAGTTCTTCGGTATAGTTGAGAAGGAATAAAGTTCGTATGTTAAAGTTTAGATCTGGAAAACCATCAATGATTTCAAAAATACAAGAGAAAAAGAATAAGGATAAATTTAGGATAGCGAGAAATATTTAAACAAGATACATCCCTATTACAGAGAATGACTAGAAAATATTCCAGCCAGCCTTAGAGAAACTCAAGGAATAATACATAGGTAGTAGTGCTTGTCAACCCGGGATCCCGCTTTCCCGGGATCCCGTGGGTAAAATGGTTTTCCCGTATCCCGGGAAATCCATTGAATATCCCGGGAATTCCCGGTATATCATCAAGAGAATTTTACTCTCTAGCCTTTATCGTCCGTGCGGTTTATAAAGGGACCACTAATACTCTCTTTATTTCCGAGTTGCTTAGTTTCACTTCTAATGCAATAATGAGGAAGAAATTTATGTAGAGCACTCACAAATGCTTGTATTCTCGTGGGAATATATACAGTGAAGCTTCAATTCTACGTCCTCCGATTTTACGTTTTCCTCGAATTGACGCGTTTTTCGTTCGGTCCCGGTGTTTGGTCCATAAGAACAATGATAAATTTTAACGGATTTTACGTTTCCGCGATTTTCCGCTTTCCTCAAATTTACGACAGGAATTTAACCTCCGGATAATATGTTTTACTTTTATAGTATTCCCAATTACAATTCAACTGAATCGTTTTCCATATTCTCTAATTAAAAAACTATATTGGTGTATTCCATATCCAAAAATCACTTAGACGTCAATAAAAACGGCTGAAGACCACTGCGCTGTAGAGTGTGAGTTGACATTGTATACAGATTGTTTCCCAAACTGAGCATATTATGACAAACTGTTTGGTGTATCAAAGTTTAGGTTTTTCTCACAACTGCAGCTGGTCTTTTCATAACCAAAATATGCACATCACTGAGTGATCGTAGTGTGAACACATTATGTTTTCTTAAAAGTTACTATAAATCAATTACCAATAGGAAATATGATATGATTTTGTATCTATGTGAGAAATGTTAGTATGCTAATGTTTCAATTCATATTTTATTTTACATACCGTGTGTATTGGTAACTATATTCTTACAATCATTATGACAAGCAAATTTCAAGTCAATAAATAAATACTAATTTCAATCATTTTTTATCTTATTCGCGTAACCCATATTTGTAAACGATTTTAACAAATTTCTTCGAACTTCTCAGGGTCCCGGGAGCGATTAAAAACCGGAAAACACAATCACTATTGTCCGCGTCATCAAATAAGGCGGCTCCGAGAATATGCGGCATTGCCAGTTCGAACACCAAGTAGAGGAGCATGCTACTGAACTACAAAAGACGCGAATGAGGAATGTCATGAACTTATGTTTACAAACATTACAAAGCCGCCCCCCACCCTCACCGAAGAAAAATATCTTCGCGCCCCCCTCTATACCATGTTCAATTACAGTTAATAAACAATACCTATTCGGCATATAATTAACATTAATAAAGCCACCTTAAGGAAAACAAGGACGCAAACGATACGTCCTAGCCAATCAAGGGCTAGAATTTTGCTGCTGCATATTGTAGGTCTCAAGATTAGGATAGTTAAAAGGACAGTAAATATATGAGAAATCCTTTGCGCCCCACACTTTGGAAACCACTGTGTTACATTGCGAATTAACTTGTTACAACTGGGAAACCGCTGGAAAGTGGCAACGATGGAAATGCAAAGTTGCCGGCTCGAACGAAACACGACTCCTCAAAAGGGTACCCATCGCTTAATCGGAACCATATCTGGCAGCGCCACATTTTCTCGGAGCCGCCTTAATTGGTTACGCGACAATAGTTTAAACTTCAATATGTAAGCGTTTTGTTCGATACGAGATTCAAATAAATAAAATAGAATAATTTTCTACTAAAACATTAAATAACCCGAATGAATTGAAAAAAAATCCTAAAGCTAGAGTAAAATTACTTAGATTCACCTGTTCATAAAAAGTTGTGACAATATTTTTTTTTATTCTTCCTTTTTATAATTTTAAAAAGTTTGATTTCAATCCTGGTTCATAAACAAGAAATTACTAATCTTATTTTTACTTTCTTTTTAAATGATTTTTAAATTGTTTATTGGAATTCCGGGAAATTTTGGGGATCCCGGGATTTATAGTTTTGAACCCCGGGATTGTGAAAGATCCGGGAAATGACTCAAAAATCTTAGGTAGTACTGTCTAACGTCTTCGTCTTCTAATATTTATGACATCAATAGAACTGTTTTGCTCTCACAGCAATTACACCTCAAACAGTTAAACAGCCGAGCCTTAAATTTTTGCAAGTTTACGATCCGAAAGTTTGACGCTATCACGGAAGGATACCAAGTCTTTCCTCGCCATGAGCCTCTCCCGGAGAAAATTTTCGCCTCTGTTGATACTACATGATGGATGTGTGTACTGCTACGAAAAGTAGTCCACACGCACACACAAACACACGCTCGCGCACGCACACATGTACTCCCATGCCGATTTATGGACCGTCGAAAGACTTAACGACCGTCAAGACCTTAAGAGAAGGGAAATTATCTGGATTGTGTATATGACGTTTCTTAGAGAGTGGCGAGATGGATGGCTTCATTGTTGTGACGTTGGCGGCGTTGAGTGCTTGACTATTTCTTCGGCGTAACCAAGGGCAACAGGGTGAGGAGCAGGGGGAGAGATGATCTCCTCCCTTTGGTGGAGTGCTGTTGAGAAACTCCCAGGAGAGAGAGAGAGATGGAGGAACGTCAGAGATGCGTGTGTTGTACGTAGAGAGCAAGTAAAAGTTTATTTTGCGGAGAAAGGAGGTATGGGAAAAGAGGGAGTGAGGAGGAGAAAAGAAAGACGGCTCTAGCCAACAATCTGGATGTGAGCGGGATTTTTTGGTAAGATGATAATGCTCTCATCGGGGCTATAAACACTTCTGCAAGAGCCCATGAAGAGGATTTCGAGGGTAAAGAAGGGGATAGGGAGTTTGGAGTGGGGGTTGAGATAGGGAGGATTGGTTGATATTGAACAGCTATCTCTTCGCCCTTCTCATCGCTCGCCTCCCACCATCCCTTAAGATATGGGACGGGGGCAATGTGCTTCCGGTTCTGTCGCGTCGATGGCGTGTGTGCACCGGGCTCCTTTCCTTTTAGCAGTACGGGCGCCCTTCTGTAATCCTCTCCTGCGCTAGTCGTTGATTCGCTCAATGGTTTTTGGTGCAATACATCTTCCGTGCAATCGCTGCCTTTCTCGCATTCCTGGCCGGGTCCAAGTGAGAAACGCCTTCATGTCGCCTAAAGTTAATGTTCTTCCATAGTATGAAATATATGCAGGAGGTTTCGTGAGGGGGAATGGCTCGAGTGCTGGCCTTCCACGCTGTGGTCCCGGGTTCATAATCCGGCGGAGGTCGGATTTTTCAACCTGAGTTCGCCTCGTACTATACTTTTGTGGTTTGAGTAGAACGTGCAAGTCAGCGCTCCGTCCTTCAGAAGGTACGTTAAGCAGCTGGCTCCATTGGTGCTCTTCGTAAAAAGAGGGCTAATGCCGGTACCGTGTTTCCCTCCTCTCTTCGTATAAGTAAAGTTACGGCGATAATAGCATAAGAGGGTCATTCGTCAGATAAACACACACACAGAATATGTATTACTTTGCAACATTTAAACTGTTTATTAGGTTTTAGTATGCTTTTTATATTGGTTGCGGTCTGGGTCTGTAGGAACGCATCCCATATCTATAGTACTGTGCCTTTAAGAGAAAATGAGTTAAGTTTAATCGTTTCGTTTTTCAGGGACCAATTGAGGAAGATTAGCGAGAAACGCCTGCACTTAGCAACAGTGAGTCGTTCCGTTTAGATCGGAAAGATGAATTTCCAATCATTTGAAGTGCTTAGGGGCACCGGAATATAATAGCAATTATATGTATAATTTAAAATTTCTGGTTTTAATGAATGTAACGCAGTTTTAGAGCAAAAATTAAGTGTAAGGGACTTATTAGTGTTACGTTCTCATTGTTTTCTCTCGTAAGCCGCTTAGTCAATGTAGCTTCCTTGGCCGGATGCAAGACAATAGGATCTGGTCCACGGGATGTGCCTCTCCAGGACCTGACAATGGCCAGAACGATGTTTGTATTTACTCACTGATCTAAACATCAATATTTGCCCCAATTATGAGCATAATAACATCCACGACGACATAAACAAAACGTCCATTCCAAAATAGGCATCCAATCTTCCGGCCTTGGAATTGAAGGCTACTGAACGACACGAAATGCGCGCAACTGAAAGTCCATTAACCATGAATTACTGGTTAGTAACAAAAAAATCCGCTCTCGATTATTATTGTTGCATCATGCGACGGGAAAATTAATATATACATTTTATTCCCCCCAATTGCATTTATCAATTAGACGTTCGAACGCAAGCTTTCATTAATTAATTACAAACTGAAGATTTAAAAAAATTCTCCTGTCACGCCATATTCCTGCCATAATTTATCGGAAATTTTTACGGCGACGTCGAATTGTTATTGGAAAGAACGTTTACATATTTTTCGGCGTACGTGCGCCGTTCAACGTCGATGGAATGCGAATGAATTCGAAAAATATGAGATTTAGTTTCTCCTACTCTAATTGGTAAAATTTAAAAATTCGTATCTTGTCGTCATTAAATAACAATCGATAGCAATATCAGAGGAAGTACCACTATAATGGTTAAAGAGATAAGCAGTCTCTTCTTCACTCGCAAAAAAAGTTTATTTTGAAAATTATATTCTTATTATTAATTTTATTACGCGCGTATGATATCTAGTATATCTAATGGATAAACAAAATGCGTCCGTCGTGTGAAAATCAGAATCCTAGCAGTAAAGGGAGAAAAAACTCCCACCTTTACCCTAGAAAGGTCCGCACGCACATACGCAGTGGGAGGTGGCACATATCGATCCTGAGGAAATTAAGAGGAAGCGCACGATATTTTCCCGTGATAAACCTTGATCGAATTCGATTTCGAATAGAGAGAGAGAGAGATTTCCAACAGATACCAGCGCGCGGTTTCTTCGCTCTCCTCCCCTCATAGAGGGAGGAACACAATCGTGCAGGACAGACATCACGAGCGCACTTAACAAAATGCGTCCTCCGGAAAAAAAATAAAAATCCTCATTCTATTTGTCCACAGTCGGGTTATTCTTCTCCTTTTATTATTTTTTTGTCCGCCGCTGATTTAGAGACATTCAGGCGCGCGTGCTCAGGAATACACACACGCACGCACACACATTGCCGGAGGCCATCTCCGATTTTCTTTTTTTTATATCCCCAATGCACTCCTCTCTTTCGCGATGCATCTCGCATTGTTGCGAGCAGACGGGAAGGTTCAATAGCTCGCCGGCTGTTGTGTCCGGGAGCTCACAACGGCAACTCGTTTTCCCCTTCTCTCCTCCTCCCTCCCTCTCCCATCCCCCTTCTTCCACTCTCTCTCTCTCTCTCTTCCTCCCTCATCCCCTCACTTTTTCGTTTATCCTCCTCCTTTCCTCTAACCCCCTCACATTCTAAAACCAACCCACCCTTCGATCTACCAATCTACCGCCACCATTTCCTCAACTTCACTCAATCCTCCTTCCAACTTTCCTACCAAAATAAAAAAATAAACTTGTCCTCTCTTCTCCATCCTCCTCACGCAATCCACCCACTCTTAGCACTGTGCACTAATCTCCTTCTTTTATCTCTTGCTTTTCTCTCGTCTGTTTCCTCTCCTCTTCCAAACTCCACCCTCTCTCTCTACCACATGCAGGATCGCTCTCACTCTGATCGCTCTGATCCAACCTTAGGTCCCTCGTACCCCATTAAACCGTCTTATGCCCTAAGCGCGTCATTTAACCGGGAGAGAAAGGGTATAAGAGAGAGAAAAGGGTAAAAGAAAGGGTTTGAAGTGACTCCATGTTTTTTGTGTGCGTGGAAACTTTGAGAGTGGTAAGTCGGTCCTTCTTTTCACAAGATCGTGACTTGACTGTTGGTTAGCAGCGACGGATGAATATTTTGGCTTCGTTTATATTGCCGAAATTGTACCAACGTTTCGGCTTCTTATCAGCGCTGACATTTTGAGGTTTCGATTGCAATATTTCATCGGAGCTAACGAAATTAAATCCAAAGACCAGACTGCAATATTTCTGCAATTTCTGTTTGGCGCATCATGATATCTATTACACGAAAAAATTAATATTAAACTTCGTACCGTTGGCTAACAAATAAAATTAATTTTGAATGTTTCTAAGGTTTGATCTGCTATTAAACTGGTAGAAGTTTAAAATAATGTTAAAAGATGAATAAAAAGCCTTTAAAATAGCATAAACCAGCTAAAATCAAGCTTAAATTTTAATTTAAAATATCTCGGCTACCAACTTTTAGTTTGTATAATATAATTTTTTAAGTAATGAAAATTTGGAATGAAGTCCCATAAATTACTCGAATAAAATTTCAATGGGTCATCATAATGTCATACTTCATTATACTATAAATGATTACGTTTATAATAAGTCACAAAAGTTTTAACTGATTAATTTACGTTCTTATTTAAAATTCTCCTTTAAATGAGTAAATTAAATATTTTTCCCAATAAGTTTCTTAATATGCTGCATCCCATTTGTGAAACTGCCCTTTTCATAAAATGGGTACTAATTATATCCATTGTGAGAACTATTCGTTTCTGCGGTCCATTTCATGAGCCAGGGAAAAAATTTATTTTTCTCTTCATTGTATACAATAGACCAGCGGTTATCAACCTTTTCTCCCCGTCACGACACACATAATGGTCGATGCTCAAGTGCGATCAACTTTGTGCAAAATAATCCTCTGAAACCGGTTGAGAATCGCTCCAATAGACTGTCGAAAATTAGTTCATAAGTTGAATGATCTTTAATTAGAACAACGGTATGAAACAAACCCAACAAAAAAGTACTCCATTCCCCCAAATATAACCAGTCCAGAGAATTGATTATATGAATGCCCAGTTCATGAAAAGGGGAATTGAAAGAACTGGGTTTAAAGCTTTGATTTTTAGACATAAAATGCCGGATATTGATTTATTACTTTCTGGCATTTCCTTGATAAAAATGCTAATAAACTACTTTATGTTAAAATTATTCGTTTTTCTCTCAATACATTTTCACGGTTTAACATTTGTCTTTACCTCTTCTGGCATCAAGCCCATTTTCAAACTTAGAAATCTATCAAAGCCAATCTTGACAGTCAAAGACATCTTCTGAGTCACTTCTCGCAGCAATTATCTCATTTTCCTCCGATTTTAAACGATAAAAGTCGTAAACCATCCCATCGATAAGAACTTTATCTCGGCCTCCTCTCGAGTGTAAAATTAAACTATATCATTTATTGGAAAATTAAAGTAATTATTAATGGATGTCTATATATCCCATAAATGAGGCCTCGCCATCATTCCTACATTTAGAGCTGTAAGGCCTCTAATGGAATGAGGCCGCTGCTGTATCAAATGTAAAAAAAAATTCGATTCAGATAAGACCGAGAAATATTAATTGTGCGATCGAGTACAAAACTCAAAGTTTCCTTGATCTTTGCTTCCGTCTCAGATTACAGCTCCATTCACTAACAAATCAAAAGTTTCTTCGAAACAAGGCAGTAGCAGCATGACTCCTGACGTAGGTACCAGAAGCCAAACACACCATCGTAACGTTTTCGCTTCTCTTGGTCGACATTCAAATTCGGTATCGGGGAACAGTTGTTTCACGTCACCGCCAAAACCAGGAACTAGCGATCCGTATCGGCGAAGCACGCCTATTACTCTCTTTATGACGACCAATTCAGCCATTTTGCATTTATCTGTTAACAAGACCTCTCTCTCATTCGAACCACTTTGACACGCCCTCTCGAAAATGTCCACCTCGAAAAGAATGAGTAGGCAATCAAACGACCCTTATTAAACCCTTAAATCCAAGAGAGGAAGAGGGAGACGCTCCCCTTCCCATCCCCCCCCCCCCCCCCCCCAAGCGAGCCAACCTTGCGTCGCGAGTTTCAGAATAAAAGAAGAATAAAGCGTCTTCAATGACTCGGACAAACAAAAGCGGGAGAGTTCGGTTTTAATCCTTCCGACACACGCGTGCATGACCCCTTCCCCTCCCTCCCACCCTCTCTCTCTCTTTATCTCTCTCCATCACTCTCTCTCTCTTTATCTCTCTCCATCACTCTCTCTCCATCACTCCCGCCCCGTGAAGAGACTCCTCCGAACCTTCCCCTGCCCCTCTCATCGTATTCCCTTCCTACTCCGTTCCCTTTGCTCCCCCCCCCTCCCCTCCACACTCCTCTCCCCTCTCTCAGCCCCTCCCACTCTGTTCGCATCCTTCCTCCCTAACTACGCAGCGTGAAATCCCGCACCGCCACTTCCATCAGTGGCTGTGAGAACGGAAACACCCTTCCCATCCACCTACCGCGTCACTCCCCCGCATCCTCCCTCCTTCTTTCGCTCTGCTCCCCCCGTAGCCTCCCGCTCCTCCCACGCCCTGCGAAACTCACCCCTCGATGCAAACGGATACGGAGAAAGAGAGAGATGCCGTGTAAAGTTCTCGGCTCCTCCTTCTCCTACGAGACAGGAGGTAGCAAAAGGGTAAAGGGATAATTAGTTAACAAAGTCAGTGGATCTCTTTGGTACAACCCACGTCATGTAGGGAAGCGCCATTAGCGGACGTCATTAAATTGTTCTTACTCCACGGTTGTCGAGCGCAAACTTGATTTGAAACGCTCTCGTTCTATTTCAATGTTGTTTGGGACGTTTTCTGTGATTTTGCTGCCGTGACCGAAAACAAGAATGCGACTGTTGTTTCGGGAATGAAATTCGAAACTTCATTATAGTACATCAGCCACAGGTTCTCATTTTTTTCAATTATAAATTCTGAAGAGCCGTCCGTTCCCGTTAATTAATTTTCTTTTCGAGCGAGCAGAAAATCTTTAAAGGAAATGGGTCTCGGATTACTATGCTTCAGGTAACGCAACATTTCATCATAAGCGTACTGCGTTAAAATAATTTTTGACCGAGATTGAATTTAACTTGTCATTTACTCATTACCACCACTTCATCAAAATACGCCGATTGCGTAAAGCTTTACAGGTGTCTAGTTAAAGATTATAACGAAATAATGTAAAGGTGATAACCATCGACTCCTGCAAAAAATGAAATGGTGAAAGTTACCCATCTTTGGTAGATTTTATTTGAGGATCGATTGTTAAAACGGAAAAAACTCCCGCGAAAACCCCTTCCATAAAAAACAATGGAGCACCGTATATTAGTCAACACTCACGAGGACGATATCTCTCGGCCACAACTTAGACTGGTTGAAAGCGGATTATCGACGGAAGATCTGCTACCATTTTGGACGCAACTGTTCAAGAGGGAGCAAGAAACCATGAGAGAGAGAGAGAGAGATCATGGCCTTTTTTTGCAGCGTGTATAGCTGCCGACCATCCCTTGCGCCCATTCACTCGTCATATCCTTCCCCCTCTTCTCCATCTGTCCCTGTCACTCCCTCCCTTACACCCCTTTCTTTCCCATCCCTCTCTCTCTCTTCTCCACTACATCACAACACTTCCCTCCCTTGCAACCAACCTAATGTCTACCCCCCTCCCCCGCATCCCCTTTCACTCTTTCCCCAATCTGCCGCTTCCCACCCCTCCTCTTCTTTCGATTCCTCCTCCCAAAACCCTCCCCCTCTCCGTGCTACCACCTCCCATACCCCATACCCCGTATCCACTTCTCCCTCTCCTAGTGTCACTGACTAACCGTCCAGCTGTCGTAGCTCGCTGATGTCCAATTCATTCGCCTTCGGTTTTCGGAGTGTGAGAGAGGAAGGAGGGATGCGAAGGGGTTTTCAGGGGTTTAAGGGTATGGGGCAAAGAAGCTTAGCGATGGTGGGGAGGAGGAAAGGTTAGAGGGAGGAGATAGAGTTAAGGGGGAAGTTCTGTCGGGAGGAGTGAGGAAAAGGGGTTGGAGAAGGTGGGATCAAATAAGGGCGGGGTGGAATTGGTGCGGTAGAGGTCCTGGGGCAAGGGCGGTGGATGAGGGGCCAGGGAGATAGGCTGTGAGGGCAGTGGGTGGGAGGGAGAGCCGGGCGGGGACAGAATACGCAATGAGGGGGCGTGTGACGTATGGTAAGGGATGGGAAGAAAGGGAGAGAGAGAGAGGGGGAAGGAGAGAACTGAGGAGAAATAAGAGAAATTGGGATGGAGCGGATCGAAAACCCACTCTCAAGAGAGAGGCAGAGGGATGGGTAAAAGACGGCGAGCTCAAATAAATTTGCCGCTTATTTAAGCGATACATAAAGTGCATCTTTATTCAAACGAACGAGGCGGAGGATTAGGTGGAGTCGGAGCTTGTCTGTGCCGATACGTGGGCTCGCCAGAGCGCAGCGCATTAAGTGGATGTATTTTTACGGCGAGTAATAGGGAACGAAACCCATATTATCCTACAATGGATGTACTCACTTGTCCGTAAGTTGGTAGTGAGCAAATTTTTCTGTCACCTACCTGACATTACGACATATCCCAGATTTAATACCTTCTTAATCTGACTGCTTCATTTTGTAGACCCCGACAAACTTCAAACTAATACCTAGGTTCGTAGGCTCACTCAATTAAACATCCATAAGTAGAAAACCGTCGCCTGAAATTGATACGCTATTAAAACAATATTTCAGCCTATAGTTGCGTGAATTTTTTTTTTCACTTTTGCCAAATACCTTTGCAATAGATATTGCACAAAATTTCACGCATCTTTACGCTTCTAGTCCATACACTAACGCGTGTTTACGCTCGGTTATCACTTTATAGCTTATCTAGTGTAATTTATAGCAGCATCTATAACGGGATACATTTTTATCAAAACCTCTCAGGCATTTTTGCGTAAATGGATTTATTGTGTGAAAATCGATAAGAATAAACTACCTTCTATGTTTGTGTTATATGGTCCAATTCAGGAAGACTTCTATTCCGGATGACACTCTACCCCTTCCCTACGAGACATCATCAGATTCTGTCAACCCCATGGAACCGCGCACATGCGGAATCATTAAAAACACTTTCTCGTAATCAGAGTGCCATAAAACGTGCACATCCATCAAAATCTCGAATTCTAATGTTGTCACGATCAGAATACACAGAACACGTCACTAATGCCATTCGATTCTCCACATTTTCATTCGAGTAAACTAGAGTTAGTGCAAGAGAGCAGAAAGAACGAATTTTTAAAACGTCACAACGTAATGTAGTGGGTAAACGACCGCTCAATAAGTCAAAATCAACTCTGATTAATGGGAAATTCCGTTTCGAAAAAAAGTATATCCTGCGGTGAAACAACCGCATGAAAACCAGCGAAGAGGTGCGAGAGATAGCACTGAGGGGAGAGGAGGGAGAGACAGGGGGAGAAACCAAAGGAAAGAGAATACATGGAAGGAGAGAGGAAAGAAAGTGAGAGAGAAAGGATCGAGAATGAAAGAGAGAGAGGGAAGATGAGGGAGCGGTGGGGAAAGTCTGAGAGAGAGAGAAAGGGTGTACCCTGAAGAAATTTTAAGAGATGAAAAATGCGCGCCGTTGGAAGAGGGAGGTGCTATGTGACGTCTTCATAATGCGAGCAGCATTTTTTCCCCGCATTAATGAGTTCCGCGTCTCGTGTTACTTGTGGCTGTGCGGTTGCCTCACTCGCAGGATTGCCTTCGAAGGGGAGAAGGAAAAAACTCACACCGCACATCCGCATCGGTCGGCTTTTTTTTGCTCCCACTCCTGTTACGACGGAGGAGTAGCATCTGAGATCGAAAAGTAATGGCTGTGAGACAAGAACGGAGACGCTATCGTGTCCGTGTTGAATAGGCGAATATTTAAAAATTGTTTAACATTCAACCATTCGAACAAGATAAAATGCAAGGAGACTGAATTTTTCAGTTGCAGAAAATTTTAGCTTCAAAAATAATTTAAAGGATTTTAACGTAAGATTCATTACTTACCATCAAAAGCTAACTTCTATTGTCAATCCAATCGCCAGTGCATAAATTGGAATGCCTAAATCCTGAGTAAAAACTGTCACCATCAAATGAAATCTTTATGAATTATTTATTAGTATCAATTACAATTGGACCAATTTTAAGTTTGCTTGTCTTTTTGATTCTATGTTCCTTTTGTATTTTTCAATAAATAAAAATATTTTGATGGGAAAACGATTTTTAAGATCGCAGTGGCAATTACAATGCGCGCAAAAAATTCCAATCAACAACTATACCTAAAAACTGTAATATTACTTCGTAACAGAGGAAAATATGATTTAAAACATTAATCTTTCTTTGTCTATCTGTGAAATATAATTAGGTAGTATTTGTAAGCGCACACCCTAAAAAACTGATTCTTTCTAAAATGCATTAAATGCTGAATTGCATGGTTTAACTGAGGTAAACAAACCACTCAAATACAACATTTGTGGATGGTCACACTTCATGAAATTTAAAAAAAAATACGCCACCGCTATCTTAAACGGTCTGATAAACAGTGCAAGGAAAAATGCTATCTCAAGCCTTTCAACGATTGTAAATAATTCGTCACCAGCATCCTCCACGATGAAAGGAGATGCAAGAGAATGCTTTGATTGGTCTAAAGAGGTTTAAATTATTTAAATCGAACATGCTAGCAAACAGCCCGCGTCCGTCACTCATTCAGCATATTACGATGGCAACGACAACAAAAAGCTGACGCAGAAGGGGTACTCGAGGGTCTTCGCGAACAGCTGTTTGTGATATATATACCTTATTCTTTAAGTGAAGCAACTCCTCCGGAAGTGGTTTTACAATCTTTTGATTGATTTGTTTGCGAGTCGACATACACAAAGTTATATACAATAGTCGAACTAAATCGCTTCTTTTGACGAAAACACAAAACGACTACGATCGAATGAATGTCCTAACGGTGTATCAGTGGTTAAATGATTGAAAAACAGCGCAGCTGAACCGATATGGAGCAAATAGATCCTGATTGCTTTTGTCTTACAGGATACTTTGAAAATATCATTTATGTATACATTTTGACTTAGGAATAAAAATTCGTTCGTCCACGAATGCGTGCCACTCTGCAAGTTAACTCTGGTCTTTGGCAAAGAAAAAGGTTCTGCAAGGCTCGAATCCGGGACCGCTCTCCTTTTCAGACCCTTCGCCCATAGAGAGGTGAAATTTTCATCGCCTAGGTTAACTAGGACACTATATATGCGCACGCGACCCCTTCCTCGAGACTGTGATGAAAACTGACAAGCGAAGAATTTCATGAGGGGCTCTTTTATCTCCAGAGCTATGATCCTCAACATGGGGTTGGAAAGAAGAGAAGAAGATTTGATAGGAAGAAAAGTGGAGAGACAGAAATACGAGAGAGGTAGAACATGGAAAAATCGGAGTTGAAGATGAGAGGGAGCGAGAGAGAGAGAGCAGGATACAGGAGAGAAAATAAGGAAAGAGAATGGACGAAAACGGTAGAAAAATGATGGACAATGTCGAGAGAAGGGAGAGAGACGAAGAGAAGGAGGAAATAATAAGAGAGAGAGAGAGAAAATAAGCATAAGACAGAGAAATAGAAAGGAAATATGAGAAAAGGATAAGAAATAGGCGACAAAATGAGAGAGAGAAGGTCAGAAAAAGCAAGAGAAAGCATAAAGAGTAGAAAGAAAGGAGATAAAAAATATGGGATGGTAGTAGCGAGAGACCTTTGGCCTTGAAGGAAAAAATACAGCAGGGGAAAGAGAGTGAGAATGTGACTATGGTATCCTGATCGCAGAGGAAGCGAAAGGTCGAGAAGGGTAGCACGACACGCACACCCTTCTCACACCTCCTCCTGCCAAATAAGTCCATCTCACACTCCACCAGATCCCTTCCCATATTTCCCGCCACCATCCTACACCCTACTATTCCCTCCACCCGCTCCCCAAACTTCATCTCCGCCTTCAGTCCACGTGACTGGATACGGGCAGATTGACGGGGTCGGAAGAGGGAGGGAGGAGGGATGATTGGGTCGGAGTGGGACGGAGGGAGAGAGAAGAGTGTCGCTGGCGGTTCGGGGAAAGGAGAATGAGTACGGTCCGATGGATTTTGAGAGGGAGAGAGAGATGAGGGAGAAGAGAGAGAGATGAGGGAGAAGAGAGAAAGATGAGGGAGGAGAGAGATGAGGAAGTAGAGAGAGGATCCTCGCTTGGAGGTGGACGGTGCACAAGACGACGACTGAGAAGGAAAAGGAGATTAAGGAAGCGCGTAAGGGACAGGGAGGATGAGGGTAGACAGCGGAGAATGGCAACGGATCGAGACGGATTATCCGGTGGAGAGACAGACACGAGAGACTTCGGAATGGTAACTGATCCTGAGATGAGAATTTCAATTTTAGTGGTCGTGGAAACGTTCGTTAAATATTATCTCGTACCTCTTATATTCAAACAAGAGAGCGTTGCCAAAAGTTCGGCAATATTCTTTCCTACATTTAATACGCCATTAGGTCGAAAATGGGGAAATAGGTCGAATAAACTTCCTTTCGGGGTAACTATAAGGGGATTTTTTTGTTTATGTGTATTTCTGGCTAATCGACCTCTTGGATTATTATTGCCATAACTCCTTACACTCACAAGAGAGGTGAGAAACCCGATGTCGGAATTAGCCTATTCTTTACGAAGAACAACAAGATGGCCAACTTCTTAACGTCCCTTCCGAAGGGCAGAGCGCTGACTTGCGGTGTCTCCTCGAACCATAAAAATAGGGGACAGAACGATCCCAGGTTGAAAAATCCGACAACCGCAGGATTCGAACCTGGAACCGCTGCGTGGAAGGCAAACGCTATAACCACTCGGCCACCGCCACCCCTACAAGGGGATTGAAAGCATGAAGTTCGCGGGAGGTTTTGAGGAGAACAAATATTTAAATAGAAAATAATTCTTGTCAGTTATTACCGGCTATCATCTGGAAATGTAAATAGCAGGAATTTTGCGAATTAACAAGTGATAAAGTACATTTTTTAAAGAAAAATACAAATTTCGTGATATTTTAACCTGCTCCGGCATTTTTTTTAATCCTCGCAACGTGTATGCCTTCACATTAATTACGGCAATGTAAATGTTTTAAAAATCCATAAATGTGATCTTTCATTATCTCATCTCCACGTTTAGACTACCGATAATTTTTTTAACACATAATCGCAGAGAACATAATAAAAGTAAGACCATCTACGGAACAAGAGTTTTCAAAAAATCGAAAATTAAAAAACAGGGCGCGAAAGCGATTCTTTCTCTCACACACTCGAAATCTCCTCTGTTCGTACGGTTCGTTTTATCCCCTAAAGAGAAGGATTTTTCGGGAAAAAACACGAGAGGCGGAGATCGCGGAATTCATTTTTAATTTCCTTCTCAGTCTGTCTGCAAGGTCTCGGTGTCTGGAATGGCCTCGGAAAAAATTTCTAGCCCTCCTTCTCCTTTTTTTCTCTCTCTCGCCCCTCCCCCTCTATTTCCCCTCTCCTCCTCCTGCCACAGCGAACGATCCCAGACTCAATACGCGAATCACCGCGACCGATGTTTTAAGTGGGAGTGAGAGAAAGAGAAGCGGAAGAGGATCAATAATTGACGCTCAGTGCGACGCCACGTCATACCAGCGAAAGGTTCCCACACTAATAGGCTCACTTTTTTACTTGTGGCTATTAGAGTGTTTGTTTGTTTGTGAATATATATATATATATATATATATATATATATATATATATATATATATATATATAGAGAGAGAGAGAGAGAGAGAGAGAGAAAGAGAGTAAATTGTGTAATGTTGATGAAGATATTAAAGGATATAGGTGTAGACTGGAAAGACAGGAGACTGATCACGAATCTATATGTGAATCAAATTGTAAAGTCCAGGTTGGAGAATGCGGACACCTGCGGAGTAAATACCGGTAGAGGAGTACGACAGGATGGTTGCCTATCGCCGACCCTATTCTATATATATGGAGAAAGTCGAATGCAAGAAGCGTTAGAAGGCACAGGTGATTTCAAAATTGAACGAAAGATTATAAGAATAGTAAAATACTTCTAGCAAGAAAGGAAGAGGAACTCCAGAAAATGATAAATACAGTAGACTCTCGATTATACGGGATGGTAGGGAAAAAATCAATCCCGGATAATGAAAATCTCGGTCAATCCACCATCCATATGAAATGTTCATAAAAATTCAAAAATTTGAGAAAAAATCGTAACGAAAAAAAAATCGAATCGAAAAAATGTACATACGAACTTACTTTATTTATTTGAAATAAGAAAGCAAAGAAGTTTGCTTTTTCCCTTCATTCACCTTTCGGCAAATGGTGCTGCGCAGATTTCTAAGCATTAGTTTCCCAACAAGGGTGCTGTCTTGCCGTTGCTCCAAATAATAAAGCAGAGTTTCAGCGTGAGTTAAACCAGCGCTGTGACTGATCCTATGCTCTAGTATAAGGTTGTCTTCTTCCTGGTCCAAATCATCGGTGGCTGTTGGTTTACCCTCGGTAGTAATACGTTGCACGATTTATTCGTCATTGAATACTACATGACCGGCCAAATTTTGGTCTGCATTTAACCACTGGCGCACAGCTTCCTCATCAGCATTCGCAAATTCACTTATGCTGTGTAAATTGCGTAATACTTCAGGCACCGTTTCATTAAAACTCCTCAAAACCAAGAAATTCCTCGTTGTTTCTCGGTAAAAGTTTTCGCCATGATTTTTTTTAAAGTTGAGCTTTTTACAGATTTCCAAGCAGAACCAATTTCATAAATAGCTTCCAACACTGTTAGTTTCTTCTAAAAAAACAGTAAATCATCACCAACTTCCTTTATGAACTTAAGCAGTAAATTTCTCTGATAAATTGTTTTAATATTTTGTATCACTCCTTGATCCATAGGCTGGATCAAAGCTGTCACATTCGGAGGTAAATACTTAACAAATAATACATTTCCATTTTTTTAATTTTAAAATGTCTTCATTCGGGTGACTAGGGACATTTCCTAAGAGTAAAACAGCTTTTTGTGGCAGACCAAGAGATTCTTAGTGTTGACGCACTGCTGGAACGAATTTAGTTTTAAACCATTCCATAAAAATTTCTCTGTCCATCCATGCTGACTTGTTGTTATAGTAATCGACGGGTAAATTAGATAAAACTTTAACTTTTGAGAGAGATCGAGGTTTTTTTTGCAGTCCCAATAACACGCGGTTTCAAAAAATGAGAACCAGCGGCATTAGCACAGCACAAAACGGTAAGGCGTTGTTTTTGAAGTTTATGCCCTGCAGCACTTGTTTCATTTTCATAAGCTAAAGTTTTTTGTGGTAAACACTTCCAATATAAATCAGTTTCATTAGCATTATAGATTCGTGCCTACGTGAAACCTTCATTATCGACAAAATGCTGAAATTGAGACTTAAATTCCGCAGCCCCCGGCTCATTACAACTAAGCACCCGAAACCGGAATTCCCTCAGCCATCTGTTGGTTGAACCAAAAAACCATTGCTTTATCCAGATCATCGTAGATGTTTTCATCGTATTCTGACTTGTGTATCTCGTTACTATATATACCCCCCTCTCTTCATTCTTCCACCCTGCATATCACCCGTGATCTTGGTTTCTATTACACTGTCGCATCGTAGTTTTAGCGGCCGCCTTCACGTAATCCAAATTATTTTCGTACATACGTTTTTTTGACATCCCGGTTAATCCGCATGCCGGTTAAACCGAACCCGGTTAATCGAGAGTCTACTGTAGACTAGTAGTAACAGGTAGAAAATACGGTATAGAAATAAATACTACAGTAAAATCCAAGGTCATTCGAATATCGGGCATAGAAGAGACTCTGAATATAAATATTGGTGGAAATAGTGGAATTTCTTCATAATGTAAAATAAAAAGACTTATTGTAATTCCACATAAATTTTGTCGGGTGAATCAATTCAAAGCCGGCAGCAATTTATAGTAATAGGTACAATGGGTGGGTGAGGAAGGGTGAGTTGGGGAGAATAAAGAAAGGAATTGTGAAGCGGACATCATTGGAGGAAAGGAGTGAACGTATGTTCGTGGGAAGGGGAGGGGGAGAAAACGGTTGAGCTTAGTGATGTCCAGTAAGTTGGATAATTAGAAGACAATGGTGATAATTGGTAGGATTAATTAGATTAGTGGGAGGTCGAGAAGTGGAGAATGAAAAGGATACAAAATATCATTTAAAACTTCACAGTTTTTTGAAGCCACACACTGTATAATTTCAAATTGTGCCAGAATATCAAGCCTGAGTCCCTTTCTTTCATAATGCAGGATTTTGGGAATAAAGTCGCTGTTGTGTCCATGTTCTAATAGATGTTTGGCGAAGAGAGAGGTTGTTTTACTGTTTATGAAGCAGGAATGATGTTCTTTGATTCTTTTTTGATTTTTCGTCCCGTTTGCCCTATATAAACGGCAGTACAATCTCCACAATGTAATTTGCAAATTCCACTTTTTTCCAAATTTTTAATTTTGTCTTTAGTGCGGCATAATAGGTTTTTTAAGTTCGATCTATTGTAAAAAGCGGCTCTAATTTTATTTTTGGGAATTAATCTGTTAATTTTAAGGGATATATTACCAAGAAACCATAGTCTTCGCCATTGTGGTTTCAAATCGTCAACAGGGATGGTACCGTATATTTGTTTCATGGCCAGTTGGGATCTTTTCCTCTCGTATAATATGTCAATTAATCTTTAGGGTAGCCCTTGTTAACTGCTATTTGTTTAATAATTTGAAGTTCTTTCCTGACGTTGAAATCTGACAAAGGAATGTTTAATAGCCTATGAAGCATGGAATGAAATACGGCAATTTTTTGTGAGAAATGGTGTCTTGAATTGAAGTGAATGATTTGGTCGGTGTGCGTGTCTTTCCTTTCCTCTCTCCCTACCTCTTTCCACTCCTTCCTCCATCACTCTCTATCTCCCTCTTCCTCTCTCCCTACCTCTTTCCACTCCTTCCTCTATCACTCTCTCCCTATATCTCCCTCTTCCTCTCTCTCTGCCTCTTTCCACTCCTTCCTTTATCATTCTCTTTCTCCATCTTCCACTCTCCCTACCTCTTTTCACTCCTTCCTCCATCACTCTCTATCTCCCTCTTCCTCTCTCCCTACCTCTTTTCACTCCTTCCTCTATCATTCTCTCCCTCTATCTTCCTCTTCCTCTCTCCCTGCCTCTTTCCACTCCTTCCTCTCTCACTCTCTCTCTCTCTATCTCTCTTCCTCTCTTTCCCTCTCCCTTCCTCTTTCCAGCCATTTTTACTCTCTCCCTCTTCCCAATTGCCATGGAATTTATCGAACGCATCGGCTGGGGCCGTGACGGAAAGAAAGTCGCAAATGGAGGGGGAGAGAGAGAGAGAAAGAAACGCGTGCTATTCTCCCCCTTACTCGTATCGATCGCGACGACGCACATCCGTGGTCCAAGTCTCCATCTCTCGCTACCAATAATTCCAGAAACGCGCTCTACGTTTCCAGGGTATGTACTCCATTGGACATAGAACGGGAGCTGATTCCACGAAAAACTATCGGCAACACGCAAATGAAAACTTTTTAAATTGACGTTCTTGCGGTGTGCAAGTACATTTATCAGTCAATGACTTAATCCTATTGCGATTCCTATCCCAAAGCACTCCACCATTCCTATTTTTGATAAATATCCAAAATGTGCGAATGAGCTTATGAAATGTGCTTTAGAGTCGTGGTTCTCAGACCGCTTGGCCTGCGGCACTAATTCCGGTCGTGAAACCCTCAACCCACGAACAGTCCATTTGTGATTTATGAGAGAATAAGAAATGACGATCCTTTCGATAACCTTGCAAGAGTATACGGTTGATATTTAGGTGGAGTGAAAAATGTTCCCGAACTGTTAGTATTTCGGATGCATCGAAATAAAACAAATCTCTAGATGCGAAATCCGCTCGTTGAGTTACCCATAAAAAGCGTTTAAAGTCTGAAAAATCATTTAAAGATACATTTTAAATAGGAGTTGAACAGATTAGTGTTTTAATAACATTAAGACTTCGAGAAAATATCGCTTGTAAAATTTATAACATGAGGTGCTTCCCCGTTATGACGCCATCGCTTATACCGCACATTAGAATATAACGCATGCATTCCTTCCATCCTCATCATTCTATATTTAATATTTAATTTAAAAGCTATTCCACTGCGCTAAGCCTAGATTTCAGTTTTTTATCTTTTTTGTTTTTTTTTAGAGATTAAAGATGATAAATTTTAAAATGTTTAGTTGTACGGACATAATTCATTGAGTCAATTATGTGTTACACCGCGGAAGGTCTTGTAAACGAGTCACCGTGCTACTTCCGAAACTCACGGCATATCCAGGAACCACAGCAGTAAAATAACATCAGTTGAAATGTAATTCACGAGCTATCTTTTGGAAGACTGAAATATGTACTCGAATTCACAAACATTTCAGATTTAATTAATCAAATTATACCAATAGTGATCTTACAATCAAAATAAAAATTTGTATTCGAGGGTAAATTTCATTCGATTGAGTTGCGTGAGAGCACTCTTGAACGCTTTTGATTTAAAAAATCCTGTATAATATCAATCGAGTAAAACAGTTGAAATCTAAGTTGTTGTTTAATTTAGGCAGACAGAAGTAAATGAGCGGATAGAATGTCTGGCGGGTTCGAATCCTGCCGAGGGCAAGGCTACATGTGGTCGTCTTTATTAATCTTGTTATGCCAAATGTAAAAGTCCGGTTAATGAGCTACACAGACAAATAAACGCACAAAATAATTTTAATAGTCAGGCCGCTGCTTTATTATCTAGTTTACGAAGAATGCAGACGTACATCAATAAAAGTGATAAACTAAATCTCATTAAAATCAGCTTGTCATCGTAATTTATAAAATCGAATATCTTAGACAAATGAAAAAAGATGAAACTGCGTGTGAAGGTTTACAATATTTTACGAAGACTTTCGAAAAGTCGTACAAATTTCAAGTGTGATTTTTAATTTAATTTTAATTTTTAATTAAGATAGGGAAAATGATGTGCATCTGTTATAGTAAAAGAGAAAGCGATCCGGTGCAAAATTCGAAGCGGAAATAAAAGCCGCAACGCGTTTTAAACCGACTCGAAGACTCGGTCATAACTTGGCGAATTCGTTAAAGAAAGCTAGAGACTGTACTCTTAAAAACCTTCCTCGGATTGCGAGGAGATGGAGGATGGGGAATAGGGTAAGGTGGTGCAGCGTAATTTGGAGTGGGTTGGGGGGAGTGGAATGAGATGGCACTCTAAAATGTATTGGCAATATAGTTCAGAACCACAGCTCTCGATAAATGAACAGGAATTATTCTATATTTTTTTCTAATTTTTATGCTAGTAGAAATAAACCTGCTCTGAATGTATGGGTTATATTATAATTTTAAGGTAAACGTTTATAAAAAATTCGGTCAGGCTTTAATTTATTCCATTGAACTAATTTAGAAAGTTTGATTAGGAATTACTTCTTTAAATTCATCGTACTTCTTGAAAAATCACAGTAAAATTTGTCTCCCGCAGCTATAGAAAAATGTACGGTCCATTATAATTTAATGGAGTATTTAATAGTACATTCAGCAATCAGGAATTTTTCTAAATGTATGTGTACTTATTTGCCACACCAAGTGTGCTATTTATTAGAGACAGATACTCTCGTTTCTGAACACGGATGTTTTCCTTGGTGGGACGGGAACTAGCCAAGCTAGTATCAAACTGCCCCAACAGATGTCCTCTAAGAGAATCATCGAAAGGAACTCCTCCCTCTCAAATGGTGAGAATGCCAAACATGAAATTGATGGAATGATATGATCCGAAGATCCTATGCAGACAGGCATAAGCTGTGAAAGTTGGAACAATTTTTTAAACGAGAAAAAAGTCTGCTATGACCGGGAATTGAACCCGGGTCTTCCACTTGCCGGGCGGATATTCTACCTACGAACTATCGTAGCAGAACATTTTCTCTCGTTTCTGAACACGGATGTTTTCCTTGGTGGGACGGGAACTAGCCAAGCTAGTATCAAACTGCCCCAACAGATGTCCTCTAAGAGAATCATCGAAAGAAACTCCTCCCTCTCAAATGGTGAGATGGCCAAACATGAAATTGATGGAATGATATGATCCGAAGATCCTATGCAGACAGGCATAAGCTGTGAAAGTTGGAACAATTTTTGAAACGAGAAAAAAGTCTGCTAAGACCGGGAATTGAACCCAGGTCTTCCACTTGCCGGGCGGATATTCTACCTCTGAACTATCGTAGCAGAACATTTTCTCTCGTTTCTGAACACGGATGTTTTCCTTGGTGGGACGGGAACCCGGGTTCAATTCCCGGTCATAGCAGACTTTTTTCTCGTTTCAAAAATTGTTCCAACTTTCACAGCTTATGCCTGTCTGCATAGGATCTTCGGATCATATCATTCCATCAGAGACAGATACGTTTAAAAATATCTAAGCCAATGGATGGCATTCAGGTGAGAATGCTCGTGCGATCAATGAACCAACAAGAGATCCCTAAGCAACCATCCTCGCACATGATAAAATGAAGGAGGGAGTGGGAGAGGAGTATGTCCGTGTGTGTGTATGTAAATATGCTCAAATTCAAAAGATCGCGCTCATACATGGCCTTGAATAGAAAATATGATGGATCGTAAGTTGGAGGGTGAAGAGAATTCAGTTAAGTTCAGAAGAGTATAGAGCGAAAGAAAGAGAGGTAAAATGAAAGAGAGAGAGGGAGCGACTAAATGATTGAGCAGAGTTTTTCGGGAAGAAATTTATATTCTTTTTATTCGAACGTGCAGGCTCGCGTATTGTGGCGCCACCTGGTATTAAAGAGGGGCAAATCGAACGAATGTAGAGAGAGAGGCGGACAGGGAGCAGTAGGCAGTCATAGGCGTGGAGAGTTTACGTCGAAGGCTATTTGCGGAAAAATATGATGCTGAATGGAGTGGAAAAATCTGAGAGACACAGAGAAAGAGAAGAGAGAGAGAGAAGGGGCAAAGAAGGATTTTTAAAAGTCAAACCTAAAAACAAAATAAACGCCGTTAATGGCAGAGGTGATGAGAAAAAGGAGATATCTCTTTTTCTCGGCGTTTTTTTAGAAGACCTCTCTCACTCTCTCCTGCTGCTTCTGCTGCCCCTCTCCTCGCGTTGCTTCTTCCGCGTAGTTTTTCTCCATTTTTCGTTCTTCGTTTTTTTTCTCCCTAAAGTGTATTGACTCGCACGATGGAGTTTTTCGGTTTGAGGTGAATCGGAGGAGGGGGAAGGAAGAAAGCGGAGAGAGAGAGAGAAGGGGAGCGAGAGAGAGGGGAGAGGAGAAAGTGAAGGGTGGAGGGGGGGGAGGATCCTCCGACTGAATTCATTGTGACTAATGGGGTGAGCGTATAACTGAATCGTTTGGCTCGATTGTTTCATTTTTTTCTCTCTTCCTCTCGATGGGACGAAGAGAGAGAGAGAGGAGGTTGAAAAAGCGAATGCTATCGCTAAGTGTTCCGTTCCTCCATTATATTAAGAGGATTAAATCGTTATACTTCTTCGGCGAGAATCCGATGGGATTCGGTAGATGCGCGCCGTCGCTGCGACACTATCCCACGAGCGAGGACATTCGGTAAGATGGACGTCGCGTGTTTTGATTTACTGGGTTACCTGCATTCGCATCACCGTTTAAGAAATCCATGCACTCGGCAAATACTGTCGTATTCCTCGCGCAATCGATTAAAAGGTTGCCTAGCATAGATTCATTTTGTCGCGATCCTTTTAACTTTCTCCATATCCAAAAGTATAGAGAAAGTATCGTTTTCATGAAAAAAATCCAATTCGAGATTTCAACGGAAACGTTTTAAGGTCCCCTGAACACGTTTTGACTATTTTCTCAATGACGTCTGCGGGTGTCAGTCTGTTGCCGGAATTTTGTGGGTGCTCTAACTCAAAAACTGATACTCTGATCAGCATAAAATTTCATATTTAGCATTTGTATTATAAAGTCAAAATTTTGTTAGCTTTGAGCTAAAATCGGTCGAACAAAAGTGGATGTTTATTCTTGCCATTTTTCCGTTTTTGTCAAATCTGCTGTAATTATTCATTAACGTAATCGTATTTAATAATCTAAGTTATATATAATTTTATTCTCTACAACTTTTGTATTTAATAATTTTTTGTAGAGCCAATTGTTAAGGAGATATTTCAGTTCAATATTGACAGTGATCCCAGCGCCACCAACTCGTAAATAGCAATACATATTGAGAAAGTCATGTGTTGGGCACAACAGATTTTTTTTCAAAAATGGATGAATATGGAATACGCGGAGTGGCTCTTTACATACAACTCATAACACATCGAGGGACGGAATTAGACGATAAAAGACAACATTTTTGCAAGAAGGTTTAGAGAATGATTAAATACAAACCATGACATGAACATAGACATTAAACCCTGACGTGCAACACAATTAATAGTTGTAAAAGTAAGTAATCCCTCGCTTTACACGGTTTTGCTTTACAAGTTTTCGGTTTAGCACTCGTTTCATTTTAGAGAACTACCACGGATTACACGGCCATCAATATCTCTTTAACACAGTTTACGAACGATTTCCGAGCATGAAAAATTATAAAATGATTCACTTCGACTCGACTCAAAGGATATGATAAATAATGGAGAAAGTGATTCCGAATAAAACTGGAGCTTCATTTGCTGACACAATATGAAAAAGCGCGCTTTATTAATTGAGGTTTATTTAGAATTGCAAACTTAAAATTATTTATAAATTTAGTAACAAAATTATATGATATAAAGTCATTTATTCAATAATTAACTGAATTTGTTTTCACTTTTCATCTATAACCATTTGCTCAGAGTCTCAATTTGAAATTTTTGAAGGCACCTCCTGCCGCCCACCAATGATTTCCCCAAAAGATTTCTTTGAAATCGCAATAAATGACATAGTAGATCACATACACCCTGCAAATTTCAGTCTTAATATCTCTTTCCTTTTACTTGATATTATAATTAAACACATACGGACAGACAGAGCGAAGATATAAGCGCGTTCATAAAGTTAAACGCGCTAATAACTAAATTGCTGCACGATGGACCCAAGACGGACCTCAAATGTAACCTCACGTATTCCGATGGGGAAATCTATCCCACTATGCACAGTTTCGCTTCATGCCGTATTTTCCAGAAATGCCTGTACCAGGCAAAGCGAGGAATAGGTGTATGTATACGTTCATATACATATATGTACTCGGAAAACATGTGGTATCTTTTCTTGATAACAACCTCATAACGTAGTAACTCGGATCAAGCTATTTTGAATAACAGAGAGTAATTTGCTGTCAAGTTATTTTTTTGTGGTACCTTGCATAAGGCATCTTAGTGGATTAAATCATATATAAGTTTCTGTCTCTGTTTAAAATTGATTGGGCCCTGCAATCTTCTATTTCGTTTGCGAGCTTTTAAAATGCATAATTTTCTAATATCAGACTACTGACGTTTATATTTAAGATCAACACGACATTTTCTTGAGAAATGAAGAAACGATAAAGGCAATATTTCAAAAATATGGATTTTTACCAATTTATCGCATCCAATAAAATGTATCGTTTCTCAAATATGATTTGAGATATAGATCATCGGTCGTTTTTCTCTGCCCTTGCTGCAATATTGAATTCTCAAAATTCCAAATGGTCTCTATCTGTGTATGTATAGCAATTTCTAAAATAACTGTGATAAAATTGCTCAATTTGCCGTTGACCAGTTAATATCTTCTTCCGAAGTAATCTAAAAGATTATATCGCCTCGACGAATAACCAAATTGATTTGTGACACAAAATAAGAGAGATCGATATGACATTTGATAGTCCCACATTGATCTCTATTCAAGCCTTGGGTCACGATACTTGCGTTTACATTAGATTGGTAATGAGGGATCGAGCATATCTGAATTCAATGAAAAGTGTTTCAACCATTTCAATTTATTGCATTTTATCGGCGAAATTGCTCCAATTAACTTCAAAATCCACCCGCAAACGTCATCTTAGACTCTGTAAGAGTCCTCTTTGTAAAAATATCTCAATGGAGAATGAGCCTTTATGAAAAATTAAACCAAGACGCATTTGCTGAATGCGTTCAATTATGTGACTCATTAAATGATACATTTCATCATATAATTTTTTATGGCATATAACAGACAAAGAGCCTCGTAATTTCAACCAGATAACTACAATGATAATTGTACCTGACGTGTATTACCAACCAATCTATCCATGATACTCAACCATCTCGATCGTGTAATGTGGAATTTGAATCGTAAAACGCGGTTTCAGCCACTTGGGACAGGAGTCAAATGGAAATTTACAGCCATAAAAGTATAATTGAGTTTTGTTCCTGAATTTAATGCGATTTCGAAAATTGGAAATAAAAACGTAGATACTCCAAACTGAATTTGACTGACTATGAGTCGGCCGCACTCGCAATAACTATCATAATATTTACCTTTAGCTTGTGTTACAAAAGATATTTTTCTTGGCGACGCTTTACTTCCGCCAAATTCCAGAGAAAATTTAAAGCACACTTTAAAACTCTTGAAATCCTGTGACAAGAAAACAATAACGTCAACGGTGAAAAAATGAGAAAATCGAAAATATTTTCGAAATGCTGTTTGGCGATGGCAACAGCAGGCCAGGTCACGAGCTGCGATATCCCGAGAGATCGAAAGGATCGAGTCCCCATCGGAGAGAGATCGATAATGTTCGATTGACGTCGGGACGACGCATCTTAGCAACCGGAGATAGGGTAGTATCAGCTCTTGAATGTCTTCGATTCTCACCGTGTTTTTCATCCGAGTTTTCAAGCATAAATTCAGTCGTTCGGATGAAGTCGCCGAATTTTCTATCATACTTGGAAACATTATTAATTTTCGTTGTTAATTATTTATGAATAAATAAATTCCGACCGTTTGATAAAAAAATTAATTGTCAGAAATTACGGATTCCGTCATCTGAAATGTGGGCTTACAAAGCCATAAAACGGCTGGGTCGGTCATATGCGTAATTCAATGATGAAGTAATCGTCCTCAGGGGTGATTAAAGTCGAGTAATAAAACCAAAGGTCGAGGATTTTCCAACGAGGACGACTGATTCGCGACTGAAATTCACTATTGGTTCACTCAATCGCTTTATGGTAATATGAGGATTAGTTGCATCATATATTTTCTGCCGTTTATATCCCAACCGAGCGAATATCCTACGTTAATAGGCAACGACCGAAAGATCTTGAGAACAGAACACAATCTTCCGATCAAGATAATTTACAGAATGGCAATAAATTTTGACCATTGGCTTGCGGTTTACCTTAACAAAGGCTCTTGATGATTTAATGGCATTCTGGATTGGTATAGGGGGGTGTTTAATTAAGGTCGATATGTCATCTTGTTTGAGACATTTAATTATAGCGGTGAGACTCCCAAATTCAGTGTTTAATAAGGCAATCGTGGATAATCTGTTCGATTAACAATTCATGAGTAAATAAAAGTGTGATAAATACTATTTTGTTTACACTTTGGTTCCTTTTCTTTAATTCGTAAAAAATGCAGTATCTGAAGTCAAAATCCTGACTATTTCTTCTAGCAAATACCGATAACAAATAATTATACTAAAAGTGACTTTAAATTTATTCTTAGAGATTATCACATCTTCATGCTCATCTAGATCTGCTAACAAATACAGATGTATGATTTGATAACTAGCCGTTGCTGGTGGTTATTGTAAATTGTAAAATTTTCCTTAAATGGTTATATTCTGAGACAGGTTAAAATGACTTCGAAGAAATATTCCTTCATTTGAGCAATCAAAGATTGGGTTAGGGCATAACCATTTCGTATTCTTTATTTCTGTTAGTATGGATTACACGTACTCGCAAGTACATAACCAGTTGAAGCCTTATGCCGTCCGTTAAGTCGCGCGAGCCTTTATATCCGCTATAATTTTACCGCACGAGATTTTACAATTAAGGTTTTTCAAGCTGTTGTTGCCGAAGCTGCAAGCATAGAATCAAATGCAATTTTTAAAGCGGAAATTACGATGTGACGCGAAGAGCCTAAACCTTCGATGGTCGGAGGGCGCTTCCGCCTAGTCCGCCCGAGCGCCGCGTGGTGACTGGCACCGACATCGCTCGATCCCCGGCGTCGACGGGATTGGATGTAACGTGAGTGCGTGATTAATCGCTACGCCTGCGCCTCCATCGTCCGTAATGAATCGCCGCGTCACGCGCTTGCGTTAGTTACGTCCCAACGGAAACGCAACGCGATATAATGGAGAGTGCCGGAGCTTCCGCCGAATCCCGTTGAGAGGCGCTCCGGTCGCGAGGAGCCTTTTTCATTTTCCCTCGACGCACGCACACGGCATCACGAGAGAGAAATATGGGGGAGGATGGAGAAGAGAAGTACACGAACGTAAAGCAATAACGGCCTGTCCCTCCCTCAACTCTCTTCACCTTCTCCGACCAATAAGAAGCATCACTTAGGAAGGAAAAGGGCGACAAGGAATCATTTCCAATGTGTGTCGGATGAAAGGGGAGGGGAAAAAGGGAAATTGCGGATAGGAAAGCGAGGAAAATTACCAATGAGAGCAATTCGGAGAGGTCAGGGGAGAGGTGAGAAGAAATTACGCCCCCTCCCCTCATTCTTGAAATGACATGACTTCGCGGTCCAATTAAGCTGCACTTATAAGGGTTTTATTGTGCGCGCGATGGATTTTGGAAGGGAATAAGGGGTGCCGTGAGTCATTGTGACGCCTCGTGGAGCGGAGGAAATTGATAAGGATTCGATGGTGCGGGTAAATACGGGCATTTGTGATCAATTTTAATTTTGCTTCGATCGTGAGCGCCTCTTTCCTCCTCTCATGAAATTCTTGACTTTTAGAGCTTCATCAAAACAGAGATCATATTACAACACACCGTCGAGGACTATCATCGGCAAAATAAAGTTTTATTTTCATTTATACCAGCAAACGGTGGGTTTTAATTAAATAGCGTGATACCAAAGTTTACTTTAAAATCTTTACTACTAAATATTGCCTCTTAGACTGAGAATAGCATTTAAATATCTGTCCATTGCTATTCCCGGAAAGTATATAAGTGTATATATATATATATATATATATATATATATATATATATATATATATATATATAACGATACGGAAAAAGAAATAACATGATAAAATAAATGCAACGAGAGGTTGAGAGGGATAGGAAGGAGCCAGTGAACACTTACCATACGGTGGTGGACGTCCACAGCGATAAAGGAAGGCTTGTAATTTGGAACTTTCGGGCAACACACGCCCTTCTTTTCTATATATATATATATATATATATATATATATATATATATATATATATATATATATATATATCCTTCCGAATCAAAAATACACAAAAAGATAATCGACAAAATTTGCTAATGTATGAAACTCCGTTTACGCAAAGATTAGAGTTAAACAAGGGCTCATTGCGGAGGACACATTTCCCAAAAGCGCTCTTTGGGACAAAATTTTCTCTAATACCTCATTATTATAACCCATTGTAAAACAAATCGGAAATTCCCACTTTTAAGAAACATCAACAATTGGATATGGCTCCATAGAAATCACTTACTATCACCAAATCTCATAAAGATCAGCCAAGAGGTTGTGAGGTGAAAGAAAGACGTGGGCATACAGACATCCTATCCCCGTTATTCGTTCGACTCGCACACTTAATGCAAATAATACAGAGGAATCAATGAGTACGAACGCAGTTAACCTTGGAGAAATAATGTAGATAATGTAATAGAGAGTGCCAAATAATTCACTCCAGGAAAATACGCTGAGTAAATAAAAGGCCTCACATCGAAAAAAATGCCTCCGCGACAAATCGCTCATCACCAAGTAATTTCTTTCGCACCGAGTTCATTCACAACGTCGAAAATTATAGAGAAGGAAACTATCACAAAGAACTTTACCGAGTGTGTTCCACGGGAAAATCTGCACATCAACTAGTAAGAAGAAATTGGGGGGGGGGGGGTATGAGTTTGGTGGAGAACTAGGAACGCACCGCAGATGTGAGTGGGAAAGAAGTAAAGCCAGTCATGAAAAGGTCCAGAGAGAGAGAGAGAGAGAGTGAGAATTCCCCCCCCCCTCCTTCACTCTTCCTTTTACCCTGCAGCATCGACTAGGGTCCCTGCCTGAGAAGGATGATTCACCAGACGCACCTCTCTTTCTCCCTCTCTTGTACGGGAGTCGCATCCTTGATTTCCTCTTCGGACTCGCCCCTCCCCCTTCTCCTCCCCTTTCTGTTTCCACTCCTCTACATCACCCCACGCAGGACCCTCATCCCTCGCCCGTGAATTAGTTTAGCAAGCACGGTTACCACGACCACGGAGGGAGAAAGGAAGGAAGGGAGACTATGGGGGTGCGGGAGCAAGGGGAGGAAAGAGAAGACTCCCGAGACTAAATATGAAGAGACTGGAACTAGACTAAGGAAAGAGAGAGAGACAGGAGAGGAATAAACAGAAACGAAATATGTGTGCGTAGGTGGGGACGCCGGGAAGAGGTGAGCGTTGTAGAGAGGAGGGAGTTGAGTGCGAGATGGCGTTAGGGTAGTGTGGGCGCCTTGCTAGATAAAGGGGAGGGAGGTGGCGGGTGGAGAGAGGAATTCGGTATGGGTGGCCGGTGCGGGAGGCTCAGATGAGGGCCCGAGGAAGTAAATGGAAGTAAGAAGGGAGCGTCTGCTTGGAGAGACACGTTACAAAGACAGGGAAGTAGAGACTGGGAATAGGGGGAGATCCTGGAACGTATGGTAAGGCTGTGTCGGGAAAAGACAGGAACGTAATGAGGTAAATTCGGTACGGTGGGGCAACCTAAGCTCGGGAGAGAGAGAGAGAGGGAGGTAGAAAGAGAAGAGGGTTTTCAGATGCGGGAGTGAGTAGAAAATTTGAGTACGAAGAGAGAGGGAGGTGGGGAACATGGGGGAAGGTGGATGCGTGGTAGGTAATTCGAGTATTGAAGGGGAGAGAGACGCCTGATTGGGTTTGGTTTAGGGGTGATAGAGGGTGGGAAAAGGGAGGAAAGAAGGGCCGGGTGGGGATGAAAACGCCGCGGCTTAAGAGGGGAAAGGGGAAGAGGAGGGGGAAGGAGGGGTTAGTATGTAGCTGTTCGAGCCTGTTGATGTGATTATGCTACCGCACAACTTTAAATATGGGGATATCCGTATTTTCCGGGTGTCTCTCTGCGGATGATGGTTGGTGGCGTATTAGGGATTTTTGGTGTAAGCGAAATGGTGGGGGTGAGAGGGGGAAATGAAGGGAGAAAGGGGGATGGAGAGAGAAATGGTGAGAGGATGAAAGGAGGGAGGTCGGGGGTTGAAAAAAAAGAGTGGGATAGATGAAGAGAGGGAGATGGAGCGAGGGAGGGTGAGGGTTGATTAGAGAGGAAGAGAGATGGAGGGAGAGAGGGGGATGGAGGGAAAGAGGGGGTTGGAGGGAGAGAGAGGGGTGGAGGGAGAGAGAGGGATGGAGAGAGAGAGAGGGATGGAGGGAGAGAGAGGGATGGAGGGAGAGAGAGAGGATTGAAGAAGAGAAGGGGATAAAATGAGAGAGAGAGGGGTGGAAGGAAAGAGGGATGGAAGGAGAGAGGACGATAGATAGAGGGAAATGGAAGGAGATAGAATGCTAGCTGGAGAGGGGGTGGAGGGAGAGAGAGAGAGAGGGAGGGTTAGATGGAGAGAGGGTGAAGGTTGGATGGAGAGAGAGATGGAGGGATAGAGGGAAATGGCGGGAGAGATGAGGTTGAAGAGAGGGAGATTGGGAGTTGGAGGGAAAAAATGGAATCTAAGGAGAGAGGAATAGAGGTTGAGGGAGAGAGGGAGATGGAGGGAGAGAGGGAGATGGAGCGAGAGAGGAGGTTGGAAGGAGAGAGGGGGTTGGACAGAAAGAGGGGTTTGGAGGGAGAGAGTGAGCTGGAGGGATAGAGGGAGATGGAGGGATAGAGGAGGTTGGAAGGAGAGAGGGGGTTGGACAGAAAGAGGGGTTTGGAGGGAGAGAGTGAGCTGGAGGGAGAGAGGGAGATGGAGGGATAGAGGAGGTTGGAAGGAGAAAGGGGGTTGGACAGAAAGAGGGGGTTGGAGGGAGAGAGGGAGATGGAGGAAGAGAGGAGGTTGGAAGGAGAGAGGGGGTTGGAGTGACCTGCGCGGGAGTGCGGAATGGATGGGGTGAATAGGAGGATCCTGGAGAGAGAGAGATGAAGGAGAATTCGGGAAGGAGGAAGTGGGGTGAGGTAGCCGTGGGAGTGTGAGAGGGAGGAAATTGGAGGGAGGGGCAGGACGGAGGGTAAGTGGATGTGAAGTGTGAGATGATGAGGATTTGTCATGAGTGGAATTGTGACAGTCAATCCTATTTCATGTGATGACAGTCTAAGGTCTTACTTAAAAGAGTTCCGAAATTGCTTTAGCGCTCTTTTCTTAACGGGAGAATAATTCTGAAGGGTCGGCAAGCTGTTACTAGAACATGCGCAGGGATGAGATGGGAAAATTATTATCCAATGGTGGAATACGTATGAATAAATTAATACAATTACCTCATCCCTCGTCTTTCACGGTTCTACGAATTATTTTTAAGACAACTCACTGAATCTTTAATTTCAACGGAGATTAAAAATTTCGGTGAGCTTAATAATGACTGCGCGTCACATGGTCACGCTTTAAATCTTTATCTACATCATCTGAATGACAGATTTTTAGACATAAACGCGACAATGCTCTGCTAAAGTTACTTTAACTTGACTACGTTTTCTGTAGATGTTGCAAAAGTGTACTGTGTGGACAGGGTCCTCCCTTGGGGTGTGCGGGGCCCTGGGCGATCAGTATTTGCAATCTAAAATCATGAAGGTATAATTCGCGCACTAAAAATAATTGCAAAAATATTGTATATTTGAAATATGTATATTTTATTGCATTATTTACATATTCATATATTTCTTATTGTGTTTTTTAAATAAGGAATCGCTTCTCGAGTTCAAGAATAAAAACAAGTCCTTCGTTATAACAAAAACAATCTTCATCTTTCTGCTAAACGCGGGACCTGGGGCGACCGCCCCGATTCGCCGTACCCTGGGGACGGCTCTGTGTGTGGTATTGATTTGGAAATCGTGGGTATAATCAATGGACACACTTGATTAATATTGATGCATTTTGAAAAAATGTAAATTTCTAGCTCAATTATATGAATATTTATTATGGTATTATTTTATCGCTCTATCTCCAAGTTATATCCTTAAAATCGATTAGCAGAAAATAAATTATAAAAAATAATATTCTTAAAACATTTTAAGTAATATTTTTTTGTAACAAAACATTGTAATAACTTTGGACATTTTTACTTGCAGGTAAGAGGACACTTCACAGTCCTTCATAAAGAAAAGAAAATTGACGAATGATTTATCTGAAAGGGTAAGTATTCATATACGCATCATTATTACCGAGGTATCTACGCCGAACTCGAACTCAAAGGCAGTTGAAAAATTATAGTTACACGCAGATGAAAACGCGGCAATTAGAAACTTAACAGTGTCATTCTCTCAAATAAGATGGCATAATTTATAAGACTAGTTAATATTCCATATAGGATTTCAGGACTTAAGGTATGATTATCGTCACAATGATTATAAAGTTATATAATACTTCAAGGCTCTGGCATTGCATTCCATAGCGAGAAGGGTTTCATAAAATATGTTTCGGAAGTTAAAAGGGAAATCATATCCCACACACATACACATAAGCTCAGGAAGAAAAAAAAACAAGGACGGAGCCATCGCCACCTCGTTAACGGCGGCTTGAATCGAAATGGCTTCCCCGTGAAAACCTCAAAAGACAAACATAAAAACTGAAAAATTACATCGATCCGTCGTTAAGAAATTCCTTACAGAGGCGATGAACCGAAATGTGTCGCACAATATCAAACACTCGCTTTCGAAAATTCTCGAGAGTGAAGAAAAATCATTATGACAATCAAAGGAATCAAATAAACCTTCAGAAGATCTCCGCTCATCCTCTCTCTCCCCAAACTTCCTCCATCCCTTCTCCTCTCTCCCATTATTTATCCCCGGCATCCATCACGCAAACCGTAAAAAATGATTACGAGATTTTTCCACGCGTAGCATTTTTTCGACAAAAGAAACGAAAAAGAGAGACATAGATAGAGAACACGCTGAGAATTAACGGTCGCGATGCATCATGGGAGAGTACCCGACACCCAGTGACCGAACAGGGAATACCCCACCACCACTGGCTCCACCCCACTCTCTTATCCTTCCTCGGGGCATTTTTTGAGATCTCTCTTTTTTCTCTCGTATTGCGAAGCAGCGTAGCATGAATTCTCTATTCTCCGTTGTCTTTTTCCCCTCTCCCTTTCCCATTATTTCCCTCTGTCTGTTGTAAAAATCGCCCGAGTGAACCATCCCGTTATATTTTAAAAAGAGAACCCCATCTTGTTTTACAAGAATGTATATTTCCAGGGTTTTAAATGCTGCATCTGATGACGTCAAATTCCTTACGCGCGAGCTTTTATTTTCGGTGATTAATCTTCTGCGAGTATTACGCGACAACTCTGAAATGGCGGGGAGGTTCTGAATGTAATTTAGAGCATGATAAAAATAGAAATGATAATTTAGGAGTCGCTTTTTTGCGTTGCTTTTTATCGAAAAACAACAGCAACATCCTCCCTTTTTTTATCCGCTTGCCGCTGGCTTCCTGGTTTTGTCTTCGACAAATAACGGAAACTGTCTACTTTCTATTAATTTACAGAAAAATATTTAAATATTTTCAGGCCTCTTACGTTAACATTTGATTTCATAGAGCCAACATATACTAAAACGTCTTAGCTGAACTTAGTCTGTAAACCGGCAATTTGATGTCACTTGCATTATCATAGCTACATAATTCTTGCCCAATATAGGACTAATCTAAATTATTACGAATAGCAAAAGTGTGAATTAACCTAAATTTGTTCAGATGAGAAAATGTAGCTTTTCGAGCTGCAGTGATCTGAAAATGTGCTAAAACAATCTTTAAGGAAACTTCATCATAGGCAGAATTTTTAAATTCGAGAAAGATTTCCATTGCATTAGATCATTTTTAATTTTTTAATGCATTTACTTAAAATTGCATGAAAGGAATTAAAAACCTTTCGAAAGATTTGAATAAAATATTGGCCACAATACCCATAATCTACTAGGTAGGCGATACAAAAACAACTCAATTCTTGTACTTGATAGTTGGAATTGAAATTTAACTATCACTATTTTCAAATTATAATGAATACCAACGAATTCAAAACGTGGAAAGTCTAACGAACTTTCTCAATCCTAATCAAGTTATTTATTTCCACATCAAAGTAGCAGTATCCGCGCTTAGAAAGAAGTCATTTTTAGTGTGTCATTCCCTCCTTCAGTACACCGCAGTCTTAGTTTCGAATTATTTGAGTAACTGAATCTGGATCTCTTCCAATTTCCTTAAACTACACTGCTCCTTTCAGTGAAATGAAGTTATTCTTCCCAAATGTACTCAAATTCAAGAAAAAAAGGCGTTGAAATTACCTTTTATGCATTTTCGCATCAAGCTGAAACTAAAGTTTGACATTTGAGAAAGAGAAAAAATCCAGTACTTGACCGGACTTGATAGCTTAGTTGGTTAAAGCACCTATACGGCAAGTGGGGGGACCCGTAAAACTTTTGTATTCCAATTCATTTCGGTAAGAATGGAAAAATCCATATGATGGCGATCCAGAGGATTATTTTTCTTTAAATACGAGATATTTTCATTTTCTATCTGAAAAATAGTTCTGCATCGTCTCTCAATCAATTTAATTCTATGTAGGCGAAATGAAAGAGGTGACGCCTAAGAATTGAAACGCTCTACGCAGCGCGTAAAGGAATTAGGATATTATTTTCAAATATTTCTTCTAATCCACGCTTATTTAATAAAAACTTATCGAATTATATAATTTATAGTGTAAATGTTTTAGCTTGGACATCTCTGAGTAACATCCTGTATAGCTGAAAACAGAAAGCTCGCTAAAGATCAAGATAATGACTATTATTCAAATTTATTAAATTAATTAGTAATATAAATATAGAATGCCATTTAATGAATAATTCCTGATCGAATACAAATTAAGTAATGCGGAAATTTTGAATGTCATAGGACAGGGATGGTCAAGCTGCGCCCCAAGAGCAGCGTGTGGTCCTCGAGAGCATTTTATGCGGCTTGCAAAGCCATGGGCAAAATTTGTCTGTTTTTTTGTATTTATGGCTAATCAGCCCCTTGGACTATTATAGCCATAACTCCTTCCAAACAAGACACATAAATATGGGAGGAGGGAAAGCCGGTGGCAGAATTTTTACGAAGAGCAAAAAGGGGGACAACTGCTTAACCTTTCCTCTACCAAGGGGGGTAACTCAGTTACCCCCAACGACATTTTTCCATTATTTTAATCATTATTTTTGGGATTTCATTCATATCCCCTCATGTATTCGTTTTTTACCGTCTAAGAACATTGCTGTTGGATTTTGTGTAGATTTACAACCTTTTTAGAGACACTTTTTAAATGAAAACACTGTCGGGGTAACTGAGTTACCCCCCTTCGTAGAATTTGTCATTGTTTCATTTTACTTTAAATGCAGTTCCGCTACACATATGGCTACATATGTGTGTAATCTATCCAGTCAATCGGTGCACAATGTGCTCAACATTCAAGGTAACTAAGAACTTTTTATTGCAACTGCGATGCAATTATAAAATATTAATTATTTTTACAAATATTTATTTTCATATTACGCGTTTTTGTCAGCTTATACTCTTCATGTTTATAATAGGTAAAGAGTTTTTCGAAACATCTTGGTTATGGGCAAGTGCGTGTTGAATTACGAAATAATTATCTTATGTGGCTGTATGTGACATTGCAAGACTGTTGTAAATACAAGTCAGCTTCATGTACTCCTCTGGTTGTGCTCAACACTCAAGGTAGAAAAACTTATATTACAATTGTGAATTAATTATAAAATATTCATTATTTTATTTATAAATTATAGTTACCCTCTTGGGAGGAGTAAGTTGTAAAATACCTTGGTAGAACAAGGGTTAACGTCCCTTGGGAAGGGTGGAGCGCTGACTTGCGCGATCCCCTCAAACCACATAAGTAGGAGACGGGACTATCCCAACGTTGACTGGAAGATAATTAAAATTACGTCGCCTGCTTATTTTAAGTCATACCGTAGTAACATAAGATTGCCCGAATGAGCCATAACTTTATGGTAATCCATGCACATGATACGAAAATAATTATTTTCATAACACCGCAATAATTTTAAAAAAGGAATGATAAGATTATAAACCAATATCATAAATTTGGAAATGTTTCAATTAATGCCATTAAACGAACAATAAATTTTAATAGTAAAAATCGTTTTTTTAGAAGTAAAATTAAAGTCGTGTCCATAGAAATGAAAGTCCTCAACATTCATCTGATGCTAGGAGAACTTAACAGGTGATTATTAAAGAATAAGATTGTGAAACTGCTTGCCACAAAAATGCGAATTTTTAAAGCAAAATGGGTACATGAGCCGTATCAGAAAGAGAGTCGCGCTGCCCGAAGGAACGAATCGCCTCAGGACAGGGGCGGATTCAGAACCTTCCCAAGGAGGGGGCGATCGCCCCAATTACTCCTCCCCCGTCTTGAGTCCTCCTCTGTCGGCAACCATACATTTTGAAAATCCCTACCTCCATCAGAATCTTTCTTTCCCTTGTCATATAGACTTAATCTTCGGTGTAGAAACAATGGATGTTGCGCGGAATGAATTTAAGAATGCACCTAGTGGAGGGCAATGGGGTCCTCCAAGGGGAGGGCGATCGCCCCCATCGCCCCTCCCTTGGATCCGCCACTGCCTCAGGATACACTCCACTGTCTCATGTCGCAATGCTGGTACGTTCTCAGCGAGAAAAAATAAGATAAAGACGAGTTGACTGGTGTTGTATCGCCGCATCGTCCGATTACTTCTAATTTAATGTTTCCGTCAGAATCTCATTTACTAATCTTCCGGAACCCGTGGCATTTTGGGATCCCATGAAAGGAAGCATTCTTTGGAAAACATTATCGACATTTTAACGTAGATTCTCCCTTATTTATCGCTGTTGTAAATACGTGATAACGTCTGAAACAATAAGGACGAAAGAATCAAATAAACGACAACTAGGTTCCCGCCCGTTCAAGCAAAGCCAACATTAATGCATGGATAGACAGCAGGGGAAACGCCCACAAGATTGTGGCGGTATAGACAACCGCCCGGCCCGGGTTGGCTCTGTTTCAGAATATAAATCCTTTGCAAAGGTTTAATTAATTGAATTTTTTTTAATACTGAAAATAATTTTAGGAGTCATTAGGCAACAGTTACGTATATTTAATTCTTTATCTGTTATGGAAAAAGCAATAAATTAACGCATTCTTAATCGTCTGCTAATTTTTAATTACAAAAATCCAATTGAAGCGTATTTTTCCACGCTTAATTGGAATATCATGGCGGAAACAAAGAGTTTACTTCGCAGGCAAGTGATCCGCAAGAGGGCGGATTGGATGACGAATTCAGTCAACTCCCTTGCAGTGTCATATTGGATGTCGGCGTCACCTACGTGGGATGCAGCCCGACCTCTACCCCGATAGGCGGCAGCACTTCCGTGACTCGGATCCACAATTATCCCATCATGCCCCCCGAGCGCGGGAGAAATTCATCCTGCTCCTTCGTTCCGAGGGGATTTGTCGTCTTCTAAACCGTCATGTCATGTCGCGAGAAAAGCGAGTTTTCGGGGTCGGCGAACTGGGATTGTGCGCGCTCCCCCTCCCCCAACTCCCCCTAACTTCTCCCCATCCTAACTTCACCCCCCTCCCAGATCCCCCTTTTTCTCCTCCAAACCCTCTTGAACCACGACGAAAAAAATTCGCATTTTAGACATCTCGCAGCGATGAGACGACGGTATGCTAAGTGCTAGATTTACGTTCAGTTTCCGATTCGATCCGTGGATGAATCGATTCACTTGCAACAATTGATTGTATAAATCGATTCAAACAGTGGCGTACCGGAAAATCTGGGGGCCCCGCAGCAAATAATACGCCCCCTCCCCATATTAATCTGAAATATTTTCCAAGCTGAATTACTTGTCATTGCCTGTATATTAATGAAGAATTCCTCCCCCCCTTCCTCACATAAATGCTACTGATATTTTGAAAAGTCTGAAATAATAAAAATTATAGTAATGTCTGTTTTTTTATTAATTTTAATCCATCTGGAGAAATGGGTTCAAAATATTATAATATGCATAACAATCCTTATCATGCCATAGATACAAGAAAAATAAGATGTATTCATTACTCTATGATATTGAGTATGTTTACAGTTATCGGTCAACGCCGGTGGAGAAGTGGTTGAAATTCTCGTTAATGGTTTCAAGTGTTACGGGTTCGATTTTCGGCCGAGATCGATGATATTTTACGGCTAAAAATTATGTAAAATATTCCTTTGGCGAGGAAGTGAAGCCGTCGATCCCATGTATTGTACGATGTCGGTGCACTTCAAAGAAACCCTTTTCATATGGGACATTAGGTAGTTAAACCTCTGGCACCTGTAAATAACCTTCCCTAGGGGTAGCGGTGTATGGCTAATGCTTACGTAAGATTTTTTATCTAAGAAATTTTTTTACTTTTTACGTGCGATTTACGTGTCGCGACAGCTCGTCCACAGCAAGCTTCCACCTACTCGTTACCCGCGTTTCGCCCGACATTAGAATTCTTTTCGCCGTATTTAACTGATTTTCAGTAAACGTAACTTTACATTGTTTTATCTGACAGATTTTTCTCATTGTTCTTTAAAGATCATTAAAATATATCTAAACAAAAACTTACTTCATGATGATATTGGAGGCCTAAAGTAGTGACTACTGAACAGGCCGGTAATTAAAGTCAAGTCGCCATCCTTTAGAGCCTGAACAGTGGACGCAGACCTGATGCTTTACTTAACAAGTAAATACACGGAATATACACAAATAAGCACAATAATCTTCCCTAGCAACAGAGGCCCACCCAGGGGGGGGAGGCTGACGGGCTTTAGCCCCCCCAAAAAAATTTACATGTTCATGCTAGGGCTTTAGTATTAACCAGAAAGGCTGTACTATTTGTAAGTAAATCTGCTGGTTTTTCGTAAGATTTCTAATAATATTCTCGAGAAATTCTTCACAATGTCGATCATTAAGGAAATGTAGTCATCGGTAAATTTTCAGCCGTTTTCCTATGCAGCTTGCCGAAGTAAGACTTCTTTTCATTTTTTTTGCATCCATTTTTCTAACTTCATTATAGTTGTTCCCTACACCAACGATATAGTGACAAGAAGGCAACCCGCATTGAAAAAAGTGGTCATTTCAGCCTTCTTTTGTCCTCCATGTGAAGGGTAAAGGCAAGTGACCCTGGATCCCTAATAGCTTCCAGATGGAGAGAACATATGAGAACGACGCAAAGAGGAAATTCGAGGAAAGGCTTTTCTAAGAACGTTAAAGCACATTTTGAGAAAGGGACGCATTTTTGAGCGTCAGTTTCACATTGTCTCTCCTCAAAGCAACTGCATTAGTGAGTGTGTCTGTTTTGTGTATTCTGAGTGCAAGATAATTCGTTAGAAATCATAAAAGTTGACGATAAGTTACCTTTATAATAAAATTTCAAGTTACCGGTTATGCTCACCATATCCTGTTGCTTCCGGATAGTTTTCTTTTTTGAGGAGTGAAATCTTAATTTCGGTACGTTTGTTACCATAAGTTTCGAGTGTTTCATGTTATTATCCTTATTTTCCTGAAGTTTCAACGCCGACGAATTTACAGCATTTTGTAAGTAATTATTTCACAAAATGGAATGTTTCCTATTTTTATGTTACTAGTGAATAGAATCGCATTTCTTTTCTTTAATGAATACCCCCTATTCTCTATCCGAAAATCGCTACGTTTTTATCTCAAATTAAAACGTAAAGTATTAGATATGTTCGGTGGGATATATTTTGTTATGGTTGAGCCTCCCCCAAGAGAAAATCCTGGGTGCGCCCCTGCCTAGCTATATATAACACTCACGCAATGTTGACTCATGAGAAAATATATTGTCCTAAGAGCGATAGACGCCAGAAGGCATATAGTCATAGCCTATATCTTGCACTGGTTTTCGTGCCGAGAAATGCCTCTTCTCAGCGTTATAAAACCGTATTGTAGAAGTCGCAGTTACATTTTTCGTGTTCCTAAAGCGGGCGTCAGATGCCTTAGAACGGTTTGAATGATTGGGGCCCCCCTAAATTTCGCCCCCCCCCCCCGCATTGCGGGGGTTGCGGGGCTTATCAGGATCTGGATTCAAATGATCCGACTTAAAGATTTTAATTTTAAAATAATAATTAAGAAAAATTTTATAGAATATCATTGATACCTATTTGTGCGTGCTTTGTTACGATTGGATCAATTTGTAAATTTTGTCAAAATCAATAATTTTCTTTGCATCGCCACCAATTTTCAAAAGACGCTATTTTAATTTTAATGTTTTGAATTGCTTTAAATTCTGTTTTTCTCTAAATGTATTTTATTTCTAATTGTCTTTGCTGAAACGTAATGTTTAGATGAGGGAAAGCAATATTGGATATTTTTATTGATTATAAAAAAAAACAAATTTTCGTTTTAAAATTATTATAAGAAATATTGAATTGGATAAATCGATTCAAATGATTCAATTATTATTCGTAATCGAAACAACCGATTCGAGTCGATTCAATTACCTAATTTGGCCATCCCTAGTTTCTGGGTAATGAGTGACGTCCGATGCAAAGAATATAAATAAACTCATGCTCGCGGCACATTTATTGCGTATATACTATATTTACGTCACCTGAGGCTGCGGAAATCCATCTTCGTTGAGGAAATAAAATTTCCATTATAAATAAACCCTACACTGCTGCCAAAGGAATTTATTCTCTCTCATAAGTCGCCATTTTTCATTATTAATGAAGACCGCTTTAGTAAATGCTGAGGTTAACAAAAAACACGGATGCATATTCAAGCGAGCTGAAAAATCTCGCCCGCTCAGAATTAATCCAGAGGCATTTTTCTTCATACGTTTAAAATAATTTATCATTTTTATCACGCTGTGAAAATTTTGGTATTTTGTTCTTTATAATATTATACTCCATTGTCTCCAGAACTATTAGCTTACTTACGACTAATCATTCCCAGACAAGAAAAATATTTTTAAATTCTCTGCTTATTAATTCAGTTTAATCCCTATGGATTGGAATAAAATTACAGAAAAATTCAAAAGCAATGATTAAATGTATAAGATTTATTCATAGAATACGTGATTTAACATAGTAAATACATTTAAAAACAAAAATAGCTTTTGTGGCAAGATAGCTCTCTTAATCGGACCATAAATTTATCAAAATAGTCATAAAACTTTCTCCCCACAAAAAATAAAAACTTGCAGTTAATTACGGCTTTATATCATGAAGAGCGGAAAGAAGCCTGGAGATGTAATTGTCTTTCCAGGGACTAATTTAGTAATTGAAAATATTATATGCCTACTTTTTTATGGTCTATTAATTGTGACCTCGGAAAGAAAGCAAACATGCTTAGGTACATTTCGCTATTTTAGGACTTGATTGCAGTTTGATTATGAGACTCGAGTAATTTCGCAAGAAATGCAAACTTAAGGGCTGTAAATTCTTAAGAAAAAAGTCGTTAATGAGCCGTAATTCTACTTTTTTCACAATTAACTACAGTTTCTAAGAACGGTTTTGTAATTCAAGGTTACTGGTGAAATTGTTAGAAATAATATCTGCATTTAAAGTAATATAGGGAATTATAACAAATAGCGACTATTACCTAACTAGGAACCAAGATGCATCAATCCTTTCCGAGTTTTAGAGAAATGAAACGAACGCTATTTTGACCTTTTAAATGTAAGTATTCGACGCTTACAGAATAAATTTACCCGTCACGTGAAAATGACCAACTACTTTTTTGCAATGCGACTTAAACTAACAGCAGTTCAAAATGCTCGAACATTGTCATGTCTTAATTTATTTTGGAACATATATTGTCCAGTATTTAAATATACCTAACTCGTGATTACATCTAATTTTCAAGGAGCTCCACTGGCTCACTCAACATCAACTCTTAGTATTGTCCGATAAAGAAATACAACCTCAAATATTGAGTTCCATAAATTTTACTTCCACCTCTGTTATCAGTAATATTACTCCACAGTTTCTGACCTATTTTTTTATAAAATCGCCCCCATATATATATATATATATATATATATATATATATATATATATATATGCGAGAAATTTCACAGTCTCTCGATATTCGCGGAATTTCTTACAGGTATTAATTTTTTTCGAGAAGCGGGACTAAGAGATGGCAGGAAGGAGAGGGGAGGAAGCTTTACGACCTCTCACGATTCAAGGCTCGTTCAATAAGGTGTGGAAAGCAAAGTCCCCCTTCCCTCCCCTTCTCCCCCCTCCCACCCTGCACACACACACACACACAGCCTTGCCTTGCCTTACGGCCTTGGAACGCGTGCGTAATATGCATATCGACGCAGCGCGAAGGCGATATCCGGTTCGAATTCATTTGCGTTGCACATGAGAATCATAAGTTAACCAAACTGACACTGCAATAATTTTCAAATGATAACCACTTGCTGTTATTACTTGGCTATCACGCGATGTTGATTTTACCCTTAATATTTCCTGTGACGGATCACCTTCCGTTGCGCACAGGGCGATGGAAATGTGCATTCAAAAGGGACAGTGGCACATTCGAAGAGTGTTTTTGAAAAATGCCCACAATGTCCTCGCCGTACATTTATTGAGAGATTTCCAAAGGGCTAAAGGTGAGGCATAAAATTAATGGAACCTAGAACTAACCGACAGAATTCGTTCTCTAAAGGCCGAACCAGTTTCGCAATCCTATCACAAATCGTCGCTTTGGAATATTTAAATAAAAAAACCTGATCCGCCGTCCCATAAGAGAGAGGCACCCCAGAAACTTAATCAAAAAAATCATTCGCGACTCCAAACGGCTTCGCGCTTGACGGAGTGGCTGTGCGAAACGTATCGACTCGTAAACTAGTCGAGCGTAGACTTACCGCAGACCGTTAATTACGGAAGCACGTATGAAGTTCGCTCGCCGCCGCTCTCCCTCTTTCGGCGATTTCCCGGCAAGAGCCACCGATCCCGCAATCGCCGGCGGAATTCATCGATTCCAGTCGCCGAAAATTGCGTCCTCCACAACAACGCCAACCCATCGGAGTTCGAGAGGGTGAGAGGGATTGATTGATTGATGTGGTCTTTATCTGTGGCGAGATTAAGACTAAAAAGTCCCATCTTCCACCTAAGCCCTCGTCATGAAACACATAATAATACATAGCACTTTATGTAAATACAAGTAACAATAAAAATACAAGAATTGGAAAAGAAAAGATGTAATTTTGTGGGGAAAAATAAGGGCTGCTGAAATAATGAAATCCATGTAAAAAACCCGCAGCAGGAAAACACCCACACAATAAGGGGAGGGTGTGAAAAACCTGCGAAACCTACTGAGATTCACTAAAAACATTAATAACTGGGAGAGGGAGAAGGAGAGAGGGAGAGGATGCATGTGAATGAGATGCGCCTTTGGGGTGGAAGAACGGCAGGAGGGCGGGGAGGTGAGGCTATTTTTAGAATCGAACGCGCCCTTTCTCGCTCCTCCTATCACTACACCTCACTCTCTCTCCATACCAAGAAAAACACCACCCACAGGAACACATACACACACACACGCAAGGTCACACGTCAAGCTAACCGTTTTAAAAATCCTGACGCGCCAGACATAACAACGGCCTCGCAGCGTGCATATAAATCTCTCTCAACGTTTTCCACCTAGGACACACGCACGCGCGGGAGCGCGCACACATACACACGTACGCACACACTTACTTCCCTCCATTCAGACTCACACAACATAAACGCACACTTAACTGCGGCGCGAGGAGAGAGAGAGAGAAAGAGGAGAGGAGAGAGAGAGAGAAAGAGGAGAGGAGAGAGGGGAGGGAGCCGCTCGGAGCGAGCGAGAGATTGCGAGAGTGGGAGGGAGGGATAGAGACAACAGGAGTGGGAGAGAGAAATTTCGCCCAGTCCGTCCACGCGCCAAAAAGAGTCGCGTCCAAAAAAACCGCAACAACCACTACACCTGTCTTCGGAGAAAGAAAACAAAAAGATAATTAAGAGGGGAAAGATAAAATAAAGAAATCCAATCTTTGCACACGCAATATTAGAAGGCGCTCACCTTCGTTTCTCTCCCTCTCTTCCGTCTAAAGTTGCCACCTCTCCGGACTTTGGCAAATCATGCCATGGTTACGGGTTTAAGTCATGATATCTCCGGGTCAGTGAGATTAGAAAAATTGATTTAAAAATTTGTATCCAAAAATTATATTGGAGGTATCTCACGACGGGTTGCCTAGAGATGGATGATTTCATGAATAACAAATGCGACATAATTGAAAGTTGGCAACTCAAACTCTGCGTGTTTTGCTAGGTTAGCTGGGAATTCCCGCGTTTGAACTATCAGTAACAGTTACAAACTTGCAGTGTTTTATAAAGGCTATTAGTGAGTATTACGTTAAAAACTTAATTACAGGGTGAATGTAAGAAAAACTGCTATTTGAATTTTTACTTTCTTCTTACGCAATGTAGAGTGTTGCCACATCTCATGGTTAGAGCAAGTGATAAGGTGATTAATCCCGTCCCAACTTCATTGTCCTCTTTCTTTCCCTCTTTTCTTTATTGCTCTCTTTTTCTCTCTCTCTCTCTCTCCCTCTCTACCTCTATCCCAAACACTTAAAAATGTTCCTGGACGGCATCTTTCTTTTCATCCATTCCTTTCCCTCCCACCTTTTTCTCTAAGAAAAACCTACGCCGCATTTACTGACACGCCTTCCAAGAAAGAGATGGCTTCCCCCGCTTAGTTGGACTGAGCGAATAAAGAGCTATATAAGGAGAAGAGGATTATAACCTCTGCCCCACCCAAACCTGCCAGACACTCGCCTTCTCCTCTTTCCCACTCACTTCCTCTTTATTTTTTAAAAAAGAAAAGAAAGGGGCTGTAAATCAACCCCCTTACTTTCTCTCTCTCTCTCTCTCTCTCTCTTCCTTTTCCGCCTGCTTCACGCCCCTTTCCACCCCTCCACCAACACTCAGGCAGACTCCAATTCCCCACTTCTCCCTCCTCTCTATCTATCTCTCTCTCTCCCTCTCCCTTCGTTCTCTTCACCGGGTTACCAGCGCCAGGCCAAGGGCTGAGTCCATAAATCACTGGAAAAGAGGAGGGCGAGAGAGAGAGGGAGAGCGTGTGAGAGAGGGTGCCACAACGGGAATCGCACCATCAGCGTAGACGCCGGTGGTGGAAGTCACGCACAAACACACACGCATGGGCAGTGGTGGCGACGCGAGTGTGTAACCAGAGGAGAAAGAATTAAAAATAAAACTTCGGGTCCTTCCCTTCATTCAAGCGAAACAGCACGCAGCCAAACGCGCGCCCATTTACAGCGAAACAATGCCCTCTATCCATCTCTCTCTCTTTTATGAACTCCAGTTGGCAAAGCGACACAACCGTCCTTCTTTCCTTAAGCACACGCCGCCAGAATAAGAATTTAATTCGCCGCCTACATCATCGGCTCTCGATTGTTTGGTCAAAATTAACTTTTTCCTAGTATTTTCAATACTTGAATTGGGCGGGAACACCGTTCCACTAGATAAAAACTGGAGCCGTTAGCTTTCCCGTTGTTAAAAAAAATCAGATACGAATGTCCAGGTTGTTCATAAAGTCGTGTTCGCGCGGAAGGACTTGAAACGTTACGTTGGCATTTTAAGTTCTATCACATCCGTTAAGTAATCGCATTGTCCGAACATCAAAACCAACGAGAAATAATGTATGCGTATGTCATTTGTGTCAGTTGCAGTCCCAGTTTATTATAGTTGGCACGTGTTTTACTAGTAGGTAAATTTGGTTAAATTAATGTATATAAAATTAAAACAACTTTGAATTTAATGCATGTAATGAAATAAAATAGGTAATGAATAAAACTCAAATAATTTTAACTGAAAATTGCTGTTGTTAAAATTTTCCAATTCGAGCTCTGATTATTATTGCGCGTGCGTGCGTGCTCTTTGAGGGGTCCGCTCCCGCCTCGTTCCGCATCTTTCGCAGCTGTCAATTATTTGTCCGATAATCCATTCTCATTTCTCCCACCTTATTCTGACGAGTTTTTCACCGAATTTCTCCTTCCGTAAATTAAACCACATTTTTAGTCTACTTTTCAGATTGGAAATAGGCTTATAGTTTTGTCGTTGTGTCTGTCTGTCTGTCCGTCTTCCCCTATTAACTTTTGCACCAATAAACCGAGATTTTCATGATGTTTGGTGGAAATCTCTTGCTACTGGAGCCGAGCTCCCGAGAATTGTTTTTCTTGCGAAGATTGAAAGTCCCGAGTTCGATATCCTTCCCATTTGATTTACATGGAAAATCTGAAAACCAACGTGCAGGATAATTTTCTCTTGCACATTAAAATACCTTAGGATTGTAATATCGGAGCGGGATTTGTAGTATTCTCTGAGAAAAGAAATGAAGATTCTACTTTCTATCGTAGAATTTTGCTTATCGATCGTATTTCTTCGAATTTTGCGTATATACTAGCGTTTTTGTAGTTTTTATCACTCATTGCGAGAGTGGTGCCATAGCAATGACTATTTTTAGACTCGGATTCGGTATGTTCTAATAAATACGCGCGTTATTTCTGCCCCAGAAATACGCTTGATCAATTTAATATCTTGTTCGAATGTGCTTGTAATATTTTATAACGCTAAATTATGAAATTTGGAAAACAAAGAGCAACTCATCTTCGGTGATTTTAAAGCTATTAAATGCAATATAAATAATAAATAAACGATTAAATGGAAAGTAGGCATCATAAGTTCCGCATAGATCATCTTGTTTATCCCATATATTTCCCTCTCCGACCTCCTCCTCAGGGTTAAGTTGCTCAAAAAAGAGGATTTTTTTAGGAGAGCTCAACCTTGAGACTCATGAAAAAGTGTTTCTATCTTACCCTTTCATTTCTTTTTCTCTCTCGTGTCCCTCTCTCTCTCACTCGGTTTTGGGAAAACGTCTCCCTTCCCTCCCCCCTGTCTTTGACGGTTTCGAGAAAAAAATTACAATAACATCCGTGCCAAGTGAATAGCGAGCTCCACCCCTTCCCCTACCTTCCTTCTTCCCCTTCCCACCCCTCCCTTTTCTCTCCATCCCATCTCCTCGTTGAGGTTGGGCTTAACTCTACTCTCCCGCATCTTGTCTGGACCGCTAGAACACTCAAAAAGACGCCATCGGTCGCCAAGAAAAAAAAGACGGCAAATAGACGCTAAACTAGCAGCGTAAATGCAAACTTTATTTTATTCTACTAGGCGTTGGAGACAGTGTGCCCGTCCTTTGTTTGTCTTTAGGGTGCGAATGACTACTGGAAAATGTCCACGTAATGTTTAGCGCGTGCTATCGACGGACACGAAGAGTCGAGAGATCTCGTTCCGACAGCGCTGGGCACCGTCCAGTACGTCTTCCGAGCTTATCGTCTTCTTTGGGTCGTTCGCGGATTACGTAAGGTCGCATTAAGACGGAAGAAACTAACAACGGGGTGAAAATCTAACAGACATGACTTCGATCAAACTTCAAGGACGCGAACACCGCGGAGGAATAAATCGGCACATCTCGGCGTGCAAACTGTCCACGTAGCATCGCTTCCATTGTAACCTTTCGCCCTTTATACGAAGCACTATAATTTATTTTAGTTTTAACTTTGGCGGATGGATTACACAACTGCCAACTCGGTCCATTTGTGGGCGGTGGCTTAACCGATTTCACCGCAAGATCTTCCCGGCGACGAAAATTTGAAATAATACAAGGATTTGGTCTTCCCTCTCGGCGTGACGGCCCATCTTTGTTTTTTAAAATACTACGGCACAACCGTACACCACTTTGCTCTAATTATAGCTATTTACAAGCACTGAAAAATGTGGCAGAGGTGACGATGTTGCGATTATGTGGAACGGTATATTTTAAAAATATTAACGCGGCACTGTAACTTTTACTCATTTCCAGAAGCAAAATATCACTGCTGCTTCGACGAGCGTTCGTCATAATTGGCCTCTAAAGCGAACTGAAGATACTGGGATGCTTGGGGCATCATGATAAACTGCAGACAATAAAAAGTTTGGCGCATTTTTTCAAATTACGAATCCCCACTCAGAACTTGGTCTCAAGACTCATATGGCAGATGTTAGGCTTGAACGTATCAATGGCTGAAATATACTGAAGGCGAACGAAATGCACCTCGGTGGTTTTATTTTAGCGTGCATTTATTTTTGTTGTGAATTCATGAAAACTAGTGAGAAGATTATATTTTCTTCTTCTTTTCTTCCAAACAGACGAGATACAAAATTTTGAAAAACACTTATGTAGCCCAGCAAGTTGTTCGAAATATGCTCGTTTTTCTCTTAACCCTTCATAAAAACGGCTTCTGCGTTAGAGAAGAAGCAGCTAACGGTGCACGATGCATCTTCCCGTAAATTTCAACGGCAATGAGTGCTGTCCAAAACCGCCCATTATCAGCATTATTCACCGAAAACTTATTATAACTGATTGCGAGTCCTCAGAATCACGCCTATTTATTAATGTACATCCCAATTCAGCCTCGGTCCTAATCTCTGGCGAAAATGACTTATGACGAGTAATTTGACACTAACGGTGATATGCTACGACGCTCGCTTGCCATATTTACTACGCAGTTTGTTGCGAGAAATGATCCATCGATGAGTGAACAACGCGACGATTTTCGCGTTTCCTTTCCTACTCTTAATCCATGAAAATGAAAAATCGTCGAAGAAAGTTTTGGGAAGCATGGCCTTGCAACTGATCCGAACTATGGATGGAAAAAAATGTTTTTTCGACGAGAGTGACTTTTAAACATGAAAGATAGTTTCAAAAACGCGTCACTCATATTGTTAATTTTAAGCCTACTTTTCAGAATAGAAATAGGCTTATAGTTCTGTCGTTGTGTCTGTCTGCCTGTCTGTCCGTTCCTCCCTATTAACTTTTGAACCAATAGACCGATTTTCATGACATGTGGTGAAAATCTCTTGCTACTTGAGACGAGCTCCCGAGGATAGTTTTTGTTGCGAAGATTGAAAGTCCCGGGTTCGATTCCAGGAACTAAGTTTCCCATTTGATTCACATTGGAAATCTGAAACCCATCGTGCAGGGAAAATTTCTCTTGCCCATTAAAATATCTCAAAATTGTGATATCAGAGCGGGATTTGTACTATTCTCTGAGCAAAGATATGAAGATTCTAATTTTTATCGTAGAATTTTGCTTATCGACCGTATTTCTTCGAATTTAACGTAAATACTGGCGTTTTTGCAGCTTTTTATAATTTATTTCTTCACTAAATGGACAATATTGACGGTTCGCTTTCCCTTGCTCCAGTAAGCAAGTGATAACTCCATCTTGTGAAACAATTAAGGCCCTCAATGCTCTCTCCGAATGGAAATAAGCAATTTGCCCTCGCCATTACGGGAATTCTGCTCGATCCTGTTTTTTTTTAATCCTCCCCTTAGACATGCGTTTATTTCGTTCGTGCGCGTTATTTTCCTTCGGAACCCATCGATCAAACTGCCGTCGAAATCCCGTTTCAAGAACTTGAGAGGGAATTAGTAAACCTATATTTATGGGCCGAGGATTATTTTTATTGGTAAGATAAGGATGACGCTATTGGTTCCGAGCTTGGGAATGAAAAATCTCGAAAGAAATTCCGTAATTCGTTCTCATTCCGCGGAATATCTTGAGATCTCATCTTTCTCTCTCTCTCTGTTTCTCTCCCTCTCTCTCTCTGTTTCTCTCTCTCTCTCTGTTTCTCTCTCTCTGTTTCTCTCTCTCTCTCTCTCTCTCTATGTTTCTCTCTCTCTCTCTCTGTTTCTCTCTCTCTCTCTCTCTCTCTATGTTTCTCTCTCTCTCTCTCTCTGTTTCTCTCTCTCTGTTTCTCTCTCTATCTGTTTCTCTCTCTCTCTCTCTGTTTCTCTCTCTCTCTCTCTCTCTCTCTCTCTGTTTCTCTCTCTCTCTGTTTCTCTCTCTCTGTTTCTCTCTCTGTTTCTCTCTCTCTCTCTCTCTCTCTCTCTCTGTTTCTCTCTCTCTCTGTTTCTCTCTCTCTCTGTTTCTCTCTCTCTCTCTCTCTCTGTTTCTCTCTCTCTCTCTGTTTCTCTTTCTCTCTCTCTATAATAATGGATGTCTCGGAAACGTTTCTTTATATTTGTTTCATTGCTCGATGCTTGATAAAATAAAATCCTCCACGCCGAGGAGCTTACTGAGATAGTGTGCGCACACGTTCTTGTCGGATTAGCGTTCTAAATCTCGGCGATAAGGATTCGTGGATGATGATGATGATGATGAATGAATGGATCAAAGGCCAGCGGCGATACTCTTGTGCTTAGTCACGCCACCATCACTTGCTTATCTGACGTAATTTTCGGACTCAAACGCCTTAATTTCGATTCTTAAATGGCATCTATTTGCAGTAATGAGAAACGACGAGTTTTACCTGCTTATGTAACCCTGCTCATATTGTATTCGTTTAACTGCATATGTCAGATCACTTATTGGGGTTCCTCGAAGAGAGTTACGGCGTTAAACCGAATTATATGATAGGATGGAAACATGAATTCAATACACATTAAATATCATACCCACATCTAAAATATTCCATTTAAGGCGTAACTTTGTGGTACTTACTATTATTAACTTTACTTTTAATTTTTAGACCTACACCAACCAGAAAACTTGAAGTAAAAACGTACAGCTGTTGAATCATTTTCATAAACGTTTTTAATCATATTTCAACCTATTAGCAGAAGACTGGAAGAAATCAAATTCGCACCAAAATGAAATATGCAATGAATTAATTCTTAAAAGTATGGTTTATTAAAGAGACTTACGAAGTGGCAAAACTATCTTAAAACATACGACGATCGATTACCATGATTAAAACGTATAAGCAGAATGAGGCACGAAAGGTATTTTTTTTATCAGCCCTGAAAGTGCCAAATTCACACAATCCATAAACAAACAGATTTCATCGATAAATACCCGAATCAAATTTATGAGATATTCTTTTCATATATTGAGAAAAACGGAAACGACGAGCTCAGCACGCGAGCGGACGGACGTTCGAAATGAATGCGATTGTTTAGATATAAAACCCGAACCTTCCGATTGATAACGGAAAACGAAAGTGAGATAGTTCTTCTTTATAAAGTAAAAATGACGGAGTTATTGCTTTTAGATACGCAGGAGTGACTATAGTAGACCACAGTTTTGTTATTTTGACAACTTACTGCACAGAAATGCCCAAATGTATCTTTAACTGTTACTAATAGACATTTTTCAGAAAAGAAATATAGAAATCATTAAACAAAAGAACTGCTTGGGTTAAACCAAAACTTCGACGTAAAAATATAAAAATGTATATTCTGAAAACAGCAGATTGAGATGCTTCTTTTAGCTAAAAACCTTTCAATCGTGGGATCTACTACTACCTTTCTCTATAATCCTTCTTCCTACTTGTCTACATTCACTACGTTGTGACTTGTACTCCTAAAAGTACCTCTTTCGCATACAAATTCCTTGCACAACTTAAATCGCGCTGTACAGTAGACACACACTTCTCTGCCGTAAATTTAATTACAGTTAACAAGAGCTGCTTATATTAAAAGATTGGTGTTCCTATAAAACACACTAGTCGTACAGTTAATTGCTATTCGTTCACTATTGAAACAATGATGTCATTTACTTATACTATAATCAAAACGCCCTCAGCAGCAAAAATTCCCAAATAAAATGACCTCTCAATCGATCAAAAATTCTCGCAGGAATTGACGAGCTTATTCGATTGCTTAGGCTGAAAGTAAAAAATAAGAATCCTTTCAAAGATACATATCACGAACGCGATCATGACAAGCGATTATTGAAAGTGACGGGAAAATCCTTCAGTTTTATTTTCACTGAAACAATATCATCTCTTTAAAATTAATTAGAGAGATTAATTTGCCGAAAATTACGTCACTAGCGGTCAACATCTCGTCGCACTCTTAAGACAGTCAAGTTAGACGCCCACGGTTCCATCTCACTCAGGGTGCAGACAGACGTGAACACACAAAAACGAAAAATCCAATCGCCTGCGAACGAAAATTCGTCTTATTTCTACGTTCGCCAGAGATCCATCTCTTTTGTCGCCCTTCTGCTGTCATTTCGGGACTTCTGATCGCTTGATTTCCAATCATCACCTCCTCCCTCGGCAAGGGCGAGGGAGGGTGAATGAAGGGAAGTGAAGGGGGAGGGGAAGAATGGGGAGGGGCGCCGGAACGCCTAGCCGGCAGTCAATTAAAATCCCGTCGTTGTTCCCCTCCCCACTGTCCTTCTCCCCAATCCTCTCCCACGACTCCCCATTCCCACTCATCCCTTACCCCGCTCGCCATCCAAACTACATATCCCCGACACCCACGTCGTTTCCACGCCAACGCAAATTACATCGGCCGTCGTGCCGAGTGATCGAGACTCGTATCATATTTGCACTTCCACTGCGCAACAACCCCTCTGGCTCGGCCGGCGGAGGATTGAAGCCGCAATTGTACCGATTCTAAATAATCCAACATGTGTGCGAACGCCTCGATCGGATGTGTTTCGAATAAAAGCTTAATGCCAAAAAAAGTACGACACAGATGAATTCGCGTCGAAAAATAGGCGCTTAAACAAATGAAACAGCATTTTCGATCATCCGTCTACGTTTCACTAGACGACGAACCCGAAGGAAAGCAATCGCGTCACAGTCACCAAAAAATTCAAAGATGCATTGATAATGATTCAATTGATTCTATCTGATAATAATATGCAACCGTTATTATTGCATGGGTCTTATTATACGGCAAAAATTAATACAATCGGTATGCACCATTTCAAATCCTACTACCACGACATTTTTCAAGGATCACATCATTTTATACATTCATCAACACATGGACATTAGAACGAGTAATTTCTAAGTACGCGATAGCTGTCGGCCATTCGTATATATATATATGTGGATTCTGCCATTCTCCTCTACGTTTTCTTTTAGGATTTCTTGGAAAGTTCGAGGCTGAAATTGATTTTCTTCTTCCATTATTTCCCCGCCCGCTCCGCCTTCAACCCCTCTCAGTTGCACAATTTAGATTTCCCGTCCTAAATTCAAACTCGACGGCACGATAAAACTGTTGATAGGATTTCGTGAAATGCGAAACGGAAAATAACCCGCAGATCAGTGAGATCCGTCCGCCGTCGTTGGCCTTTTGCGGCGCGTGCGTGTCTCGCCACGAATATCACGGTGTGTTTGGTTGTTTTTGGCCGCGGAAGTCAAAATATATCCGATAGGATTTATCGACCGGACATTTCCATTAAATCACTCCGAGAGAAGCATCCGACACTAAATTCCGAGAAGTGAACATAAAGGGGGAGGGGGAGGGAGGAATGGGAGGGAGAGGGCAGGGGAGGAAAGGGTGGCGGAACGGCGACGATAAGAGAGATTTCCCAGCGTTATAAGGGTCGTGTGGGGCTTTTGCGACCCCCGATGGCGAGTCCACAGCGATGCTTGAGTACAGCGATAATGCCCGAGGAGGACTTCGCCCCCGCAGCCCTCCCATCCAACCCCTCCTCCCTCTTCCAACCATCTTCACCGCTGCGGGCCTTATTCTCTCCCTCTTCATCCTCTGTTCTCCATTTCCCTACCTTCCGCGATCTCTTCCTCCATTTCTACTCATTCCCTCCTCCGTTCTCCGCTCTTTCTGCTTCCACCTCCTTTTCTTCTCCCCTCTCCCCCTTCCTCTCGCTCGTTTCCATGGCATTAATAGCAAACCCTCACACTCCTTTTCGTACCCCATCCTTCGGTGACAAACCGTCACGAGTGCGTGACTTCGGACTTGCGAGTCCCTTATCTCTCGACCAAACTCCCCTTCGACTTCTCCCCTACTCCCCCTCTCTATATCCTTCCCCTCTCCGTCCCTCCTGTCCACCTTCTAGCCATTGGCCTCCAGCATTCTCAGTGGTGGACCCTGCTTCGTCCGCTACCACTTGTCCATTCCTTTCCCTTGCCGAAGTCTGCTGCCCTTTACGACCCGTCTCCTTCCACGCCCCGTCTTCGCGGTAACGCTAATAATAATAAAAAAATTGAAAACATTCCAACACGCAGACGGATTGACGTTTATGATGGATGAGGAGCTTTTTTTTTCAACCAAGCGAGGAAATTAAACGAGAAGCCCAAAGAAAAAAAACGGTCGCTTTGGTGACATAGATTTTACGAGCGGTAATTTTGTGTCGAAACGGAGGAGTGGGGAGTTTTCTCCGTCTTGTGTCCATTGACCCTGTGACCTCTGGGACACTTCTCTGTGTTAATCCTCGGTCTCCGAGGAGAGTTTTAGATCTCGAGTACGTCATTTAAAACGCGTTTGAGGAGATAGCGTCCTGGTTAACAAATTGCCTCCCAAAACTTCGGATTCGTCTCTGATTTATCTATAATCAATACGCATTAAGAGCCAACGTCCTTAGGTTCTACCGCATAAGCGTACGAAGAATAGATTCTATAAGCGCATATCCGGAGTTGGTGCATTTATTTTTAAGGAAAGGTGATTTTTTTTAGCTTTTATTTGAAGATACTCAAATAGGTATTGAATTGTTCACAAAACGGCAATGGTTTTATAGATGAGTATTTTTTATGAATAGCTCAACTTCAATCTAGAAAGTGACCTTTAGGTTGGGATTTATTCCTGTAAAATCACAATTAGCATTAACTTTTTAGTTAGTAATATCATTTATATCTACTGTTTTAAAAGCATTTTATTGCCAATTAATTTTAATTCCATTTCGTGATATGTTCGCGACTGCAAATAAACAGACTCACTAATCGCACTAACAATTTTTTATCTTATTTTTAAAAATATTCGTTTAAGGAAAATATACTGACGACAGATTCAAAATAAAAAAACCTCCGAAGATGGTAGAAATGCTTCCATTTTTAAGTATTTTATATTACATTTCGATAACCTTTTCACAGTGGGATATTAAAACTTTCAGTTACGAGATTAAAAAATTCCCGATAACTCCAAATAAACGACTGAATAATACTATATTAGATTGCAAGACTTAGAAATAAATACGTGCGAGTGAGACAACTAGCAAAAACATAAATAATGTCCCTAGAGTTATAACATTTTTTGCTAAAAAAATCCACAGTTTATTGCAAGAGACGAAGAAATAATTTCACCCTTCGTAAAAATAGGCAGTAAAAATGTCCTCGTTATATCTTCCCAGAAACTAAAAAGAAAGAATGCCCGATGGAAAGCGAAGAAAAAATTCGCGAAATTAAGTTTGGGCGCCGTTCGGAACGACCCATTGTCAGCATCCAAAGGCACCCAGACCGCCGTAAATTATTTTTAATTGCCCATGTCCCTACGCCGAAGAAAGAATGAATGAATGGCTGTGCAGGCGTCTTGACGCCAGGCAACAGCGGAGAGCTAAAAAATTTCTTAGCAACCCAACAGTTTCCGCGAGGTTCCAAGGAAACGTCGACAAAGCACAAATAACTCCTCTTCGACTCCTATGTTGAAAAAAACGCTAGTCCCATACAATAAAAAAGTACCTCGATCTGTTTGTATTTCATCTTCGTGTCGCCCGTTTCTCATAAAAAAGTCACAAAAGTAATTGCCATCCTTATGTCAGGGAATGGCGAATGTATTTTAAACGCCAGAAATAGCGCAGTGGCGATTTTTTCACCTAACAATTAGCAACGTTTATGATAGCGCCACTTAAAAAAAAAACACCATAATCAAGCGACCCGCCCATCTAATACGCGAGCGCTTGCGTGATTGCGTAAGAAAAAAAGCTCCATTTGCTAATCAGACCGGTGCCTCATCACGGAGTGGTGTGCCTGCAGCACGGGTGTGACGCTCACGTAAGGTCGAAACAAGCGACGCTCGCCAGGGATGGAGGGGCGGCGGAGCAGATTACGGCACGCATTCGCGGCGTCGAGAAGTACTTGTTTACGTTCATAAACCGCCTCTTCGTTAGACTCACAGTCTCTCTCTCGGATCCATTTTCCTCTCCCTCATTCGAAAGCCATCGTCGTTGCCAGCTTCGGAGAGTGGATAATCGCCAGACGACAGAAAACGACGAGGAGGAAGGCCAAAAGCGCCACCATCGTCATTTACATCTCCCTTCGCCTTTTCTTCCGTTTTCCTCCCAACGGTGGCATCTCATCTATTCCGCCCGTTCTTTTTTTTACTGCTTTTTCCTCCTTCCCCATCCGGTTTCCTCTATAGAGGTCGTTTGCTCCGACTTTACGTTTCTCTCAATAAGTCTTTGACCGAATTTGAGGAGAGAAAGGCGAAAAGGAAAGACATGAAAAATTCTTTGTCACCGTCTCTCTTTCTCTCTCCGTAAGTCCTTTAAAAAAAACCTGGTCGGAATTTCGCTTGGAATCGTAAGTATATTTGTCATGCGTCCGTGTCCATTCTCGTCGTATTTTTATCTGAACGTCTCCGCATTCTCGTTTTACCACCGCGCAAATGGCCGTCGGCAATATCCTTTACCGAAAGGCGTATAATCCGAATAGAGGGATGTGATCAGCCGCGTTTTAATCACGTAATTATTTAACCGACGTCTTTTGCTACTTAAATAACCCACTTCCCAGCAAATTAAGAGGGCATTCTCGGATGTTTAATTTAAAACACGCCTGGATCAAGTGGCTGAAATTGATGAGCTTCGCCGTGTCATTCTAATCACGATTCATTGAACTTGCAGTAAAACATTCGCGAATAATAATACGCAAGCAGCGGACCAAAATCGACCTCATCTCGAGCATAATTAAAAGATAAACAACCATTACAAATAGATTTGATCGGGGGGAAAATGTCTCTACAAAGGCGTGATTATGTGAATGAGAAAAAAGTGTATCATTTCGTTGTTTGCCGAGGGAAATTTAAGTGAAGAAGATAATTATCGATTTAAGTATCGAGTGAGTGTTATCTCAGAATGACGGCAGTAATTTTAGATCTATTAATCTCGTGTAAAACTTCTTGTGTGATCTATAACATAAAATTGCACTTAACCTTAATCTGCTATATCAAAACAAAAATTGATCTTATGTTAGTTTGTGCCTTTCTGTAGAGATAATAATCAAGAAACTGATGGGAAAATGCGTGTACAACCAGGCAGCAGCTGCTAAACATTAATACGTACAATTATTGCACAACTGTCGACATTTTTTCTTTCTATGGCACGTTTAAACGCGATAATTAGTCGCATTAATTGGCAGTAAGGAGACGGCTATCCCCTTAATGTTGTGCTATAATGCATTGGTTTTAAAACTTTTAATGGACCACTTCGGCGGGACGAAACATACCTCACACCAACTACCACACCCGCACCCGCCTAGCCGCATCCTAAGCCGTTGGATTGCACCCGGATCAAATTTTGTACCAACCTGCTGATCACATAGACTCGGTAATCGCTGCTATTAAGGGTTCGACGGTTGTCTACTGGTGGACCCAACTCTGCTGTTCGTATCAAAGGATACCTCTAACCGTACTGCGTACCTTCCATTAATTTTACATATGAGAATACATCAATTGCAACATTAAAGAGCATTGCCAGATTTTAAATATTAGGGGTGCTGGAATCGTTTCTTCCATGTGGTTCTCCGTGCGTTGATCGTCGTGCGATGGATAAGAAAAAGCGGCCCAAGCCTTACCAAAGCTCGAAGACCCTGCAGCGAAGCCCATAGGTAAACCTGCTGCAGATCAAGAGATATATTTTTCCTTTAGTTACCGACCGCAATAATGGAACAACGGATATACATGCTCTTTTAACAGTCGGACGAAGGAGCACGTATGGGCTATCAGCGGAACGAATACAAATCGACCCGAATGTCGAAAAAATTAGTCAGAGAGGAATAATTCCGCGAGCAATTTAAGTGGACGAGGCAGGCAATCTGTTTCTATTGATTTTGTTCTATCTTCGATACGTGATGCAAACCAGTGCAAGTTTTCTTGGAGATAATGTCGTATTTGTGATATATTTGTCTATCTCTCATTCTGTTTTGAAGACTTTAATCGAAATGCTATCGGATTTCGGTCGGGAACAAATTTTATCATTTTGGTGATTTGGAATTACTATTGTTATCTCATTCCCTCGACATGTTGGCAAGGGCATCGGTGTCATTTTCGTCGAGACTAAAAGCATAAGTCGATTTGTCTCTCGTTTTACGTATTATATACACGTGCACTCTGATGAAAGAATGGAAATAAACTGAGAATCGCGGAAGCGATGCATAAACGACATCTAATAATTTTCCGAAAAAATCATTGCTGTCAATAGGAGGAAAAAATTCTTAAATAGCTGATTATATTCGACATATAATTCTGTTAGCTCGTTAATACGACGCAGACTTTAAAAGATTTTTTGAAACCGGATTGAATTTGGTATCTGCTGTTTCTTTTGTATAGTCTTAACTGTGAAATAAGGTAGCTCTAATGCTCATAAAAAGTTTTGGAAAACTAGAAGCTCGTTTCGGCTCCAATGTAACCGTCATAAGCGGCGATTTAGTGGTAGTAGTTTCTAAAAAAAATTATTTGTATTCATTCTTACGTTGAATTTATGCTAAAAGCATTCGAAATGCTTTTATAGTGCTAAATTACTTGCAAACATTTTTGTAAGTCTAGCAAGTTTTTAGCTGCTGAAATCTGAAATCATTTTAGATTACCTGTTAAAAATAAAACTAGAATACATTATAGGGCTTGTAACTAATTAACTTCAGGTTATATTTAACTAATATGCTTCATAACGGAGAATAGGGTGACTAGAGCTCGGATGCGAATCTTTCCGCATTTCTGGAATGCAGCGGTGATGTTAAAGGATTGTTCCTCTTATCTCAAGGCCCACTCTATATTTGGAAGAAGAGGCAGGAGGAAATTTTTCGATTAAAAAGCCTAGAGGGAGAGAGACAAAGAGAGAGAGAGAGAGAGAGAGAGAAAAAGGAACGAACGAACGACACACGAAAATAATAAAAAAACGAGAGAAACGACACAAAAAAGTACTCATTCTATTTTTGGCATCCGCCTTCGCACGGAGCCTTTTGTGCCGTCCGTCGTAATTAGGACGACCTCCCCCAACCACCCCCTTTCTCACCTCCCCCCCTTTCGCATCCGCCCCCCCTTACCTCCCTCCTACCACCCCTCCTCCACATAAAACATCCTCCACCGGGTATCGATCCGGAGACCATTCTCCCGCGGGGACAGTCACGCCCCCATCCTCCACCCCCTCCTCGCTCACTCCTCGGACGCTAACAGGAGCCGATATTCCAGCAATGCTTAAGGAAAGAGGGTGACGGTGACGGAGGGGGATTGGAGGGGATGGGCGGGGAGGGAAGACAGAAAGACACAGCATTCGGTCTCTCCTCCTACACCCTCCTTGGTATGGCCTTTCACAAATGGTAATACCGATAAGAGAGTCCCCCCACCCCTCCATCTCGCGCCCCTCCACTCCCCTCCACCCTCCCTTCCCCCTCCGCCGCTTCCCCTCTCCGCACGTCCTCCTCTTCCCTCCCGGCGTTCCCTCGCTCCATCGCCGGCATCAGTCGAGGCCGCGATTCCGGCGAAGTGAGACGTGAGGTCTATAAGCGGTGTGGTAGTGCGTGTGTGTGCGCGCGCGTGCGAGCTCCCTCGGGTCTCCCGCGATCAGAGCGACTCCCTGACCGTCGCCTCCGTGCGTGCGGATCGCCGCGTTCTTTTTTATTTTTCCCCTTAAAATCTTAACGGCCGCTGGGACAACCTTCCCGTGTTTGCCGATTGGCGGGAGGACATCCGAAGCGTGCGCCTTCGCCTCTGCACGACACGGGCACGGATTATACGTAGAAGAGGAGGCTCCCGCGTCTGCGCGTGATTGCGTGCGTTCTCCTGGGACACGTGGGAGATTCCAAAACCTTCAAGGTAGGCGTTATATATACATGTATATGCGTTTTAACTGCTATTCCGCTGGTAACTATGGGGAAGAACTTTAGAAACGCTCGGGAGATGGTCGCGCACGAATAAAAATTAACGGTCTCGCGGTGAAATGAAGTTTCGATATTTACTGGCGCTGAATGTATGGGCTCGTGCTTCGTTTTCGTTCGAAATGAATAAAAGAAAACGTTGCTGAAATAATTGGCATTTAAAATATGGATACCGTAAACAATAATGAGCCAAATTGAGGAAAGAAAATCCATTCGGTATAAACTAATCGAGTGATCAAACTGAAGAGGTTCCAAAGTTATTATTATCACGTTTCCCAAAACGTCCTTCTCACCATAAATCTCAGTGTTGTCGTTTTCGCCATGAGGTGACAAATGTTTTGGTTGCGGATGCCGCGAATTGACTTTCTACCTATGCATATATTTGGCTTTTGAAATATAAATATGCCTTTTAAAGTCGATTTTTTTTACGTTAACACCAAATGATTGACCCATATTTTAGTCGAAATAAATACACTTATTCTTAAGACGAACTATGAACAAATAACGTTAACAACAGAATTCCACGAAGTTAAGGCCAGCACCGTGCGGTCCAAACTTATTAAATATTTTTACTTTGAAGTTTCGCCGCGTGTTTAAGATGGTCGAAATCACAGGTCGGGAGATACGCGGATGACAGTAAACATATCCCTGCGGAGACCCGAAGGAAATGTTTTAATACGACCAATAAAAACGCGCGCTTATCTCGCGTCGTATTTCTCAGACGCGTCCGCCACAACACAAGTGTATTCCTCAAGGTCCGACGTGAAATATAGCCGCAAATTTCTTTCGGCTCGAATCAGCTCCGTCGCCAAAATAAAGAAAAAAATCATCGTCAGTCAGTTTTATTTACATCGGGCCGTTCAACTTCGCGTCTTGGACCTAAATAATGTCGACACGCTAACAAATAAGAGAAAGGCCTCGGGATGACAAGTTCATCAAGGCACAAGAGATAGGACCCGACCACTCTGATCACCGGTGAACCTCAATGGCATCTCTCGAGTAACAAGGCAATTTTATCGACAATTTTATGACGTCTCCTTCAACACGCCCACCGTTTTTCAAACGTGACTCCTATCCACACACACGCACACACTTCCCGTTTGCGCTCTTTCTCTCTCTCTCTCTCTACGTTTTTTTTAATTTCACGCCGCTAACGCGCAGCCAACTTTCCTCTCCTAGCGATGTCGGGCGCGTGGGTGAAAATGTTGATACAGCGAGATTTTTATGGACTCTCCAAGTTAAGTGAAAATGTTTGCCACTATGGTCTCGTGAGGGTCGTAAAACCTGGGTCCATAAATTTACTCCTCTGACAGCGTAAGTCGGACCAGATTGTCAGTCTGCAGGAAGAGAGTGTGTGTGTTTGTGAGTGTGAGAGTGAAAAAAATGAAAAGCTCTTCCTCGCTAATCTCTCACTTTCTCTCGGGGATCATTCTGCGATACAACCCGTCGACGCACTCTTTTCTCTCGTGAAAAGACCAGGGTCAACAAAAGACGATCTCGGTTGCAATTCGGCCTCATAAAGCAGTCGACTGTTGGAGTTTTATATATCGCAGTTTCGCTACCCAAGAACAGGATTTCTAACTCTTCTTGTCGCAGCGCACTTGTTCAAAAGACTGAAGAAGAGTTCCGTTGAATATTCCATCTGATCATTAATTAAAAAAGAATACGCTATCATAAATTTTGCTTGTTAAATGACGATGTTGCGATCTTAACTTATATCAAGACGTTTTCGTCCATGCGCCGCAACTCGCGACAAAAATTTCATTTTTCCTTTTGTGATGACAACTTTCAAATTTGCAGGCCTTGGTAGAGGGAGGGTTAGCGTGTCTGGCTCCTAATGCCAGGGTCGCTGGATTGAACCCTGTCCGCGGCAAGTTTGTGCTCGACTTTGTTATCGTTAGTGAACTCACTGTAAAAGGCCGCTCACGGTTGTTTATGAGCCAGTCAAAATATTTTTTTAAATCACGGCGAAGAACATTAGATTCCATGTTCCTCAAAGGATTTTAACCTGTTATTATCATTAATGAGAAAGACACGATTAAGATCCGCGCTAGACGCCAAGTTAATATCGACGCCTATGTGAACCGTTTCAGATAATTAAGAATCCCTCATTCATGTAACGACGGTGGAACCGATAAACTTCGCGTAATAGGACTTGTATGACCCCCGAAACCAAATGTGTTACGTCGACGGTCGCGTTGTTAAAAACTCCATCAAACGTTCACGTGACTTCTAAATGACTAGGGTAGAATTATGTCTCTTTTTGTCTTTCAAATTTTTAATTAGAGTGGGATTCTGCTTATTCCAGCTCTTTTTTAAGTATTTGTGAGAAAATCTCGAACATACATAAGATAAAAAGAGCAAATTCTATTTGTTTTGGCGATATAATAAAATTTTAAATCCTCATTCTTAATAGGTACGTGATGCTAGTAACTATATATATTAATATGTTAATAATATTAATTCTCAATAATATATTTTAATATTTTTTGCTCACAATCAACCTTTAAATTTTGTTAATAATTATTTTGTCTTCAAAACTTGTCAGTCAATATTCTGATGGATCGTTAAAATTAAGATGCGTGTAAATTTTTCCATCCTTTCCGTCACAACTTCTTCACATTTTTTAACCACCTCCAAAAAAATCGTATCACTTTGTTAGTGAACAATATCGTGGCGATCGGTGCCTTATTGCTTATAAACCGAATAATAAATGATTGTTTTGAAATGGAAGTCCCTCCGGCGTTCTCAAACGGTTGAGAACGGTGTATCTTGCTACTCGCTTAGCACCTTTGCCACCCAACGCCTTCCTTCCATGGTCAGCTGCTGTTTCCGATCGCAAGCGAGGTAGCTTATCGCGTCAAAAAAACGAGATAACGTATCTTTGACTTTTTGTTTGTGAAGCCTTTGCAAACATTGCTTTTTCCTTCCGCGCAAGTTTGATCAAAGAACACAAGGTTGTACTACAACATGTTCGATAGAGGTCTTTTCCAACTAACACCATGAGTCTACCGAGATGATTTCAAAGAATGACGGAGAAGTATAAAAATAATTCCCTATCGTTATTTACCCTAGCTTCTCGATCCCAAAGGAAAGATTTCCTCGGCAAAGTTCATTTTTTTCCTAAATTATTATTTCTAAATCGTCATTGTCGAATCCGAGGAATCGTATAGCAAATTGCATAATACTAATATAGTGGTTCTCGAACTTTTTGTCGGCGCAGCACCATTTAAAAAATGTACGGAATTTCGCGGCACCCTAAACTTGAAACGAAGTTTTTTACCTTTTTACATACAGGTATTACAACCTATTGACGCATCCATTTGTTGGAGCTACACCACAATGAAGTTATTGGAGAGAAAATTATTGCCTCAATTACCTAACACCACTTCCAAATCGTTCATTTATTCACTAAAAAAAGTTTTCGCGGCACCCAGTTTGGGAACCACTGTACAAACGTATTATAGCTAAATTAACGTTTTAAAAGAAAGGTGAGAGAGTTTTAGTAAGAAAAATTCCAAGAACCCATCGTTCTTGTAACAGCTTTCATTAAAAGTTTTAATTGAGAGGATCGAAAATTTTCATAAGATTTTTTTATGATATAAATATTGTGGTGAATCTTCTATCATGGCCCATTTTAACGTTGTGAAGAAACAGAAAATTTCTACTTTTCTTTTTGTAGCATGCAACTTTGCCAACGGAAATTTCACCGTTAGTTGATCTAAATTCAATTCCTGATATATCGGGATAAAAAGGACTTCTTGCTGTGACATGTATAACCTGTAATTCATTCCCAACGATAAAATAAAAGCCACCTCATGCCAGGATATGGTAAGGACAAAAGCAAAGCTCATGAACCAATGTAGGAAAGGGATCGACCCTTGACTCACCAGCCATAAAACGAACGGCGGGGGTCATCCATAAAATCCCGAAGAACTTGAATCGCGTCGGGTATTCCCCTACGTAGGCGTTGATATGAGTATTCGCACTAAATTTCTTCAGTTTTTAATGGAATTTTGAGATGGAGCATAAAAGCAAATCGACAAGCCTGAATCTAAGAGGATCCGAGGAATCATCCGAGTAATTGGATTTTCTTGTTAGAATCCAGCATTTACGATGCATTTTTCACTTGCTTCGCCCTCCGATGCATCTGAACATCTCCTAGGTAAAAGGTAGAGCGTTTGCGCCATCTAAAATAGACGCGATATAAAACCACGAACGTGTTTTTGAACTGATGATCGAAGAGCGTGAAGTACGTCGACGTCCGTAAAACGACGCTCCGGGTTCGAATTCCGACTCGGGCGCTCACATTAGAAGACACGTTTCACTAAAAATCTAAATCTAAAAATGCGAAAAGTTCTTTATTTGATTTATAATTAAAAAATCTTTGACACTGTGAGCATATTAATTATTAAAGTAAATGAAAAAGTAAAGACGTAAGGCCATTCGGCCAATAACATCGTAAAAGCCGTCTCAAAACAACTCTGCGTAACTTTTAATTAATGAAACAATAGCACGGAAAATAGTATTAAGAATATGATGATGTTAGTCTAAAAGAACTGAAAGCCAACATCGCCAAACGCGCGAAAATATTCCTTATTCCTTTTTCTTCTTACTTCGTGCGGAATTTTGACAATGGCGCATGGTTTCATGCAGTTTTAGCTGCGACTTTTGTCCGCAAAGATGGCAGCTCTCTCGGTCGGCAGCGACGTCAAGAGAGAATGACGACCATGGGCACGACCTGATTCACGTCACGTGCGTTCGCTGGATACCAATAACGACCTCCGATAGTCTGAAGAATCCAGTGAGTAGTGATCAGCTAGAAGATTGGGCTGGGACGCGCCGAAGGCGACCGATTCTATAGTAAGGTTCTTTTTGCTCCGTCTGTTGGAAAAAGAAAAGGAAAACAAAAGCACGCGCGGTCAGCCACGACCGGTCTTGTTTTCCCAACAGCTTCGACAGAAAATTTAATCTCGGTTCCGATCGTACCGACGAGGGAGAGGGAAAACAATGAGAGTTTATCGCGTAATTAAGAAGCTCTTATTATCTTATCCCAGCAGCGGTCGCGTGATCAAGGGTGTTTCACTCGCTGAGATGTTACCTACATCTCGGAATTCGTAATTAAAATCGCGATGTTTTCCTCTGGTTAGACGTGATCGACTCAACAACTTTGAGATGTCCTTCGGCGATAATGGAACAGTGTTCACAGAAAGAACGAAGAGTCGCCGTTTTTTCGCGTGTAAGGTGCTAAGGGAATTCGGAACGAGATGAAGACATTCGCAACAACATTTTGATCTCAAATTTTTTTTATGAGCCGGGTTAATTAATGCAGACGCATCTATAACGTGCCTTTGAAGTGCATTGCGTTGATCGCGACTTTGTGAAAATTCTTAGGATAGCCGCTGATAACTTTTAAGTACTTCTTCTCCAATTTGTCATAATGACCCTCATTTCCTTATTTCACTCATCGAGGATTGTTATTTTTTTTTAGGGGAGTCAGAAATCAGTAATTGTTTACACGTTGCTGTTTGGAAATAAGCATCTTTCTCGGCAAGGTTTTAGTTCCCATATCCATCATTTACTCATTTTATGGGTGCCTAATTATTCCACTACTATTATAACATATTATGCCCAATTGTATTAAAAACTACACAATCATCGCTGGAGATCAGGTTTTTAGTGCATCGTATACAAAGAGACCCTAATCGTTAGTGAAGCCGCACCTTAAATGTTGGTCGGTGTTTACAGACCCATAATAACGAACTGAACAAGGAGATAATCAAACAGGGTCTAAAGAACCCTTTGTTCACGAGAACTTTCAAATAAATATCTCGCGTTGAAACCCGGTAAAGTATGCTGACATTTCAATTAAAAGCATCTCGAATTTTATGATCAACCATTTTAAGCATTGACAATAAAAAGTTTTAAATTTCAATAATAAAATAATTTGGCGCACATTTCTTGTAACCAAGTGTAGCTTAGATGTTGACTTATAGCGATGTACTATCAACTTCTAATGAACGACATTCGAATAATCTCAAATCTTACTTTAACACGTGATGCAATACTTATATAAGGTTGAGGGGCAGATAAATCCAACCAATCACTTAAAATCACTACTTAAAAAGATACCGTTCAGTTAATAGAGAACTGACAGATTTTCACAATAACACGGGTAATGTTAATTCGAAAATTATATATCTGAATATATGTCACATCGACCAGAATAACTAAGCGATGAACAACACTGAAATCACCTTAGGACAAAATGTATTCGGATTTATTACACTAAATGACGGGCAATTGTCTTATATTTTGTATTAATAGAAATTTTTCGTTTTAATCATATATGTATTCTTTTGAAGAAGAAAAAACCCCTAAAAACCAGTCGATCAGCCGAATTTAGCGATCTTTCGAATAATTTGTTGAATACATATTAGGTAGCTATGTTACAGGAGAAAATTAAGGGAAAAAACCGTTCCACGGGAAAATTGGCTCCAAAAGGAAAAAAATCAAGACCAAGATATTCGTGATTCCTTCGGAAAATATCCTCCCAATTAAGCCCTTTCATTGGCAAAAAGAAATACGGGTCATCTTCACGGATGTAAAAGCGTTATTTTTCGACCTAACCAAATATAAACACCTTCATAAGGGAGGCATTACATTCCCGTGAATTCTCGCCATCCATTTCGCCGGCTGTGTGGAGAGAGAGAGAAAAGGGGCGAAGACGCAGAGCGTCGCGAATTGGCGCCGACGCGAGGAATACCACGCGATAACGAGGCTCGTGCGAATTGATGATGAGTAGCCGCAAAACGAGGCGCCTCTGGTTGCCGAGGAGAATGTGTGTGTGTGTGAGTAAGAGAGAGATTATGCTGGGCGCCTCCTTCTTTTCCCCCATTGTTGGAGTTAATTAACTGCTGCGAGACATGACCGCAGAACATCCCCATAGCACGGTCCGCACCAACACGACCTCTTCCCTAACCCGACGCACGAGGAGCAAGGAGGGAGTGCGGTACCAAAGGAAAGGCATCAGGGCCGGCCCGAGCTACGGGCGAGCCGGGCGGCTGCCCGGAGCGCCAAAGTTTTGGGCGCCCTATCCCGATCATTTACCTATGAATTACTTCCAAATGAATAAATATTGGGTACGAATTTATATCGAGGAACAGGCTAGACTCTTGATGGTATTCCTTTTAATTTTTAATTATCGGTAATATTTACATATCGATGAATAAATTATCATGTACTTTTTAAATGTCTCAACAAACATTAACGGAGGGGGGCGCTGGAATATTATCTCGCCCGGGGCGCTGGAATTCTATCTCGCCCGGGGCGCCAAAATTCCTCGGGCCGCCCCTGAAAGGCATACGAAACGAGGAGGTGCGGAGATAACGCCTCGCGGTTCCTGTTATTTCGCCGAGTCATTTTTTTCTCCCCACTTTCTCCTTTCCCTCCCTAAACTCCGCGTCGAAGGCGGGTGGCATTATGCCTCGGCACATGTAACGACGCCCTTTGGCGCGGCCGCACAATTGCCGACTGCAGTGCCTTTATCAGTAAAACTAGAGCCTCAAAACGAATTTTAAGTTGGGCAGTGTTTTTGCGAAAGACCAAAATATCTTTCTTAATCACGAAGTTACGTGATTACCAGCAATGGAATAAGTTTAAGGTCTAAAGCTGGGAAAGATTATATGAAAGTTTTTCAAGTACGGTAAGTAATTTGTATTATTATTATTGAGACTTTTACATTAACTACAAAAAATCATAAATGTAAAATTATGAATTTTATTTTTCACCTCGTGGAAGATATATTTATTCAAACGCATGTGAAAATCTACATCATCTGTGACGTGACAACGCAGAAGAATCGGCTTTTTTAATATCTGTTATTTCCAACACAAAAATAATTAGACCAAAAGAAAGGAAAAAGAGACTTTCCCACAGTTCTGCATGCGATAAATTATATGCATTTATAACGTTTGTGAAATTCCTACTCCTATCCTATTTTGAAAATCAATTCTATAGAACAAAATGTAATCTTTCCATTGACACAATTGCTCGTATTTTTAGACTTGGGTTGAAGGAGTCCGAATAGAAGCACATAAGGAAAGATGAGAAAATTTAAGCCATCGTGAGGGAGAAGAGAGAGACCGTGGATAGACATGCGAAAGACATTCATCTGGAGAACATCATCTATTATATGGAAAGAGCGCGACGAATGTTGGCGTGCAGTGGAACTCGCTCATAACGCCATTCCATGAAACGGACAAATTATTTCATTGCAGACCGTCGCTATGCATGAACGGAATAGCAAACCTTTTTTTAAAAAGCATAGCGAACTATTCAAATGTTAATTTTATATTATAAAACCAAAATAAATGTTATCCGTGCTAATCATTAAATTGGTTTTACGAACTCTACATTTTTAAGAGCGTTAAACACAAATTTTCGTATTAATTAACATTATCATTAATTGACTCTACTTTCTCTGTGTGTATATATCTGTTTTTTCAAAAATTTGGCAAACAAATTTCTTCATTAGTCATAAAATGGTTAGGGAAAACAGATGAACATTTCGACAACAAAACAGCTGTCGTCAACCGATAGTAGATTCTAATTCAGGTTTCGAATCTAATGCCCATGAATCGCCACTGATGGCGTCTGCTTTGTAGCCGATCTGGTTTTCCGAACCGTTTTATGGCTATTGGAGAAACAGGTCGTCAATTTTATATCAGCCGATAAGGCGAGCTGAACAATTCTCTCTCTCTCTCTCTCTCTCTCTCTCTCTCGAACGCATTCGATGTTTTACTCAAATAGGATTAAATCAAAGCTTTGCCTATTAATGCACGCCATAAAGGTTTTTATGGTTTAAAAAGTATTTTCATAATATTATATTTTAGTGTGTCAAAGAGAACGAGAGGTAAATGTAGTTATACCGGTAATGCTTCACTTCACTGTCATCCAAACATATAAAACCACACGTTTACTCTGCCTCAACATTTGTTCTCTCTTTTATCGTTTATATATATATGTAAATCCAAACCTGTGGAACTAAAATGTGAAAAATAACAGGCATAAAATCTACCTAGTAGAAAATATTGCTATTTATATATGAAAAATGATCCCCAAAAAAGTCTTATATTAAAAAATTGTCTAATTATGCAAACTTGACTGTATGGGCCTTCACTTGGTGGTATTCCATCTTAAAAAACACGACAAAATTAACATTTACAATACCGCAATTGGAATTAAGAAAATTCGCGACCCGGATTTCGATGCTTACAATCATCATTAACATCTTTTCCATCTCAAATGTGGCGACCAATCAAAATTTTATAGACTTTAATAAACGCATCCACTTCAACATATATTTCTATTACTGTACTTATTAGTTACACAATGAGTGAAAACGGTTGTCTACTACGGCATATTCTTTTAATGTTAATAAAACATAAGAAATGTATTTAAACATATGTGCATTTTATTATTTTTCTCGCACAAAAATATTGCTCTAATCGAATCAATTATCTTGTTACAAAGTTGAAACACATTATTACTGCATGATAATAAACGTTTAGTGGAAAGCCACAAGTGATTCTTCCTAATATATAGCCTTCCACGCTTTTTTTATTCCGCTTGCTAGATGTATTGGATGTTATTTCTCCGTATACTTTCGCGTAAAACCAGTTGGCAGATACCTCGTAAGATAGCGAACGATACGGCGGCGGCTCGTGTACATAAAAAAATCCGCGATCGGACGAACCTCAAAACGCACTGCTTATATCTTCGACGTCCTTATTCCAAAGGAGATAACTGACACCTACGGTGCGGCGCGGTCTCCAATCGCGACATTTCACGTTCTCAGAACGGTCTCTCTCTCTCTCTCTCTCTGACTCGCTCTCTTTCTCTTCAGATTTCCCTCTCTCGAGAGAAAGAAAGAGAGCAATCAATTCTCCTCGCGATCCATCTTGAAAATGTTGAGAGATCAGGAAGCCCGTGTCGAGATAAGGCGAGAGAAATGCATATTGCGCATCGAGGTCTTCGTCGGAATTCTTCGAGTGGTCCCGAAAAACTCTCGGCACGTCGATTAAACTTCTCCAAAACAGTAAAAAAAAGTTGGATTTGGCATCGTTTGACGCAACTTTGAATTTCCGCCACAGATGTCAACGAAGTTCTCCGTGTGAACACCGTTCGAAGATATTCGTTTTTTTATGCAGTGATCGCGGAGTTCGTTCTGAATCGATACGCTCGAGAAGTTAAAAAAAACTTCTAAATTAAGGCTTTACGATTATTCAAGAAATAAAATTATGAATAGCGATCGATGTTTCAATATAAAAATATTTAGTTTTTTACTTCAAGAATTGAAGCGAGTTCTTCAAAAATTAAACGCTGACAGACGTACATATTCTATAAAGTTTCGGTTGCTAATTAAGAAATTGATCGCTTTTTTAAAAAGGGGAGGTTTGTTTTTTTTTACTGTTAATCGTAGAAAAACAAACTTATAATCTGAAATTTTTCGAAATTAATTTTTTTTGCTCCCAAATAAATCACGGGTCGCAAATAAGAGGCAAGTCCGAATTATGAAAAGATAACACGAGCGTATAGAAATAAGGGCTTCCATTGCCCCCTGTCGGAGGTAAAGACTGAATTTTCCGATACCTCCATAAATTTCAAGATGAAGATTTCGATAAAAATAATCAATTCATTCGCATGATCGATTGCTAACTACGTCACTGAAATGTTTGATTTATATTGATTAAATAATTTATGGTGCCTTGCTTGTGATTCAATCAACGCTCGTGAAGATAAGAGTTGACAAGATAGATAACTCCATGACACTATACCTACAATTTGAACTTTCATAATTATCGCAAATTATGCGTGCATTGTGAAGAAATGTGTTCGCGGAGAAATTATTGAAATTTAATTATGTTTTGGCTGATAAAAATCAAAGCACCGACGTACGTTAATGCAAATTTCGTATACTTTTCTAATTTTTAATAATTTTTTCTTAGTTACAGAAATACACAGCATTTTCTCCTGTCTATAATGAGAAGCAGAACGAGTAGTTTATCGGTAGCTACCTGATTGATGGGGGAAATGCTGTTTGATCAACAAAATTTAACTCAAAAATTCAGAACTAGAAATCGTCCCCTCGTTATCTCAGGAAAACGATGAGAGACATTCGAATATAGAATTTCAGCCACCGGCAAGCCGGATGCTTATCATATTCTGTTTGGCGTGTCTTCCGCGAATCAGTCGTATTTATCCGTGAATAAATAGCGTTTCTTGGGAATTAACCGCATTTGTTCAATTTATTTCATCGTGCGATGATGCCCTTTCTTTCTTCTCTCTTTCTCTCTATAACACACAAAATCATCGTATCACTTACAGAAAAAAGCTTTTAATCTCCATGACTTAAATAAGCTCTTACATAAGCGTAAACAATGTCGAATTAGATCGTTCCGAGCGTAAGTCGCATATTGAGCATTTGCAGGTAGAATTTTTAATATTGTACCATGCATTTCGCATATTTCAGCTATGTCTATGCAAGAATTTCCACAAAAAACTCTCGAAACGTAAATTGATGATTTAAATGTGTCTACCTATTGTAAGCTAGTGTCATGCGTATGCTAACAACATTCTGAAATGATCAGCCGGCTCACAAATAATAATATAATGTGAATAATTTTTTCAATATAAATAATTAAAAAGTGAAAAGATTTATCGGTCTAATTCCATGGCATAATCCCGATGTGTGTTCACGGGTGTTAATTATGTTTATTTCTTCCGTTTAGTCAAACTTTTTCTAACGCTCTTCTTCTGGTCGAATCGTAACTAAACAAGACTCTAATTACATCGAGAGTTAGACTTTTTGAAAAAATATAGATGCATACGAGAAATATCCCTGATATAGTATTTACATTTAATGGGGTTTTCAAAATTATGCATTTTCTTTCAAATAATTTCGTGTTACCTTTACAAGATCTTTTTAAAGTTTATAGAGAAGTGGATTTCTGGGACTGTGCCAGTACCAATTAAATCAGAGTGCTGCATGATTACAAAAGATTGAACTTGCGTGATTAACTTGTATCCAGAGCCCCCAAAATTCTTAAAACCTTTCTCTGGGGACGGAGAGCCCATGTAGGACACCAGTGTACCTACTGGACAGCACTATTAAATAAATTTAAACGCTAGAATTGTTCTCCGCCACGCTCGAAGAAGTGTCTCCCTACATTTTCTCTCTCCTTCAAGTCTTTTGTATATTGCTTTGTCGGATTTAATAAAACTGGGCCTCATTTTCACGAAATTATTATTAATTTTTCCTATCATTACCAACAAGTTATACATGTACTGTTTTGCTTGGATACAAAATAACTTAACTATAATCAATATCTTTAAATTATAGGTTAAATTTAGAGTTTTTTAAATAATTGTTACGCAAAATTCATAAAAATCTTGAGTAGTAGATAGCAACGAAATATCCTGTCAGAGTAATAACTTATAATCAGATCCTGTAAGGAGGCTTTCAACCACACTTTTGCGGCAAGAAACCGTGCCCAAATATCCTTTATCAAGGACGACCGGCCAGATACATGCTACTCGGCCAGCACTCCCGCAGATAACGATGTCTCATAAATAGTGATGGTTTTACTTATATCAACTTTTCTCCGGACATTTTTCCGTCTATCGAGCGATATAATTCCAACATGTATTACGTAAAATAAAGCCCTAGTTACTACTCAAATGCCATTATTGCCGTTACGTTCATATCTTCAATTAATTTGTTCATTTTTAATAATAAAGAAGATTTCTTAAGGTTTCTGCGCAAATACTCAGGACTAAAAATAAAAATAGATAAGTATTTCCGTTCAAGGTCATTCAATTGGTACAATCATCTTAATCAATTATAAGGATTTTATTAGATGGAGTAAAAGGAAATATAATAATTCAACTGACACTGAAGCTAACACAGGCGTATTAAAAAATCCGAGTCGCTAGCTTCGACGTTACTTTTTTTAGTGCTGCAGCGAATGAAAATCGTGTAAATTGATAAATGAAAGATGCGTCATAAACCGATGATAATTCAAAATAATTTGAGAAATAAAAGATTCAAGAGTCGCTTCTAACTAACTTTTATGTACAAAATCTTTAAAGCCGTAATTAGGATATTAAGCGGATGTTTGGAAGAGAATTATCGTCGCGGGAACGAGGGAAAATGCGAACGACTGAAAGAGAACCGTATTTTTAAGAAGCAAATATGTTTCGGGTTTTCTCTCTCTATCTATCTATCTAAGATATGCACCTAAAACAAATCTAAGCGATGAATCACAAAACACACTCGTGTCGCTCGCATACCGATAAAATTACCATCAGACTTCGCAGGCGTGTTTATGTGACCCCTCTCACTAAAACAAGCAGGAAGTGATCCCTCATTTGTTTCGGCGTGTTTTCGAGCGCCTATCTTTTCCAGACGTTTCGATTGCCGACCATTTGGAAATCATCGCTCGGGACACAAACAACCCGACCGACCGCACGACGCATCGCAGACGAATTCGATTCTCGATATCCTCGCCGCGGGAATCGGCGATTCGAAAAAAAATCGCACCAACGCGTTGCAACGGCCCGTCGGGTAGACCGTCCGAGATCCTCTCGCCCCCTTGCCACCTCCTCCCCCCCACACACACAACCAGAGGGATCAATCCAAGAGACTTTTTAATTGATCAGAAGGAGGTAGAACGGGAGGGCATGTCCGGAGACGGCGGACGTACCGGCAAAAACGCCTCTCTTTATCCGCGAGTCATCAACGGTTGCGAAATTCTCCCTGTTCTCGTACGAATGGAAACTTGTTTTTACACTCTGCTCTGCTGTCTCCTACTCCTCCGCGAAGCGAAGCGTGTCGCGAGGAGAACATCGTGCGTGGAGGCTCGTCTTCTCCCCAACCCCACCCTTCCCCACTTCCCCTTTTCATATTCTCCACCTCTCCTCTTCCAATCCCTTTTCCTCTCTTCCTCCCACCTCCGGTCCACGGTTTACCCCCCCCCCCCCCCTCCATCCCTTTCTACCCCGTCCTCCTGCCTCTCGGGGTACTCTGAGCCCTCGGCGGCCAATGCGTCATATCCCTGGACCTTATCTCTCATCTCCTGCCCACAACATCTCTCCTTCACCCATCCTGCCACACATCTTCTAGTCCCAGATTCCACTCAATTATCCCGTCAGCGAAAGGATGTTTTCTTTGGAAAATCTCCATATCAAGGTGTGGATGCCAGGTTGTTTTTGTTTTGACCTTCGATTCGATTAGCGCTTCTCCTTTTTTTCATCCTCCGAGAAAACCAAACACTCGGTGGTGCGGAGGCGTAAATGAATTGGGCGCGTCATCGCGAATTCCAGGCGAAGGGAAATGAAATATCAATTTAGCCCTGTAAGAAACGATCGTAAATAAATTTCGGTCCGAGATGTCTCCGATATATTCGGCGCTTTTTAGCTTCGAATGACATTTATGCGTTTCTTTTCTGGTAGAATTTGAAGCAATATCCTAATCAGAGAACTCGGTCGTCATAATCAGCGATAATAATGACTTTTATCAATTTTAGCGCTTTTCTTGAATTGCTTACGTTTTCGCTTTGTCCGTCCGTCCGCTCGCAAAAGTTTGAGGCAACCTATAACATTTCAGAGTAATTTTGTCTGATGACAGGCATGGACACTATTTAGTTTGGGGTCGGTTCGCCTTTTGGCAGGATTTTTAAAAATCCTTATGAAATATCTAGACGGGTCCGTTACTCTGGTAAAGTTCCGATTTGTTTACGCTGCTACAACAATAGAAGTGAATACGTTCAATTTACTCTCGAAAAGGAATAAAGAACTTTTACAGCTTCCTAACTGCGGTGAGGTATGTTTTAAAGAGCTTTTCCAAAAATCTACGTGAACATTCTAAAAAATAGACGCTTTTGGAATCTGCTTTTGAAGTTCTGTTTTAGCTAGTTTGTTTTGAACTCGACATATCAGATTAGTGACTCAAAATGTAACCGTTATTTTTGGTATTCTCAAACTAAATATCATGCAGGAAGACCGCGCATTAATCAATAATCGATACCCAGGCACTCTTCTGAAATATTTATCATCTCAGACTTTTCAACCAATAGGACGCATACTACTCTTGCAACCTCGTTAGGTAGAAACGATACATTGACACATGCAATTTTATTTTTGATGTATGAAATGCGTATATTCAATAAGGGAAATCGTCAGCCTAATGAAGACTAAGGGCATAAGACTAAAAATTCATATCCATTATGTACATGCACAATTAACGTAACGCATAGATTTTTTAGTACCTTATATCGCAGAATGCTCTTTAAAATCTTAAATCAATTTTTAACTATTTCGAGCATCTAAATACCATACGATATGGTGCTCGCAGGTATAGTTATGGCTAGCTAATACTAACTCAGATAACGAGGAAATAATTGTCTAGCAAGGAGCTTCTATTGACAACTCTAAAAGTAGCGGTAGGTAGTCCAAAGAAATAACTCTCTTATTAATAATGTATATTACATAATGTCATCTGAAATCTATCAACAAAATACTATTATTTTGAGAGTCTTGCCCGGAAAAATGTTTAAAATTACTGATTAAAGATTCGAAAAACATTTACGTCAAATTCCCCTTTCTCTAAAAATGTTCCTTAAAGGTTGTCTTTCGAGCTTGTTTAAGTTAGAGAGATTATTATGCATTTTGATCAGTAACTTGTACCGACTACCGGAACGAACCCAACTATTTTGTTAGATAGCTTACCGATTATATAACTGTATATTTAAATAAACAACCCCAGTGAACCGGTTCGAAACGGCAACCGAACCCACATATAAATGAACCGGAACAAAACCAGAGCATCATAATATTTTCCAAACCGAATCGATATTTCAGTACGTTCAAGTCTCTGATTTTAATGGATAAGGCATGGAAATCGGGAAAGAATAATTTCAGCGCTTGCTTGCCGTCAATAATAGTTTCCACGCCATTGTTCTCGTCCTTTCCAAACAAGCCGGGTGCGGCGACGAGCCGGCCTTAATGCGCACGTTTTGCGACCTCGTCTGGGTCTTCCCCATTGATTCCAATCTTCTTGCGATGTGCGAAATAATTGAGCGTGGCCTTTGGTATCGTTAAGATTAATATTCAGCCCGCCCTTTTGCGCAGGTTTGCTCTAGTTCCTCCGTTATTTAGAGCGACCTCCGTTCGCTGCTTCAAAGTGGCAGAGGGCACATCCCGCGTTGTCGTACTTGACAAGCCGTGTTTAAGGATAACCGACATCTCCAACCAAATTGAAAGGGAGTAATCGAAAACACGAAGATTTGCATAGCGTGGCGTTTAAACGTCCAAGATCGACAGAAAAAAATACGCGCGTCAGTATTTACTCCGAGAGAGAAAGAAAAAAAAATTCATCTTGATGCGCGGCAGCGATCGCAATTAAAAACGATTCAATGACAAACTATTTAATGCTAACGTCGTAATTCGCGGAGTTTGCGTGTTCGCATGAGGAAAAAAGTTTTTAGTGTTTGTATACATATTGGTCTTTTTTCAAACTATAGGTAACCGAGCGTAAAATAAGCCTGCACTGCGGTTAATTACTTCCAAAAATGGTTAAGCATTCCAATCCTGAGGCAAAAAAATCTGCCATGAAAGATAGTTAAACTCCTATAGACTGAAATGCTTTCTCGTTTCAATGGTAGAACATCCGCCCGGCAAGTGGAAGACCCGGGTTCGATTCCCGGTCATAGCAGACTTTTTTCTCTTTTCAAAATTATTCCTAACTTTACAGCTTATGCCTGTCTGCATAGGATCTTCGGATCGGTTTATTCCATCAATGAAATGCTTTCGTTGAATTTTTTTTAAGGTTTACAGCTACGATTCCTATTCCGGGTACGTTGTTTATTCCGATCACATACAACTCAAATTTTCCAAATTTCCGAGAGATCGACTCCGTCTTATCCGAAGGATCTTAATTTTATCGATATTTATCAAAATTCCATCGTTTCTTCCGCTGTTCACATTACGCGGGATGTTTGCTTTCGCGAAAGACCGTAAACAAGGAATGAGTGTCTCTTTTTTTTTAAGCGATTACGTTACGAAAGGATGATTAAACGGAAAAAGAAATACAAACTGGAGGTCAAACGAAACCCTGTGCCGGTCGGATGCGTGCCAATAAATGTCAACTACTTGCGCGGATAAAAGGGCGACTTCGAATAGACCACACATACCGCCGTTCCCTCTCCCCTACCCCCTTCCCCCCACCTCGCAAAAGGAGGCGCCATCGCAACAGACGACGGATGACAAACGAAGGAGTGAGAGAGAAAATTAATAACTGACGAGCGATATCCTGCGCTAATCTCCATGCACGCGACTGTCTCCTTCCTTAACGAATCGCTCCTCTCTTCCACCCAACTATTTTTCATCTTCTACCACTCTCACACACAGTACTGTCTCTCTCTCACACAGTACTATCTCTCTCTCTCTTTTACTATTGCCCTCCCTCTCGCTATACTTCCCCATCTTTCCTACCTCTCTTATTTTTTCCATCACTTCCTCTCTCTCTTTCTCTTTCTTGTTCTGCACCTCACTTTACCTCTCCCTCTCAGTCTCTTCCACCTTCTATTTTACCCTATCACCACACATCTCTACATTCTCTTTCACTCGTATCCTCTACCTCTACCTTTCTCTATCCCTATGAATGAGCTTGGCGTATCCTCCTCTCCGTTTCTCAATCCTCTCGTAGTAAAGTTCCCGGAAGGCCTTCATCTATCTTCTCCTTCCCAGTCGGTTGCATCACTCCTTTCCCTCGCCTCTCTTCTCTCCTCTCTTCTCTCCTCTCTTCTCTCCTCTCTTCTCTCCTCTCTTCTCTCCTCTCTTCTCTCCTCTTTTCACTCCTCTCTTCTCTCCTCTCTTCTCTCCTCTCTTCTCTCCTCTCTTCTCTCCTCTCTTCTCTCCTCTCTTCTCTCCTCTCTTCTCTCCTCTCTTCTCTCCTCTCTTCTCTCCTCTTTTCACTCCTCTCTTCTCTCCTCTCTTCTCTCCTCTTTTCACTCCTCTCTTCTCTCCTCTCTTCTCTCCTCTTTTCACTCCTCTCTTCTCTCCTCTCTTCTCTCCTCTCTTCTCTCCTCTCTTCTCTCCTCTCTTCTCTCCTCTCTTCTCTCCTCTTTTCACTCCTCTCTTCTCTCCTCTCTTCTCTCCTCTTTTCACTCCTCTCTTCTCTCCTCTCTCTTCTCTCCTCTCTTCTCTCCTCTTTTCACTCCTCTCTTCTTTCCTCTCCTCTTTTCTCTCCTCTTTTCTCTCCTCTCTTCTCTCCTCTCCCTCCTTTCCCTCCTCTCACTCTTCACTTTCTCCTCTCTCACTTCAAAACAGAGCACGCCGTTAAATAGGGTGGGAGCGAACACTTTTCGCGTGTCAAGTCTCTTCTCTGCGTCTTCTTCAAATCCAGTAAAGTATTCGTTGTACTCGGTGGAGTTACTCGATGCTCTCTTTGTATATCTTTTTTTGGCCACCCTTGGCTGCAATATTAACGAGGTTCGAGCAAGGATCTTCATCTCTGTGGACCGCGTTTTTCAGCATCTTCCGATTTAAATTTTGATAGATATAAGTAAAAATATGAAAACGCAATCTGCGTTTAGGATAAGTTGCGATATTATCGGCGGTTTGTTGGGACTGAATATGATTGCGCTACATTGGCTCAGTATTATCCTTATTTTAGCATGAGAAATATTTTGGACTAAGAGTATACATACAGACTTAACACTCATAAAGAATAAGACAAACACATTAACAGTAAAAATGTTATTTTCCATTTTGGAGCTTGTGTTTTTACGTTCCACTGGCGTCAACAAAATTATCATATTAGTTCTCCGTTAAAAAGTGTGACATACAAGAGACAAGATTAAAATCGATGTTAACGTCTACGCACACAACCCTCGAAAATATGTTGCAGCACTAAATATGGCACTTCGTCACCAACCTTGAAAATCAACAGCGCATTTTTCGGCAGAACGGGATTCTAATATATTTTATTTTCAGAGAGTTGTTCAAAGATTTTTCTTATATTACGATCTTTTCTATATCCCCATGTCCGTTTCCCTTCTATCCTTCAGTCTTTAAATGAAAATTATCTTAGTGATTGACAGAAGATATATAATTTTCAGTTTTTCCATTTGGATATTAAGATTATTTTCTCTAGTGAAACTTTTTTTGAAAGTTCAAACCTTTGAAATTTCATTAGACAAAGCTAAGTTATAGTAGACTTATGCATTCCCTGCTGGTAGCAATGCTTTATAGTTCCCTTCCTTCAAAACAAGGAAGAACAATCAACTTTTCTTTCAAGTTTCCCGGTTTTTTTATTCTCAGTTCTTGGAAAATGACTGTCTCCACATAGGTATACAATATTCCCGGAAATATACGGAAAACTTTTCACGTTTTGATTCAGCGAGAATAATATTAATTTTTATTTTGTTTTCCGATATTATTTATTTTAAGTTTATTCCTGTCACTGAAATTCACTCTTAAATGGTATATAGGCGTTTTAATAATTTAGTAATTAAATAAATTCCTTTCGATTACAATTTTCCTTCATAACAGAATAACTTCAGATATAATCAATTGATTTCAAATTTTCTATATTTATGAGATAATCATCCCTTTTCGAGGTTTAAAATTTTCATACTGTCTTCATCAACTTATGAAAGCCCCCAGGCAAAATATAAGGTCAACAGAGATTTTTTTTTATTCATTGCTTAGCGCATTTTTAAAGATATAGTTGAAGTGAGAAGCAAATTTATACTGCCTGCTCTCCGAACCAATTCCCTTTTCTCTTGCAATCCTAACATTTATCACTAATGCAGTGCCGACGTCTGCACTCAAGGCAACCCAATACATTCCGAGTCTTTCTAGTTTTTTTTTTCATCTCTCCACGCTTCTACTTGAATTCACAGATTCGAATTTTTAGAATCCATTTCATATTTCTCTTTTTATTTTTCAGTTTTTCCCGCCTCCCTTTTTCGATCAATATCTTTCATGTTTACATCGACCGCGATAGTGTTATCAATATCGATTTCAGTGAGAGAATGTTTGTGTTTGCGGATAGAAACACCTATGCGAATTCTGATCTCGATCAAAATAGAAGCTTTTTTCTGATGCGTATAAAAGACTGAATAGCTAAAAACTGTAAAAAATAAATTTGCTTATTGTGTCTGGGAAAACGCCGGAGATAAACAATCAGCGTTCCGTAGACAAAAAATTCGACAAGGTGCCTAACTAGCATAAATTATGGTTTTTAAGTTAGGGAAATTTTCTTTTGAATCCTATTAATAAGTGTCGTTTTAAATTACTATCAATAATCGATGGAATTATTCGCTTAAAATTATAAAAATGAGAGGTTTAAGTGTGCTTCGCCGGTGACGAGTCAGAATCACACTTTCAGAGTCATTTACATAGATGTTCTGGAAAGGAAATATTAGTGAATTTATTTAAGCTGTTATTCAGGTGACTTTGGGTCTAATTAAGGAATATTTAGACTCAATCGTGTGGGGTGACGTCATGGTTTAAAAATGGAAAATTTCACGACTCCGTTCTGATTTTCATCCAGACTTTCTTTTATAAAACGAATTCTCGCGAATTCCTCCGCGAGGAAAGTTCATTAACGCCTTAACAGAGCTCTAACTTGATTGGCGATCATTTTACGAGTGCGTTTTGTTTAACCTCCTTTAGCGATAAGATTCCTAAAACCTGAATTTAATAAAACAGTAATGGGCCCAAAAAATGTACAAAAAGCAGGAATTCCCGGGAAAAAAATATTTTTTTTCGTCCCGAAAAAATCGGTCGTTTTGATTCACTTAGTACGCCACTCAGCAGGAGGGAAAAAATAACGCCGCACGGGCGTACCCATGGGAAATCACGGGGCGCGCGTGTACGTGTTTGTGAAGGGAACCGAGAGAGATAGAGAGAGTCAGAAAAGCATTACCAAATTGAGTCTCTATAGAGAAGAGTGTGATGCGTGGAAGGCTGTGAAAGCGGCAACGGCGAGATACACGAGGGTTGTTTAGGGCTCGCGTTCATTCGCCCCCCTCCCTCTCTTCAACCCTCTCTCCTTTATCTTCCGCCATATTCAGGAAATGGCGCCAATGACCGACGGACGCCCTTTCCCCCCCCACTCAGAAACCTTCTATTTCCCCCCACGATCCACGTGAGAGTCCCTATGAAGTCCTTCTGACCTTTAGGAAGCCAACCACCCTTCCGATTGGAGGACCCAAGCGAGTCGGTAAAAGGCTTGACCCTTGAAATATCAAAAGGGGTTTAAGGACTTGCGACGGATATTTATAGCTGCGGCGGAAAGATGGAGCCTCCATCGGTGACCGATGGGGGTCAGGGAGCTCATGATTCCCGAAATAACGCCTCGTGTTCCAAAAAGCTGAATTCCACAGGTCGATAGGTATTGGAAATATTATTACTTTGGGAGGAAAACCAGGGTGAATAATAAAGTTGCTCCAATGTATTCATTTATTGCGTTTGAAATCATCCACGGAAACTGGGATAACACATCATGAATCAGGATACTTCGTCAGGAGTTATTATGGCCGTAATACCTGTATTTTTATTTGTTTGGAAAACTTTATTGATAAAGTTACATCGATAATGGCGCATTCTGAGACTTTTCATGCTATAAGACTAAATAGAAATTAGTTTGGAGACACGAAGACACTTTATCGAAAAGAATTACTACGTTCTTACTTATGAATTAAAAAGTCAAGTGACAAAAAAAAACAAGTTTGAGATTGTAACACATTTTTATATAAAAATCGCAGTTTCTGCCTTAGGTTCATAGATTAGAAATTTGAATTTATTCTAGAATTGCTTATTGACATTTCTGATACCATACTGCGCGGTCAGTTCATTAGATGTACCATTAAACTTTTCTAGTCCAAATTATTTACAAGTTTTATATTTCTTCAATCTAATGCACGAAAAATTGAAACTTTATTTTTTTAATATTACACATTAAAGAAAGCAAAAAATCTATCCAATGTTTTAAATGTATACATATACCTACTCGTACATTCTGGACGAGACCGATATTTCAAGGCATCGACACACTTAAAGAGCCCTCCTGCGCGTACTTATCCATCCGCTGAAGTATCTTTAAGAAGCAAGACTGGAACGAATGACAACTCTTGAAAAACACATTTCAGGTTTTATGATCGCGCTTTCGATCGCATTCTTGCTACGAGAGCCCTCTCCAGGAGTATAATTCATACGGAAGCCAATACCTCTCACTCACGAAGACGTAAAGAAATTATGGCGGTAACGGTAGGGAGAAAGGGAATGAGGGGAGAGGGGGAGGAGAGGCCTTTGGGAGAGAAGGCGTCGCCGTCATACGAAGGATTTGACGCCGTCCACTTCAGGTTTACTGCCGACACGCTCCGGACGACAACAGGAATCGATATCTCGGCCTTTGACGACGGAGGAGACGCCATGGACGAGGGACAGAGAAAGAGAGAGGTGACACAACTGAGGTCGTGAGAGGAAACTTCCTCCCCCTTTACCTTCCCTTCCCCTTTCTCCAGACACTCCCCTCCAAAAGCGCCTCTCCCCCGCCCTCTTTTTTACCCTTCCCTTTCACACCCAACAAACGACTCACGCTAAAGCTTTTGAGAAAGAGCTAGAGAGGGAGAGAGATAGTCTCCATCTTCTTCCACCTCTTCTCATTCACGGTTGCATCGCCACCTCCCTCTTTTACTCTCGCGACCTCCCCTCTCTCCCCCTTCACGTCTCCCGTCACTACCGCCACGCAAAGAGACGTCTCCACGCCCCGCCCCCCTCCAATCCACCCACCTACCGATCCATCCTCGCCCCGATCCTCACCTCCACCTCTGCTCCGTACTCTCCAGAGGACGAATATAAAATATAGAGACGAGGAGGGAAAACTAGGAAGGCACTCTCTCCTCCCTGAGCAGATTCGATTTTTGCTTCGGGGACGGAATTTTCTTTTCTCGTCGTTCGTTGAATTTTCGTCTCGAAGTTGCGAGGGTGGGATTGGATCATCCGTTCTGTATTTTTTTTATTTTTCTGTTCTCCGCAATTTAGTCTCCCAAGATTTGGCTTAACGAAATCAGCCGTCTGTTCGATTTAAATGTATGATATAGGGCAGGCATCTGAAACTCGCGGGCCGGATGAGGTTCAAACTTTGGTCGGCTATCTATGTCTAACCAAAATTTTTTCTCAAAGGTGTGATTCTCCTATAATAGGGGCACGTATTTTCCTCGCAAAAAACGAGCCTCCATAATGCCATGTCCTACAATCGATCTCACATATTTTGTCGTCATAGCGATGCATACAACCGGATTAGTATATGTCTGTTTTGTATTATCTGTTAATGCATATATCCTGCAATGTTTATGTTCCTATCTCGGTTTCGTCATGTGACTGTTACTCAAGCAAATAAGTAAACAACTAGAGCGCAACAACTTTTATTATAGAATTAAAACTTGGGTACTTGGTACCGACAGCCATTTTTAGTCTCTTGCATTCCATAGGCTGCTTTCCAAAGGAAATTGTCCTGTCCGTGTGCATGAGTGTGTGTGTATGAGTGTGTGTCCCCTACTATCAGCTTCTGCATCAATGGACCGATTTTCATGAAACTTGGTATGAGGCTCGTTCTGCCAGGGCCCACTTCCGTACTATATTTTATTTGGCGAAGATTGAAGTCCCGGGTTCGATTCCAGGAAAGTTTTTTCCCTATTTGTTTTAAATATGAAGTCTTAAATCCATCGTGCAGAGATATTTTCTCAAACACATTAAAATATCTTAAAATTGTGATATCGAAACGAAGTGTATACTGTTCTAAGGGAAAAAGAATATAGATTCTAATTCTTATCACAGAATTTTGATAATTGATTGTATTTTTATTATTTATTAATTGTGGTAGCCCTGCTCTTAAGCTCCGCTTTAAAAATCTTGGTTTCATTATGGTGTTTTGTAAAAACCATATATATAAAATTTTGTTGTCATCCGTTGAACCAATTCCTTCCAAATCCATAGTTACTGAAAGACTTTAATTTGTAATTGTGGCACCCCTGTTTAGTTGATCCGGTCCAAATATGCTATTATGGTTTTATAGGTATGTGTACATAGTAAATATTATAACTTGGTTAAAATCGATTTGGACAGTTCAACACATACACTTATAAAAAGAAAATTTTTATTACTTTTATTTTGGCAATCCTACTTTGTATATCTATCCTAAAAATCTTATTTTTGTTATTTTTATCTTGCACAACTCCTTCGCACAAAATGTCGTTGAAATCGGGTTGCCAATTCCTTCCAAATTCATAATTACCGCAAAGTTTAACTTTGCAATTGTGGCATTCCTACTTAATTTATCGGGTCAAAGTATAGCATTTTGGTCATAAATTTATGTGAAAATGCTATATTCCAAATTTCTATGAATTCGGGTAGGCCAATTCCATCCAAAAGCATAATTACCGAAAAGATTTATTTTGCAATTTTGGCCCCCCTGCTTGGCCTATCCGGTCCAAATATGTTATTTCGGCCATGTATTTATGTGAATATTCTATGTACCTACCAAATTTGGTTGAAATCGGTTCAGCCAGATCTTCCCTGATATATTCGTACAGGCAGACAGAATTCGTTGCTGAGATATCTTCAAAAAACCGGCATTTGGACCAAACATGGGGACCCTCGGGCCTCCGTGGGCCGATTTGAATTATATTTGGCACTGCAACTTTCATGATCAACCTAAAGCTGCTGGCAAATTTTGAAGGTCCTACGTTTATTTTCTGAAGAGTTATGACTGCCACAGACACACAGACAGCTTCTTTTATTATTAAGATGGTATAGGACTGTGCTATTCAAAACTTTTTTCCCGTCTACTCCTTGGATAGTTACACCAACTTCTTCTTACCACCACCCCTTTTCGCTATCTAATTAACGTGCCATGAAACGCACAAAATCAACTTTGTCGGCACCCCTTTGAGGGTTTCCAGGTATCGCTCGTGATACCGATACCACACTTTGAATGGACTTGATATGCGGTTTCCTTCCCCGAGGTTCTAAGAGCCAGTTAAGGCAAATTTATAGGGGCAAATGAAAGACAGGCACGTTTTCCCCAACAGAATGTAAATAATTCCGTATAAGTGTGGGATGCTGTATGCTAGGATATGTCAATTACTTGCATTTGTAGAATAGCACCCTAACTATACAAATAAGTCCATTGATTTTTATCCAAACCGCCGAATGATTTGAATTTTCGTGTGTAGTGGGTTTCCTAAGAAATTATGATACCATTGGTCTAATATTGCAAGTAAAATATCTTGGAATAAAAAACATCTGTGAACAGAAGCATTCCCATTGGATTTAAAAAGTGGTAACATCAAGTAAATCTGGAACAAAACAAAAAATGATCGCCTTAAAAGAGAAACGCACATTCCGGAAAGAAAAAGCAAATCTCAGATTCCGCCTCTATATTTAATTTTCATTACTATAAATAAACTGAAATTTGTTTTTATGATTTACCTGTCCTGATAAATTTAACTTGTTGCCAGTGAAAGGGCTCATGATAATCTTATATTCATAATTTCCATTCGTGAAAGTAAACTCGGCTAGACTTTATACAATACGTTTTCGAGTGATAGAATATTTAGTGCATTTATTATAATAATTTTCTCTTTTCTTTTCAGGTCAGTCTCAACGCAGTACACACCCTGTACTAAGAGTTCCGGTGCGAAGGTTGATCAATATTTAAATAATTTTTGCTCAAGTGAGATTTATTCTTAAAGATAGTTCATATGTTTAACATCATTCAACTACTTTCAATAAATTTACTAAGTGCTCAACCGCAGACATTTTTAAAACGCAAATTTACGCATATAACTTTTAAAATATTGTGTTATTCTTCAGTATTTGCTACTTATTTCTAGGTTCAATGTGTGATAGTTTTCTCTCTTTTCGTTTACCATCATTTTCTTCTTCATTCATGTCGTTTATTAGTACGGTAAATAATCTAGCTCTGTAAATTCTCTCTATATATCAATGGCGTATTCACGAGCCAAATCGGAAGCTACTTGCTGAATTTCGCAGCTATACCCGATTCACTGCTAATAGCTGAAATATCAAGTGACTATTGGAATTTCTTGTTCCATCGCGTTAATTTCGTTCAGGACAAAAGCTAGTCGGATTCAGCGGCTGTACATTTTTTATGCGAAGACATGAGTAAATGCCCCCAATTTCGAAGAGCTAAGAATCGCACTTTCCCTCCTTATTTTACCGGATTCCAAAGGCTCTGATTCGAAGAGAAGGGATCTTGTGGAAATTCCGAACTCCAGAACTGCGGTTGTCATGGTAACAATAGCTCCCAATGCTCTATTCCGAAGAACAGGTCCCCTTCGGACCATATTGGGGCAATCGATTTAGAACACTACGAGTCGCATTTCCACTTATTCCTCTCAAAATATCGGGAGAAAAAGGGTCTCATATCGCTCATTTTCCTAATAAAACATTTTTTTAAACGTCAGTTTCGTCATTATAGACAGCCATTCGATAATTATCGGTATATTGCGAAAGTTATATATTTTGGTGAAAAGTGCCGTTCAATAACAGTAATTTCAATCGGCTTCATCCACAGAGTAAAACTAATTTTCCCTTGGAATTGTATGTATAGCTAACGATAAAATCAGGAATACAACCGTTTAATAAGAAACGAAGCAAATCGGTATTTACTCCTCGCACAGTTAAAACTCCAATCGACTTTGTCTTCCCTCTATTTTCGTCCCGACCATCTGAAAAAAATCATGGCCTCCCCAAACGCGTGATTTCAGCGCTCGTAAAATGAGGCAATTATCCCCGCTTCCTTCGCCGCGCTCATCGATACGAGGGCGCTCAAATCTGTCACGCTCCTCTTTCCGAATCCTCCCTCGACGCGCCCTCCGCAACAACACACGGTGACTCGAGGGGAGTCCTCGCCCGGAAAACAGCGAGAAAGATGGTGCAGAGATAAAGAAGGGAGAAAGATGGAAAAAGAGAAGGAACCAAATGGGAGAAAAGAAATGGAGAGAGAGAGAAGGAAAGAGAATGAGAGGAGGGGTCGCGGAAGTATTCCGATGTCTCGACCATATTCGATCGATCGCGAAGTCGCACAGAATGGCGTGCGCGCTCCTTTTCCCAGAACGTCTTCAGTTTCGTCTCCACTCGAACCTACGCCAACTCCCCTATCCTCCCCTCTCCTCCCCTCCCCTCCCCCTATCCGCCCCTCCCCCTATCCGCCCCTCCGCAATCTCCATCCCCCACCTCCACCTTCTAAATCTCGCTTCCTTTACCGCCCCTTCCAACATTCGAGGTCCTCCTCCAACACACACCCTCCCGAGCGTCACTTAGCAACACATCTCGTAACACTTACAATCCCTCGTCACGCGCCAACTTCACTTCATCCCCAGGACCTCTTATTTTCCTCTTCCTTCGGACACATGCGTCGGTTTGATGATGCCCTTCTTTTCGAGGGGTCGTTCGGCAGAGGGAGGGGGAGAGGAGAAGTCTCGCCTTATATATTCACGCGCGTCCTTTTTAAGACGGCCAAAAAGACCGATGGGTGCGCATGCAAAATCGCCCTACCGGATTTTCTCGCGAGGCGAGGTTACGTGCGGGGATGCTATTAGCGTTTCAGCGATTCCATCCAGCTTTTCAGACGTTCTTATTTCTTTTTTTCGTCGTTGCCAGTTCAAACACGCGTTCGCCCGCGGGAAGAGAAAGAGAGAGGCGACGCGTTGGGTCTCTGTCCCCTCGTTTTGTATACGTGGCGAATGTTCTTTAGCCGGAGGTCGCAGCGAATAAAGCGCTTTTAAAGCGGCAGACGGAACACTTGTCCACCGACATCTCGCCCACACGTCTTATCCTCCCATTCCTCCCTCCCTCTCTTTCTCTTTTCCTTCGCACTCCAGCAGCACTCCTCGAGTAAAAAAGTAACTGGTGCAGTAATTTCAAGCTTTTCGCGCCGTGATAACACAGAAATAAACTGAAAATTTTAAAAGAGGCTCTTTTAAGTATTTCTGCTGCAAAGATATGCGTCTTTCGAGGATTCTTTGTCGGACGGGTCGAGTAATTTCGTGAAAAATGTCAACTGCGGTATAAAGAACAAGATTGGAAAGGTGTACTCCATGTCGGTGTACACATAGTTTCCAAATGCGTTCTTTGAGATTTTACAATGTTCTCAATATTTTTCGCTCATTGTCAGATGAGAATTTAACGAGAAGCAAGCGAGGTACGTTGTAAAATACATGTAGGTCTTCATGTAAAGTAGTCGTAATTATTGTCCGATTTTAACCAAAATTGGAATCGTTCAATTAATTTTAACAAAACTCCAAAATACCAAATTTCATCGCAATATGTCAAGCGGTTCCCAAGTTGAAACAAGGAACATTGCCAACTACTTCTAGGTCTTCATGTAAAGTGGTCGTAATTGTTGCCCGATTTAAACCAGAATTGGAATAGGTGGACCAATTTTAGTAAAACCTCCCAATACGAAATTTTATTATAATACGTCAAGCGGTTCCCGAGTTGAATCAGGAACATTGTAAACTACATGTATGTCTTTATGTAAAGTGGTCGCAATTGTTGTCCGATTTTAACCAAAATTGGAATCGGTCAATTAATTATAGCAAAACTCCCCAATACCAAATTTCATTATAATACGTCCAGCGGTTTCCGAGTTTTAACATGCGGACGAACGGAAACGACCTCCCCTATATGCGTTCACTTCGTGCAAAGAACGCATAAAAACGGAGAACTGCAAACCGGTTGAACTGATTCCGTCCAGGTTACATAATATTTTTTAAATTTCAAACCATTCAGTGTTGCTTGTCTATTCTTTTTACAAGGTCTTCTATAATTTCTCAGTTTTACGAATTTTTTCGCGCTGCAAGGACAATGAATAGATCGGAATTGACTGATATTTTAATTACTACCGTCAAATAATTAAAAAATGTAAAAAATAGGGCACCACTTCCATTTATTTGTCTTAAAAAACACTAGATTTTCAGCACAAAAAGGTGCGAATGTTCTCAGGAATTAGGCTTCGTGATACAATCCGCTATTGAAGCATCTACCTATCAAGATTCACAAATTAACTTTTCTGTCGCCGATAAAAATGTTTTGAGCCGTTCAAGAAATCTTCCAAAAGCCACCTCATATTAGATGTTAATTAATTACGCTTTTCACCCACTCGAGGGCATTGTAAAAACCAATCAACCGAATAACGCTTAATTAAAGTGACAGTCCATTGTCTCCGTGTACGCGCTGAGAGTTCGGCTTTGGGGATGGGATTCGATGGGACAAGGGAGAGGGAGGAAAGGAAGGGTGGAGAGGCGTGGGAGGGCGGGACAAAACTCGCAAACCTTTATGCTTGATTCACGCTTTTCCAATGCTCCAGGAATTTGCAGGCGCCTTTCATTCCGAGGCTCCCAAAAATTTATCATTAGGAAGAAACACCTTTTTTTTGACTTAATTAAGCGTATAGGAGTTGACTCGAAGATTGATTCCTGCTCCCCTCCCGCTCCAATTTCCATTAATTTTCCGGTCGACGTCGTTTGCACGGTGATTTTTCATTATAATATTCAATAACGTTTGACAAATACTTCCCGTCGCGTACCTTACGGATCTTTTGTCATGACTCCCTCTATCTCTCTCTCTCCCTCCACACTTCTCTCTCTCTCTATCCCTCCCTCCCTCTCTCCACTAAAAGGCCCTGAGAACGTCAACAGGTGTAATGTCCCAAATGGAAAGCCCTCCATTAATTTCCTTTATGGTTTTTTCATCTTTTTCACCCGTTTAAGACCCAGCGGATTCGATTTTCGTTCGTTTTCGCTCCCGAACATCAAAGTGCGTTCGATGCGAGTGCTTCTACAATGTCGACGGAGGTATGGGTAAAAAAATAACACGACCAGTCTTCAAAAGCGTCGACCTGTCTTTGGATTCGTGTTCCTCATTCAGGGAATCGCAGAACTCCCTCCCCTGCCTCCCTCGCGTCTATCCCTCCCTTTCCCTCCCCCCCTTCCTCTCCTCTCTCTATCTAAAGCTACGGAGAATTTTTTATTTTATTTTTTAATTGACTGTCATTCCACTTAGGGGCTTTTTTACCCAGCGCGAGATCTATCGTTTTGATCGATCGAGAAATTCTGTCGTTCGAGCGACTCACAAAAGACTTTTCTGCCAAAGCTTTTTCTTCGCCGTCGATTCCCACCGGATTTCGTTTTTGTTTTGTTTTTGTTGTTTATCCGCCGTCAAAGCAAACTGACGAGGAGTATAAATCTCGTTAGAGGAAAATTATTTGCAGAAATAATGGAAAAGCCGCATGTCGTGGTTTTTAGTCTTAGGTATATTCTAAATGGCTTTGATTTTAAACACCGCAGTTATGCGGGAAATTTTTAGCGATCCTGTCCTACTCATTCGATGTAAAAACGCGTGAAATCCTACTCATAAAAGTTTATAAAAGAATATTCACATAATTCGTTACTACGTCAATGTTCACCGTTTTAATAAATATTACTAATAAAATCAACTTGCAATGTAGTTTATATTAAAAATTCAAATTGCTTTTTGGTTAGTGCATAGAAGAGAGTAAAATTAAAAATATTTTATTTGAAACAGGTTTTCTCTCTCCAATGTTGTACTTAAAAAATCTTACATTCATAATCGCATCATACCCGTTAACTCTAAACTCCTATCCAGTTTCCTTTTTTTCGCAAATTATAACTGAATTATTTCGCGTTCTTCGAAATCTGGTGCTAAGTCATCGGATACGTGCAAATAAAAAAAGGTTCAAATTTTGGTCGGTTATCTACGTCTAACCAAAAAAATTCTCAAAGGTGAGATTCTCCTATAATAGGGACACGTATTTTCCTCGCAAAAAACGAGCCTCCATAACGCCATGTCCTACAATCGATCTCACATATTTTGTCGTCATAGCGATGCATACAACCGGATTAGTATATGTCTGTTTTGTATTATCTGTTAATGCATATATCCTGCAATGTTTATGTTCCTATCTCGGTTTCGTCATGTGACTGTTACTCAAACAAATAAGTAAACAACTAGGGCGCAACGACTATTATTATAGAATTAAAACTTGGGTACTTGGTACCGACAGCCATTTTTAGTCTCTTGCATTCCATGGGCTGTTCCATATGCAGCTGCCAGATGCATGGGTAAATAACTCGTTTTTTGTTATAGATGGGATTTTTCAAATCGTCGCAATATTCGGCTCACACCCATAGAGCGCACTTAATATAGAGATTAAACCAAACATTACATTGAAAATGTTCTTAGGCTTAGTTTAATAGTGAGCTCAATCTGGTACTCGGGCGTAAATCCATTTTCATTTGTAGGCTGCTTTCCAAAGGAAATTGTCCTGTCCGTGTGCATGAGTGTGTGTGCTTCCCCTACTAACAGCTTTTTGAAACTTGTTATGAGGTTCGTGCTGCCAGGGCCCACCTCCGTACTGTATTTTATTTGGCGAAGATTTAAGTCCCGGGTTCGATTCCAGGAAGGTTTTTCCCTATTTGTTTTAAATATGAAGTCTCAAATCCATCGTGCAGAGATATTTTCTTTAACACATTAAAATATCTTAAAATTGTGATATCGGAGCGAAGTGTATACTGTTCTAAGGGGAAAAGAATGTAGATTCTAATTCTTATCATAGAATTTTGATAATTGATTGTATTTTCTTGAATATCTAATAAAACTGCGTTTTAAATCGAATTTTATTGGAATGTTGCCATGGAGACGATTATTACCGAACTCCGCTTGAGCATAGATGAGTGAGCAAACGGGTTATTTTCTTTTCCCCTCGACTATCCTTCAGCAATGGACAGATGATCCAGACATATTAACGTATAAACAGTAACATTTATTAAATTCGTTTATTTAAAAAATTAAATGCAAAATATAATGTCAGAAAGAGATTTTGAGATTGATTTTAATATTTTAAACCTGATAATGCTCTATTTATTTGTTTTCCAATTTTTCTTTATCATTGATAGCTATGAATTACAAGTGGTATGTATGGTATGATAATTCCTTGAAATGATTAACTCATACTGAAACATTTACTGTCAATATAAGTAATCAATTCGGGACGTAAACGTTGAGAAACCAGCCTACATTAGTCCTGGTTTGGACTTATTGTTTTATTTCAGCGCTCCTGTGTTTTGTTTACGTTACCCTAGATCAGGGGTTGGGACAATACGGCCCGCGAGCCACGCCATGCCCGCTAGAACATTTCCGCGATGGCATTATGGAAACGAATAGTGGCATGCAATACAGATCATTTCATATTTGTTGGTTAAAGTTATAGCCGGAAACCCTTTTCCAGCAATGTTATGAGTGTAATATATTATTAATTACTGATTTTCACTTATAGGATTCTTCGCATTATCTCATGTAACTTCCGTGCGAACTTAAATGTATCCCGTCGAAGTATTTTCATCTGTTAATGCTTAAGAGCCCGCAACTGTCAATGTTGCCCGCCACGTAACAAGTTGACTCTCTTCTGCCATAAATTCTTCGATCTGGACAAAAATGATGCCAGTTATATTACTTATTCCGTACAATTTTAAGCATTAATAATCAAAATAATGATCCAGATTCAACTCACTTTAAAAGATAATCTATTTACCAAAGAGAAAGAAGGATAGAGAGAGATTTGTTGCCATAACTATCCTCCGTAAAAGCCTAAGTAATACAGCTAAGATGAATTTATCATAGTTAAATTTTGAAATGTTTATTCACTTAACAAACCATGGATAATTTATTGATTATCGGTCATCGGTTTCACTCAGTTGCATTAGATAATATTAGAAATGCGTCAATAGTTTTGTTGCGTCACGCGGCGATGAAACGCGCGCATTCGCATAACAAAGTGAAAGATGACAAATGCGATTAAAAACAAGTGCATAGAATAAAACTTTAGAAATTTGCGATCAATATACATAAATAATCCAAGTTCTCCCCGTTTTAAAAACGGCAACTGGTAAAAAAAAACTTCCGTCCCGAACGGTATAAAACCCGGATCAAGTCCGCCTCAGCGAAGAGGGTGACTGGTTCTCCGCCCCTTTCGAACCTCCCTTTCCTCCTGCCTCCCTATCTCGTTGCCCCTTCCACGTCCTCCAGCTCATGAGCTCGCGTGGTTTTTTCCTCCTGCACCGTATGCCTCCGCCATCCATCACCCGCTCGGGACAGGACCCCGCCTTCCTCTCCCCTCTCAATCTCCCATCTCCCCCCCCCAATCTCTCCCTCCCACCTACCTCCCACCCTACTCTCTTTGCCAATACCGGGGCTACGCGCATAGCAGGAAGGATTTGGGGAGTCACGTCAGCCACCCCTATCTCCCTCTCCTCTCTACCCCTCCCCTCTATACCCCACCCCTCTATACCCCCTCCCCTCTATACCCCCTCCCCCTCTATACCCCCTCCCCTCTATACCCCCTCCCCTCTATACCCCCTCCCCTCTATACCCTTCCCCTTTATACCCTCCTCTCTCTACCCCCTCCCCTCTATACCCCTCCCCTCTATACCCCTCCCCTATATACCCCCTCCCCTCTATACCCCTCCCCTCTATACTCCCTCCCCTCTATACCCCCTCTCCTCTCTATCCCCTCCCCTCTCTAACTCCTCCCTTCACTCTCCCCCTTCACCCTCCCGCGACAGAATGAGGGGGAATTTTCCATTTACTACCCACCCCTTTCGTACCAACCCTACCAAATTCAACCTCTCTGCTTACCACCCTCACCCCTCCAAAACTCTTGGATTTTTTTTTGAGAGAAGAGGAGGTGGTCGGAGGAAATAGGGGAAACTGTTCTGGATAGAGGAGAGAGACGCGCTCACACACAAACGCACGCACGCATGCTGGGTCCTATCATGATAGAAAAAATTCCAAGAAAAAAAAACGTCGGAAATGTCCCTGCGTAATACACGCTGCCACCGACGCGCTGTTATCGTCAAGAGAGGGAACATTTTCCACCTCTTTGAATTGGATATGACAACGCTGAAAGCGGAATTGTAACAAAAATATATATAATACGTTTTAGATGCCGGATACACCTACGGTCCTTGGAAAGAAAGAAAAAAGGAATTCACTTTGGAGGATGAGACGTCAACAACGATTTAAGAAAAAATAAGAAGGCAAAACGAGAAAAAAAGAAAAGAAAGAAAATATTCCGGGAGCTACGCTCGAAAAGCGAACAAGTGATATGATTATATTTTTGTCATTTTTTTTGGACTGACAAATTCTACGTCTTTTTCAGGTCTGCTCTGTAAAACATTTTTTTAATTTCGAGTAATTACACTTTTGGAAATTAAATTTCGTTTCCTTGATCTTTATTTCTTCCCCCCAAAAAGGCCTACCATTCCGACTCCATGACTAAATAACAGCTTCTCGTTCTCCGGCGGTCGCAAGAGAAGAAACGAAATTGAAGTCAAAACAGATATGGAGAAGCAAGAAGTGATAATTGAAATTATTTCTTACGCAAAAGATTTTCAGTGAAAAAAACTGTCCCCGAAATATAAGTAACTCAGAATGTTTGATTCGAGGAAGCAATTTTGAGTTTCCATTAACATCACAGTTTTCGTAATCGTTCCTTTTCTTCCGAGTAAGCATCGAGTGATTTCGTATTTAGCACATACCAAGGGCAGTCTAACATTTAGGGAATAATCATAATACAAACACGGATCATTTTCAAATTTATCACAGCGTCTAGGTGAAATAATAACAGCAATGGCAATTTATATAAAATGCCAAACAATATAATTAAGCTACATAGCAATAAAAATTTGTTCTTATTGCGTATAATGTTAAATAAATTCTTATTTTTCTCCAAATCACCTTTTAAAGCCATCGCACGGTATGTAATTTTTTTAAACTCGCTGTACGGCGCCAATTAAATTTTAATGTCTCGCAAGTCACATGTTAAATACTATCTTTTAGTGTGTTTTCCATTGGAATTAAACAACTTCCCAGCTATATCACGACAACCACTGCCTAAATATTCATAAACATATCGCCTCCGTTACCCTCGATCCAAGGCATTTAAAACGTTCGATGACACACAAAAAATAAACATTATTTATCACTCAGGTGCCACCTGACCGTTATTATTGATATGCGGGAATTTTTTTTACATCTCCGGAGAGGAAGATAAAAATATATTCCGGAGAAGCTCAAGGGATAAATACTCTTAAAATAGTCGTCTGATGGGGAATTTTTTTCGCCAAGACCATCCTCGATAAATGGTTCGCAGAGTTTTAAAGGGGGCGTAACTGGTGAAGCATAAAGATTTCAATTGATCATTCCCCGGAGATGGGCGAACAAAAAACCAGAGAGGAGATCCAAAAAAGTAAGATTGTGGCATGTATTAGTATGTATGTGCGTAAGGATGCGAAAACGGAGATAGAAGCCAAAGAATCCTTCGTGGGTGGGAAGGGGAGACGACACGAACTTTTTGCACCGGATACAAAAGTGATGGCGGTTTCCTATAGGAAAAGAGGGCGAGGGTGAGCCTGACGGCGGGTGCCCAAAGGGGAGAAAGAGGGGAGGTGGACGGAATTTTGTGACAAGTGAAGAATGACGGGCGTGAGGAAGCAAAAGCTCCGGAGATTAACGGTCCAGGGCAGCGCCGGGGAAGGCGTCGATTACTCAGCAGGGGGCGTATCGTCGCATGTCACACACGCACAAAAAAACGAATAACGCCGAGACCGAGGAAAAGAAAGGGTGGGATGTTTTTATCGGCGGAAAAAATGACTGAAGAAATTCTGGAGGTGAGCGCGAAAGAGGCGTCCGTGTTACGTTTAGCCGAGAAATGACGCGAGAGAGATTGGTTTTTGAGGGAAAAGTAGTCGAGGAGAGATATGGATGAGGGGCTGAAGCTTCTACCGCGTCGAAAGAGATTAAGCGCGGCAAATATTATTTCAGTATCCAATTATGGCTCTCTCTTTCACTTTCTTCAATCACCTCAGAATTAAATTTTCGCCAGAATTACGTGCCTGACTTTAAAAAAATCCATTACATAACACGGTATTTTTTCTTTATAAAGAGAACGTGGTAGGTAAACGAAATTCCGAATCTAAAGGTTCAGCTTGATTCCTTTCCTTCCCGCAGACAGCGGAATTTTTTAATCGAACCCTCCTCAGAATGCGCCCCGACACAATGTGAACATGTACATACATACTTATTAAGTTTCACACCCGTCTTGTAGAGGAACATCTTTTTCTTTACATTTGTCTTGAGTTCAAGAATAAGCGCTTCAGTATTAACAACTGAAAGAATAAGTGCAGTACAAAGTCAAACGCCCGGAATGATCCGAAATTCGGATATTTGACTGAATTTTCCATTTAAAAATTCTGTGCAAGTTGAGGAAAACTAACTTACGTGAATTCGACACCTGTCTTCTTCTGTGATTAACAGTTCTGCTCATGGCCCAAGCACAAAATTTCAACAACTACATGAAGATTGCGATTATACTTCTGGCTTGGTCATAAAATTCAAGCGACCACACGGGATTCGGCATTTAAAAGTACATGTATGGTGAAAAAACTTCCAGTAAACATGAAGCAGCAGAGAAATATTTTGGTGAATTTGCGACATTCATTGCTGATAAAAATTTGATGCATGACTACTAGTAGGTACGTAATGCCGATGAGACCTCTTTATGGCGCTATGTTCCACGAAAGACCAACAGATTTCGTGATCGCCGGATATGAAACTTCGTACTGCACTTTCTTAGATGTTTCCATTAAGCATAAATATTTTATGAAAAACTTTGTAAGTAGTTATTTTAATTTTTTTATCCTTAAGTGCGTATTTTCAGCTATAAGAGCTCGATAATTCTCTAGAGAATTTGCTTTGAGGGTTGACCCATAAAGTCAGATTTTTATGCGATATAAAATAGTATAAAGATTCCTCGCGTGGGATTATGTCAACGAAGCTAAATTCCATCCAATGTGTATGACGTATTGGTGTACAAGGGCAGTCGAAACATCGGTTGGTCCGAAACGGCCGATTCCGCGTAACCAGGGCTGTATCAAGGTGCTTTGGTGCGACAGACAAGAATCTATGCTGACAGGTCTCCATTTATTTCAGTATATAAAGGAGCTTTTGACGTACATGTCAACACATTTTTCTTTGCTTTAAACCAGGGGTCACCAAACTTATTACTAAAAGGACCATATGAAGCTTTTCATACCAATGTACGGGTCACATACAGCTAAACACTCGTTCAGCGACAGCCAAAATTGGGGCGCCCCGACGTTGCATGGCAAAAATTGTCTCTGCCAAGTTTACTTTTATTTTCCGCTGTTTCATTGAATTAAATATTATATTATAAATGATAATACCGAATGTTAATATATTAAGCGAGATAAGTCATTATCATACATACAAGTTATTTTATTTATTTTCTTTCTCAACCGCTTCCATAAAAAACATGTGTAGCAGCATTTGTTTTTATTGGTAAATTACTGAAATACAACTAGTAAATACCATCTCTTTCCTGACTGAATGCCGACGTCTTTTAAACGACCCTCTACAGTAAATATTGACAAAATCGTCGACCCAAATCCATCACTCTGAACTAGCATTATTCCTCGTGATGATATTGCACCGTAAATGCGAGCGCCGCTGCATTGAAGTGCGGTCGAGCTGCGGAGGACGAACGGCGGAAAAATAACAATGCGAGAGTTTAGTTATCAGAAATCGAATATATTTGTGATACTTTCCTAAAAAATATGGACAAAAACCGAGTACAAATAATAATGGTCGTCATATGAGACGAAGAAGTGAATTCGGTTTTCTCATAATACACCAATCGCGACCGAAAAATTGTATTCCAACAACGCTCTTATCTAAGGCTATTTTAAATAAAATCGCAAAGGATGCATGGTATATTATCTGCTGTAAATATGATCACTGAATGAAATACAGTTAAACTTGTGGGTCGAGTTACTCGTCAGTTTATAATATGAATACCAGAAACAAATTAATATTCGACGATTGTTTCAACACTCAGTTCTATTATGCAAAATGGATAAACATACAGTCACACTCGCTGCTTCAGTGCCACAATCTGAAATCATAGGCATTATAAAATTTTTGAGCGTCCTCGCCGATCAATGAGATAAGGTGGGAAAATTCCACAAATAATGGAGAATTTGAGTAAATTACATTATGCCCACACGCTCATTTCAGAGACCCAGGGTTGGACTGGCCCGGCGGGAAACCGGGATATTTCCCTGTGGGTCCGAGCAAAAATGGGCCGGTGAGGCCGGGCCAATCGGCTGTTAAACCCGTAATTAAATTATTTTTTTATCCGTAAATCCATAAATACGGAGGAACGGATTTTATGTCCGTTTTTAACTAAGTTTCCTCGAAGTTATCTTTCCAAATATTTTACCTCTCTCACTCCTATCATCATTGCCTCTCACTATCTCAATCCTTCGACCCCCTATTGTGTACTTATAGTCAAGTCCAGAGATTTCTCCGCAAGTCAGCATCTTTCCCCTCTCCGCTTCAAATAAGTTATGATGATCCACAATCATCAAATTTCATACAAATTTGCAAAACTTTAAAAGATATAAGTGAAGATTCGAAATTTCCATCTCAAACTCGTTTCACCGCATCCAATCTTAAAGAAAATCTATTACGTACGAAATCATGTTAACTGCTTATGTTTATTTAACATTATTTTCAAGTACGAGAAGTCTTTCGAAACATTTGCAAACTAATAATATGGTATTATCAAGCGCTTTTGCTATGATTCATGCAATTGTGAAAACAATATCAGATGATATTAATAAATTTACAGAAATAAAAATAATGAGTGATAAATTCGTCGCATTTATAAATGAAGAAATAGAAAACATTCTGAGTTATTTATGCCTTCAAGTTCAACAAAATTTTCAGCTAACTCGAAACAAAATCAAATATAAAAGTATTGAAGTAATTAATTCGGAAAATCTTAAAAATTTCGAAGAAAATGTTTTCAAACATAATTTCAGACTTTCATGAACGCTTTTTAAATAATAATGATTCGATAAAGGAATTTGATTTTTTTAATCCGAAGTTTTTCAAGAATGATGCTAAGAAAATCGTTTTTGTTAATCTTGAAAAATTAATGAAAAAATTTTCAAGTATCTGGTTTAGTCGCAGAGTACAATTATTTTGAGCAAAAATGGATCTAAAAAAGTCCCTGATATTTATGTCACTTCAGAAGTTGATGAAGAAAATTTACTTGAAGATAATTTTGATGACATTTTTGAGTTTCTAAATGATGACAAAATGACAGAATGTAAATCTTGTAAAAACTGTTTATTTGTTGTTTCAAAGTAAGTATTAAATGGATACAACTTATACAGTTCTGCTTATAAATGATATTTATAAAGCATTTATAATTATACTTAATTATCTGTTACGCAAGTTTATTGTGAGAGAAGTTTCAACATTTTAAGTTATATTAAAAATAAATTACGAAATAGACTATGAGATCAAAATGTTGATTCTTTGAACACTATGTCGGCGAATAAAGATATTCTGGTCAAACTAGAATATAATCAAATAATAAAAAATTATGCGAAAATAGTAAGGAGTTTGAAGACAAATTGTAAATTTAATATAATATTTATAATTTCTATTTTCACTTAATATTGTGCAACTTAAAAGTTACTTAAATATTGGAAAATTTCAAGACAATGTAAATTTTATTTATTTCGTTCAAATGTCTTGTAAAAACGTTTTTCTTTCTTTATTACAAAAATAATTAAATTTTTGTTACGAATACCTAAATGTTTACAGAATGTGTATTTCATATTATTTACCTGTAAGTTATACTTGATTGAATAAACATATATAGTTTCACTCCCTTTTATAAATTTCTTATTTATTACGAAAATATAATGGCCAACACAACGCAAAAATCCGGGAGGAAAGGGGGAGGAGAGGAGATTGGAGGGTGAGGATGAGGCGGCTGATCGCGATTTCCCGGTATGAAATTGCTCCCCAATCCAACCCTGCAGAGACCTATGTACATATAATCAACACGAAAATGCCGCCGTTTGAGAAAATTATACCGATACAAAGATAGATTTATTTAAAGTAATGAAAATGGTTGTACGCAGAACTAATAAAACCCTCTCCTCTATTTGTCTTAATTAAAGGCTTGCGCTCATTTCATTCTCTTTCAACCCATCTTTAATTACAGCATCCTAATCACACTACCTAGTTGATATCACATTCGTTTCAATCGGATGCCTTTGCCTGCGACTCCCTAAACGCCATTCAACAGAAAATGGAAATAAAGGTGGAATGGGAGGTCACTTTTTTTAAGAAAAGGACTCTGCGTACCTTTGCTGCGGTGTAGATGTTCCCGCGGTGGGAGAAGGTATCCTCCGTCGATGAGAGAAATTCCTCTTCACACACTCAAAAACATAGCACTTCATCACAGAATGACCATATCACTTCACAGGTGCGTTCAAGATTAAGCTTGGAAAGGGTAAAAATGAAAATCTCTTCGACAAGGAAATAAATGTTCAATGATTGATATTGGAAATGAAAGGAATGGGTCGGATTCACAATCGCGTCGCACCTGGAATGAGAAAATATACGAAACTCTTAGATAGTGCCTTAATGCGACAAGAGGAGAGGCATCCTAAATAGACTTGTTGCTAGCGAAATTATTAGAAAAGCTTGCTTTCCGATTCTTTTTCGTTCCCACCAAGAGCATGCTTTAATTCTCACTAGGCTTTGAAATTGAAAATTTTAGTTAAAATATGGCAAATTCTATCTAATTAAAATATTTTTGAAAAGTTAACAAAAAGAACGGGTTGTTTTCTTAGGCCTCGTAATTTGTTTATGTTGATGAATAAATTGCTAATTATTCATTACTATTGAATAAAGTACTCACTATGTTGAGGGACTGCATCACCTTCTATTCGATGCGGTGATTGCTAATCGGCAACTTCCATCCGAACACTTTCACGACTCCAATAAATCTGAGCTAAGCGCTGCTATAATATTCCCGCCAAAAAATACCGCCAAATCATAAGACGTCACAAGTTTTCTCCTCGTCACTCGAGATGTAAAATACATAGTCAATAACGAAGTCCTTCCTGGGAGCAAGGGAGAAATGTTCGTCCCTTTGTCCTTTACTTTTACACCGTCAAATGTACACAAATACGTCGCACCGAGAGAGCATAATACTCATCGCTTATAATTATATATTGAATATTAATCAATTTGGACTTGAAGAAGAATGCTGAAGATAAAATGGACAGATAGGATGAAAAACGATAAAGTGCTACGAAGAATAGGAGAGAAGCGAATGATTATCCAGACTATTGGAAAGAGGAAGGCAAACTGGGTTGAACATTACCTGAGGAGAGAGAGAGTATGATTCAAGACGTGTTAGAAGGAAAACTAGATGGAAAAAGGGAAAGAGGTAGGAAAAGGTTTCAACCGGTAGACGATTTGAAAGGGAAGGAAAGTTACCAAAATATGAAGAGGACAGCGGAAAACAGAAGTATATGGAGAACCAGATTTAACCGAATAATCACAAACCTGTCTACGGACAGACTACCTATGATGATGCTCGACATGGATATAAGATAAGCGGAGTGCGTTCGCTTCATCACTTGAGAAAGATGTTGTACAGCCACCGTATCTAATCACACGTAAACTGATGTTAATCAAGGGCAATCAGATGAACATACACCCATCTTTTCTGGAATATGTTTACATCCCAATAAAGATTGATTTTAATAATAACGGAGCAACCATTTGCCTATTATTTAATTTCCCCTTGATAATTATTGCGAATTGAATCTCTACGAAAAGAAGTCATTGGAGAAAGCAAACAGCCATTCAATCATGCTTCGGCTGAGACTTCAGCTTAGACGAGGTAGTGAAGCGAGCAGGAACTAGGAATCTCTTCTGCCTAATTGCTCGAGTAGAACCTGCGTCATCAGGGGCGAATCGAGATAAACACGCGTCGAATAGTGCGCTCAAATTCAAACGAAGCTACTTGATCGGCACCTTACCCGTCAAATCAGCCAAGTAGCCATTCTCAAGGAAAAATCTTTGAGGAGATAATAATGAGAGGGAGAAATAAGAAAAATAAAGGTTGAGATGAGCCATGCATTGAAATCTTTAGGTATTGAAATAAATATTTAAAATATAGAAGATTGTTTTATTCGACTTCTTACTTCATCTAAAAAAACAATGAAATTAATGTTGATGGAATCTACATATACATGATACTGTACATTTCACCATATTGGTGGGTGGCAGAGAGTGCCATGTACCAAAACGTCCCTAACAATATTCTTTCGCAGGTTTGACTCTCCTGTTATGATGTCGTATTAACCTCGGAAAAAAACGATCCTCGATATCGTTCCGTTATGATCATGTCAAATATAATAAGAACAGCAGATGGTCTAAGACATCCCTCTAAAAAAAATGACGCTACTTGAACGGTGCATCAGAGTTCACATCGATAACTACTGCATGTTCTCCATCTAAAGGAAGAAATTCACCCAACTTTTGGTCTGATGGCGTATATTTTTAGAATCGCAATTAATTTTTGATGAGGTACGCCTTCATGAAATTAAAAACGGCATTAACCTGTTTTCTCTCCGCATCGCAAAAAGTCGTTTACCTCTTTAAAATGGAATAATTAGTACTGACATAATTGCTGTGACTTCTCTGTCTCCGCAGCTAGTATTTGTGAGAAAACTTTTACGGGGGCGTAGCTAAAAGGACAAAAATTAGAAGTATAATTGAAGTTATATTACATAAGGAGATTCCCGCTCAAAAATCGCTTCTTAATTTTATCGCTACTAAAACGTGATGGATAAGAGATACAAAGTCTACTTCCAAATTACTGTAACTATGATTCCGGATCTTCAGGTCACCTTTTGGATCGACCCTTACCCTGCGATTGCGGAGGGCACACTTTCTTTCGTGTCCCAAAGATAATGAAATCGGACACGAATTCGCGGTCATAGTGGCAAAGAAATAACAAACAATATTTCCTCTGGCAAGCAATCAGCATCGCCAAAGGAATTAAAATAGCAAGTAAAATTATACATTTTACTGTTTACAAACAGTCATTAAAATCATTCGACGCTCTTGAAGATACGCTCAGTAACGTGACCACCTTAAAAGCAATAATTTTTTTCTATCTTCTAGATCTCGGACATAGCCAAGTAGAAAGCCTACGTTTACCCCAAGCCCTCGCAAAAAAATCTCGGGGGGGGGGGGTGGTGAAACGTAGGTCGACCATCACCGTCATCTTTCGCGGCACCCCTTGCGAGCCAAAAAAAGAAAACACGCCAAACTACTCAAACTAATGCGAATCGCACCGAAACCATTACCTCCACCCAAGCACTCACTCTCTCTCTCCCTCTATATATATATATATATATATATATATATATATATATATATATATATATATCGTCTCAATCTCCTCCTCCCTCCCCCTCCCAACGCCTCCTCTTTTCTCTTGCCTCCGATGCCCAGTCACCCGATGCCCTTTTACTCCATCCCTCCCTCCCTCTGCCTCACTCTCTCTCCCCTTCTCGCCCCCGCAGATATCATCCATAACTCCGCCATTTCCAAGACCATCAATCCCGCGTTCGCTTCCTCACTCGGTCCCACTCTTAGGTGGCTCATTAATCTCTATCCCGCGATCCCTCTGGAGAGAGAGAGGGAGAGGTCTCTGAGATAACTTCTAATCCACCCTTCCATTTACTCTGCTATTCTGCCCAAAAAAGCGACTCGAAGTAAATAAAAGTGCTTGGTTTTCTCACCTCCGATTCGCTCGCCCGGCGGATCCGGTCGTTACCGAGGCAACGGGAGAGTCCGAGGGAAGATCGAAAGATTGATGACTGCGTATCTTCACACTTCCCCCTCCTCTGCACGAAGTCTCCGTCGTTCGACTGCTTTCAATCGACGGAGATGTCCTTCTGCAAAATAAATAAAAGGAACGAACCTTCGTCATAAGAGAGTTCTATTATGAGGGTTAAGCAGGACAGGGCGTGCAGTACGTGCACAGGGCGGCAGTTTCTAAAGAGCGACAAAATGAGCGTCAATTAATACGTATAAAAACAAATTTAACTTAACCGTTCAACTAAGAAAATCGGATATAGCGGAACTAGAGTCCACGATCCTTATTATCCATTAATAATCTATAATATATATACAAATTATTACTCTCTGGGCTCCTGGGATACGGACCCATACATAACACTCTCTTGCAGCTCAGAAATTGATTCTCCGATATCCCCAGGCTTTGAAGCGGTAGACAAGTAACATATTAACTATCACGGAGCAGGTTCGAATCCTCACAATATCAGTTTTTTGTTTTATATTAATTATAAACATTATTTCTGTCGATAGTTAATAATAAAATAATTATAAATTCCAAAAACCAAAATGGGAAGGGGTCCCAGAGCTTGTTTTAACCTTCAAGATGAGTGACTCAACAGGAAACCATAAAGTTCCTCAGTTTGTCATACATGAATATTGAGTGCACCCGAGCAACGCCGGGTACTTAAGCCAGTCCTTTTATAAGTATGTAACGATACAGAAGGAAGACGGGGGAAAGGGTAGAGGCGGAATAGCATTAGCACAGAACGGCGGCAAAACACTTGGCGCCGACCCTGGGACCATGAGATTTTAACTAACTCATCCGACGAAATGTTGCTTTAATAGGATAAAAATTGAATATTATAACGTCAATGACAAGAATTTTCGGAAAATAGACATATACGGTTATCCCCTTCCCCTACCCCTTATTCATATGCCTTAAAATGAATGTCCATTACTCGAAGTCTTGATAACTGTAAATCTTTATGTACTCCCTTGAGGCACAGAATCATAACTCTGCACTATCTCAGTTCATGAGATGGAATGTTAAATGATGATCCGCGGGAATAAAATGAAATAACCTAATTGCCAAAAAACAGATACACCCTTATCATTGAAGTCATCTGAATTGCGGAAATTTAAAGTTGTTAGCTATACATTAAAGATGAAATAAATACACTCTCAATGTTGCTTATCAATATCATTTCAGTATTATTTCAATATAATTAAATCCTAACAACAGGAAATAAAATGTAAAAAAGTTCTAATATTAGCAATATAATGTAGTCCGATGATTTAAGTATTTTCACACAGTGAGATATGACGTTGATTCGAATTCTTTGATGCTTGTCTTCTCTCACTTATATAAACAAAATTAAACTGATCGGAAATAATAATTTTCATCGATTCCAATCATTTCTAATTCAGATACAATGTTTTCTATCGAAACGTCACTTCCGTGTATTTTAGCATTTGTTTTGTAAAAAATTATATTTATTTATCATGGCAACTGACTCCTTTTAATTTATCGACATTAAGGTAATGTCTTTTACCTAAATGAACATTGCAAGTGTTTCGAATGTAAATAACTATTCCTTTATTACAGTGAGACTATACCCTCAATATAGCAATAAATACCGCACGGAGTTGAGTGGGCCTAGTTCGGATTATCGATTCGTTAGGATGATAGTGCGATTAGGGAAACTAGTAATGAATTATTTACATTTTTCATACACAATTAAATTGTATTTTTACTATCTCCATACGAAGTATAGAGAAAGTATTGTTTTCGTGAAAAAAAATCGAATTCAACATTTCAACGGGGGTAAAACGTTTTAAGGTCTCCTGAATACGTTTTCACTATTTTCTCCGTGATACGTGTGTGTATGTCTGTCATGTGAATTTTATGGGCGCTCTATCTAAAAGACAACTAATCCAATCAGCACAAAACTTTGTATTTAAAAATTTATTAGAAAATCAAGGTCTGATAAGATTTTGGCTGAAATGATCAACCGAGAGTGGAGGTTTGTTTTTGTCGTTTTTTATTTTTTCCAAATATCTCCTTTAGGCCTCCATAAATGTAAATATCTGTCATTATCAAAGTTGTACACAAGTTTTCTATAATACAGTGCCGCTAGGTGACAACTTTGTTTCCGTTGCTATGATAAAATTTTTGAATCGTTGATAGCGACCCCAGCGCTGCCAACGGTAATTTTAATCTCGAAATTTTACGCAACATTTTTACATTAATAGTAGGATACAAATTAATATTTTGTTATCTATGGAAACAAATAATAATTATGTTTGCTTGTTGTTTTTTCAATGTGTAAAGTAATTCAGAGTATTTTTCACCGTGAAAATTATTCAAAAATTATTCACGAGTGTGATTTTACCATCAATTTTAAGATGAATGGGAATATTCTTCAAATGTCATTGCATGTTTTATCTATAACGACCTGAGAATCATTTTGTTCTTCATAACCGATTGTGAAAAAAATATCTATAAAGAAGTTTTCGACGAAACCTTGTACCGCCAGCGCGACTAAAAACAAGTCCCAGCCCGTGGTGTGAGGTCAGTTGAAAATCCATTTTTTTAGTTAAAAAAATGTCAGCTTCGCCCCCCTCATTCTCAGATAAGACCCCCGGTTCGCCCCTAACGTCTCCTCCCGTCGGCCCCCAGACCCCACAGGATGGGAGTTCCGTCATTCCTTCTATTCCTCCGCTTGACATCTACCGAAATCCCCGTCCGTCCCTCCCCTCAACCCGCCAACGAACCTCCCCCGAGCACCCTTCTATCCAAACGCACCACATAACCATCAACCCCCTTCCAACCTTAAAAAAAGCTAGACAGACTAATGCCTTGTCAATGCACTCCGAGCCGTAGGGCTGCATAAATCACGGGCGAGGTGTCTGGTCGCCCGAGGAGACGGACAGAAGAGCCAACCCCATTACCTCACTCACACGCACACACCCACACCTCTCGATCTCCTCCCCTCCTCCAATGGGGTAACGCGGCGGAATAATCATGGCGAATCTTGGAGTGGGAGAGGAAGGGGGAGGAAGGCACATATATTTTTAGGGTGGCAGGTGTTGGGCGCGAGGGTTATGAGAACTGGAAATGTTGTTCCATGAGGATGGCACAGAGGGGCGAGTGAGAGGGACGGAGGGCGTCGGTCGGAATGGTAAATGATTCCGAGGACGAGCAAACCGATATTTAAACTGTTGGTTTTGCATAAGGAGGTTGGTGATCCCGAGTCGGGAAGACGAAATTTAAATGCCGAGAATCTTCGATGCGCCACCACTCGAATTCCTTTCTCGAACAGAAGAGGTCCTCTTCCCAATTAACGATGCCGATTGAAAAACAAGTACATGAATTCGGTCTCAGAAGAAACGAATCATTTTTGTGACAGAGAAATTTTTCAAGCAGATGCAAAACTTCTGATTCTGGGAACATCGAAATAGGCTTCTTTTAGGGTTCTAAAGTGTTGCTTTTAATATATCGTTCCACATTGAAAATGTTTTGAAAATTTTGATCGTTCAGATTATATCACAAGACACCAGATGCAAGCCAAGGGTTTTTTATTTTTCTAAGACGCCAAGTAGATAGCTCGTAAATGCTGAAACATTGATAGTAAATCGTCTGATAATCTTCGCCTTATAGGAACTGAAAAAATTGTGGAGCTGGCTCAAAGCAGCTAAGAGTTTTTGCATTTAACTGTTTAAATATATATCTGGGGAAACCTTTCCACCCATTTTCAAAAATATAAATCAGTGAATTGCATTTTTGCGCTGCTGATTCGGTAATCATGCCTATTCGTTTCATTTATTATTTCATCAATCTTTGCATGATTAAAAAATATTCATAGCAGGAAAACTCATGAAGTACTAACGTGGTTTTATGTGCAATAAGAAGATTAGCAATGTCGTTTGAAATTTTTTAAAATAAAATTTTTTTTCTTCTCAGCGATATTCCAGTCAATTTTGCGATGTATCTTAAAAAGTGACAAAATTTCCAAAAGCTTGAGTATGAGGGATGTAATTATACTAGTTTTAATTGAAATTCTACTTGGAAAACATTAATATAGCTACTCACCAATAAACAAATAAAATTTTTCTTAAAATGAGACCTGGTCTCATTGAAAACAAATATTTTCCCTTTTCATAAACATTTCTTAGAATCCTTGCTTAAAAAGCGGACTTCTCGGAATGATTTTGCAAACAAGTGAATTACGCCTAGCGATGCCACCGACGCGCATTCTCGTTCCCAGACGCCTAAAACCAAAACTCAAGCGTGAGACCCGCAAGTAGCGATCGGCGTGTTGCTCCAATCGTCGCGCCACATTTTCCCTCCCTTTTCACCGTCGTGCCAACGTGCAGCTAGCGCAAAAACACGAGATAGAGCACGCATAGAACACGGTTATTTGGCGCGGCGAAACGGCAGAACAAGTGTTTAGGGGCGGACGCGAGCAGGAGAAGCTACGCCAAGAGGTTGTCGCTCCGGAAAAAAATTGAATCTCAAAACCTCCTCCGACCGGAACGCGAAAACAGAGAGAGAGAGGAAAGCGAGGCGACGAATAGAGATGCGAAGCGAGAGACCCTTTATAAAGCGCTCCGACTTCTGCTTTTCAGCTCCTCTCATTCGAGAAAAGGAGGCGTGTCTCTCCCCTTCAACACGGGCGGTCCCTCCTGGAATAGAAACGAACCTATTTGCCTGTCGCTTTTCAACAGAAACGCTACTCCGCTTCCTCGCAAGAAGAAGGCTGCACGACATCCATCCAAGACCCCAGCACGCACGCCCACGCACCCTTCAATCTCCTTCCGCTTCCCGACCCTTCCCGTCACACGTTCTATCCCGACCCATCACGGTCAGCCGTCCCCTTGCAGGCAGGGCTGTGAGTTAAATTCCCAAAAATCCCTCCACCCTCTTTCCCTTTCGCCCTCTCGCTTTCTACATTCTCCTTGCGATCCCCTTGTCTTACATCCTTCTTCTCCCGATTTCGGTTTATTTCTCTTTCCGATATATTTTCTGCCACCTACTTCACTTATCCTCTCCTTTCTTCTGTACTTTTATATCTCCTCTCCTTCTCTTCTCTTAGCTCTTTCTCTCTCCTATATCCTTTCCTCGTAATTTCTCTCTCCTCTCTTTCCTATCTCTTTCCCCACTTTCTCTCTCCCATCTCCACTCTTCTCTCCCTTCCTCTCTCCATCCCTCTTAACCTCACTCTTACTCAACCTTACTCTTTCTCAACCTCCTTTTCTCACAACCTTCCTCTCTTTCTCCTTTCCTATCATTCTCCCTCCCCCTTCCTTTCTCCCCCACCATTCCTTTTATCTTTTCCCCTCAGCATCTCACCCTCTCTTTAACCCTCTCTCTCTCTCTCAACCTCCCTCTCTCTCAATCTCCCTCTCTCTCAACCTCTCTCTCTCCTTCCATCTCAACTTCCCTCCGGATCAACCTCCCTCTGTCTCAACCTCCCTCTTTCTCAACCTTCCCTCTCTTTTTCTCCCTCCCTCCGTAAATTATCCCTCATCCTTCCTTTTATTTCTCCCTCTCTCTCGCTTTCCCTCTTTTCTCTTTCACCCTCCCTTCTCCCTCGCCCTCACATCTCTCCCTCTCACTCTCTCGCCTCTTTTCTTTTTACCTTCCCTCTCAACCTCTCTCAATTCTTTTCCCTCCCCTCCTCCCTTTCCCTCTCGTCCTTCCTCTATCTCTCATTCTCCCTCCCCTTCTCTTTCAGCCTCCCTCTCTTGCCTCTTTTTTCCTTCGTTCTCTTTATCTTCTCACACGCCCATCAAAGTCAGATTTTTTCTCCTTTCTCCTCACTCGCTCTCCTTCCCTCGACACTTTCCGAGCGTGTGTGGGGAAAAAAGAAAAGGGGAAAACCGCCTCGGTATACGATTTGCATGTTTGTTTTGATGCATAATGCGCGAAGAGTTAAAAGGAACACAAGGTTCAGGACTGGGAATCTTATGAGATGCGTTCCTCGTCCGATATCGGCTGACAGACACGTACATAGGGGGCGCCTACCTCTCAGTCCCTCCCTCTCTCTTCCTCACTCCCTTTTTTACCCGCATTGCTCTCTTTTTCTCCGCGTGGCATTTTTACGTCCATGTGTTATGACGCCCGTTGCCTTATCGCCGTGTTGCCCTTGGCGACAGCGGAGTCCTTGTGAATGAAATGACGTGACTTGGGGATTGAGAGAGAGTGAGTGCTTCCCTAATCGGCGTTCTGAACTCACTCCGCTATAATCCGGGTTAACAGCTGCGCTAGAATCGTCGTACGTTGTTACAATTCCAACGGAAGCACAAACGTAGTTTATGCAAGGCAACATAGAGATCGCATTTTTCCTATTCTCTCAAATGCATTTTGTTATTGCTTTTTCTGCCGTTTTCATTAAAAGCGACTAACTGCGGAAACTAAATCATGAATTTTTAATAAAATACAAAGGAAAAGAATAACATTTTAATAACAGTTTCTATTTTATTTTACTATGGAATGCCATAAAAATTAAGCCAAGAATTTATTTTTAAAAAACGAAAACGAAGAACAAATTAGATATGCGATTTAAAGTTATTTGAAAGATAATTTACAAAGAAAAAAGTTTTTATTAAAAAGTCGTAGACAAAATGAGCTTGAATCTTATAACAATGATAGTTAAAAATCTTGGAACTTTTTGGTTGATTAGTGCATTTAAAAGAGGCAACTAAATTAAAATCCATCTTTGTCTGATATACTCGTAAATCAACTTCATGACAAAAAATCTTACTCTTGTCAATTCTTGATGGTATGACAAACCATTGATAATATTATTCACTGAGTTAGCCCTAACTCAATGGAAATCCACATTTTTAATAAGATAAGAAAATAAGAATAAACTTTTTTATTACGATCACTGGTCTCACTGACTGGCCTAACTTCAATGATATTTCAATGGATCTAATAAGACTGAAAATATTTTTCATTCAATCTACTCACATAAATCTCATTAAAAAGACATTTTAGCTAAAACTCCACGTAGACCTCAGATCCATTTACCTAACACACCGGTTAAGCGATTCCGTTTATTTATACATGAAAATTCACCCATGTTGGATGACAGAATTAATTTTTTGAAACCGGAAGGATTTTTTAAAACTGGCCTTTGAGATAAGGAAGGAATCCCCCTTTCTTTGCCAACATTCAAACGTATAAGTAAACATTAGCGGCCTTCCATATGTTTTTTAAATATGATCGCCACAGTTAATCAAAATACCGCGAGGAAGCTATTTGAGAACCAAGAAAAATAGCTATCTCACAAGGCACAAATCAGAGAGTAGTGTGAAAATTTTTATGATTTAAAGTTAGGCGAAAATGTTTACTTGAAAAATCTCAAATGAAAATAAACGTGCTCTCCGCAGCATGTTTTTCCAACGCAGACTGCAGCATCTCTCGGGGAATGACAATGACCTTTGACTAGTCAGGGGTATGGAGAAATGCCATCGCTCCCTTCTCCTCTACACCTTTCTCCCATACCCATCACTTCCCACCACTACCTCCCTCCCCCCTCTCCCTTAATTGTGACATCCGTGGAATTGATAGTTATAACAAGATAATAAACCATTTTCCACTTTATTTAAATCCAATTAACCAACTTAACTAATCCTATCCAACGCCCATTAATCTTACCGAGAAAACTGTTTTAAAGGGACTAAAAGCATGCCTAATAAGCAGAGCGATAAAAGAGATGAAATTCACGAGGAGACAGAAAAGAATATAGTTCGTTTTATAGCAACAAAGCGGAAAACTTACTTCGGACCGATACATAAATTAAACTTATAAATAAGTGAACTATATCGTATGAAATAATTTCCAGTAATACATTAGCTAGGTTGAGCTGAATTTTAAGTCGATGATTTAAGAAAATTGAATAAAAAAATTAATTTAAGTTAAGTGAACAAATTTGTTGAAGTAACGTATGAAAAATACAGTATAAAATGTCTTGGAATGAACTTCGCTGTTCATACATACCTGCACTCGGTTATACTGCGGCGTGATTTCAGCCAATTGCCGCCGACTAGTGTCTGCTCGAGGTTATTTTTTTCCCCATCCTTTCCTCGAAGCTTCGCGCACCTACGCATCTCTCAAGCGATCGACACTTGAAGCTTCGCATTCCCATCTCCTCTCGCCCTCTCAATCTACTCAGCCTCCGATCGCAACGCCCTTTTGCCCCCACTCTCGCCCCACAGAGCAGATAAGCCTCCCGATTCCCACCTCCCCCCCCCCCAAAGGTATCCCTCTCCGCCCTCCGCGTACTTTCTCTCCTTCCGCCTCATTTCCCCTCCCTTCCTCCTCCCCTCCCCCTCTCCCTCCCCCTCTCCCTCCCCTCTTCCTCTCTCCCCCCTCCCTCCCTCCTCCCCCGGCCTCTTCGCCCACGCACGTTTTCGAACCATATCACATCCCGATCGCTCCTCGCCCACTTTTGCCTCCCGTCATCACCCGCAGCTTCTCCCATTTCCGCCGAATTACCTTTCACGCCCAATCTACCCTCTCCCCTACTCCTTTCCGTTCCTCCTCCTCCCCTTAGGAAACTCTTTCTCTTTTCCACACCTACACCTCAGGTTACTTCAACCCTTTTCCTCTCCACCTCCTCCCAATTCCTTCGCCTTTTCCATACCGCCTGATCCAACCTCTCTTATCCCCAACTACAACACCTTTTACCTTCCTACACACCTATTTTCCTCTATCTCTCCTATTTCTCTTTCCTATCTCGCGTCCTCATCCTCCTCCACCATCTCCTCCACTTTTACTCCTTCCACCTCCTCCATCGCAACTCCCCATCAACATCGTTCTCCGCGATCCTACTATGCCATCCTATTTTTTTCCACCCAGCTATCTCTATCGTATACACCACTCGTTCATTCACATCTTTCTCCCACCCCGTCTTCTTTCTCTCTTCTCATATTCTCCCCTTCCCTCCTCTCTCCCCCTTTTCTTTTTCCTATAACTTCTTTCTCGCTCCTTCATTTCCCACTCTCTTCCTCCCCTCCCTTTCTCTTCCCCACTCACTCTTCCTCCTCTCCCTTCGCACCTCTCTCTTCATCTCTTTCTCTCTTCCTTCCTCCTCTCTTTTTCTGTCTCTCTCATACCCTCTCTTATCTTTTATTTTTATCTCCCCTCCTCTTTCCTCCCGTCATTTTCCATCTCTCCGCACCCAATCTGTCCTCCCTCCTCTCTTTTTTCCTCGCCTAATAAAGGGTCGAATCAATCAATCAATCATCTCTTTTTTCCTCCCCACCCTCCCCTCATTCTTCTTCATCACTTTCTCATCCTCCCTCTCTTCCTCTCTCTCTCTTCCTCTCTCTCTCTTCCTCTCTCTCTCTTCCTCTCTCTCTTCCTCTCTCTCTTCCTCTCTCTCTTCCTCTCTCTCTCTTCCTCTCTCTTTTCCTCTCTCTTTCTCTCTCTTTCTCTCTCTCGTCCTCTCTTTCTCTCTCTCTTTCTCTCTCTCTTTCTCTCTCTCTTTCTCTCTCTTCCTCTCTCTCGTCCTCTCTCTCTCTTCCTCCCTCCTCTTTTTTCTCCCTATCTCCATCTCTTCTCATTTTCACTCCTTCCTTCCTTTAACCCCAGCTCTTTTTTTCTCTCTCTCCTTCCTCTATCCTCCTCTCTTCTTCCGTGCCGCGTGTATCCTAAGCGTACCACATCGATCACGACATAATGACGGCTCCAAACGAGTCATTTTTGGAGGAGGGAGGGAAGAGGTGAGGGAGGGAGTAGAGCAAGAAGAGGAGGGGAGATGAGGGAAAGAAGAGGAGGGGAGATGAGGGAAAGAAGAGGAAGGAAGTGGAAGGAGAGGGAATGCTTGGATGGGTTGGGACGTTCCTCTTTCTCGGCAGGGGCAGAGGAGGAGGGAGGGGAACGTGGGAGACGGCTGGAGAAAAAGGGAGGAGAGGGAGATGGAAAGGAGCGGAGCGTGGGAGCAGTGTCCGACCAAGTGCCTCGGAAAGAGAGAGAGAAAGAGAGACTTTGGAGGGAGAGCGAGAGAGATGAGGAGCAGCAGAGGAAGAGGAAAGACTGGATCTCCTCTCTTGTCTCGCATCCTCTCTCTCTTTTTCCATTTTGCCTATTTGACTACGTTACCTTTCTGTTTATTTTCCTTCGTATTCGGTGATTGCCTCCGCGCATTTTTTCCGGGGGAAATAAATTTCGAAGAGAAGCGACGTTCTCGAAAAGCTTAGAAGCCGTCCAAAAAATCAGTTTGCTTTGCGAATGTACGCGTATTCCTTCTGATATTCTCTACTCTCTCTCTCTCTCTTTCCCCAGTGAATTACGTAGGAGCTTTGAAAAAAGAGAGGTCTTTCTTCCTCATTTCTCATATTCCCTCCATCTGTCTTCTCCCGTTCTGCCTCATGCCAGTTGCTAAACTGATTAAAGTTCCCAGAAAAAGAGAGAGAAAGGAAGAATGAAGTTGAAGTTATAGGCTTTTTAATGACTTCCACTAATTATCAAGGGCGCGTTTACCTCAGACCCTCAAAGAAATTTAAATCTTAACCCCTTTTTCCAATCCGATCAAATATTTTTCAGGGAATCCATCCCAAAAAACGACTGGCGGACAGATATTTTTCCCTTTTAGTTTTTAACTATCAAAAATCGACAATCGATCGAATAAATTCTGCGCATCTTATCCTTACGCTCATTATAGTCCTCAGATCGCAAGGAATGACATTTTTTTATTCCGAGCCTTCCTAGACAAACATCTTTTCTGTCGAGATAATTCTTGCCTATCGATCTTCCTGACTCAGGAATAGTTGTCTACAGATTTTCATCCCGATCATTTGTCATTCGCATGCGTGAAATGCCTTTGTTCCGCCCTTTTAAAATTTCCCTTTATTTTTGCGTGACATGACGGGACAAATAAGAATCGCATCGCCGAGTCCTTCACTGCACACACGGTGGGTTGTTCCGCAAATTTATTCCTCCGCTCGCTTGCATCTCATCCATATTTTCCCCCTCTTAACGCCGCTCCGAGCGCGCGATCCTGGCAAGGCTTCAAAAGCACGCACCAAGAAAGAGATCGCGCAAAAGTTCATCCACTCTTTGTATGATCGATCAAAATGCACCACGAGGTTTATTTCTTGCCAACTCTTAAAAGTCCTTGGATCCATCATGTCGGAAAGAGAAATCAAACCATTCGGCTTAAAGATTGAATTTAATTGCTCGCCCCATATCTCGCTGATCTCTCGGAGTTTAATAAATATGACGTCTCTACAGTTACTGATTACTAAATCATTAATATGTTCATGCGCTCGCTGAAGCGCTCTTTCTGTGTTAAAAATAGGAAATGATGTGCATTCGGCTGTGCAAACAGCCCTTGAAAATTTTTACGAAATTTCTCTTGCATCTGCAAGAAAATGCCATTCGTTCGGCGATTATTACATATTGTTTTTAGTCGTTCTTTACCAGCGAAGCGGTAGTAACGGAACGCCTTTTGGGCACGTCTCGTCCGTCCGTCTGTCCAGAATTTCAACTCCTGAACCGCCGAACGAATTTTGATTAAATTAACTATGAATGATCCTTATTAAAATTTGTCGTCGAATTACAATTTTGAACTGCTTCCGTCAATTAGAACTTTCACTTAACATTAGCAGTTACATAAACTAATACTCGATTATTGCAAAATGGTATCGTGAACCAAAATTTAAATATCATATTTTTCTCTCTATAGCTCTTATATGATCTGTATGATATAGATTAAAAATGTATTCTGATTCAGGTCAACGTTAACCCAAAAATGTCTCCGAGATCATATAATTACGACTTGTAGTTTCAGAGATAAAAATTCAAGAACCGCCCAATCTTTCAACGCAGTTTTATACGTATTTTACATAAAGAACGCCTTTAAAATCTCTATTTTTGGTGTATACTTTTCCTTCTTGTTATATAATGTTTTAAAACGTTAAATTCAGCTTAAGATGTATAAATACTTGCAATATTTACATATAACGGAATATATAGCCGTCATCTCTCATACTGTTAAGAACTATTCATTGATTCATATAACTTGTACGGATAATGTATCATGGAGAAAAGCCAACAAACGACTGTTTATCTAAATCCTCAATTTTCAGTTGCATTTCAGTGTTTGCAGATCACCACGTTTACAACCTGATACATAATGTTTGCTTTATTGATGATGAATGTACAATCCTTCGAAAGCAAATCATCAATAGCGTAAACCGATACACATTAGCCTCGACCCATAACTTTGCCAAAAAATCTTAATTCGTACTTGAAAATTCGAAAAATTTACCTTAGCATTGAAGGAATCTTTTCACTCCTCGCTCTCACGCCATCCTGCACCTCAATTCGCAGAATCTCCGTGTTCTAGTCGCCAAATGTGACGAGGAGCAAACGTATTAGACAAAAAGGAACCGGATGCAAAATTATGCACATTAAACTCGGTATATGTTCGTTATGAATGAATTACTCTCGGGGAAAACTTGACTGCTTCTCGCACGAAAGGAATAGGTTTTAGTCATTTACGTCGCTGTCTGACGAGTTACATTCTTTACCTTGCATTACCGTTATATTATGTAAATTACCAACACTCGTATGTGTACAAATTCAATGACCAAGAAATTATTTGACTGTTAAAAAAATATTAATTTACAGCAATAGATAAAGTGATGAATTTTCTTGGCAAATGATAATGAGACGTTAAAAATCTCAACCGTTGAATTAAAAAAATTCCTGATTCCTATTTATTTCGATTCTATGCTCAGCGATGACATCTGGATCCCATTACAAACACTTAATCGAGCAATCGGGAGCTAGAATTCTTTTATTTTTTATCCGCAACACGTAAGAAAAAGCGGATAATGCTCTCTGCGCAGGTTCCGTAGGCGACGTTAAGGAAGAGCTTTGGGTGGTACGTCTACTTCTAATCGATTCATCGACATAATTGCTTATCAAAATTCGTGAAATATTTTTAAGGATCCGATTTTCTATGAGTGCATAATTGGAGAGGTTAAATGATTGGAACGCCTCTCTCTCATTCAAGTTCCCTTTCCATGTTTCTTCCTCCTCCATTCACTCTTCTCCCAACCTAATCTCTATCTTCCTTCTCCTTTCTCTTTAACCTTCATTTCCCTCCCAACTTAGTTCCCTAAATTTCTCCTTCATTCCCCGCTCCCTTCCACCCTTTCTCTCTCTCATAATACTTCCACTCATTCTCGCCTCCTTTCCCTCGCTCCCCTTTATCCTTTCTCTCTCTCTCTCTTTCTCTCTCTTTCTCTCTCTTTCTCTCTCTCTCTCACTCTCTCTTTCTCTCTCTCTCTTTCTCTCTCCCCCTTTCTCTCTCTCTCGGTCATCGAAACTTTCGAAAATCGCTACAGCGTCGGTTATGGTTTGGTCTCTGAGAGACCCTTCCGTTCATAAGCGGGAATGAACGAGTGAGAATGAGGGAGAGGGAGGGGAGGGAGTGACGAAGAAAGGACGCCAAGAGGTTTTTTAAGGAAAAATAAAAATCGGAATCGGAATTTCGAATCGAGGTTGGGATTATCCGCAGGATCTGTGCATCGATCTAGTACCGATCCAAGAGAAAATCGGATAGATGAGTTAATCCCGCTTTGGAAAAACCTGCGAACGAAGCACACGCATTCACTATTCCAGACCCCTCTATCCCCGGAAGGACAATATCACGAATTCCGCGGATTGATTATTGCAGAAAAAAACAGCGTACTCTTTCCTCGTTTTTAACTGCCTGGCAAAAGTGGAAAAACCCAGGCGAATTGACCCTCGTTTCTAAGCGGCTGCGATATTTTTTATCCTAATGCCCACCTGCTCAATTTATTAGAATTTATTGCTGAATGACGATGTATGCTATATTTCTGCATTTTGAAGTCTGTGGAAATAGTGGGTTTTTGGCCTTATTTTGAGACAGCAAAAATCACGAACTTCTCTCATGCGAACGGCGCCGTCAAAAATAATTCTTTCTAATCAAACAAAAATTATGCTATAGAATTGTCGGTTGCCAAAATTACGATTAAAATATATCCTTTCATCGGCTCGCATAATCAGAATTCAGTTTTCATACAAACACGAGATTCTTAGTGAAACATTGTCCAGAATTATGTCATTGGCGAAACTTAGACGTTAGCACTTCCAGATATCGCATCATTCCAAGAAATCACAACCGAAACACTTAAGGAAATTCGTAATCTATTAGAAAATTCACTTTTTCATTCTATGCAGAAGAAAACGAGAATGACTAAGAATAAAGAAAAAAATCACTTCAAAAAACTGAATAGTAAAAATAAGTTGGTTCGTCCGTCTGAGTACGTTTACATACATTTTAATTGCTCCAAACAGTGTAAGAGATACAGAGAATTCAATTTTTTAAATTAAAATTGGTATATAAAGTATTTTATGTTTTTTTATTTAGTCCTAAAAGTTTGAAAATTTGTTCAGAAACTGATAATACGGCATATTTATTAAGTTATAAGACTGGAAACCTGTTTGCACCCAGGACTGATTTTAGTCGTGGGCTACGTAGGCAACCGCACAGGGCGGCTCGGCTCTAGGGACGGTCAAGAGACCTTAGACATTTTATTTAATCGAAACTCCATCTTATTCGGTGTTTAATACTCAGGGGGCGGCTAAATCATTCCTCTCCCACACATTCAAACCTTGACTCGCCGGTCATGTATGCGCCATAACTAAATCATCCATTTTTGACGAAATTTTTCCTCATTAAAATGAAGTTCATCGGTGTTATTTATTCCCATAAAGGCCAGTTCTTTGATATGACAGCGTTTAAAATAAACTTTACACTTTCCTGAGGATTTCATATACGAATCCCGCAAACAAGGTTGATTCCATTCTAATTTCCATTGGATTATTTGAATTTCTTTAAATGTCTATAAATTTTGAAGGATCGAGGGAGAAGTAACTATTAAATTCACAAGGAATTTCAAGAGAAAATCTACCGTATCTTCTCCGCTTCTAAAAAGTAGCAAAATGCATCAACAGAAACAGATTTAGTTTCTCGCTTAACGCTCCAGCACGCGCGCTTGGTCTGTGAGACCAATCCCGCATTATATCGAACCGCAAAATTTGTGTGTCGGCATCACTGTCTTGGTTGACTCAGTGCCTTTCACTGTTCATTGTGATACAGCAAGGTCAGTTTGATTCGAGCTCTCCTTCGATGTGTACTTACGTCAAAACTGTTTGGTGGTGCGTCCCTGCGTGCACTCGCGTCTCCAATCCTCGATCCAATTATGTTCGTTTAATATTAGTTTTATAGTGTTGTTATGCAAATTTAATGATTGTTATTCGCACTAGGAAATTTTATTAGTGTTCTCGGAGGTAATAAACGTAAACGACGCTGATTGGCACCGTAAGAAAAAACAAATAAGCAAATTTTCACGAATTTTTTTCTACGAGGAACAGGGAAGAGAAATCCCCAATGTTTGGCTTTCAAGAGAATTTCACGGTGATCTCGTACATTTGCAAGAAGGCGAAAATGTTTTATGGCTTTCAACTATTCACCATGAAGAAAGAATCGATGTTGACACCAGAAATAAAAAAAGCCGAAGTAATTATTTTCTATAAAGACAAAACGTGGAGTCGACGTTGTTGACAAAATGAGTGCAAAATACAATGTTGCACGAAACACAAGGAAATGTCCGATGGTTATATACTTCTGCCTATTGAATAGCGGATCTATAAACGCGAGAGTAATTTATCATGGCAAGGGTCAAAGAGATTTTTTGAGAGAACTGTTTTTCCCCTAGTAAATGAGCACCTAACACGGAAACAACTCCATAACACCATTCCTAATAAAATGAGGAGAATTTGTAAGATTATTGGGTCAGACCTGCAAACGACGTGGTCGATGCGGAGACTGTGTAGGCAGGAACAGAAAAAGTAAGTATTTTTGCAAAAAGGTGCAAGACGTCTATCTGCTTGAAACATCTTAATGCAGTTATGAAAATATCGAAGATTAATCCTGTAATTTCCACTGATAATTAAAAGCCAAAGTGAATATGTTTTCAAGCGATAAACTGAAGGAAGAACATTTGGTTGTTTGTATAACAAACATTCATTTTTAACAGAAAAACAATTGTAATGTTGATTATTTTGTTCAGTGTTTTACTACAAATACACATCTTTATAAAATAATCAAAAATGTCTTATTTTTCCGAGATTATCTAGGAATTTCACATAAAAATAACGAGGGGTCTGTCAGGCCTGCCGCCTGCACTGGGGAAAGAAAAATAGGCGCGTGTACTGGAGGGTTAAGCGTTTATGGAAACGACTTCTTATGATCAACGGAGGAAGGATTCAGGTTTTGAAAAATGTTTAAACAAACGCCGAACGTGCGATAAATTAAGAGTCGAACGCATTTTATTCGCCTGCGAATCTTCTAGCGTAAGAGAGGAGGACGAAAAATCGGTGGTTTTTCCGCAGACGTTTTAATGTCGACTGAATCTGACTTCAAAACTGTTCGCGGAGCGAAGCGACATTTTTTCTCAAAGCGAAATTAACAATCACGGAGGGAAAATGACATCGCAACGGCGCTCAACGTCATATCTGCTCCCTAGACATAAGACGCGGACGGAAAGGAAAGCATTGTTTCCTCGAGCATTCTTATCCTCTTACAAGAAACCAGTTTTAGTAAACATTTTTTTTCGGACGCGACGTTAGCTCCAAAGGAGTTGAGGGCGCATTCTTTCGCTTCAAACACTAATTGGACTGAATTCGATACAACCGTTGAAAAAAGTGATTTCGTTGAACTGCCTCTTTCCTCTCTCTCTCTCTCTCTCTCTCTTTCTCCAACCCTCTTGCATTCGATGGATGAAACAATCTCTCCCCTTCCGACCCATTTTTCTTCCTTCGCACGGACCGATGAAATGACGTAAATGTTTCTGCGCACGCGCGTCTTTTGAGGGGGTATTTTGAGCTCTCGTCATTGGATGCGGAACTTTTTCCACCTATGTCTTTATCCTCTCTCACTCTCTGCGTTACCATATTCCTCTCTCACGTTCTTATTCCATATTTTATATTTAATTTTCTTTCCATGACTCTTCCTCATTTATTCGTCAATTTTTATTTTAAAGCACCAAAGTACACAAACGCAAACAGACACACTAAACTGGACTCGAATAAAAACCACGAAAAACTTTCCATTTTTTAAATGTTCGAAAAACTGACGAGTAGAGCCGAATCGTTCACGACGCCGCTCGATTATTATTTTCATTTCTAACTAATTCCAGAGCCAAAGAACCAAGAAGTATTTTCTGTCGCAAAAGAGGACTGTATAAGAGGAACCGGTGTTTTTTGATCGACCTTCATATCTAGCGATGCACTTATCAATCCAAGTCCTTTTTCTAACAAGGGGAGAGTACGTACCTTGGGTCCTCGATTTCGACGAACCTTTTTTGGGTGGTCGGAATTCATTCTTTAATTTTATTAGCCACGTTCGAGGTGCTATGAAGGTGAACTCTGGCGATGTATGTTGATAGGCTGCAGCTAACGCCCGCTGTTAGAGTGTTATGGATGTAACTTGGTTCTTCCTTTTCCTTGCTATGCAAAATCTGTCGTATGTACAGTTTTTAATCATGTTATGTTTGTCCAAGCGCGTTCCTCCTTTCGCTATATCTTTACTCCACTGTGATACTTATTCTTTGCGTTTCAACAGTTGCGATCCTCATTCCTGTAGGATTGCTAGTGACCATTTGGGATGTACCCTAGCAAGATTTACAATTCACATAGAAATAGCTACCAATACGCTCTTGTGCATCGATTGTAATGAAGTAAATAAATAATGATATAATAATAAATAAATAATAATATAATGAATAAATAAATAATAATAAAATAAATAAATAATATTACAATAAATACATATATATTATTATAATCAAGTTAATAAATAAATAATAATACAATAAATAAAAAACAATAAAGTGTAGATTAAAACGAAAAAACTAGGTATGACGTGAGATTTGGACCCGGGACAAAATATTTCGAGGGCAGAACGGTAACCAACCAGCCAAGCCACCAGCTCGACATTGTCGGCCTATTATTGAATTTTATCTAGCCACTGTTAATCCTGAGAAAAGAAAAAAAAGATTCTGCCGAAACTAAGGCCCATTTAATCAAAAGCCGATATACGGGTCTTCTTATTTTAAGTATTCTACCACCCAAAAAAGTTTCGTGGAAATCGACAGCACAAGGTACGTAGTATCCCCTTGTAAGAGATGGAGAGGCGAGGAGACAAGCAAAAGAGAGAGAGAGAGAGGTCAAAAGGGAAGCATGAATACGCGACGGGACGCCTGAGAGCATTCGATTTAAAATGCGAGAGAACCCAATTTTTCAGTTTTTTTTTTCGGAGAGAAAAATTGTTTTGCGGAATTAATAAAAAAACCGTACATACTTCTCCATGAATATGTAGATTTTAATGTAGTACGCTTGTTGACATCGTTTTCTACTCTCCCCCTTTTACTCCTCCTCCTCTTCCTATTCCTTCTCTAATTTAATTTCTCCCTCTCTCTCTCTCTATCTATCTATATATATATATATATATATATATATATATATATATATATATATATATATTACGGTAAAGGTACGTAATCGGGAAATGTGTGTATTTACCGGTAAATGTAAGTTATGTAAGTTTAAGTTTCCAGAAATACGTATTATCCGTACATTTCCCGGTAAATGTGCACTTTTACCGATGTGCCTTGGTAAATGTGGAAATAAGTAAGAATGAGAAAGCTACACTTTAATAATTACGTTAATTTATAACAAAAATCATCGAGGGTTCGACTCCACTGGTATATATTAAGATGAACGCTTCTCAGCCCGAGAGAGGAACACAGTGAACGTGAGGACCCAAAAACACTTCGACTTACCCACCCAACCGGTGGGGGCGAGTAAAATTTTCCTTCATGTTCAAATTTAGTTTAGTTGTGCACATTTACCAGGAAATTTACATGTTTACCGGACAACGCACATTTACCGTACTTCTAAACTGCAACAGATGTTCGCGACGCCGCCATGTTGTGGCCTGTGTTGCGACATTTATCCACATTTACCAGTGTCTCTAGGTAAATGTGTACATTTCCCCAATCCAATCGGTAAAAGTATGTTATACTTACATTTACCGAACGTGGTGGTAAATGTGCACATTTAACGGACTATGCACATTTACCGTGACACACACACACTTCCTCTGAACGGGAATCGCGACTCCCCTTCACTCATCTCTTCCTTCCCCCTTCTCTCCCCCTCCCTACCCTCCTCCCCCCTTTCTTCCCCCTCTTCTTCCTGCATCTCTTCAGTCCTCTTTATCGCAATTTTCCCGTTTGACCGAAGCACCTTAAGAGAGAGAGAGAGGGTTGAAGCGGGTAGAAAAATCAATACCTGAGAGGGAAACAGAACGGGTAATTTGATCGAGGGCGGGGGAAAGAGAGAGAGAGGGATGGAAAAGAATAAGTAAAAGCGTTTCTTGCTGGGGAAAACGAGGAGAAATTGTGTGAGAGAGAGAGAGAGATGGAGATTGCGGACGGGGACAGGGTCGAGGGAAAGAGTGAGGGTTGCAGTGGTTAAAAAAGGGGATGGTAAAGAAGGAGAGAGAACTCGGAGAACGAAACAAGATATTGAGTGGTGGAGTTGGGAGTTGGAGCGCTATTTAAACTCGAAGGAGGGAGAGAGAGAGAGAGGGTGGGAGAGAGATAGGGTGGGGGAGAGATAGGGTGGGGGAGAGATAGGGCGGGGGAGAGACAGGATGGGAGTGGGAGAGGATGGGAGAGAGAGAAGGTGGGAGAGAGAGGGTGGGAGAGAGAGGGGGAGGGTGGGGGAGAAAGAGGGTGAGAGAGAGAGAGAGGATGGGAGGGAGAGAGGGTGGGAGAGAGAGAGAGAGGATGGTGGAGAGCAGAGGATGTTAAAGGAAGGCGCGGGAGAAAGGAAGAGAGATCCGAGCGATAGAATAGTCCGATGAGATGAGGGATGGATTTATCGAGCGGAAATGGTAATATTGCCTTGTTTTTCCGACACCGCCCTTTTCCCCAATCATTCTCTCTTCACCCTCTTCCTCCCCCACGCCTCCCGCCCTTTGAACCCTTTCCGTTTCCCCCATTCCACGGCCTCCAACTCATAAACAGTTGATTCGCGCACCGAACGCCTCCCACGCCTGTTAGATGAGTAAACAATAAAAAAAACGCTGGAAGGAGCGATTCTTCATAAACTCCCCCGTAGTAACGAGGTTATCTCGCGGAACTTACGAAAAAGCTCTCCTCTCCTGCCGATGGGAGAACAAATTGCTTTCGGTATTTCGAAAGCGAGAGAGAGGAAATGGAGAGAGATGGTGATAAAATTTGATAATCTCGAAGAAAAAAGCAATGGAGTTCGGAAAGGAAAGGGAAAATGTTTTAAGTAAAAATAAACTTTTCGGAGAATATTGGAAGGGCAGGTAAAACGAACGAAGTTTGTATGTTGTCGGTATGAATTATCGAACGAAATGTTGACTTTTGTTATGATTTATCTCATTTCGACTGTTAAAATGGATGGAATCTTTTTTGAGAATTCGGACAGTGAAATCAGCAAGCAAAATAAAGTGGTATGTTACGTAATTATTGTTACTTCTCACTGTATTTAATCAACCGTGTTATGTATGAGTTTATTATAGGTATATGTCTTTATATACATTCATATATGAATAGACACATTCTATTAAACCACAAAAAGAATCAAAAACGATTTTATTCTGAAATCACCTCATCGAAAAATCTAAGCTATGCTAAAACATTTTAGTTTTACATTAATACAATCATCTTGGCTCGTGCATCAAACTTTGTTTGTTTTTCAATGACCAAGAAAACTAGATTAAATCTTAAAGAAACCCTGAATTGTATTCTCTTTCAAAGTTATTTTCCTCTCAAGATTGAAAGGCACGAATCAGTCTGACTGCTTTTATTCTCTCTTTAAAGTTGAAGAATGAGCCAGAACCGCGTAAAAATTGATAGTTTTCGGACAAAACTTGCGCTTAATTTCCGGCGGAAGTAACTTGGTGGAATAATTTAGGGCGTAACTCAAAGCAAAATTTGTTTCCAATTTAAATGATAGAAATGGTTCACGCTTATCTTTAAATATTTAAAAAATGACACTCCACGTACTGTTTTTTCTATCGGAAACGAAAACAATGCAAATGTTAGTGGTATTTTCGACGGCGCTTACGGAGGTTTAAGAGCGTTGAACCAATAGAATAGACTATCCCTTTTTTAGCCTAGAAATATCTCTCTCGTGTTTTTTTTCTTTATTATGAACATAAATTGTAAGATTTCCTGCAACTACTTTTTCTTTGTGTTATTGTTGAATGTACATTTATTTGGTATATATTATTTATTTTTATTGATAATTTTTTCTCTTACACATTTATTGTAATTTTATCTTACATATTTTTCTCGTTTATTTATTTATTATTATTATATTTTTCGCCTGATTTATTAACATATAATTTTTGATTTTTCACTTTATTGTGTTATTGTATCGTTCATATTGTTCTTTTATGTATCTAAGGTTTTCGCCGGTTTTTTCCACCTTCGTGGGTGTTTTCTTGAATGGTAAATACCTTGTCTTTCTTAGAAGTTTTCCTGAATATGTACCTATCTATCTCTCTCTCTGTCTGTATTAATCTTTTATTATCTTAATTGTTTTTGATGGAATTGTATGTTTTTTAATATAATGTAACTTAACACTGACGAAGGGTTAAATGTAAGAATGGACCTTATGGTCTAAATTTCGCCCGAATAAAGATATCAATCTATCACTCTCTAATGAAACGAATACTTGGTAGTTTCCACAACTTTTGTTGTGGAAACTACCAAATATTCGTTTCATTATGAGTAAATTCCACAAAGTTGAGCCTCGTCAATAGGCCGTCTGCGTGAGCAGCTAAAAATTACTTCCTGCCCCGAATTTTCGCCGTGCGTAGAGAACGTAATCGGCGATAATCGGGTTGCTATGGCGACAAATTCCGCTTCAAAAATCTTGTAATTTGTTTTTAAAAGTACAATTTTGGATGGATTCGACACGTACATATTTTAAATTTGATGGTACGAAAATAAAACTTCGTTATTTTCTCTTGATCTTGGTTCAAGTCCAGATTTCGTATCTTGATTTTAAATAATTTTAAAATGCAAATAAATAATAATACTACACTAACACTACACTACTAATAAAATTCTGATGTGGCCACCACATGACTTTCTCCATTTCTGTAATATTTCTAAAAATTCCAAATAGGTTACATAATAATAAATATTTTAAGAAACTGCGAGAAAATGTTATTGACAAAGAACAGAAATAAACTCAAACCATAGCTTTCTGATATTGGATATAGACACAAAGCTCCAACAATTAAGAAAAAAAAAGGAGCGTCACTAAGAGGTAACTAAGCGTCAATAGTTAACAATAATCGTCGGTAGGTAGCGTGGTGGTGACAGCTAAAAATATAAGATACCTCTTACAAAATGTATTATATGAGAAAATGTTTCAAACAAAGATTGTAGAAAATTACATTTCCTACAACTTTTATTCTAGTACATTTTTACATACATAAAATATTAAAGCAAATATTTTAAAATAACGAATAAGTGACAAGAGTAAACACCCACTTCCGGTTGACTAATTTTTACCAAAAACTAATCAGTTCTTCTGACTTTTATAGAAATGTTAAATATAAAATTTCGCATTGACCTGATTAATAGCTTTTGAGTTAGAGCACCCACAAAAAAAATATCACAGAGAAAATGGTCAAAACGTGTTCAGGGGATCTATAAACGTATTTCCGTTGAAATCTCGAAGTCGATTTTTTTCATGAAAGCAATACTTTCCCCTATGGAGAAAGTAATAATACTACACTCACCCCAGTGTTATTAGAGGAAATTAAATAACAGAAAATAATTTTTTATTTATTTTATCGGGATGGTTAGAATTAATGACCCCCCTAGAACACAATGCAGGTCCCCCCGAATAAACTACGACAGATTGGTGGGAATCGATACATTAATTTCGTGGAAATTCGTCAATCACCTTTACAGGCCAGACATACACACAGACACTCGATTTTTTATAGTACGATTTAGTGCATTTTATTATTTTAATATCAGTGATTATCCGACGAAGTTAATCCGCAATATTCTTGGTTTGTGCTAGATGTAACCACTGAATTTATTAGATATCGCTGTTGCCAAGATGCTAGTGAAAAGCGTTATGCTTGTTAAATTTTCGTGCGTAGAAAGTTGTGCAAATAGAAGACATTATCAGGTAACAATATGATAAATATTGACTAAATGAATTGCGCCACACAAACACTGACTGCGTCTAATTCAAACAAATCAAATTTAAGGTCTTAAGTGTTGTGAACTGATTTATATCATCTTCTTTTGAACTACTCACTAAGCCAATTTGATATCTCGAATTAACCGGCCCTTTACTTGACTTTCGCTGTTATATTTAATAACATGAGTTACATAATTCCAATCCGAATGGCTAAATAGATATACATTAATTATAATAGGAATTAAGCGCTCCAAGAGTAAATTGCTAGTTTTTTTAATTAGGGTGCATGCACTAACCCTAATCTACTTTCTTCATAGTTGATTTTAAAATATACGGCACTAAACTTAAGACTTATCCGCTTTATGTAATGAATAAATTATACTGCTCCTTATTGACGAGAATGTACAAATCTATCGGCGCCAGATATCCCATTAAATTATTGGAATCTCATTATTACGAAGAGTTTTAATTTTCAGTCCGTCATTTAATCGGCATACTAGATTGCAGCTCAGCTTCAAAATATCCTTCCCACAATCTAAATGTATCGTCTCCAGGTGATTTTACCGTGACACCATGGCTCTCCCTCTACTGCCTCTGACAATGAGCCATTGCACTTCTGTATCACCATTCCCGCCACGGGTATCCGACATCCAAAAAAATAAACCAATTGAAACTCGATCCATCGACACCGTCGTCTCATAAAACGGGAATTCCACTCAGAACTCGTGATCAGTGTCTACGCAGCCACTTTTTCCTATCTTCCGCCAATCCCTATTTTTCCTTTTTTGAAGCTTTGGACAACATTGCCCTCCATCGAAACCTCAGAACGCCCTCTGCGAGAAATTCAGTTCCTTGGCCTTATCTACCCAAATCACGTACCCAGTGCTCCTCAATTCTCCTCTTCTCCAGCCATTCCCTAACCTTCCCCTCTCTCTCTCTCTATCCATCCATTCCCTTGCTTCCAGCCCCCCCCCCCTCAGGGGGGGTAAGGAAGTCGCTCCCGCTACCCCAATCTCTTTCCCTCCTACGCAGGGGGAGTCGGTTTTGAAAGGGAATTGGGAACCGAGAGAGAGAGAGAGAGGCGAGTGGGGGCTATTGGGGAGGGTCTCCTTCCACTTCTCCTTATTCCTCCTCAGTCACACACGATAAAGGAGCTGCAAAAGGGGGCACAAGGAGACGGAGTGGAGAGGAGGTTAGGGTTCTGGATCCTTGAGAAGAAGTTGGGGAAGGCTTTCGCGAGAATCCCTCCTTCTCCTCCCCCCTCTATCTCCATCACGTCCCTGCCCTCCCCCCCTCCAAACCCACGCGCTCGCACACATAAGCACAGCACAGAAACACTAAAGAGAAAGTCTCAAAGCGGCGGGAGCGAAAAAGGGCCTTTATAGGTCCATCTGACTTCACCCTCGCGCAGTCAAATCCGCCCCCTCTCTCTCAACTCGACTGGTTAAAGCAGCGCAATCTGGCGTTGAGGTCTTGTCAAATGAAAAGGCAAAAGAGTAGGGTGTCCATTCTGTGTCGGTTGTTAAGTCGAGAGTTTGGGATCTCGAAACGGACGACGAGTCCCGTTAATTTTCTGAAATTTAAGCGGCGCAATAAAAACGGTAATGAAGCTAATTAAGGAGATATTCGACTGACGGAATGTGGCGGTGATTGCATGCCGGGAGAACATTTCGGAGGATAATTACGCGTGAAATAATCGAGTTATAGGGATGGCGTCTCTCTCTCTGCTAAGGCATAAGCGCTAGATGAAATACACTCCTCGGCGATTACATCGACCACGGTTCGTCGGTTCCGCGTTAAGCCAGTTTTCTTGTTCCCTCTTAACTGTATTAATCCCCGTCTTCTCTTCGAGGGCGATTTTCTCCCCCACGTGACCTAATTTATTTTGGCCAGCGACGGTCATTTCTTCTCTCTTTGTCTCCGGTCCGCTGCCGCTTCATTTTCTTCGCCACCGTCCATTTACCTACCGACCTTAATGCTTTGTGCAGCGCGTTCCTTGCGCCGTTTTATGAAATCCCCATCACCCTTTTGCTCCAATCTCCTTTCGCTCGTGATTTATGGATTCCTGCTCAGTGGCGTAAATAGGAGCTGAAGGGCTCGCGGCCTAATATTATCTATGGGCCCTCTAACCCTCCTCCTCCCTTGCCCAACAAATAAATGCCCTGTTGCAGTTGAAAAACATTATAAAGACTAACAAGTAGTGTTTATTAACCCTAGAATGGTAACGCTATTTTAGGCGCTTATTGGTAACGCTGCGTCAGTTTGACTCACTTAAACTTGGAATAAAGAAATATCATTAAAACTGTTTTTAAATGATTTTAATTAACGTCAAAATGTAGTAAGTGTTAGAAATGTGTTAATTAAGAATTAGAGCACCATTTTTTGGTGCTGGCCACAGATAGGCTTCTTGCAAAATATGCAGAAAGTGGAGGTTTTCCTTCTCTTGGCATAATGGCACAAATGACATTGATATTGATATTTGTCGCTCCGTCGCTTAATGCGTTTTAGGAACCTTTCTTTCCGCTCCTAAGGCTGTGCAAATCATAGCTTTCAGATTATTACTTAGTTTGGCGAACTGAGTCTGCTTTTTTGCTATTGGCTACGTCAAATTGACGCAGTGGCTTACCTTAATAAATAGCTGTAACGGTGACCAGAGAAAAATAAGGTGTTGTTTCTCTGACAGCACAGGCAACTAACTAGTGGAAGCACTGCTGAGAGTGGGGGGGAGTGTGCTTGAACACGAACAGCGTTAGACGCATCTTTCGGAAATGTGTGAGTTAGAATGACTCAAGCTACCATTCTAGGGTTAATCAAATATCAGGAATATGTTGAAAAGTTTGGATTTTTTTTAAATTTCTATGTCCGAAAATAATGCTTAACTGGTAACTCATTCAGATATTTGGATTCAAAACAAAGGTTGCTAAAAAATCTTTATTTTTTCTATATTCTGAAAATTCGAGGGCTCCCGTGGGGCCTCGGGGATCCTGGATCGGAGGCATTTGGCAAACCACGTGACACTATTGTTACGCCAGATTCTAATGTGCCGTCTGTGATTCTGAGCTGAAAATGGCTAAACTTCGCCACTTGGAATTACTTTTCCTCTTTAAAAACAATTTCTATAATTAGAGCGTTGACCTTCCACGCAGCGGTCCGAGGTTCGAATCCGGCGGAGGTCGGTATTTTAAATCTTGGATCATCCCAACCCCCTTCTTGTGTGATATGAGGAGACCGCGCAAGCCAGCACTCCGTCCTTCGGAAGGGACGTTAAGCAGTTTGTCCCCTTGGTGCTCTTCGTAAAGAGTAGGCTAATGCCGGCACCGGGTTTCCTTCCTCCCTTGTGTGTGTTCGGTATGGAAGGAGTAACGGCTATAATAATTCAAGAGGTTGATTAGCCAGAAATTCCATACAAACAAACAAGCAGTATTCTGTCTAAAAAACAAGTAGTAAGATCAACTGCCTTCCTGAGATCCTAAGACGTGGATGGATTAAAAAAACGTTCGAAGATAAGCAGATTATAGTTTATATATTTAAGGATAACGTAGCTGGGATTCGGAGCGAAAAAGACAGCATAAATTGTGGTTAAGGTATGAACCAGACATCCTTCAATATATGGAAAGAATTTTTGAAAATTTTGCTACTTCTGCGTGATACTAATGCAGAGAGGGAAATCCTCCCAACGATATCGTGCTGTGATCATAGAGAAAGAATAATCGACCTCATACTACAGTTGGAATCAATTTTACAAAAACAGCATTCTTCCTACAGCCTTTAAAAGGTTGAGAAAAGCTGATGCGCATTTAAGTTACAACGCGTTGAATCAACATTGATTACGGCTGCGTTGTAACTGAAATGCGAATCTGGATTTCCTAACCTTTTAATGGCTGTACGAGGAATATTGGAGAAACATGGTTTTTCCGTACTGCTACTATTAGCTATGTGTCAAACGTTAGCATCTTTGATGAGAAGAGTTGTCGAATGTATTCAAATAATATTGAAATTTAAATGTTTAGAAAGATTTAATGAATTCGTCCTGATGGAATGGGCTCGTTGAAAAATTGCTGTCCATAAAACTTACAAGTGAGATTTTGAATTCCCATTGGCTAGTGATGGAGAGAGCTTTGCGTTCATGCGTTTTCCAGTTTTGCATAAATTCAGTCTATATTGGTTAAAAGTGTCATGTTCACAAAAAATTCATATGCGTGGTGTACCGCGTCGTATGGTATTACTAATTCGTAAATAATAAGGTTGAAACTTCTAATTACGTCCTTTCTTGCCATCCTCCATTTTAGATAGGACCCATAATACGAGGAAACAATAATGTCTCCCGAAAAACTCTCTACAACTCTCCCCTTAGAAAAAAATCTCCGAGAGCGCCTTCGAAATATGCATGCGAAATCTGTCTCGAGACGGGCCATTACATATTTAACTTTCAAGGAGGTCGCCATGGCAGCACGCTGCCCGACGAAGAGTCGCGAGAAGTCGAATGTTTTATTTCCTAAATAAAAAATAGCAGACCTCTCACCTCAGCGAGTTTCCGTCGCGGAAACAAAACTCCCAAAAACCAAGGTTCACAGCCCCATCCCTTCTATCTTCTCCTCCTCTCTGTATTCAAGAAGGTAAAGACTAGGAAGAGAAAGGATGAAAGGGATAGAAACAGAAATTACACGGATCTCTTTCTCTCCTCCAATTTTTTCGGTGGCATTCGCTTAATCTTCCCAGAAATAACTGAGGTGCTTCAAAAAGAAAACCTCAAAAAAATTTTCTTCCCCGCCCCTCGCCGCCCTCTTCGTCATACCGAAACTTCAGCAGACTTCCTCCAGACCCATTCGGTTCCGAGGTCAAGCACCAAGCTCATCTCCCTCGCATCTCGCCCAGGTGGTCCGGATATTTTAACGAAATGAATAAACAAAGCGCAATAATTTCGCGGAAATGAAATGCCTCCGTCGCGATTCCGGGAGTGCTTTCATTTTTTTATTTTTTTTTTTAAAAAGAGTGAGTAGTTTCCGCTCGGCGTGTACGAGATGATTAATTTCCGTGCTAAGAAGTATTGAGGGTCATTCAACCGGTAATCTGCCGAAAACGATCTTATCCGGATTGGAGAAAAGGAAGAACGGTGGCTGTGCCGACGAGATCCTTGAGTCGTTTTTGTTTGTTTTCTTTTATCCGTTTTCATCCGAGATTCTTGAAATTCCTCGCGTCGAGGGAAATATGACCGAATTCCGCGAAACGAGAATCATTTCAGAGCAACGAGAGATGGCAAACTTTCCTGAGATGAATTATTAACAAGTTTTTCGCGTAGGGGAAAAATCTCTTAAATACATATACCACGAATGCATCTGTAATCCATACAATATACATCTACTAGCGTAATTGCCCGTCAAACATGATGGGCATGCGTGAATTGAGTATGAAGTTAAAGTTGATATAAAAATTAATGAAACCAAATCATATATGCACTAAAAAATAAGCAATAAATATAAAATTTACATAATTGAGTGTTCCAGAGAGTAAAAATAGTTTTGGGCAAATAGAAATTGTTTGAAAAAAAGATGCATTACGCTATATAATTCTTTTATGTCCAAAATTATTTTTAATTTACGAAACATTTAATTTTGTCTCGTTCTCCCTCTGTCTCTCTCCTTCTTTCTTTCTACATCTCTCTCTCGTATTAAAGCATTCAAAGCACGCATTCCTTACGCATCTCCATTCCATAAATGGAATACACAGAGATTTTAAAGGCGTTCTTGATGGAAAATACGTATGAAACTGTATCTAAAGATTGGGAGATTCTCGAATTTTTTATCTTCGAAACTATAACTCGTAATTATATCGTCTCGAGGACTATCTTGTAGTAAATGTTGTTCATTATCCTAATAAATTTTTTAATCTATACCTCACAGATCATATAAGAGAATGGGAGAGAAATATATGTATTTTTAATTGTTGTTTGCTGAGAGAACCGTCTTATTGTTAGCGATTGATGTAAACAAAATATGCGATGTTTTGCTCGAGATTTTCTCGAGCTGTTATCTTCGAAAGTATAAGTCGTAATTATGTGGTCTCTGGGACTATCTTGTAGTAAATGTTGTCCTCTATCCGAATAATGTTTTTAATTTTTACCTCAAAGATCATATAAGAGCGTGGGATAGAAAAACATCGATTTCAATTGTTGTTTGCCGAGAGAACCATCCTAGAGATCGATGTAAACATAATATGTGATGTTTTGCTCGGGATTTTCTCGAATTCTTATCTCCGAAACCATAACTCGTAATGATGTGTTCTCTGGGACTATCTTGTAGTAAATGTTGTCCTCTATCCGAATAATGTTTTTAATTTATACCTCAAAGATCATATAAGAGCTTGGGAGAGAAAAGTAAGGTATTTCATTGATGCTTGGATGCCATTTAACGAGATACGAGTATAAGTTTATTTAAGTAATTATGCCAAGTGGAGGTTCTAATTGACGGATTCAGTTCAAAATCACAATTTGGCGATAAATTTTAATAAAGATCACTTATATGTAGTTTAATTAAAATCTGTCTAGCGGTTTAGCAGATGAAAGTTAGGACGGACGGACGGACGGACCAGGCGTGTCCATAAGGCGTTCCGCTATTACCGCTTCGCTGGTAAAGAACGCCAAAAAATGACTTCGCCGTCGTCGGTGGGTGGGAAAGCGGAACTGTAATGCTATTTTCGACAGACTTTCCTAGTAGCTATAAGATAGATATTTGGTGAGAATGTTCGATTCTTAAAGTAAAAGCCATTCACGAAATAAATTCCAAAATCGACACGGGTTCGATTCCTGAGAATGATTTCCATTCCCCATAAGATAACATGGAGAAATCGATATTTCGATCTGCAAGCTTATTTTCTTTTGCTTATTAAAATTTACATATATGACCTTTGATCTCTGGACTAGGACTGCATTAAAGAAAAATGACAGTAGTTTCTTATTCTTATCGCCTTTGAATCGAAATCTCTCGAATTTAACGTTTTAATATCATATTTTGACAAAATTTAGCGTTTTTGTTGAACTCGAAATACTATTACTCTCACATATGCTCTCGTTCCCTCCGGACCTCCATGGACCTTCCCGGCACAATTCATAGGTATCAGAGATATCTCAGAATTAGTTTTTATTTTCTCCATATACCTACGTAGTATAGAGAAAATATCGTTTTCATGAAAAAATTCGAATTCGAGATTTCAACGGAAATACACATTTTGAGGAACCCTGAACACGTTTTGACAATGTTCGCGATGATGTCTGTGTGTCTGTCGGTCTGTCTGTATGTGGTAGGATTTTTACTTTCTCCATATGTAGTATAGGGGAAATTATTGTTTTTATGGACATGAAAAAATGCGCAAAATTTGAAATGATTGTGTTACCATATGACACAATTTTATTCGCCAAAGACGTCTGGCGTAGCCCGGGCATCGCCGAGGACTTTCAGCTAGTATAATATAAGAATTGAGACGACAATACAATCTCGTGGTTTAACAATTACACGACCGGCAAGGCAATATGATTTAAACGTAGAACATGAGCGATTTTGTATCGTAGGCAAAATGAGACGATAAGAATAAGAAACGTTATTTATTTTTCTTTAGAACGGTTTAGGTCCGAAGATCGTTAGCCAATTCTGTCTAATTTTAATTTGTAATAGAGTAAAAGCCTGTAAGTCCAAAAATCGCTTTGTTCGTGTCATCTTATGGGAAATAAATATTACCTACTGGAATCGAAACCGGGTCTTTTATTATTTTGTTTCGTAAATGACTTTTACTATAAGAGAGAAATATTCCTACCAAATTTCAATCTTCTACCAACTTGGAAAGTTTGTTAAAAATAGCATTACAGTCAAACATTGGCGCGGCCTGTTGGCGCGTGGTGAAAGTTGTTCCAGATGTAGTAAGATAAATATATATACAGATGTTTGCATAATTTTTTACTGTATAATGCGTGTCAACTATTTTAGGAACACGTACCATTTACACTTTGTCAAATTTCGGTCTACCCATGAAACTTATAGGAATGTGAAATTTTAACGTCTTATTAAAATTTAATGACATACGCATTAGTAATTTCTTGACTTCTTAAAACAAGATATTTTTTTTAGTTTTCACTGTAGTTCTTCGGCATTTTTAAAAATACCGTTGGACAATGTTAAACCATTTTGCGTTCTGCCAATTTAGTATGTATTTCGTTTCGGGACCGATTTTTCGTTCTTCGTTTCTATTAGGCGTCTAACCGTTGCAGTTCTGCTTGCGAGGAAAGATAAAAAAGACAGACTGAAATTTATGAAAGCAAAGAAAAACACTCCGCAGAGACGGTCTTACGACAATGAATCGAGAGTACTGCTCTTCTGTTTACATCAGTTGCGAAGGAGATTTTTTTTGTGAACAACAATTACAAAATATTTTTATCTACCTAGCTCATAAATGATCTATGACAGTATTTTTCAAAGTACGGATCGCGACCCAGTACTGAGCCGCGGGGATAACGAGGAAAATGAAAAACTCAACGCATAACCTGCCGAGATCTACCCAAAACGTCAGGAACCGAAAGGTTCCAATTAGATAAATGCCAGAATTTTAATATAAATAGCTTTTTATTGTATTGTAAATCAACTCAAAACATGATTTTTTCGTGTTGTATTCCCTTTCACTGGGTCGCGAGACAAAAAGTTTGAAAACACCGATCTATGATTTATCGATTAAAAAATTAAACCGCCACAAAATAGCAAGAGCATGAAAATACGACTCATAGTTCGAGAGAATATTCCGCAAGCAAACCTCTGAATTTGTTTTCTTTCGTCCTACATTTTTAATTGTTATTTAAAATTTTAAAACGGAAATTAAAATCCTAAATCTGGTTTGTAAGACAGTGTAATGGATTATTCTTTAATTAAATTGTCTCTAGGCGATTTCTATTCGTGCTGTTTCTTAATTATCACATCGCGCGTTAGCCAATTCTTTTCTTCGTTATCATTATCACTTCATATTGGTAAATTCGTCCTTTTTTTCGCCTGTTGGTGCACGAAATGATAATTCCAATGGCATTTGCAACGGTTTTCGGAGCATGAGTTTTCGGAGTTCGTCGTGGTAGCGAAGATTCGCGAATCGTGCCCTGCCTTCGTCCTTTCTGTACCATTACCTCCGGCGAAAGTCTGCGTCTGTTTTTCCCATCCGATCTCCCGTTACTCGTATGACCAGCAAAAGCAGCAAGTCGGCGTTCCCCGGCGAAACCCCGACTATACCGGAAATCAATCATCCGCGTCGCTTCCTCAATGCGTCAACACCTAATCACCGTGAAATTATACCTCCATTCCGTCGCCCACCCCTCCCTACCTCCTCCCCCGGCCGATTCCGCCGCTAGTACGCATGTAGAACAGCTCCGTAATGAGCGGCCATGCGCGCCCCCCGCACTCAGTGGATTAGCTAGCCGTGATTCCGAGGGGACGTTGATTGACGGAGTCGGGCCCATTTTGCGTGCTCCGTCCGCCGGAGGGAGCACCTTGCGAGCCTCCGAGTGCTCCATTACGGCGAGATGTAAAGAGAGGGGGGGGGGCGAGTTAGAGGGGACATACCGACCCGTGCAGTAAACGCAGTCCCCGGCACTCACGCGCTCCCGTCGCGGCGTTAATGGATTCCCGGTCCCCGTTCCGTATCGAAAGCGTGCCCGCGATGACATCCCGCTCCTCGCGGAAACACGCTTCTAGCGAGAGTGAGAAAATGGCGATCCGTTGAGAAGCACGCTGATTAATGATGTCGCCGTGATTTCCATCCTCTCATGATCAGAAAAAGCTCGTCTTCCGAAACAACACATTTATGTTGCCGTTTGATTTGCTTCGGATTTAACGCGATTCATGACGGAATGCGAGGCCAAAAATAGCCTTGATGCGTAAATATCATCCCTTGTAAAATATGCGGCTTCGCCAATCAAATTATACACTCGATAAATCGAGAAACCTATCGATTAAGAGCGATACAAAATTCCAGGACCTTTTCCAACCGTCAGATATGTTCACTTAGAATATATTCCATCGTTGACTTGAGCTTGCTATTTTCATGTTGAGATGTAAATAAAATCAACGCAACTCGTATTCGATATTTTAAAGGGAATATCCTGAATTTTTCCTTCTGACGTCATCTTCTGCAAAATCAAAGAGTCGTTGTTCGATAGTGATAGTGATTACCAATCTTTTATGAGCCGCGGCACACTTTAAAAAATAAACTGGATTTCGCCGCACCCCAGCATTCTAACAAGTTTTATATATTTTTAATACAGGCATTACAATATTTGGACGCATCCTTTTGTTGATGCTACATAACAATTTATTTATTTATTAGAAGAAAAATTATTGTCCTAATTACCTATAAACATATCCAAATCGTTGATTTATTTACTAAAAAATGCTTTTTACGGCACCTCTAAAATTCAATTCAACTGCGGCATCCCAGTGTGCCGCGGCACACAGTTTGGGAACCACTATGATAGAGAATTATAGTTATTTCTATGAGTGTGAGAACTTTAAGTTTTAGAGTATGTTATGTTTACAATACATAGGGATGGCTCAAGATGCAGGCAGCCCGGTCCGCTCAAGCTGTCTATGTATTCTTATTATTTTTAGATGGCAGATAAATGTTAGCTAGTAATTCAATTGTGAATTATCAAGCTCGCCTTATGGCTCAAGTCAAACCGATACAATATGCATATTCAGTAGCCATAAATATGTTAGGAAAGTCAGATGCATATGTCGGCTACTAGGCAGCAACAACTGCTTATTATTAGAATCTACTGTTGGTGATCCAGAGATTATTTAATGTAAAATCCTCCGCCTTCGAAACCAGATAAAAATATTTGATATTTTGCATATCTTCTGTTATAACAATGCGCTTATTCTATATCAATGGAACATTCTGATTAGTTATCTAAGCAATGTTACTGGTTTCTGAGAATCGATATTAATGGCTCAGTTAGGTAATTAATACTTCCATGCTTTATATGTTAATTTTTCGTTCAAATGCGGTACTGCGTTATCACATTCAATTTAATTGTCAATACAGCCCATTCACACTGAACAAGTGTTGATAGTTATGAAGTGGTTTTTAATTTCAACTTTAGGAGTGAAATACCCTGTTGCTAGTAAAGTATCACGTAAACAGAGAGGCGTGTACTTAAGTATTCAATAAAGCACAAAGTGGTTTTTAATTTCAACTTTAGGAGTGAAATACCCTGTTGCTAGTAAAGTACCACGTAAACAGACAGGCGTGTACTTAAGTATTCGATAAAGCACAAAAAGTACAAAGAATAAAAAACGCGTTGAGAGCATTCGGTAGGCAGTTTTGAAAATTCGAAAACTGCATAGAAGACGTGGTGCAGTACAATATAACGAATGCATTGAGTTGATAATATAAATAGATTCAAATCTGGGAAAACCCGTTTAAATTATCAAATGGATTCCTGCTGTGAGAGGAGGTCAATAATTCTCTTTTGAATATAATATGTTTGATCTAATATTTTACTTTAATAATAATACTAGTTTCTTCAAACTAATTTATACCAAAATCAAAGTTATCAAGTGATCGGTTTGTAATTCTTTCTTGAAAAAATTTATTTCCCGCTATATTACCTAAAGGGACTTGCGATAACGTCGAAATAACACCTAAATTGTACACGGTCGACTTGTAGCGTTATCGACCCTTGAGTCGCTTTTAAAAACGCGAAACGAAACGAGACGGAAACAAACGTAGCCTAAATGCAATGCGCCACCAAACTCGTGCAGTTCTCAGTTAACTTCACCGTATGAATCCTCTTCCGGAATGAAAATATGAAGCGACGAAAAATAACAGAACCGGTGAATTGCCCAGCAATAAAAAAACGACAAAAGAAGGAACGAATTTCGCCTGCGAATTTATTACCACCGAGCAATGCAACGGCCACCATCATTGCTCGACTCACGAAATATCCTCAGCTGATTAGTCTTTGGATGGAGAGGAGCTTTTAATTATGACCACCGGCAAGGATTCAGCATCTCGAGAAGAGATGCGACCTTCCTTCCCTCCCCCTTTCCTCCTCCCTCTCTCTCTCTCCGCTCCCCTCCTCCCTCACCCCTCCTATCCCCCCTTCTATCTCCCCCTCCTATCTCCCCCTCCTTTCTCCCCCTCCTTTCTCCCCCTCCTTTCTCCTCCCTCTCCCACCCCACCTTTCTCCTCCCCGTTTCCCCTGACACCTCCTTAGATGAGAAGAGAAATGGGATGCCGGTAGGAGAGATAAAGAGAGACGGGGATTCTCTCTCTCATTCTCGAGATATTATTTCGGATTCAGAAAACTCAGAGAATGAGGAAGCCAAATAAGACGCTAATGAGCCAGTTAACAAGGAGTGACGAATAAACGCGACGAGAGGGGATTCCATTTTTAACGGATGCGGAGGAAAGCGAGCGCTACAACAGAGAAACGGAATTAAGGCAGCGTTCCTTTTTCATCTGAAACGACGTCATCCTCGGCTCTCGCAGAAAATAAATGCCCATTAAGAAACTAATCTAAATCTTGACTCTTGAAAAAAATGGACGCTTAGACGGTGCTTCGGCAACATTTCTCTGGAATTTGTTTCGCATAGTAGCCGGGAAAATTGAGAAAAAAGAGAGAGCACACTGAAACGAAAATGATCGTGTTACGGTAAAACTGAGTTGATTTTGTCGTCGCAATGAAAACATTGTATTGATGGGAAAACTTTCAGTCGCAGAGGTGAAAGATTCCGGAGCGCCATTGACCAAGTTTTGTGGCGAGTATAAAATTTTTATTTTATAGCAAACCAGTTAAAATTCGCTTAAGCAGGGAAAACTTCACGCGACGAAAGCCCGTATTACTCATGAATAATCTAGGAGAAATTACTTGTAATAAAAATTCTCCATCAAATTTATTTTACTGAATTATTGTTAAATTAAATCAGATACAGGCTTTTGTTGTCATGTTAAAAACATATTAGGAGAGTGCTTTGTTGACCAGAATTCGATTCCCATTATATATGTGGACAAAATGAATGAAATTAAATCAAGATTATATAAAAGCTAAAAGGAATCAGAATCACATATTTTTCACTGAAAAATGTGTCGACTGACTAGCGAATGAGATAGTAGATCTTATCAGAAGCCCCCCATATCTTGGAAGGTAGGACAGCGAGGATAAAATTCACAAGATCGATTGTAGGAATGAGCGATATAGAGGATCGTTTTTGCCAAGGACGATAAGAGACCATAACAGGAAAAGGTAACGTAGGAAAACTAGGAACTTTTGGTGCACTGCACCTCCTTTCAATCAACCAAAAAAGGTGACTTGCAGGGTATCATGTAGATGAGTATCTCGAAAAATGCTATCCTTACAACGACACCAGAAATGAGAAATGTGGACAGTTATCGAAGGAAGGCGGTGATAAAGAAATGAGCGAGATAAAGATTCGGAAGAATGAAATTGTAATGGAAGGCATTTGAATGGGCGTATGATTCCTTCTCGCAAGACTGTGAACTCGTGCAGATTATATCCAAGACTATCTTGTAACTACCAGAACAAGAAGGGCCAGCAGAGAAACTTAGCGGATCGTAGTTATCACACACCGTCCTCCAAACATCCGGAGGACTACAGCGCATGAATGCAGAGCTATAAGATGCAAAGTGGGTACAATAACAGCGTCCTCAGACCAAGATTTCCAAAGGCTAATTCAAAACCCCCGAGTGACACGAAACAAACCGAGTTTCGCACACCGTAAAAGCTACCCGTAATGAAATTGTCCCGTCGACGACTTTCGCTGCGACCCACGCGGAGGATCGCTCTCATCATCCTCGCAAACCCGCGCCCTCCACGTCCCAACAGAACGTCAAACAAACAAACAAGAGGGGGAAAACTCCCCGTAATTCCGAGTGAGTGACAGACAGGCTTAGGTCGGGACAAATGAGTGAGAACAAGACGAAGTGGCCAAGCGGGCAGAACGGGAGGAAGAAGAGAGGAGGAAGGGACGGAGAGAGGGAGGGAGAGAGAGGGAAGGAGAGAGAGGGAGAGGGAGGGATAGGGAGGGAGAGGGAGGGAGGGAGGGAGGGAGAGAGAGGGAGGGAGGGAGAGAGGGAGGGAGAGAGAGGGAGGGAGAGAGGGGAGGCATTGTGTGGGATGAGGCGTGGAATGAAGGTGTGGAAATAGGAAGGAGAAGACGCGCCAAGTCGCTCCTCTCTCTCCAACTCCCTCTTTTTGAGAGGCACTAATTGGCCTCGAAAGAGAGCATTTGCCCGTCGTTGAGGAGCTCAGAGATCCCGAGGCCAGATAAGACACGGAACGAAGGAGAGAAGTCTTTTTAGAAGAGTCGAGGCGCTCGGAGGAGGCAAGGGAGAGAGAGAGAAATGTCCGATGTTGCAAAGATCTATAACTGGGGATACAACTGTTAAGAATGTTTCAAGAATCTTTTCCATGGAAGGAATCAGGTGGGAATAGAGTGCTCCCTCTAACACACATACACACGCACCACACACACGACACCATTTAAAACGCGCTGAATGAAAATCTATTTAATATTGATTCGACTATCATGTCTGCCGCATAAGAAACCCACCGATTGAGTTAGGTGAAAAATTCTTCTATATATAGTTGTTTATGACTCGACGATTAAACGGAAGTTGTTAACAAATAGCCTGATGGAGTTTCTTTCGATGATTCTCTTCGAGGACATCTGTCGGGGCAGTTTGATACTAGCTTGGCTAGTTCCCGTCCTACCAAGGAAAACATCCGTGTTCAGAAACGAGAGAAAATGTTCTGCTACGATAGTTCAGGGGTAGAATATCCGCCCGGAAAGTGGAAGACCCGGGTTCAATTCCCGGTCATAGCAGACTTTTTTCTCGTTTCAAAAATTGTTCCAACAAATAGCTTACTTCAGCCAAACGTGTCAAGGTTTCGTTTTGAATTTCAGATTTTTATAGCACTTTCAATTAACGCCCTTAACTGCGCAATAATTAAGGTTTAGGCAATTGAATTTCTCACATCAATCACTAGGAACTTTATTTAATGCAATTTTGATCTAGTTAACCGTATATATTATTTTATTTTATTTTATAATTAATGACAATAAATTGCAGCACTAAACAACTTACAATCACAATTTATTTATTTGACCATAATTTACATATGCCCATTTCACCATAACGGTAACTGTTATCATCAATTTCTCCAATTTATCATCATAACGATTGATATGTGGTTTAAATTTAACAGCTATAGAAGCAATATTTTTCAGTTATTCGATGCAAGGCATAGACTGAGCAATTTTTTATTTTAAAGTGATCGTGTAAACAAATTTAATTCGTAACCTACAATCCACCGACGTGTTTTACAAAAAATAAGAGAGTCAAGCGTCAATTATTCCTTTTCAGTAATATAACAAGTAACTTTTGTTTTGCACAGTAAAGCCATCCGAATAAAATGAATGACGCAGACACGCACATCAACGGCAATGTTCGAATCATAGCAAAAAGAGGAATTACTCTTGTTAGTACATATTTCGTTTAAAAAAGATCTCTTTTGTCCACATGACGCACGAAGAGCATTTAAAATTTTATCGCCTGCACAGCGATCAGAGGTCTGCGTAAAAAAATAAATTTTGCGAAACATCATGAGTATTTGAAAGTAGTAACCATGGCTCGCTTAAAAGATTAATTTAAACTAATTTCCTTTTGAGAGGAACATTTTCCACACATCGAGAACTTTTAAATCTCAGTTCCATGGGACCTAAATAATCCGCTAAAGCGTTTGTAATGAGTTTAAATGATTCGATGCGTTTGTTTTAACACGAGCAATAAAAAAGAAGCCTCTGTAAACCGTGAAACATTTCTCCCTGTCAGGATTTGATATAATGGCCGTGAATGAGAAAATTAGAGCGTATACACTTCATCATAAGAAGCACGAGAGATACCTTTTCTTCCTCTTGCATTATATAAAATATTTCAGAACTCTTACCTATTATCTGTTCTTGAGGAATTAGAGATCGACTAATTGTGTACTGATCATTAGAGAAGGACTCATCAATCTCTCGCATAAATACGAAATTGTCTACGATGTATAGGTATTCCTTATCCTATCTGAATAGTTCTACATTTCAGGTTCACATGATGTTAATAAAATTTCCACGAATTTTGTCACAAAGTTAGCTCTTGAACTGCTTGAAAGAATACTGTTTCCTTGCACATATAATATTGCAAGTTACCAATATTATACAAGGTGCCCTAAAAATCATACACCAAGATTTTTTCTCATTTTTCTCTATATAATGCAAAAAAAGAATCGAATTAGACATATCTTTGTATCCAAACACATGAAGAAATAAGCTTTATATTTGAACTTATACATAAAACATGTACAGCCACGTACTTAGCACTTGGTTATCTTTACGATTAGACGAATGAGAAGCTTGGTTTCTCATAATTTTGCGTAATCCATTCATTATCAACTCTATTGATTACTAATTAACCAATGTTCACAATAAATATTTGAAATTGCATATTTAGTAACGGTTTAGAATACGCGTATAATAGCTTAATTTTGAATTGTTTTTATGATAAACGTATCTCACGTTAATGTCTCTCCTATTGCAGATTCTCATAGACTACCTGGCGACGAAACTTCCAACCGAGACGCCCAGCCAGAAAGCTCTCACAACCTCGTAAGTAAAATACGACATGATCAGTTTTCTTTTTCTTCAGATTTTTCGCAGTTCGTTGCGTTGAATGTTTTGCTGCTAACCTCCATAACTTCGAGTGATCGTTTTGTTATTCTGTCGTATTCGACTGGTTTATTGCGTTGGGTGTCTTATCATACCTCGATATTTTGATTCTAGTTATCTCTTTTTTTAGCAACAGCGCAACATATGCGTTTTTAAGTCACTAGATGCTTCATTAACTTTCTTAACATCAGAGGAAATTCAGTCATCAACCTGCACTCGATTTCCATGATACCACCCACAAGAAAAAGCAATATTGTTCGAGCTTACTGATCTTCATTTGAAAGTATACGAATACTGTCGGAAACAAAATATTTTCCTCGAGTGATTGAAAATTCGGTTTGTCCGTGTTTTGCTGCGTTAGTACTCTTAACGTGTCTCAATTATTAAAAATACATTTCTTAATGATTATGCCTAAGTGGACCGTCCGTAGGGTCGGGCGAATCGTGGCGACCTCCCCGGGCCTCGCGATTTGGAGGGCCTCACGTTTCGAGGTCACCGCGAGGAAAGTCTAAGTTTAATTTAGCGGTTAATGTTAAGGGGTCCCCGTATAGGTCCATTTTCCGTGGGCTCCCCACCCCTATAGGAGTGGCCCTGATGTCAAGCAAGTAAATTACGGAGGAGGAAGACTTTTCGTCGTTCCAGCAGGATAAATAATAATCGCCCAAGAATCCAATGGACAGAGAAAGGATGAAGGGTATACGAAGAGGGAATGGGGTGAAAGATTGAAGGACAAAGTGGCGATAAGGACAAAAGAGCCGAGAGGAAATGCTAGAGCGATTTGTCGAGAAAAGGGCATTAGGGGACAGTTCTTAGAAGATGAGGTGACAGCCACGTTCTGGAAGATAAAGCCCACACTTGGAAGGATTTCAGACCAGTTACTTCTGAGTGAGAAAGAGAGATAAAGGTGTCACAAAATGGCTGCTATGATTCGAAGAGGTGCACGCGTCCTAGGGTTTGGGAATCTGTGCGTTCTCTCATTTATGTAGCACGCCTGTATGCAAATGTCTGCCTCTGCATAAAAACCTGAAATTCAACATAACAGCGGACGACAGAGTATGTATCTTACAAAATTATTGGCACAGATCATTATTGTGAGCTTGATTGCACACAAATTTGGGTAAAAACAAGCAACAAGCTGGCCTCTGCAAATTAAACCACAAAACAAGTGTGGGAAATGCACGCTAGAAGCTAAGCATAAATTAGGCGCGCATCTAAAGAAGTTATTTTCTAATTTTATAGCAATTTTCCCAAAACAGTCGTAAGTAGTATGTAACTAGAAGGGCATATTTTATCGCCTTAGGGTATAAGTAAAAGATATTTTAACTTTCTCCATACGTAGTATAGGGGAAAGAAAGTATTCTTTTCATGAAAAAAATCGATTTCGAGATTTCAACGGAAATACACGTTTTGAAGTCCCTGAGCACGTTTTAACAATTTTCTCGATGATGTCTGTGTGTGCGTGTGACAGTTTTTTGAGGGTGATCTTAACTCAAAAACTATTGAACAGGTCAACGCGAAATTTTATATTTTACATTTTCATGAAAGCCACAAGAACTGATTAGTTTTTGGTAAAAATCGGCCAACCGGAAGTTGGTGTTTACTCTTTTCACTTATCCGTTATTTTTAAATATTTGCTTAATATGTGATTAATGTAAAAAAGTATTGGAATAAAAGTTGTAGTAAATTTAATTTTCTACAACCTTTGTGTGAAACATTTTCTCAATAATGTATTGTTTAAGAGATGTCTTAAAAACTAAATGTTTTACCTGCCACCACCATGCCACCTACCGCCGACTATTGTAAACACTTGACACTCTCTATTACTTTCTTAATCGTTGGAGCTTTGGGGCTATATCCAATAACAGATGGCTATGGTCTGAATTTATTTCTATTCTTTGTAAAGCCTTAAAATTTTTCTCGCAGTTCCTTGAAATATTTATTATCATCTAACCTATTTGGAAAGTCATGTGGTGGCCACGTCAGATTTTTTCTTTTAAGAAACATGTTCGAAAAGTCGGTTTAAAACGTATAACTAGTTGCGCGCCTTGGACTTAATAGTAAAAATCACCCATAGGACTTGACAGCCTCCTCCTTGCATCCTCCTTTTAAGTGGGTGCTTGCTCATTCCAGAGTAGATGTATATAGATGTCGCATGGACGGCAAGGAAAAATCTCGGGGATCCTCGATTCAGTGAACCCCGCAATGGATTGAAGAAATCTATTCCGGATGCGCTCTCTCTGTCACAGCTATGCCACTGCGCCAGAGCACGCTTGCGGGCGCTTGCGTACGTGAGCGCGTGGGTTCGAGCATCTGCGCACCTTTTTGGGCTCGCGCGCGCGTACACGTGTGTAAATATGCGCGCTGTCCGCGTACGTGGGCGTGAGGGCGCGCGATGGCGTATTTGAGCGCGTAAAGAGCGAACGTGCTTGAAAATGCGTGCGCGTGGGCGCTCAGCGTGTAAACTAGTTGGCGTCTCTCTCCTGCCGTGTCAGAGAATGCGTGAGGCTACAAAGCGTGCGCGTGTGCGACAGTGATAAAGACAGAGAGAGAGAATGGGGCGGACGGAGGATTTCGGCTCCTTTTACCTCCACTTATGGGCGGCGCTTGGGATTCTTCTGGAGGCATGAGGTTAGAGGAAAAAATGAGGGTGAGAGGCGTGGAGAAGAGGAGAGGGACTAGGGGAGGGGATGAAAGGAGAAGTGAGAGAAAAAGGGAGTACTTAGTGGTCAAGAGTAGAGGGAAAGAGGGAGGGAAGGGAGGGGAGGAACGAGAAAGAGGGAAAAAGGGAGGATGGGGAGAGAAATGTGAGAGTAAGAAGAAAATATAGCAGAAAAATGGTGGGATGGCGACAACTCACTTTAAAGTCGCCTCCGCTACTCAAAAGAGGAACTCATATTTCGAAGGAGAGAGAAAAGAAATGTCTTTAGTTATCCAGCGAAAGATCAGCCCTGAGTTAAGACAAGAGTCGATGCGCGATTGTTTTTCTTCCCAAGTGCTCATTTTCGCGCGGAGGTGTCTAGAGCAGTGTTTATCAAACTGTGAGCCGCGACCCCCGGAGGGCTGCAAAATTATTTTGGATGCAAGGTGAAAATGTCAAAAAATAAATTTTTCGCGAATAATAAAATTTTATCAGGATATTTTTATAAAAACGACGTGATAAAAATTATTAATAGTTAGATAAAATGAAGAAATTTGCAATAAAGTTTCTTATTTTTACTATTTTTCGTTCAAAGGGGGCCGCATGATATTCAAGGGGGCCGCGACAATTGAAAGTTTGAAAACCAATGGCCTAGAGGGCGACAAAAGACATGATTCGGTCTACGTGGGAGTGTGGGACTGACGGGGACGAGAAGGCTAAGTACGTGCAGAAACAGTTGAGACGAATGGGCTAATAATCCCGTTAATATTTTGGATATTTGCACTCGTTAACGGGTCGGGAGTCTCCACTGTCGCCTTGTTATCGAGTGCCTTGAAGGAAGACCTGTTTAAATCTGCATTCCAAAAGATGTTCCAACGGAAGTTAAAGATGTGTACATCAATTTCTCCAATCTACGCGAGCTTGATGGCGTCATAAAACTCGGCTCTAATTTTAGACTGCAAAAACCCCTCTGCTCTGCTGTTGAAGTTCTTGTGTGGTTAAGTGATGTATGTTGACAAATCGCCGCCGCGCGCATGTGTTTCACGTCGTTAGATCGAGACGCCTCGCGAGATCCCACTAAATGCTCGTAAACCACGAGGTTGTGCGTGCCTGGTAAGCACATGAAAATAACAGCCTTATACGGGTATAGGACTTAAGATATGAAATTTACCGACACCGGCACTTTAAGTTCGTTCGTATATCTCAAATGTTATCGTAATTAAAGAAAACCACAAATTACACTCATCTCTATGCAAGATATTTAGATCACTAGTCTGGCAAGGAGCTTCACTGGAGCAGTTCTAGGCGACTCAAAACCCTCGACCCTTAGTTGACCACCCACCACGATTTGGCCGCCCGACTAATTAAATTTTACCAAAACATATTAGGTTCACAGAAATTTGACATGCATGACATTTGACATGACGTATTAATTTATTAATAACAGTTAAATTTTATTTTTAAATTAATTTACCTGACAGCATAGATGAATTCTATTTCAATTTTAAAATAACAAATGTAATATAAGTAGCGTCGGAATAACCAATAGGTTAGTACGACTATAGATCGAGGCTTTCATATTTTTGGGTTCTACTTTAGGCCCTCCATTCCATAACGAAGCAACCGCTGCAGAACAATAAGCCTTAGGCTCATCTGACCTTGTTCTGGCCATGGCCACGGCAATCTAGCCAATAAAACTCAGCGCCACGAAAACTATTAAAATTTTTATTTATTTTTCATTAGACGACAATGTAATTATATGCATCTTATATGATCATTATTATTTTAAAATCTACATTAAATTCTCTTTTTTCGTGAAAACTATTCAAGTTCCTATGAGGCCATGAATAATTTCAATAAAATATTAGTTTATATTTGTAATTTTAGTTAGATTTTTATGCCGAACATTTAGATTTTATGAAAACCGTCTATTAATTCAATGCAATGACGTCACCGTCCACGACCAAAGGGGGAAGTATAAATCCGTGGCGGAGAGCCAATAACGTTTCCGGCACGCCACTGGATGATCGCTTATGGAAGTATTATTCCTCGCGCACCGATACGGGATTCGGTTCAAGCATATCTTTACGACATTCTTCGTCCATATTAAAATCATTTCATACTTCAGCAGTCGGCAAAGTTAATCATCCAATTTCTTCAAAATTAACTATACTATCGGTTTGTGGCCTTGTGAATTAAAATTCCTCATTGTTATTTTCTGCCTCCTTAGCATTTACCTAGGACTATAGTCGTCCTGCAACCTACGCGAACAAGTCATGTTCCAAGAATTTCTGAATCATAAAAATAAATGCAAACGTGAAATAAACACATATAGTCCATTTCGTCAAGGATATCCTCTATGAAATAAAGAAGCCTGTTTATTCCAACGATCGCGGAGAAAACAGCAGTAAACTTCGTCCCAAAAAATTCCGTAGAATTGTAAACAGTAGACCTACGCCGATCCTGAGTGAGCGAACGAAATTTATGTTGACGCCATCGTGCTTGAGAACATGCTCTGGAGGAAGATCCGCTTATCGACTCGAAGAGTAAAAGACGATTGTTAATCACCGCACGAATGCAATCGTCATGCACGAGGAAGTCACCGGTGAAACGGTCGCTGATGATCACCAACAAAATTGTGAACGGTAGTTACTACCAATCACAATTTTTTCCTTTCGGAAAAGGATTCCGTTTAAAAGATAGGTTCCGAACTGAAGTGTTTCTATTTTTTCTTGAAACTATCTTATCTTATAACTAGGAAGCTTAATTATGGCCAACATTTCGTGACTAAACTCATATTTTTTTGTAATTTAGCCTTCTATGTATGTCCTGAGGACTTATTTCTTTGATGATTACAGACCCCTCAAACCCTGAAGACACCTGCAATAATATCTCTTTCGTGTCTACATCCCACGAATTCGCTACCGCTCGCGTTCATATTTTTTCCGACTCAAATGCTAATTTTACTCTGCGCTCTAGACGTATCTTCTACGGTGGCTGATCTAAGGTCGAAGGATATGGTATCTCATTCGGTTTCGTTTCCTAATAAATCTCTTGATGTGGAGCCTCTGCTTCGATTCTCTTTCCCCTCTCTAGTTCTCCATAGATGATCAATGATGTAATCAGGCAATTGAATTGAAGCTCTTTTAATTTCCTTTTCCATTACACTAAATAACCCTCTTTTTACCAGCAACCTTGCTAATTGTTCACAAAGGTTTGGACTTACATCTGACTAAGTGTTACCCAGCAATTCACTGGAAAGGCGAGTTGGTGGGAATCCAATGCAACATAATGTTCCTCACAGTTCCCGCTTGTAGTCTCGGTTCTCTCAGTACGATCGCTGGCTATCCAAAGAAAAGCGAACCTCGATATCGCTGTGTTCTACGATCAACTTCACGTATGTTATCTTAGTGACCGTCTCTTACGACGAGCGCTTCATCCATTTCTAAAACATCTTCCGATATATTTTCCAACTAGAACCTCTTCGGAAGCTTCAAACTGGCATTTATTCGTCGTTCCTCCTGTGAATTCGGATGGAAAACTTTCAATAATTCATGAATTTCTTTGTATGAAGCCTTTCTCATGTGGATTCTATATGCATAAAATGTATCCGACCTGCAGCCTAACATGTATTTCTCACTTGTTCGGTGTTATTCATTCTATGAAAACCAGTTCCTCATAGTCTGCACCGACTAATATAGTACGCAAACAATGTCAGCTAGATATATCCTAATAAAAACAACCCCACGAATGAATAATGTGTTTATATTTCATTCGGACTACACCGTTAATCTTTATACTCGCTCCCAGCATTCATGCCGTTTTCTTTGCTCTCTCGCTCTCTTATTTACTGTTTTTCTCCGCAGACCTATGAAATTCCATCACTATCTCAAATAACAATTCCTAAAATATATTTATGACAAAACAATTGCAAGACAATTACACATATTATGTAATTGACATAGGCGAACTTCTTTGCGTGGACATCATTAGTGACGTCATTTTCGCACCAATGAATCGCTCCTCGCAAACGCGCTAAAACTCCGTGTTGACGCGATAACCATGGCAAATCTCAGTTTCGACAATGGCAATCCTATTTCACGAGAAACGACCGTGAAATTCGCAAAATGGCACCAGCGTTTCCGAAGGGCCTCACGTTTAGGAACCAGAACTGGAAGCTTAAAGCTTCACGGAAAATTTACCTTGCCTGGACGCCTCTTGGACAAAAGCCGTCCAAACAAATGCGGGGAAAAAATCAATGGAGTTTTCCAGAAAGCACCTCGTCGACACAAAACAGATGCTCCAGTCAGTTTACTCCACCTCTTCTTCTAAAATGTAGGGCAAGTCATTCGAAAGTAATGGACATGTGTCCAAATCTATTTTTAACAAGGAGGGCCCTAACATAACAGGAGGGAGAGGGGAATTGTTTGGACGAGAGAAGTTGAGGTGAGGTGAAGGAGAAGGATGCTTTCACCCCACACCAACTGCTTCACACGGCCGTGTGGAAGCGGAAGGGGGAGGGGTGGAGGGAGGATGGAAGGGGGATGGAGGGGGGGATAAAGGAAAGGTAGGCGCGCCACCCCCACCCCTCCCTTCCAGACTACCTGGCTGGCCAAACATCCTTCGGCCGTCCCTATGGCGACGACCTCAGACCACACCGACACATCCCCTCTTATATTTCCTCCCGTTCTCCACTCCTTCCCTCCCTTCCCCCTTCCACTTCCTGAAACGTCTGTCACTCGAGATAGAGAAGTGCGCCGTTCGTTGCTATCTCCAGTCTACCGGGAGATTTCGAGGAGCATTACAGTATCCTGGTTTATTTGAAAATGCGTCCGATGCTTCAGATTTAGCGACGGTCGTCTGCGCGATGCAGGCCGTGGAACGCGACTTTAATGTGACGCAATGCATTTTCGTCGAGAGAGCGAAACTTTCGAAACCGTATTGTCGGCGGAGAACGATTTTTTCTCCCAAGAAAAAAACGTTCGAATGATTAACAAAGAGCGAGGAAATATTTTTAAATTTTCCAAATCCCAAGGCAGGCATGCCAAACATGAAGAAGCATCAGGGCCGCATTGAAGCGATAGATGTTACAGAAGGCGGCCGCATTAGGATTATAGTAGCTTAATGAGGGCCAGAGTTGGCAACATAGACTTTATCAAGAAGATTGGATTTTAGTCATTAAAAACAATAATTTAGAAAAGAAGTTCTATTGTAACCTAATTACTATGAAAAAATCTCGTATCCATTTAGCAAAAATAAATTATTCGCATAAAATTTCGAACGATTTAGGTAAGACAAAAATTAGCATTCGGGTCGCAGTAAGGAACAACAAGCGCCTCCGGTTTGACATGCATGTCCTATGTTACGAATGAATAAAAAATATGGTCGTAAGAGGGAGCTATTCACGGGTCCGTTTTTCCCTTAGACCAGTGCTGGGCAACCTTTTCTACATGGTGGGCCGCATTGGTGGCAGTGAAGCCTTCGTTGGGCATCATTGGAAATTTTAAATGCTTCGGCGGAGTGGATTAAAGTTAATTAGAGATTCCTAGGCGCCATATACGTGAAAATCAAGTTAAAATTAGGTTCTTTGGATTAACATTACAATATTAAGAATCGTGATGGAATTCAATCTTAGAAATACCTTTGAGATCACAAACAAAATTAAATAAACCGCGCAATATACAATGCACAAACTTTCTCATATGCGTTTGGTCTACTGTATACGTTTGTAAAAGAAAAACGCTTATAAATCAAAGTTAACCGTAGTTTAGTGTAGATTTTAATGTCACTGGTCAATATTAATAATTTTTTGGGTCGTACGGCTTAGTAAGTATTATTTGTGACATCAGGCTATACGATTGGATGGATTTTAATCAAAATCCTTACAGCCATTTTTGAGTAAATCGAATTTTGTTCCAAAATATCCCAGAATAAAGTACCCTTAATTGTTGCGTAATATCGTTCATCTCTTCAGAGTGTCTATTACGAATGATATTATCCACAAATATGATATATCACTCGATTCAGTTTAACCGTTTAGGCTGTAATATGATTTTAGTGGATCGCGGTGGAGGCGTGACGTCATAGGGCTTGGTTAAGGTAGCTTAGCGTACATTGTAATGCCACTGGACGCCATATAGTGATTTCAAGAGATGTATGGCTTATGTAGTATTATTTGCGACATCAGGCTCTACAATTGCATTTACTTTAATCAAATTCTCTGAAGCAACTTTTGAATAAATAAAAGTTTTCTAAAAATCGCCAAGAATAAACTACCCTTAATTTTTGTGCAATATCATTTTTATAAAAAAGGCTGCAAAAGATGATATATTGCACAAATACGAAATATCATTCGATTTTATGTACGGGCTTGGGCCCTAGAACGGCGAACAGACGACAGACAGATGGCATGACGAAAACCACCTTTATGGACTCGGAGACACCTAAAACGTGTATTTCCATCAAAATCTCGAAGTCGAATTTTTTCACTATAACAAAACTTTCTTAATATACTATGTATATGAGAAAGTAATATTTGAATTGAGAAATATTTACTAAGGGGTCTCAGTTTAATGCTAGACATTTTAACACGTTTTGCTAGATATAAAATAACATTTGGTGGGTAAATCAAAATAAAAATGAAAAAAGTTTCGACAACTACGAGAGACAGATGGTGGGCCTCATGAAATTGCTAAGAAGGCCGCATCCGGCCCGTGGGCCGCAGGTTGGCCACCCCTGCCTTAGACTGTTAAGGATCACATTTGACGAGTCTGGCCTACAACCGGTAGACTTTAGGGATACTTTGGTGCACTTCACTCCATGCCACTCACCGATCTGTTAAATTTTAACAGAGATCGTTGGCGTAGAGATGGAATAAAATTTACGAATCGTTCATCGTATCCGCGGTTTCGAAATCTGCCGCTGACTCGGTTCCAGCGTAAAGCGACATCTTACTCGAATTTCATTTTCGGGTGCCTCGTATCTTATTCAGAGATCTGCATTGTTGCGGAAGATGAATACATCTTGAATAAATATGAGAGAGAAAAATCGTGGAGAGAAACCTCGCCTAATGAATACATTAAACTGCGTAACAAACCGAATGCATTAATTTCTTCCTTCGTCTGTCGCGATAATACCTCTGCCTCCCATCTTGTCTGGAGAATTGCACGGTAATATGTAGATGAGAATACGTAGACAATATCGTAAAGAGTTTCTCAACGTGAGAGGTCACGCGCCTTATTCATTACAATACACAGGAATGTTTCATAAATAATTTTCACGGCGGGTTATATATATGCTTGTTGTTTGCCAACGTATTTTCACTTGCTTCGATAATTTTGAGCACGCATCATCCAAATCGCCTTTTATTTTTTTTTTAACAGTCCATTTGCAGAAATAACGCGCATGTCACGCCTTTCTCCGAGTCCGACAGAAACAACAAACTTTGGAGAGATCTAACCATTTGCGTGGAAAATGTTCTTAGTAATAATTAAAGTAGAAAAAGCCAAGTTCAAAGTAAACAGAGCCTCCTCCTGGGACGACAAAAAATATTTCTGGTCTCTGAAAGCAGCATTCCAGGGTCCTAACATAACAATACCTCGCTGTCTCTTCAACCAACCAACCCCCACAAAAACCCCACAACACTCCGTCATCTCTCTCCCCATCCAAACGCCCACCCGACACGCTCTTGAGCCCACTTCTTTCTTTCTCTCTTCTCTTTACTTCCCTCTCGACCTCTCTGCCACTCCCTTTCTTTATCTCTCCCTTTCTATTTATCCTTTGCTTCCTGTTCAACTTTCTCTCTGAAATCTTTTATTCCTTCGTTTCTTTCTCTTTCATATACTTTCTCCTTGTCTCTACCTCCATCTTTTCTGCCTCTATCCATGTTTTTCTCTTCATTTTGTATCTCTTTCTCCCTTTATCACACTCCCTTTTATCATTCTCTTTAATTCATCTTCGTATGTATGCGTCAACATTTTTCTTTTCATATTTCTGTCTTCCTTATTCTTATTTCTTTCGTATTCGTTTATTACCATGTTTCTCACCCTTACTTTCCACCTTTTATCTTCGCTCCACTCTCTATTTATATGTCAAAAAGGGTTAAATATAAGAAGGGACTATATAGTCTCAATTTCGCCCTAAATAAAGTCGTTTGTCTGTCTATCAATTCCTAGTCATCTCTTATTTTCATGCCAGATTTTGTTTTTCTGACCAATTTTATGAGCTACATTCATACGTCCATCTTTTCTCCTTCAGCGCAATTACATAGCTCTCTCATATTCCTTTCCAATTCTTCTCCTTCCTCTTCCACGATTTACTTCTTCCAATACATTCCTCCCCTGCATAACGTATTCTCGTATACTTATTTGCTAAACTTGTCTACCTCTTCATCCTTTATTCCTAGGACGAAGGCATTGAAGCAATTCCTATCTTTTAACGATTTTAAAGGTTTAAATAATTAACCGTACGGTTTTAAGTATGTGCTTTGCTAAAACTATCTCATGCAAAAAATATACGCGCACGTTATGAAGTCTTTAAAATACATTTTTCTGCAAATATGTGAGGCGTCAGCCAAGAGGTTTGTTTTATATTTTAGGTTGCAATACTTTCTTAATCTCTTTTTGCGAATGATTAAATCTGTGCAAAAGCGTGACCGTTAATTATATTATAGGCAAAAGTTTACTTTTGATTAGCAAAATAGTCTCATATTTACAGGACAATCAGAGATCAAACTGGAAAATTCAACTCTTCAGGCGTAATTCCTTAGCAACACTGTGACAATCCACCCCCTGCCGCCCGCCATTTGGGTGCATTGTAGGGTAATATTCAGATTTAAATGCATCTGAGGGCGTTATAGAAAGCCGAATAAAAACGTATTTCGATCATAAAGCACTCCACTCTACCGCTTCCGCAGCCTTTAGATCAATTTGCAGACGATTCGTCGAAGCATTCGGCGTCACTTTATTTTCCACAGCGTTTTCCAAATGTGTGCTACCATTTTCTTGCAGGTTTCGGTCAAAAAAACAACGCGATTCATTCATTATATGTGAAAAACTATTGGTGACATTTACGTATGTGCGGTTTTTTAAATTAAAGAATGGCTTCCTAGTACAAAATTTGTCCGAGAAAAGAATTGTGCATGTAATTCTGCACCTCCTAACCAACGGATTTTTTTAGACTCACCTTAGCAATACCTTAGCAATGAGAACCCCAATCTATTCCTATTCATTTTTCCTTTTAGAATTTTGAAATTTATCCGTTCATATGTCCTATCATTCTTTATCTTTTCTCTCGCTTTTGTCATATTCTTCTTTTCTCCCGCGGTTTCTATGTCTTTGTCTCTTTCGCGTCACATTCAATACAAATTCGGATGCTATTTGCCCAAGGGGAGAATGAGGTGTCCGCCAAGAGACGGAAAAAGGCGACTGTCAGTTGGTAAATGGTAAACACTTAACGCAGTCACCTTGGTTACCTCTCCATTCGAGATGGTAAGTGGTTAGGGGTGCAGAGGAGCAAGAGGTGGAGGGAGGAGGAAAAGTCTGAGGGAAGGGGTGGAGGGAGGCTGGGTTGGTAATACGTGTCCTTCAAGACAAGAGAGATAAAGCTGCAAAGCTTAATGCTTTGAAATATTTGAAAGAGGGGCCACGCTATACTCAATGAGGAAACACTAGAGCTTAAAAGAAGAGAAAATATATACTCACCTACACATATATACAAGGAATTTTTTAACGAACTAGTGGCAATGCTGTATTTATGGTCGAAGAAAGAAGGAAATGAAGAATGTAGTAGTAAAGGTGTTTGATCATTTGAAGTTTGTTATGGTTTTTATGATTAAACATTAAACAACTGCTGGGATAAGAATAAGGTGCTGTTCATATTGATTTTGAGCCATAATAAACCTATAGCTATGGATCAAAATGAAAATAACTTAAAAATTACATCAAAAACCACGATTCATAGGTTCAAATGGCAACATTTTTTCTGATTAAATTATGGTCGCTTTTTAATGCTGCCATTGGAAGGATGAAAAATATTCATATACGGGTAACTCTCGTTCAACGAACGTTCGTTGAACGAATGTTCGCTTTAACGAATGTTCGCCTTAACGAATGAATTGAATTTTATAGCTTTACTTTTCGACGAAAATTCTGTTCACTTTATCGAACTAAATAACATGTATCCAACTCAGATCGAAGAAACTCGGATGTTTACGAAAGATCTTGGGGTCATAAAGACCATCTTGTTTACCCATGGATTCTTCGTGTGTTCTTTCCATGAATTTTTCCTATCGCCTGCATTTCTTGAGAGGCTTAATATGATGTCACCGAACGTGCTGTTTGTTACTTAAAATATATTTACAAATATCCACTTAGACTTGAACCTCTTGTGTACCGATAAGGAGGAAGTGCACTACCCAGCGTTTCCCACAGCCACTCTATACTTCAGTCTGAGGCTTGGATTGACTACGTTCGATCGCATTCGTTTTCTCGCGGTCCATACACAATCGTTATATCACGAGGATTTGTTTTCAAGCCATTGCCGTGGCCACATTTATCGTACTTGCGCGAAATTTTCTCATAACTGTTCAACTTTTCGTTATTTATTTTCCTGGAGATGTTTAAATCACGAGGAATTTTTAATTCTTTATTGACGCTGTTGGATGGTTCTGGTTTTCATTCAAAAGTTGACTTTTCTCGTATCATACAATAGATGGCACTGTACATACTTCTATGCTCGATTGTTGTTGCTTCAGTTTTTTAGTTGATCCAATATTGTAGTTGCTTTGACAGGCATTTTAATAGCTAATAATTATAAATTAAAGAATAAAATATCTTTTGTCTGGAACGCATCTATAATTTTAACGGAAGTCAACGGAAAAAATCACGATCGTTCAACGAATTTCCGTTTTACGAACGCTTTTCAGGAACGCATGTCGTTCGTTGAACGAGAGTTGCCTGTATGTAGAAATATGGTTGACTAATAAATATAAAAATTATTAATAAAAAGCGCCCTTTGTAAGAAGAGAAATGAACGATAAAAAAATATCGTTACAAAAAATAAAAAACAGCCATCAGAAATTAGCGATGAAGTTGTGAATGGCGCTCTAAATTAACTGATATAACTTTGTTGTTGCCAAAAATCTCCTGTACAAAATATCTCAAAAACCTTCAAATTGGAGAATTTGTTTCGAAGCTTGTTGTAATGTAACCTCAACATACCGAATGAAGAAAAACTTTATGTAAGTATTTAGCGGCATCTATTAAACCTAGCACACTATACTGATAAAATATACCAAATAGCGGTTTTTGCAAGGATCTATTCCTCCGACTACGGTGCGTACATATATTTATGTTCCATGACATTCCTCGCTCTTTCAGCAAGTCATAACAGTAAAATAAATCAAGGCCAATATGCAACAATAACATTCGGCATTCTTTCGGTTCACAGTGACTTCGTTCATCTTGATCTCCCGAAAAAAAGGTCTCATTTTCCATTCCAAATCACCCTTAGTATCCGCGTGAGCACTGCGTTGTCATGCCAAGCATTGGCGGAAGAAATTAGTCGAACCGCTGCATAAATTGGCGTTGATAATCGCTGAATGGTGGCTAATTGGCCCCGCTAGGTCCACTCCACCGCGCAAAAACCTCCGGTTGAAAACCCCGGATAGATGATGCAGCAGTTTCGCGACTGCAATGGAATCGTCTGCAATCATATCGCGTTATACGGTAAAAAAAAGAACGCGGAGCATCCTAATAACAGATTCCAGCCACCTCCTTAGTATTCTTACTAACTAACTTACTTACTTACTTACTAACTTACTACTAACTTACTAACTAACTACTAACTGAGTTGAATTTCTTTTTATGTAGAAAGATTTTCTCGAGATTTTCGTTTGCAATCCCATTCTCGTCCAAGACATTCGAGTTGTGCATAAGGTTTCCAATCTCTCTCCAAATAAAAAGAATAAAAGTTTTTCTTGATGTTTACTTCTACTTACGAATGAGCATGCAAGCCGCTCTGAGAGTCCGTTGGGAAGCTCAATTGCTTCAACCTCTCATAAACCGTCTTATTAATTGCGTAATTTTGTCGCTGGTAAAAGAATTAGTTGTATCCATCTCTGGTAGGAGAAGTTCGTTGAATGTTGGTTGAGTTATTATGCAAGAGGAAATGGCTTCTGGTGAAATGTAGATCGAAAGGTTTAGCAGAGGAGGTTTTAGGAATAGTTGAAGTACGTAAATGGGTAGACACTAGAGTTTTGGAACCCGGAATTCCCGTTCCATGTTCCCGGGAATTTACTCGATATTTCTTATTCTCGATTCCCGAGAAAATGTTTAATGAATCCCGGCAATTGTTCGTTTGAATTTTGTGCCGAGTCAAGTTTTTTCAGAGTTTCCTTCATAGCTGGTTTAAAAAGAAATATTTCTCCGAATTTCAGCTCCTAATGATAAGCTATCAAAACTAGTTTTAATTTTTTTGTTTTATGCATGTTGTACGTTTCTCGCTATTAATTAAATTTTAATGGAATGCTAATACAAAGTCAAAATGGCTTCCTCTCGCGACCGTGAATGTCGTTAGCAAAAACAATATACAAAAGTAATGGATGTTGCATGCAAGTTGCATGAATCTGAAACTAGGTGCTACCTTCGCCTCCTATTTTTCTTCCTTCCCCCCTCTCTTATTGTAAAAATGGACCTTATGGTCTAAATTTTGCCCGAATAAAGACGATTATCTATCTATCTATCCTCCCCTAATCGACTGAATTAGTTACTCTGAACAAGGGACTAAGGAGATGCCCGTTTAAATTCAGAGGGCAAGTTTTTTTGAAATTTCGTGAATGAATGCGACGCGAAGCTATTATTCATGACAATGGTACGCAATTACTCGATATCGGCAACAATACAACTCACTAAGAATACATCAAATTCTCACGTTAAAACTGATATGTTGATCGATTCGACGCGTATACAAAAATCAATGGCTGGAAAACAAAAATTTCGTTCTTTTAGGCGTTCGTTGTTTCATGTCTCGAACTCCTACGATGATTCAAAATATTTTTTATATGCGAGTTATTAATGTTCTACATTCAAATGTATTCCTTCTCGCAGATAACGCAACGAATGTTGTTAACATTGGTTGCTATGAAAATCATTTCCCTCTCCTTCCTTCTCTCTCTCTCTCTCTCTCACTCTCTTTCTCTCTCTATCTCTCTTTCTCGTATTAAAAGCATTCAAGTCACGCTTTCACCAATAAGGAATGAAATGACAATAGGATTTTGAGATTTAACAATTTAATGGGTTGGAAAGGCAATATCCCGTTAAAATGGCAAGATTTCTCCAAGATATGTGAATTATCCATTTAATATGAGGAATTTTTAACTACAGGCGGAAAATGATTAACAGAATAAGAAATATTATAATATTTTCTTTAAAATGGTTTAAATCAAAGATCGTAGGTTAATTCTTTCTAATTTTGATCTCAAAAGTAATAGAAGCCTGCACGTCGAAAATCGATGTTGACGTGTTATTTTATGGGAACTGATAATGTCTTCCTTGGAGTCGAACCCAGGACTTTTTTCGAGCTTTTTTCGTAATCACCTTAAAATATGTAAATCGAACATTCCTGTGAAATTTAAAAAATTTATCTCCATTCTTTTCTGAGTTATTCGTATTTTTATAGCGTGACAGAGGGAGCCATAAAGGGACAGAAGAAGGCTCTCATAGATTTTAGATTGTTTTTAAACCTCTTTCGTACATTTTCGGCCCTCAACTTTAACTTTGAGGGAATTGCAATATAGGATACATTAATAGTTGACCTGTTGTCATCTCCACCTCGTCAACATCGAGGAAAGATCGGTTGCGCAAGTGAAAGTGCGTCGGAATATTGAATCTGCTACATATTTGTCGCAAATAATGTATCACATGTAATTGGGATTTATTAAAGACTTATGTATTTACGTTGTATCAATAATAAGTATCGTGTTTAAATGAAAAGTGGTGTATTAAATACTAAAAATGCAAAAACATTCATATTTCCGGTTTCTCAGGATTCCCGGGATACTTGAAAATCTAATTCCCGTTTCCTGGGAAAAAATATCGCCGGGTACCCAAAACTCTAGTAGACACGATCGCGGTGATAAAATACGTGAGATCGATTTGGGACGCGATATCGAGCCTCGTTTTCACCAAAGACAATCAGACATCATAATAGGGGAGTCAAATCTGCCATTTGTGACGGTTTAGTACATTACACCTCCTGCCAGTCACCACTTTGCTTAAATGTAGAATAACATGTGGATGTAGAAATAAAGCACAACTTCATTTCGAAGTTAAACATTGCTGAAAAACGCAGTCCATGTTTCAGAATGAGATGAAAGGTATATATTAGATCAGGGTTCTTCAACCTTTTATTGCTTTTTTTTAAGTAGTCGGGTATCCCGTAGTGTATGTTAAAACAATGATGAGACGAACAACACCCCTATTAAAATAGATAACTCATTTTCATTAAATGAACAGTTAATAAACAACTTGTCTGCCCGTTGCAGCGTTGCTTACAATTTGAATGCAACTAAGAAAGAAGTTAGAAAAAAGGAGTTATAGAAAAGGAGTTAGAAAAAAGGAGTAAAAGCCGTTAATTTTTCCAGTTAATGTTAAGTAATTGAGAAATAAAATTAAGAAGACCTCCGAGTATTTTTTATATGAAAACAGTCGAACCATGCTATAAAATCCCAATAAAATAGTTTTAGATCTTTCTTCTCGTGTGTTCATTTCCCGGAATAAAATGTTATTTTTTATACTCCCGATATATATATATATATATATATATATATATATATATATATATATATATATATATATCCCTTCCATTTTCCATTTAAAAGCATTACACCATTAAAAAGTATTGGACTCGTTTCTATGGCATCAGAATTTCTCATTCCCCGATGCTTTCACGTAGGATACACCCACCAGATGACGGGGCTTTCGTCTACCTTAAAAGAATCATACTCTCCCTGTGGCAATTCCCATTTAAAAACACTGTATTCGTTTCCATGGTATCAGGATTTCTCATTGGTAAAATTTGGCATGGATTCGGATTCTCTTTTCAAGAAAAACGCTCTCGATCGTACAACTGCCCAAGTCTTAAGTTTGTATCTAAATCCTAGCTAATTTAAAAAAGTAGGGATGAGCACGGGTTTCCCGTGGATAAGTGCTTTTCGTCAAATTCGCCGTAGTATAATCATATATTAATATATTTACTTTTAAATCAGAAAATTATTTTTCCTTATATGGTGGTAGCCCTGCTTTTTAGATACGCTCCAAACATGTTCATTTCATTTTGCCATTCTATACTCGCCCTACAAGCAAAATTTCTTTTTGAAATCGGTTCAGCTAATACCTTCCAAATTCATAGTTACAGAAAAACTCTAACCTTGATATTGTGGCAGCCCTGTTTAGTCGACCCGGTTGAAATATGCTGTTTTGGTTATTTATTTATATGAAGATTATATGTACCATATTGGATTAAAATTCATGCTGCCAGTTCTCTATAAATACGTGTAAAAATATAATTTTACTTTTTATTGTGTTAGCCCTGCTCTTTATCTCCACTTTAAACATCTTGATTTCATTATGGTATGTTGTACATATATTATATACAAAATTTAGTTGAAATTTGTTTAGCCTATTCCTTCCAAATCCGTAATTACTGAAAGAATTTAATTTGTAAGTGTGGCACCCCTGTTTGGTTGATCCGGTCCAAATATGTTATTATGGTTATATATATATATATATATATGTGTGTGTGTGTGTGTGTGTGTGTGTGTGTGTGTGTGCGTGCGTGCGTGCGTGCGTGCGTGCGTGCGTGCGTGCGTGCGTGCGTGCGTGCGTGCGTGCGTGCGTGCGTGCGTGCGTGCGTGCGTGCGTGCGTGCGTGCGTGCGTGCGTGCGTGCGTGCGTGCGTGCGTGCGTGCGTGCGTGCGTGCGTGCGTGCGTGCGTGCGTGCGTGCGTGCGTGCGTGCGTGCGTGCGTGCGTGCGTGCGTGCGTGCGTGCGTGCGTGCGTGCGTGCGTGCGTGCGTGCGTGCGTGCGTGCGTGCGTGCGTGCGTGCGTGCGTGCGTGCGTGCGTGCGTGCGTGCGTGCGTGCGTGCGTGCGTGCGTGCGTGCGTGCGTGCGTGCGTGCGTGCGTGCGTGCGTGCGTGCGTGCGTGCGTGCGTGCGTGCGTGCGTGCGTGCGTGCGTGCGTGCGTGCGTGCGTGCGTGCGTGCGTGCGTGCGTGCGTGCGTGCGTGCGTGCGTGTGTGTGTGTGTGTGTGTGCATTACAAATATTAAATTTGGTTAAAATTAATGACTACAAATGCTTGTAAAAATAAATTATTACATTAAAAATATTTATTATGTTTTTATTGTCCTTCATACTAAATTTCGTTGAAATCGGTCATGCCAATTCCTTCCAAATTCATTATTACCGAAAAGTTTAATTTTTCAAGCACCCCTGCTGAGTCGATCTGGTCGAAATATGCCATTTTGGTCCTCTATTTATGTGAATATTCTAAGTACCAAATTTGGTTTAAATCGGTTCAGCCAACTCTCCCCTTATATATGCGTACGGACGGACCTACGGACATCACCAAGATAATAGTGCTTTTTAGCAATGACAAAAAGCGCTAAAAAGCAATAAATTTCAACGCAATTTATTTTAAATAGGAAACTTTTTAATTTAAAATATTATTACTTCATATATTATATTTAAAGTTTGCAGGTTTTCCCTGTTTATATCTACATACCTGCAATTTTTTTAATTTTCGCCTATTCCGGATCTACCTACACTGGTGCGACGCATGCGCATAGGATGTCATAAATTCGTTTTTAGTGTAGATACTCTCCAAAATGCTCAAACGTGACCTCTTTCCCGACCTCTCAACAATTTAATTACCGTAAATTAGGCAGCTTCGAAAGAGATACACGAAAATAATTTTTCATCCCAATCCCCAATGGCAGTAAAACTGAAGCATACCTTTTATGGTGTTATTCGTAGTCTCGGCGTCAGAACCTTCTATTCGTGAAAGCTGGAGTTTGAAGAAAAATTATAATTTCTAACACTTTCGCGTACCTCTGGACAAATCCTCAGGGGTACGCGCACCCTCGGTTGAAAACTCCTTGCATAAGGTGAATGCGTGTATGAGATCGTACATTACTTTCAGACTCTCCTGGCATTGAGAGAAATTTGCGGAAAGAGATAATTATGGAGGTTTTTTCAAGGTGACTGGAGACGAATCGAGGCATATTTGCAGCACTTTCATTTTCACCGATTTGGTACTATGAACTCCTCGTCTCCAAATGTTCTGATGATTTGCTAGGGTTTGTTGCGTGTTAGTGTAATCTTTGGTGGGCTACAGACAGCTGCTCTCGACCAAGTCCGGAAAACTTCACCAACCGAGGCAAAACGACAAGATACGACGAATATTTCGATTGCGTGGTCGTCAGTGCCTAGGAATCTCGACTGAAAGTGAATACCTAGTTTTGAAACGATTTCGCTGAATCGTGGAAACCTTCATCTGTTCACTCCATAAATATATATATATATATATATTTTTTATATATATATATATATATATATATATATATATATATATATATATATATATATATATATATATATCAATGGGATCTGATACCCGAACATTCACAAGTGCAAAACGTCCACCGTTTTTCTCCGCATTGGCCTGAAGATGACGATTCCCAACACACTGAACAAACGAACGGATTAGACCATTTTGTATGATATATGGCGTGTATAACATTACTGAAAGAACGTTTTACGTCCATCGATAATTTAGCAGATGCGAATTATGTACTGGTAATGATGTCGACAGTTTTGAAATGCGATAAATTAGCAAGACTATAAATCTCATTCGGGCGACTTCAACGTGATAACGCAGGGTAAATTGTAGGTTTCGCGGAGGATATAAATCATCGAAACCAATCACAGCGCCAAATAAAGTTGGCGAAACTTCCACAAAATAAAAAAGTCGCAGTTCATAATAAATATCGGAAACGCCCATGAAATACTGAGGAACAGGTACGACGCTCAGACGGCAGACCGTACATGAAATATAAGTTGAAATTTCTATCGAGAGAATGAATAGAGTTTAATTAATATTAATTCTGCGCGGAGTGATAAATTCCGAAAAACAAAACCGAAAAAGTTTTAATTTTCCCGGAAAATAGTTTTGCATTAGTCATTGTTTTTCACCAGCGTATGAGGTGGATAAATACCCGATCAATAAGTCCATGTTTTTATTTCACATCGATTCCTTCAGGAAACGGTGTGGAGTGCTGTTTATAATGGTACTTGGGCAATTGCCCGTCGATAATGAAGGGATTGTATGACCTAGGTATTGAATTAAAATAAAACTAAAATTAATGAAGCCAAACTTTACATCCTCTAAAAGTAAACCATAAATATAAAATACACATAATTGAATGTTCCAGAAAGTAAAAATAGTTTTGGGCATGTAAAATTTATGTTAAAAAAACATTAATGAATATTTATTTATAAAATATTTCGTTACAAAACTTTAACATGCCCAAAACTCTATTTACTTCCCGGAACATTCAATTATGTGAATTTTATATTAACGTTTTACTTTTTAGTAATTCAAAACGCAATTTCATTAAAACAGATGCATATAAATTTAGTTCCCTGATTTTGTCAAAGATGAAAAACTTATCCAGCTTTCGCAGAAATTGTACTAAAATTTTTCGAAAAATTCAGCGATTTTAAACTCTACATCTGAATTAGGAACGCCCATTAACACAATATCAATGAATAATGGAACATTCAATTATATTCTCTACTGTCGTATTTTATCTTTACGAAGATATTTCTAACATTTCAAAATAGCGTTGAAACTTCGTGAATATGTGGACAGATGCGACGCGAATTTATAATCACACTTAACCATGCGCAATTGCGTGAAACTGGCAGCAATGCAAATCACCTAGAATCTAGAGTTTTACAAGAAAACCTTTCGTAGTCCAGATTCTAGACGACGAAAGGTTTTCTCGTAAAAATACGTCAAATTTTCCCTTTAAAAAGTAATTTTTGGACCGATTCGACGCGTAATCGAGGATCGACGGCAGCGAAATGAAATTTCGTTTGTTCAGCCGTACTTTTTTTCAAGTCCCAAATTCCTCTGGCGATTTCAAGTAATTTTAAAATCCAAGTTATTAATACGCCGCACCCGTACCCGTGTTAATCACATGGGAGTAAATAAACGCTCCTGAAGTCGAAACCATGATATTATGATAGACGATGACATATTTAACGACGAGCGAGAGGTATATCGCGGTAGGTATATTTTATAAAAACATCGTCGAAATCGTAATTTCCGTTCCCTTGTTATTCGCCTTAAACCAAAACTCGCCACCAGGGGTGCGACCGGCAGCGTCATATTCCAAGGCAGAACTTCCTTTTATTACAGTTAGAAGATAGGAGATTACAGGCCGTATCTATGGTCATTGTCCAAATAGTTTCTCCACTCGAAATCTTTTGCACACTGTTAGCGGATAACATATGATTCTGTCCTATGAGTGTGCACCTTCTACAAGGACTATGTCATTTAGATCATGTTTGCCAATTTTTATTTTAATTGCATATATGTTAATAAGGAAGAGGAGCTACAAAAAATGATAAATAGACTAGTGATAACAGGTAGAAAATACGGTATGGAAATAAATACAGAAAAATCCAAGGTCATTCGAATATCGGGTAAAGAAGAGAATCTGAACATAACTATTGGGGGAAAGCCATTAGAACAAGTTTCAGAATATAAATACCTTGGAAGTATCATAACACGAGAGGCAAAATGTACGGATGAGATCAAAACTAGAATAGGAAAAGCAAAAGCGGCTTTCAGGAGAAAGAAACAACTACTTACAGGGAATATAAGGGAAGATATCCGCAAGAAGTTGATAAAATGCTACGTATGGAGTATAGCATTGTATGGGGCAGAAACATGGACGCTAAGGAAAAATGACATCAAATACTTGGAAAGCTTTGAAATGTGGACTTGGAGGAGAATGCTGAAGATAAAATGGACAGATAGGATGAAAAACGATGAAGTGCTACGAAGAATAGGAGAGAAGCGAATGATTATACAGACTATCAGAAAGAGGAAGGCTAACTGGGTTGGACATTACCTGAGGAGAGAGAGTATGATTAAAGACGTGTTAGAAGGAAAACTAGATGGGAAAAGGGAAAGAGGTAGGAAAAGGTTTCAGCTGATAGACGATTTGAAAGGGAAAGAGAGTTATCAAGATATAAAGAGGACAGCGGAAAATAGGAGTATATGGAGAACCAGGTTTAACCAAGAATAATCACGGACCTGTCTACGGACAGACTACCTATGATGATGATGATGTTAATAAAGATGGTGCGGATAGGTCTGGGTATGATAAAAACCTACCGAACGGCAGAATAACTATGAATGAATGAATATGTTAATTGAGACATTAAAGATATATCCTTGATTGTGCCGTTACCTTATGTTGGGCATTTCGGGTCAGTGAGTTTATTTTTATCCGATTCATTCGTATTCGTCCCGCCTGATAACCATTTCTGCCTTCCACCACGCGATTTTTCGCTGGATGAGTTCACCTTATTATAAGTAAAAATCTGATGTGGACACCACATGACCTTCTTCATATCTGTAATATTTCTAAAAATTCCAAATAGGTTACATAATAATAAATATTTTAAGAAACTGCAAGAAAATTTTAGACTATACAAAGAACAGAAATAAACTCAAACCATAGCCTTCTGATATTGGATATAGCCACAATGCTCCAACAATTAAGAAAAGAAAAAGGAGCGTTAGTAAGACGTAACTAAGCGTCAATTGTTAACAACAGTGGTCGGTAGGTGGCGTGGTGGTGGCAGCTAAATAATTTAGGTTTTAAGGTATTTATTAAAGAACGCATTATATGGAAAAACGTTTCGTACAAAGGTTGTATAAAATTAGATTTACTACAACTTTTATTCCGATACATTTTTACATTTATCAAATATTTCAAAATAACGGATAAGTGACAAGAGTAAACACCCACTTCCGGTTGACCGATTTTTACCAAAAACTATTCAGTTCTTGTGACTTTTATAAAAATGTTAAATATAAAATTTTGCGTTGACCTGATTAATGGTTTTTGAGTTATAGCGCCCACAGAAAGCTATCTCACACACACACGCACACGCGCGCGCGCGCGCACACACACACACAGACATCATCGAGAAAATTGTCAAAACGTGTTCAGGGGACCTCAAAACGTGTATTTCCGTTGAAATCTCGAAGTCGATTTTTTTCACGACGTACGTATATGGAGAAAGTAAAAAAAGGGTTCTAGCAAATTATTTATAAACAAACGTAATTGCCCTTCAAATATGACTGGATTATCGTAAATGTATTCCAAATATATATGATTTCGATATGAAAAATCAGTGAGATATGCTATGATCTGGTTTGGTTTTCATGCACAATCAAAAAAGTGTTTTTGAAAGTTATCCTTGTATTGATTACACTGTTCAAGTGATTAATAGCAGAGAGGCCAAATGATTATCCAAATATTTGATGAAAATAAGAGGAAAATCGAAATAATAAGATATTATGCATAAAGAAGTAGTTGAAATTTACTTGGAATATTTGAGCAAATTATAAGTTGTTTAAAACGTATTGAATTTAACTTAATAAATGAATTATTTTACTCTTATTAACTCGTAAAATACACGATAAAATGTGAATGAACTGTCAGTTTAACATCAAAGGAAAAATGTGTAGTAACTTACTTACTATTAACTAAATACTTACAGGAACTGCAATGAGTTTAACTTTATTTTAAGATCGCACTTTTCTTTTAACTATATTTGTTTTGAAAATTTTCCAAAAAAATCACTTTTATTAAAGAAATTTAAATAAAAGTCATAAAATGTAATTTTTTTCAATCTTATTTGAAATTCGGTTCGAAATATATGCTGTATCACCATTTACAGAAATCCATTGAAAATTACGTTACCTATATTTAGTTTTATGAATTCCCACCATTTGGCAATGGCGCATGATTCAGTAGTATAATATTTTTATAATCAATTATAATTTATTATTGTTATTTTTTACTGCAGTTCCTTTTAATCCTATAGAAATGCTACGTCCTCTTCCTCTTTCTCAATTTCTGCTCATTCCCATTCTCATTTCCTTCCTCCCTCTAATTACTTAATAGATCCAGTAAATAAGTTAATAAAAGTATAAAAGTCTGACCCGTGTTAAAGCACTAAATTGGTGCATTTATTATGAGGCCAAGAATAGAATTCAACATTTGGGACAACAGTGACCCAATATAAATAAAATCCGTGAAAACGTGAAAAAATCGTATTAAAACGTAATTTTTGGAGATTTACGAATGAGATTTAAATTCTTCTCTTCGCATAACTAAGTTAAATAGCTCATGCTTGAAATATTTTAAAATGTAAACGAAAAAGGTCTGCATGTTAAGGAATGGCTTTTTGCGTGATTCATATGTGCGATGCGAATTTATAACTCCGGTTATAAATTAATTATAAGATGCACTGCAAAAAACTATGAAAATAACTATAAAAATAGTTAATTACAAAAGTTTTTATAGGAAGTTAACTGAAAATAAATTAATGAAAAACACGATTTTAATTATAAATAATTCGGGCGCCTTCTCTCTCTCCTACTTAAGCATTCAAAGCACACTTTCCTTACGCATATAATATAAGGACGACAATACAATCTCGAGGTTTAACAATGACACGGTCGGCAAAACAACATATCTTTAAAAAGCTTAAAATTTTACAATAAATGTGATTTAAACGTATAACTTGAGCGATTCCGAACCGAAGGCAAAAGTCTATGATGAGAATAAACATCTGTTTATTTTTCTTTAAAGTGGTCCAGGTCCGAAGATCGTACGTCAATTACTTCTAATTTAATTTTGCAAAAGAAAAAAAGCCTGCAAGTGAAAAAAGGGTATTTTTAAGGGTTCTCTTATGGGGATTTCTATAGAGCGTTCCGGCGGACCAACGGACGGATGGACGGACAGACGGACGAACCAACAAAATAAGGACATTATGTAATGGTTCTCCTTAATTTACTTAGACCTTATGCATTCAATTTTGAAGCATTGACGAACCCAGGTGTATACAGTCGGTAGTATGTTTATGAGATTAGATCGATATGGTGTAAAACCACTCACTCAAAGTGACTCCATTTCCTAGAGACGACACTCGACAAAAAAGAGCTAATGGATTGGCTGCGTGGTCATCCCACAGTCTGGCACGCGTCGCCTTTCACGGAATGCTGGAAATATTGCAGGTGCGAACGAGTTGATTTTTTTACTACTAATCCCTCTCCAAAATTTCACCTAATCACTTACCATTTTTTGTCGATCAATGGCCAGGCGAGCTCCCCTCCCCCTCCCAATAAAAAAGGAACATCGCTTCCCCTCACGTCCGTCAACCCTCTACAGCCTGGAATACCTTGGTCCTCCCTCAACGCAGATAATGGTGTCTCCTTACCGTCCAGCCTCTCCCCTGAGAACCAGATTTACACTTTGCTTTATACAAAGAAATACGAACCTTAATGAGGCGGGAAATGGTTAGTCAACATTCTGGTCCCAGTCAAATGAGGAGGGATAGGAAAGGGAGGCGGAAGTGATAGAAAGAGGGAGGGAGAGAATGGGTGCGAGGAGGAGATGGAGGGGGAGGAAAAGAACGGAAGGCGAAGAGAGAGAATGGGCGTTAGAAAGGGGGGAGAGGGGGAGAAGTTGGTACATATGAGAGTGGGCGTAGGACCAAACGAGGATGTGATTACGGATTCTGTTTGTTCACGGCGGAAACGAGGGAGTCTCCCCTTTCTCCCCTCTCTCATTCCGCCCCTCCCTCTACACCCTTCCGCTCCGCCATTGTCCGCTCCGGCTACTCCGAAAAGATTACTATCACGGCATGTGACGGATTTTTGAAACTCTTTTCGAGGAAAGCGCCGTGATTCCTTCAACAAACATAACTATTTATTTGCCCAAGATGGCCGAATTTACTCCGCTTGCGCTGTTCCCACTGATCACGACTCATCGATTCGATTTCTTCGCAATTAAATCTTCCCATATATAATACTTGCTGGTGAAATGTACATTGCTATTATCTTAAAAAAATGAAAAGAGATTGGGTTGGAGAAGATACTCGATAGCGTGTTTTTCATTCAAATGGATTCATGCAGGTAAGCATTAAAGCGGATCTCTTAAGTTTATGAACGACAAAATCGCAAACGGTGGTCGGGTATTCGTAACAAATGGAATAGAAGAGGAAAAGCGAAACATCCCCTATTTTTATTTCGAAACTTCAACTGCCAAAGCCACGAGCTCAACGGAACGTAACGGTGCCAGCAATATCCGCCACGCATTCTGAATTTTGAGGTAGAAATAATTCGGAGCGCCACAACTTCGAAATCATCAGTAAATCTAAATAAAGGATTGTTATATTATATGATTTTTAAAAAAATTTCCTGACTTTAACAACGCTCCAATAAGGTGACACGTTCAATCCCGTTTTGAGAACTATCCATCAAGTTACGTGAATGGTTTGAATTTTTGGATAATCTAAAGACGGTAAAGGAAAAAAACGAGTTTTTCAATAATTCCCATTAAACTTTCGAATCGTTGTATTACACAGCGCATATCTTCGATAAAGGGTTCAACCGCAACATGGAACACGATTTTTTCGCAGCACAAAATATCCTGCTCTGATAAAGTGCTATTTTGTGTGACTAAATAGCGCAATTACTCCTAATGGACTGTAGTGGAGGGTAGGGAGTTTAGGGGTGAGGATTGGAATCGCTAATCGACGATAATCGCGATTTAAAAAGTGATTTTTAAATCGAAAGTTGAATCCGGAAACACCTCGGATGGCGGAGCGGTGCAGACAATCGCCGGAGTCAATCACACGGAGTGCCGAAAATTAATTGGAGGCGGCGAAAGCGACCGTGATTCGATTTGCTTAAAACGACGCTATGATTTTGGCACCCTAAATGTTCAAACGAAGCTTGAAAAATTGACCAAATGTTTACTGAAAAGGTATTAATCCGGAAAATCTCCTAAAACCCGTCGCAGTAATTAATTTCGATACAAACGCTCCATAAATATGACATGATACGTATGCCTTTTCGATTTCTAATTCGATTGAACTTCTGATTCCAGAATTCCACTGCCTGTAGTCTGAATTTACAGTCTATGAATTAATATGTGTCAAGAGTTTGTCGGGACAAGTAAAAGTCTAGGGAAAAAAACTTCGTTCTCTCAACGCAACCACCGACTACGGTACTAGTCGTCTTTTGTGGTTACTGTAATATTCAGCCTTGTGGTACCGTAATATATATATATATATATATATATATATATATATATATATATATATATATATATATATATATATATATATATATATATATATATTATAACAAGAGAAATGCAATAGACAGAAAACCATTCGCTACAACATGAAGATTTTCAGCGTGCTGAATGGTACGACACCATTTAACGATGTCTGTCTGGGTGTTACTGGGGTTACAACTACGTACTGAGCCGAAATAGCAGAATCCGCGTGCCAGTGACGTCTCGGTGGCAGTCCGCACACGCGACGGCGCGAGAGAGTCGGTGTCCAATGGATGGACCGGAGACGTCGCCCCCGCATGCGGTAGGGGATGGGCAGCGCCTTAAAATGGAACTTATTTGTTTGCGCAGGAGAGGGTGGGTGGAGAGAGAGGGAGGTGGTCTGCGTTCCGAAACGAGGATTATAGGGTGTACCGCAGAGCGGCGCTGAAGAACGTTAAGAGCTAGAGAGAGAGGGAAAAGGGAGGGCGGGGTAGCGATAATGACATCCTTCATCGCGTGAACCACCTCTTTAACAACGTTCCTCCTCACTCATCCACCTTCCCCTCTCTTCCCCTCCCCTCCTCCCCCTCCCCCCACAATGGCATCGCCACCTACTCGGTTGTTTTTTACGTCCTCTTCTCCTCCCTTTCCCATTACCTCTCTCCTCGCCCCTCCCAACGGCACACGCAATGCTGCTGCCTACAAAGGGAGCGAAGGAAGCCCCATTGTCTCCAGGCCAGGGCCTTGACGCCCTCTCCTGCTACAAACGCCCTTTTACACCCTCGCACTCTCTCTTTCTCCCTCTCACTCCCTTTTCTCCCTGCCTATAACGCAGGAAATACTTCAGTGTTGGCATGAGAAACAAAGAAGAGAAAAACAACTGCATGTGAGACGGCGCAAGGAGTCCTAAAACGCGTCCCGTGAAGGAGGAGGTGCGCGAAAGATCGGATCATTTCTTTTTTGTCAGTTTTCGGCGGACCAAACTGGCGACGCGGGACGATAACCACCTGTTTATTTTTTTATAATTTTGGCACCTCGGACGAAAGTTTGTTTTGGCGGCGACAGAAATTCACGTTGCGCAACTTTGCTTTATAAGCGAGCAAAACTCGCGAAAAGAAGACGTGCTCCCTGAGATCTTGTTCTAAGTCGTTATTTTTTTCGGCAAAACCTGAGGACTAATCACGGCGCTGCCGTGGAGTTTGATAATGATGACTGATGTGTTCTCGGAATAATTACATAAGATACGTCACGAATCTCGAAAATCACGCTTCGAAGATAAAAGTCATGGAGACGCAAAAGGTATTCATTTTGGGCGAAGTCACGCCTCCGATATTCGCAAACGTAATTATTTTCATTCGCGATTTTCGCAAAAAAAAATAATTTGTAAACGGTGTTATTTCTTGGTGTTCAGTATAATATATTGAATTGCAAAAACAAAATGAATTCGCTTTATTTTATCATGCGCTCACATCATTGGCAGACGCAATTATTAGAGGATTATAGGTACCGATACTTGAAATATGGCAGCAAAAACTGAGAGAATACGCTCATAGGTTTAAAAATTTATTCCTATATATTAGTCCATGAACAAAATTTTTCCTATTAGTAACTTCACGATGGCTGTATCTTTATGACAATTCAAATTCGACTCCTTGTAATAAAATACTTACGTAAATCGTTTAAAAATAAAGCAAGGGACGATTCCATTATTTCGAGCTGAGATTCGCTCATGATAAACTAGTAAACCAGTGTCTTAAAACTAAAAATTTTGTTTGTAAGAGTTTCAATAGACAGAAGAAATTCTGATACAATAGACACGTAGCGGCGACGTATATCATTCTAAATAGACGTTTCTTACATAGGAGGAGGAGGATACTAATGTTTAGGCACTTTCAGATGAGCTGGAGATCCAAAATTTTTTTTAGGTCGGATTTTGTGCATAACCGACTAGAAAAAACGAAAATCTTCAAAAAGTGTAACAATGCGGCCGCTAAAAATTCGCAATTGTTTGAACAAATTTTCAAGATTTATGTATTTCCAAATGTTCTACGGAGCTGAAATTTTTTTTAGAGATAGGGATTGTAAAAAAACAAAATAGGGATTATAAAAATTTTGATATTTTGATTTGTTTAACAGTTAAAAATTCTTAAAGTTTAAACAAATAGGTAACTGTTTAGACATTACGGGATGAGCTAGGAAGCTTAAAATTTCAACTTATGTACAAAATAGAGCAATTGCACAAATAAACATTTGAATCTCTCCATAAATACATTGCGGCGGCCGTTAAAAATGTTTAAAATTTAAACAATTGGAAAAATATTATTTTAATTCTAGAAGTACTAGAACTTTAAAATTTGTCAGAAATGTGTAGCATTAGTACCCTATAATGGAGAAAGTATAAAATTCTTAAAATTGCAAAGTTTTGGGATTGTTTTAGTCTATTATTTTTACATAAGGGAAAAACGAAAATCGCTCCGGAGGTGAAATATTTAGAATTAAAAAATATTTGTAATGATGAAATATCTGTCTGAAAAATGAATGTTTTTCAAGGTGAGATGATATGCTTGCAGTATGCAAGCACCTTCTATTAGTATTATATAATTCTATCCGTTTAGTGTCACAGTTTTAATCTGCGTTAGCAAATTACTGGCATCTTCGTCTTCACCGCTTATAACTAACCCGCGCTAGCTTTCTATTTTAATAAAAGATAATCTTTCAAAATTAAAATATCATTTTTCCCAGATTTTTTTAAAATCACGAAATGTCTAATTAAGAAGATAAAGAGCATTTGTCATCCGAGACCAGCCTCGGTTGAAAAAACATGGTGTCACAAATCACGCCAAGTTATGTTTTTTTATCGTTTCGCCTTCTCCTCTCATCCCATTAATTCATCCGTTAAAAAAACATAGAAACCCTTCTAGGGCGATAAAATTAACAAACTTTCGAAAAATCTATTCAGGAGCAAGACTTTAGTCATCCTTCTTCCCCACTCTTCTAAAACAAAAACCAACGCCACCATCGCTTCCAAAAAAATAAAATGCAGAGCATTATTCACGGAGGCACCTGCCCTCGCGGGTTAATATTAAAAAAAATCTCGCGCACATATCACACACACACATTCAGACACGTATACGAGCGAAATGAAGTCCTTAACAGCTCGTGATGGCTCTTCTTCCTTCTCTCTCCCTCCCTCCCTCCCGCCTCTCTCCTTCCCATCTTTCCTCTCTCTTTCCTCACTCTCTTTCTCTCTCTAGTTAAGCAGAATAACGCGGTCGTCCTCGCACGCCACTCCGTAGTCTTTTGTTCCACAGGTCAAATATGCGTGCGCTCGGGAGAGTTTGTGTGGTGTCCGCCACCCCTCGTCAACTCTCCGCTACCTCCCCCCCGCGCCATATTAGTTTGGCCCTTTCTACGTGTGACCTGTCATATTTCACACAGCCTCATACTCTCTCCCTCCCTATCTGTCTCTCTCTCTCTCTCCCTCCCTCCCTCCCTGTCTCTCTCCTTCCATCCCTCTCCACTTTCGCCTTCAGCGGCCTCACTCTTCGAGTGCGGCGAAGAGAAAGAAGGGTATTAGTGATGAAGAACGGAGTGTAGGATAAGGAGAATGGTGAGAGAGATATAGGCCACAAGGAAAGAAGATAAGAAAGAGGGAGAAAAACTAGGAAAATAAGAGGAAGAGGAGAAGGAAGAAAAACGAATGCATTCAGAAAAGGAAAGTAAGAAAAAGAGGTGAGGGAGACTGAAAAACGCGTGCAAAAACGAAAGTAAAAGTGAGAAAAGGAGGAAGAAAAACAAAAGAGTCGTTAGATTAGCGTGGGAGTAACGAGGAATGAAAAAATCACAGCGGGGTGGGAATTAAAAAACAGAGAGAGAGAGTGAAAGAGAGAGGGGATGAAGAAGATGCTGAGAGGAAGGAATGGGCGGGGAGGGAAGAGAAAATGAGTAACGAGAGAATAAAGGAGAGAGAGGAGATGGGGAACAAGTGACAGCAGCGTATGAGTGTCCAATGGCCCCTGGTTAGAAGGTAATTGGAGGGCGAGGAGGGGGAGAGAGGGAAAGGTGAGGGAGGGGAGGAGGGAGGAATGGCCCCTTGTCCTCCAAATTCTCTTTCTTCGGAAATGGCCTCGGGGGCGGCAGAGACAAGGTGGTCCCCACGTTCTCAAAGGGTGTGAGAGGTAACACGCGGAGGAGGAGGCAAGAGAAAGAAGGAACGAAAGGCGAAATTACGTGTTTATGGACCGTTAACTTTCGCCGCTGCGTATTTCAAAAGACTAGTGATGGATATTTAATACGCCGTCCCAGCAAGATGAAAAATGTTGTAACCTCACACGTTTCTAACGAACTCTTCGAAAAAACGTTAAATAATAAAATAGATGAAAGCGTTACCGAACGAATACGTCCCTTAGGACAAATCAATTCAGTCCAACATCCATAACTCGAGCAATGGAAACAATTTAGCATAAAATCGAGTTGTCGAGATTATTAAGGATGGTAATAATAGCACGGAAATGGAATGGGAAAGTTAAACGCGTAAAAGATATTTTCGAGCTATCCAATGATCGAGTCGCCTAAGTTCGAAATGTTTAAACTTCTGCCGAGGTTTACCGTACCGTACCCACCTAACTTTCCCTTTCCCAATTTTTTAGTAAATAAACATTAACCCCACTATAACTTCTCCACCTTTTTAATTTCTCATTAAGGAAGTCGGGAAAAATCGAGAAAAAAATACACATCAAAATTCTGAAAAATAGACGTTTTTTGGTTCAACTGAGGTCCGAAAAAGTTGTTTCTGCAATTTCGCCTATCTGCCCTCTGCGTGCGGCTGAACGGTTTGGCTGCATCCGTTGAAATCTCGTCGTAATTGTAAAGAACATCAACCCTGCTGACGTGAGCCATATAGTGCAACGATGGAGGAAATTTTATTCTCTTGGATTTTAATAAAACGTCGATTTAATCAAAAGTAGCGGCATGAATTTGTATTAAAATTCGTCCAGTTATAGAGTTTGGTGTCATTAATAATACGAAAATAGTCATGTACCTCAAAAATGAACTATATTGTCTCCAGTGAAATTATAATATATTTCAATATTTATGCCCAGCTGCCTCCAAGATCTCCCTACTCCAGCAGCAGCAATATTGTTGCGAGGAGTCAAACTGCGAGAAAATATGTTTCGCCTGTAAATTCTTATCGATGTGGTAAGGAACTTTTGGAGATGAGAAATTTCGTGCAATGCATTTTGCACCGATTTTTTTCAATGCAACGTTCCCTTATTATTGTACTCGTACTGAACGATTAAGAAATTTTGCGTATCGCCTTGTGAAATGGCATTATCAATGCTTCCTTCTCGTATGCAAGTCTACAACTTGTCTTAACAGCGACACTGACATTGTTTAACAAGCTCGCGTAATTTTCCCCTTAGAGAGTTGAGAAAAAGGCGGCAAACAGTGGAATTATGCGCTTAATACGCAAATCGGGCCTTCCATCGGATTCGTATCCTCGCCGATTCGTTCATTCGATCGATTCCAACGCGTTTAATAATTCGAAGGAAAGGTGCAAACGCCGGATCTCGCATACTGTGGCGTAAAATGTTTTCATCAAATCCCACTAATTACCAAATTGCCTTCTTCATTTCGTCCGAACGCTGGACACTTAACTTGATTGGGATCGCGAATGGAATTGGAGTATTTTTTGCGATCGCGGTTTGTTTGCTCGCTTCTGCAATAGAGAAAAAAGGGAGATAGACTAATCTCTCTCATTATTTTTTCCGGCCGTTTATTTACATCCACTTATTAATGCGTTACATGGACCAATAATACCTGTTGACATTTTCTAAAAATGGTTCACTTTGGGGTTTATTTAATTTCCTAAAATATTTCAAGGTTCTGCTAAAACTGCCTAGATATTTCAATATATCCATTTTCACGTATAAAATTACTATTTATGTCTATTATTTTTTGTTCTCCATTCATAATAATCTCAATTCAAGCAGCAAATTCTCTATGTCAGCGCAGTTCAGGAATAGCTATGTCTGTTTTACATTTACAGCGTTACAAGAAGGTCCTTGAACTGCCCCCGCGGGGGCCAAATTGAAATTTTGCATTGTGTGCATGAACAATGAGTTTCTTTGTAGGAAATTGTAAGCAGAATCCCTTTTAAAAATTAGTTTTGAAAATTTTCTCCTTAATAACTTAAAATTTAAAAACTTCTATATTTTTAGCAAAAAACAAATTTAACTCCTGTTTTTATTACTAAAGAGATTTCGAGAAAGTGTTCCATTATATCAGGGCTCGACAAATCCCGGGCGCTAGGTCACCATGGCGCCTAAGATTTTCATGCTGGCGCCTAGATATTGTACATGCTTGCTGTAGTTAGGTTATGGTCGCATTGCCAGAAATTAGCTTCAGACTGCCGATCCTGGGCGATGGATAGTAAGGCTGGGACCACTACTCTGGCCAAGTCGTTTACCAGATCTGAATCCCCTTGATTATTTTCTTTGGGGACAAACAAAAAGTATGGTTTACGCTTCACCGGTGAATACAGTAGAGGGACTGCTTCAGTGAGTTAAAAATGCCTTCACTTCAGTCCGCAAAACTCCTGGCATTTTTCAGCGCCTCCGTCAATTCATGCATCGACGGGCCGAAGCTTGTGTTACAGTGAAAGGTCAACGTTTAGAGCACCTACTGTAACGCTAACTACAATTGTTGCCCTGTTACTGGAATGGCATGAGAACACTTTTGTCTTGTAAAATTACATTTTATTCATTTTTGTGTGAATAAAAATTCTTGAACAAACTCTTTTCTTATTAAAACGCTTGTCTTACAACTATTTAACCCAAGGTCTGTGCCACTGCACAAGTTACTTTTGAAACGAAGTTTTACTATCCTACTGCTGGAGAGAAAATATTCGAATGGCTCTAGTTAGTTAACAAAGCATTTCCGGACCCATGTTTACATAACATTTTTTCTTTGTTTATGTCCATAGAACACACCCTCAAATGTATTGCACTTATTTCTGGGACACACTAGTTGAACTGTAAAAAATTTAAGCAACCTACGCAATTTTTTTAAGTACTACAGTGAAAAATCGTAACTTAAGGAAAAATCCCGCGTTGTTAACATTAAACCTATCATGCTGCTTATAATATGCTGAGAAAATAGTGAAAACATTTTCTCAGCCATAAGGCTGTATTAGGACGGGATTCAGTTGATTATATATTTTTACTGACTTATTTATAACACGAAGAATAAGTGCAGTTTTGAGCCTTCTAGGGTGGTTGACCGCGGCCGGAGTGAATTCCGTCGTGAAAAGATATGTATTTCTTTCAAATTTATGAGATTGTAAATTTTGATAATACCGACAAGATCTAATCCAATTTACAAATCCTAGAAGGGTATCGCGGAGGGAGGGAGGATGTTTTGCGCAAAAGACATTCCTTCAAGGGCATGAATTATGAGCAGCATCAAATTTTCAACCGAGCAGGAGGATTATATGAAGAATTCATTAAACAATTGAAAATTTGATGCTCAACTATCAGTCGATAATCTACGCCAGATATTTTCGGCCAATTTCTCCCACTTATCCGATCACCTATTATCTCCTTAAGAAACCCTTCTCAGAGTGGTAGAAAAATAAAATTCCTAAAATAGATACTCTATGCACTCGCCCAGGAAACGACCAAAGGAACTATACAAATGGGATTAAGCAATGTTGCGAGAAGGTGACAATAAGGAAACTAAAAGGAATTTTTTTGCAGTTTATCGTCCTTAAAAAGCACCCAAACATTCAATCGCCTTTCGCTGAACTCGATATCATAAACTGCAATTATTAACATCGTGGAAAAAATGCCTCCTGAGAGAATCGAACTCTCGACCCCTGGTTTACAAGACCAGTGCTCTAACCACTGAGCTAAGGAGGCTCCGAAGACACTACCTTTCGCCTTGGTAGTTAATTGAACAATGTGAGCATAATTTAAAACCTATACCGCTGGGGAAATGAGCACATAAACTATTTTCCTGTTCCCGCCCTTTAGTCCCGGGTTTTTCCTCAAACAAAAATTCACATAAGTATCTTAAAAAAAGGCTATAGCAAATAATCCACGCAATCTTTTTCAACTCTAAATGCGTGGTAGTACGTTTAAGCAACATGCGAGCTATATAAATAATTATCTACCAAGTAGAGATGCATATAATTTTCATATTATTTTAGTCGACCTTTAAATATACCAAAATAACTGTAACATTTTATTGCGTTATTAATATTTACAAAAATCCTGATTTTCTTTAAATATTCGATTCATTAAAACATTTACTCTGGTAATAAAACAAATCCTAATCCGTTATTTTGTCACTCCTCATCGAAGTACGCACGCAAATTAAAACTATCTCGCGGGCCTCATTACAGTAAAAAAATAATAAAAACTTGAAATTCAACAACCTGAACATCTAAAAAACTATACTAAAAAAGAAGAAAATTTACTGAAATAAAAATTACCATATAGCAAAGAAATGAAATTACTAAAATATAAAAGATACGAAATGTAGCGAGGCGTACGCTGAACGAATTGTTGTAGCCCGTGCTGAGTTTAAACAAAGGCAATGCTCAGTTATGTCTAGCATAAATGTGGAAGGATCTTCTTCTTCTTCATCTAAAGGCTAAGCCTTGTCGCTGCAACCATGAACTCCTGTCCTCTGCCATTCTCTTCAACATCTCCTACTTCTCAACTCCCATCACTGACTCCACGTCATCTAGGTATTTCTTTCTTGGTCTGCCTCTTCCTTTCTTCCCTAAAAGTTTCCCCTCCAAGATGTTCACAATTAATCCATTATGTCTAATCACATGGCCTAAAAATTTTGCCTTCCTTTCTTCCATTCCTCTGATCAGTTTCCTTTCTTCTTTTACTTCTTCCAAAACTTCAAGGTTTGTCTTTCTCTCTGTCCAACTTGTCTTTATCAATCTTCTCCATATCCACATTTCTGTCGCTTCCAGACGGGACCTCTCCCTCTTTCCTAACGTCCAACTTTCACTACCATAAAGTATGGTACTCCAGACAAAAGCTTTTGCAAAGGATTTCCTTACTTCCAAATTCATGTGACTGCTTGTCAGTAGGCTCCTTTTGCATTGAAAAGCTTGCTTTGCAAGTGCTATTCTTCTTTTCACTTCCTGTACACATCTATTATCTTCAGTAATTGTACTACCTAGGTAGCAAAACTGCTTCACCTGCTCAATTTCCTGATTGTCTATTTTGATCTTTGATATTGTCCCTGCATTACTTTTGCCTATAACCATCAATTTGGTTTTCTTGATATTTATCTTTAATTCCCACTGTTTTAACGTGTCCGATAATACTTTCAGCATTTTATTCATTTCTCTTTTTGAATCGCTGAATATTACAATGTCATCTGCAAATCTAATGCAGTGTATTCTAACTCCATTTATTTTTATGCCTTTTGTCTTTTCCTTCATAACTTCTATACTTTCTTCAATGAACATATTAAACAAATATGGAGATAGCGGACATCCTTGTCTTACTCCTTTCCTTATCTTTGCTTCACTCTCTAATCCATTTATATTTATTCTTGTAGTTTGATTTTGATAAAGCTTAAAAATTAATCTTCTGTCCCTCCAATCAATACCTATTTTTTTCATAGTCTTAAACAACAGTTCCCAATTAACTGTATCAAAGGCCTTCTCCAAATCAATAAACGTTAAATATAATGTCCTGTTCATTTCTAAACATCTTTCCATTATCACCCTGAGGGCTAATATAGCTTCTCTCGTTCCTCTCCCACTTCTAAATCCAAATTGATCTTCACTAATATAATGTTCTATTTTCCTTTTTATTCTGTTTTTCACGATATAAATTAAAACTTTTGAGGCGTGCGAAAGTAGTGAAATTGTTCTGTAGTTACTACACTCCACTGCATTCCCCTTCTTTGGTAAACTTATAGTTTTACTTTTTATAAAGTCATCAGGTAATTTTCCTTTTTCGTAACAATCTTTTATAATTTTAAAGAAATGTTCTTTTGCTTCCTCCCCTAAGTTCTTCAAAAGTTCTGCAGGTATACCATCAACACCTGTTGCCTTGCCTGAATTAAGATTATTAATAGCTTTATAAAAGGAAGGAAGGAAGGATATCCGCTAAATATAATTTTCAAGCAAAATCTGTGAAAAACTTCCGCGGTAGTTGTGAACGCAAGTAATTTCGTCAAAACGCTCCATCATCGACTCTGAAATGACGCGGTCATTTCCGAATTCGAAGCGCAAAAAAAAGCATTTTTACAACTGCCCCTACCACCCGAAAATTACTCCCGCCAAGAATACCGAGATAAACATGAGATTTTCAGCGTGATGCAAAGAATTTCAAATTGAAATTAATTACACTCAATGTGCCGCAGTTACGTTCTGGAAAAGTAAGAACAAAGAAGTAGGTTTCGAGCATAAAATAGATGGAATGAATATTCAACCAGCTATGTAAAATATTTAGGAGTAACCATTTGCCGAGATCTTTCGTGGGACATGCATATTCGTGGGGCATTCAAATTCGTCGAGTTATAGGCGCGGCCAACAAGAAACTGGATTTCATAGGCAGAATAGTACGGAACACTACAGAAAAAGGTAAGTGAAACGTTACCTATCACTGGTTGGACCACAAGTTTAATACGCCTCAAATATATGGAATCCGTATGAGAAAGGACATATAATTCAATTGGAAAGAGTACGTTGAAAATGAAATGTGGAGACTACGGGGTACTGAATGGAATTAAAATAAAAACTCCTGAACCGTAAAATAATCCAAGTGAACACACACACGTAAATAAGAGAAAATAGAAAAATTAAAATTATACTTACATGTTTGCAGGACGATGGCCTACAGGGACCTGTTGTCGAAAACTAGCCTAAATAAAATAGTCACACATGCACAATCGCTCGAAAAACTGTAAAAAACAAAAACAAAAAATAGTGAGTTTTTCAAGAGATTTTCCGAGTGATTGTGCGTGTGTGCGTGCCTTTCTATTTTATTTAGGCTTGTTTTCGACAATAGGTCCCTGTAGGCCATCGTCCTGCAAACATGAAAGTATAATTTTAATTTTTCTATTTCCTCTTATTGACGTGTGAGTGCTCACTTGGATTATTTTACGGTTCATGGGGTTTTTATTTTAATTCTAGAAAGAGAAGGGCGCAGAGCATACAAAAGTATGAACATAAGGAAAGCGTCACTTCATTATTGAGTGATTTGATCTGGGTACCGCTGGAGGACCGTAGATTGAACTCAAGGTTGAGGCTCCTGGATAAATATAGGTCGTAATGTCTAAAAGAGGAGATTTCAAGAGTAATTGAAGCACCAACGTATATAGGTAGAAAAGACCGTGACGATAAAATACGTGAGATCGATTGTAGGACGGAGCGTTATCGAGGCTCGTACTTTCCGAGGACAATACGAGATCACAATAGAAAATTTCAACCTGCGAGAGACAATCTTTAGGTAGGTTTTGGTGCATTGCACCCCCTGACACCCGGCAATTAGGTGAATCGCAGGGTAAAATGTAAATGTAGATGAGAATTGGAAGAGAATTATGGAAAGGATTTAAGACTGTAAAACGAGAAAAATAGAGCTTACCAAAAATCAAAGAACAAAAAGACACGCCGTGTTCAATTTCAAAAGCGACGAAAACGCTTAGCAAAAGTAAATCGAGGGCGGATACGAGGTATATACGAGATAGATGAACCTAAAGATAAACAGAGAAAGAGAGAGGGGGAGAGAAATAGTCAAATGAAGAGGAGGGAAGGAATTCGAAAGATGCAATAACGAGGAATGCCGGAGAGAGAGAGAAAGTCTTGGGACAATGGAACGAGGAAAAGTTCTCCTCGACAACGCTCCTTCCTCGTTCGACGGATGGGGATAATTTTTTTCGGAAATGCTGAGCGGATTGTAGTTTTAAACAGAGAGGATGAAGACGACAATGGAGGCGCGTTTATTTATTTTTTCTGTAAACGCTGTTTTTTGGGGGCCAGGAACAGGCTGGACGAGTTATGAAATGAAATCTCAGACCTCCCCGCCCGCCTCCCCTAACATCCCCCTCCAACTCGCCTTTAAAACATTCCCCCTCCTGTCTTTCCTTCCACATTTCAAAATCCCTTCTTCTTCTTCTACCCTTTTCATTCATTTACCTGCCCTCTTCGAGTCTCTCCCCTTTCCCTTCCTCCGTCACCGGAGGCGATAAAATAAGCCCCGACAACACCACGCCTGGAGGAGGAAGGAATAAGGACACGAAAGGACCCTGGAGACGTTTTTTTTCCGAGGGTTCAAAAAACCTGCCATTGTTGGTGCCATTAACATATCAAGATACTTGCCATCATTTTTCACCTTTCCATGGTCTTAGTATTTGCACACCTGTCCGGCATCAAGACCGATAATCGCCAGATTTTTTTTGAGAATATTTCCCCCACGGCGTTAAAAACATCGCCCGTTGGGGAAATTGTTGTTTCACGCCCTGCTGATTCACCTCTTCCTACGCGCAATCGGTATCTAAGAGGTAGTGCAATGAATAGCCGGAAAGGAAGGGAGGAGAGAAACCTGGTGCCGGCTTTTAGCATGCTCTTAACGAAGAGCACCAAGGGGGCCAACGGCTTAACGTCTCTTCTGAACGACGGAGTGTTGATTTGAGCGCGCTCCTCATTTTTCTCTTTTTCTCATTGGCTCGTCCTCGACTCCTTAGTTCCAACAAGCACAAATAGGGGGCCGGTTGTCCTTTGAAAAAATTCTACAGGATTCGAACCGGGTGTCTCTTTAACAGATCTTTAGCAGATGATGGCGTGGCCAACACTCGAACCGCTACACCACCGGTTCCGGCCCGTTGGGGAAAAAGGGAACCGACGGCAAGAGTAATTTCGGAACGAACTGCGCCTTTTGAGCGACGGAGTAAATGGTCGTTTTTTTTCGCGTCCCTTGCGAAGGTTCCGTCGGCTGCGTCCAATTGCGATGTGATTAGGGTGGGATGAGAAGTCTCTGACTGCCCCAATCCGTGCTCCCGAACGGGCTACCCCCGGGGACAGCTACCCCGCTCGCCGCGTCGCAGTTACGCCCCCGCATTAGAGGGTTATAATAGAGTTCTCTCAACAGCACGCGAACTCTTTGTCAGATAAGAGGTCGTTCATATAACAGCGATTTTCTTCAGAAACTGTCGATCCAGTTGAAAGACATGCAAGAAACTTTCTTCGAAGCGCTTCGATAAATATTTTTCTTCTGCCTTCGTGCAACTCACGAATAAGGCAATCGATGGTCATGTATCGAATTATTATTTACAGAATCAGGTGTGGAAAAATGAGCATTCGAATCTTAACGATTTTGCAAAGTTGCGAGAAGATGAAAATTAAGAAACCACAAGCCATTTTTGGCAGTTCTATTGTCCTTAAAAAGCGCTGAAACATTTAATCGCTTTTGGGTGAACTCTATATCATAAACACATATACCGCAACTATTAACAGCGTGGAAAAAAATGCCTCCTGAGAGAATCGAACTCTCGACCCCTGGTTTACAAGACCAGTGCTCTAACCACTGAGCTAAGGAGGCTCCTATCGCATTACTTTCGCTATGGCAGTTAAATTGAGGCAGCAAGTATTGTTTAAGACCTATACCGCTGGGAAATTGACTACAAAAAATATAATTTTCAGTTGGTCTGCAGATCGTTTGCTAGGGCATTCATCGCTAATGTCTTTTTAATCGTAGACACTGCACAGACACACGCTATTATCTTACGAATATTGGCGGTATGTATTTCTGGTTACCAAAAATCAGCTTTTGTGTATGATGTGAGATAAAGAAACAATTTTTTTTTATGTCCATTAGTATTTTCATTCATTTTATTTAAAATCCATGTAAATTGAATATCTTATTCCTTTCGTTATACTTTATACGGTTATCGAGCATTAACATTTATGGTTTATTACACTACGCAAATAGAACTACAATTTCTATTTCTATTCGACTCTTTCATTTCCAATGGTCTCAAGAACGCATTTTCGCTATTTTTAAAATATTTTTTCCGAAAAGTATATCTCGCAAAAGGCATGATTAAAACACCTGTCGTCTTCTCTTTCTATCGAATTTTGCGACGATGCTGCTCGCGTACTTTGGAAAATATATTCGATTCAGTTAATTCATCACAATATTCGATTTTCCCCCCTTCTCGACAAAATATAGTATCCCTCCTTATACAGGGTGAGAACTTCTATTTCTGACATCCGCACATTCCCTGAGGCGAGAAATTTTTCCACCCGAAAGACCATAAACGCTGAAAAGAAAAGTTTTCGAGCACCGTCAGCGTTAAATCCCTATAATTGGGTCGAAAAATCTCACGACGAAGTGTCACACGCTTCGACAACCCTCGTTTTCCTCCCCCCATCTTCCCTCCCAGACCTTCAGCCCACAGAAAGAGTATGTGTGTAAGAGAGAGAACGGAAAGAATTAGGGAAGGGAGGCAGGGGGATAAGATCGCACAATGGCTTCACGAGAACACGCGGAAAAAATGCGAACTCGCCATGTTTTCCTTTTCTCCGGTACTCTTAATATTAACCCCGGCATCGGATAGCGTGACTCGTCTCATTTTTAACAAGGGCGACACGGACGTCAATCTATCGGGCAAACTGGCATGGGTCTGGGGTAGGGGACAAGGACGGAGCGTGCAATAGAAGAATCATTTCGAAGAAATAAGAAGGGCTCGGGAATGGGAGGGTTAGGGGGAGGAGGGAGGGGGAGGGAGGGTTGATGGAGGGGGGAGGGAGGGGGGGAGGAGAAGGAGGGGGAGGGAGGGAGGGGGTAAGGGCTGCTTAGATAAAAGAAGTATTCTCGTTCAAGTTTCAGGAGGAAAGAGGGACGGATGACAATGACTGGGCTTGCCCCCACGGTCCAAATTGTTCCTGGGTAAGCCGATTACCTTCGAGCAACTGGAGGAGGAGAGAGGGCGAGGTAAAGATGGAATGAGGACTACCGCGAGTGTAGAGAGAGAGAGAGAGAGGTGGAAGAAGAGGAAGACGGAAAATGTCCCCTCGGGTCGTTTTCGTGGACATAAAAGAGATGAAAGGAGAGAGGGACATAAAGGAAGAAATGGGGAAGAAGAAGAAAGGAGGAAGCAAACTTAAAGATTTTGCGGAAGCTAGTGAAGATGGAGTCCCCCCCCCCCCCCACATCCCCACTCTCCCCCTCAGTCCACGGACTTCCTTTTTTGTGGGACAGTGGCGCCACTCTATCGGTAGAAGGGGCCATTTGAAGCTCACTCTCTCAGAACTTGTGTAAGAACTTGTGGGGAGAGTATATTTGTCCACCCCCTTTACCCCATTGTCCTTCACCCCATCCCCCAAAAGAGGTCGGTCAAGGGGCCAGCAGAAGATGTCCAGATGAAGAGCATGAGTTAGGATATGTGGACGCGAGAGGGAATAAATGGATCGCAGAAAAGGAGCAGAGCGAGAGAGAGATACTACATAGAGTGGACGAAATCGAAGGAAAAAAACGGATTTATGGAGGTGAGGGTTGGAGTGGAAGAGTGTGGATGGTGTAACAGCCTCGACATAGGGGTGGAGGGGGACAATGGACTTAAAAGTTCCTCCTGACGAAAAAAAGAAGTGTTTCCCAAGAAACGACAAAGCTGAATGCTCGAAAAATTTTCTCTCCGTTTTTTCTGCCTTCTTTTTCGCCTCTTCCCCACTCCTAGAATATGAGATTTTTGAGTCTCGAGGATTTTCGAAAAAAATAGAGATCTTTGAGGGAGGCAATTTATCTTTCATCCTCTGCTAAGGTGCTATATCGCTAAAGGTAGAAGGGGCGGAAAGGGAGTGAATTGGGGATTCGAAGCGGAAACCAAGCGTTGTTAAAAGCGTCCCTTAACTCGGAACTTTTTAACGGACTAACAAACAAAATTGACGACAAAGAAATGAACATCCGAGTACTTTTCCACACTTTTTCGCAGTAGCAATGGAATATCTTTCACCATACGCATCCATCCGTTAATACAGCTAAAAATATACACTTAGAGCAAACCGATAACGAATAAATTTTCGTGCATTATACGAAGTAAGCTCTGGAACGGAAAAGCTGGATTCGCGACGTTCTGCGTTGGTGGGTAAATTTTAAAATAAAAAAAGACTCCGTTTGTTTCTAATATGTTCAGCTAATATAAACACATTGCCTTCGTTGTTATCTAGGGTGATGTTGGTTGTTATCTGAGCCTCTCCAGGAAACATTGAATCATTTTCGTTTTGTCGCATGGATCAGTATTCATCCAAATGTGATTCGTGGATCGCTACCGGGGAGAGATGCAATCTATTTACTAGAATATAAGCACGCAGCTAAGTTACTTATTTTTCAATCCTTAAACTCTCCAAATACAAGCACATATTATCACGAGGTATGTAGGTACATCACAAATATTCCGAAACTTTCCAGCTCATATTTTGACTTCCATAAAGGTGATGATATGGCTAATTCCATTTGCTGTGATATAATGGATGCGACTATACATGCATTTCAACTAAAAGGTCTTTATCTGGAACGACTCATTGATCATTGTTCCTTATCATAAAAAAAACAGCGTCAGGCTATGGACATAGAGGACGGCAGTGGAAAAAGCGTGAACGAGCTTTGTCAATAGTATTTATCACACTTTAAACATTTCCACAAGTTTTAAATTTAAATCATGAATTCTACTGAAATCTGACAGTTTCGCATGAAGAAAACATTAAAACTCGGAATGGTCAGCGATTAGGCAAGTCGCCTGTCACCTCTCTTTACGGTGATGCGCATCAGATGTAAAAGCTAGAAAACCACCGATTTTTACACATACTTGTTTACAGCAACGCAGTCGTCATGCATCCGCGGAATAAGCAAGCAAACTCGGTGGCCAGACGCATAAATTCATCCGCGCACGCGGTCGAGTACGCCGCCGTCGCAACGCCACTCAATCGAACGAGGGATCGCCATCCGCGTCCTTCCAACGACGCTTTCGATGATTCTGGTAACCTCTCGGGATGCGCAACTCTCGTGTCGACGACGCACCGCAGCTTAATAGCTTCCCAAACATTGTAGTTCGGGTCGCAATTACACTCCCTCGAGGAATTCTACGAGCGGGAACACACGGCGCGTGGGACGATGATGCGGGTGGATGAAAAACGATAGTAAAAGACCAGCTCGAACGAATGACGATCAACCCCTTTCCACTTTCTCATACCAACGGTTTCTAACGTTATAAAAAACATTATATACGGAAATAAAACAACAGTGATAAAAAATTATCGAGATCTTTTCATCTCGCTCCTTTTTTGTAGGGATTGGTAGATATTTTCGCTTCATTTTTGTTTCATGGAACGAGCTAATAAAATCCTCCGTCGGCTAAAGGGCCTTCTTAAAAATATGAAAGGTTGTTTGCCGTCGCAATGGGGATCAGTGCGGAGAGTTGCGTGGCTGCGAGTAAAAAAAACGATCCCGGAAGTTTCACGCAACCGGAGCAGGGGCATTTGAAGTGGATTTATAGCAGTTCAAACTCTTTTTAAACCTGTTTTGTTGACAAGTAAAGAAAGAGCTGCTGAAGCAGAGAGTAGATGGCGATTTTTTCAAAAGAATAGACGGAATAACCGAGAAAACGCGCACAACGAGATAGAATACTCATTCGATTGTCAAAATAACGAAGTCTCTAGCTGCTTTCGTTTAGGATCAGACAAAAAGACGGGCAAATCGAACGCATATGCGGATTTTTTTTAAAACCGCTAAAAATAACCCATGTTTTCGGTTTGTCCGTTTGGGTATCTTTCAAAATAATGAAAAAAAAAACTATTTCTACCTAAAATCACAGCATATTCACAGGGAATTCTACATAAAATAATATTTTATCATGTCTGTGACACTTATGTTAAAGATAAATCCCTTGCAGTTGATAAAAGGTAACAGGCACTAGTTCTCATAAAAAATATCTGGCGAAGTTTGGAGCTATTCCAATAAAAATAAATTCCTTCGAGTGTATTGTTTAAATTCATAAAATTGCATTTTCATTACGATAGTTTTTATTTTAAAATCAACAAGTTATCATTCCATATTTTTGCAGTAATTTTACCTCGAATATAATTAAGCACGATTATTTTTGTACAAATCTGTGGAATTAACGTAGAAATGGAGTCGAAGACTGTTTAGAGCAGTTATGTCAAACTAGAAGAGGCATCATGGCCGCACTGAAGCAATGGATGCTATGGAAGGGCCGCGTAAGGATTTAAATTGTTTGATGAGAGACATAGAAAGAAAAAATGACTTTTCTAGAAGGTTGGACGTCTAATTTGCAAAAAAAAAACAAAAATGTAGAAACTGCGTTCTATCGTCCCAAAATAACTAAAAAAACATTCTCGTCTCCCTTTCACAAAAATAAAGTAAAAAACTCGAACGATTTAGTTGATACAAAAATGTGTGTTCGGGTCGCATTAAGACAAAGAGAGGGCCTCATACGGACCGAAGGCCGCCAATTCAATATGCCTGGTTTAGAAGGATGGTATTGTGTCTAATATAATCTATCAATTTTAAGAGGTGTTAAAAAATCAGATATCGTTGCGATGAAAAATTTTGTATCTTGTCGTCTATCTGTTACGCATGAGACGTAAAATTTATCCCCCAATTCGAGCAGTTTTAAAAAACAATTTCTATAAACATACGTAAAATAACAACACGTAATTTAAAAAATTGCGAAGATAATTTAAACTGGAGCCCCAAATGCTAATAGGAGTAAAGCCACAAAGGCGTGGAACGCAAGATAAGTGACACTTAATGTTGCTATTCACACATTTACGCAATAAAGTAAACGACTTTTTTTCGAGTGCCTAAGAGATAACAACTGGATGCGTAATTTCCCTAAAGTAAAGATCGCGAATTATGTTTCGTTTTTTTTTAACGCCGAGAGGCTTCACGGAAGCGAACCTTAAAAGCAAATATACGCACACGTAAAAAGGAGAAGAAAAAAGACGCTCCAAAAAAGTTTTTAGTTCCCATTCAGAGCACTTAATCATCGTCATTATCCTTTCCTCAACTTTTGGTAATGACCTCCAAAATCATCGGTCCTCGCGAACCGTGATGCAGTTAGTATGAGGCGAAATGGAAGGCGAGAATGAGAAACCGGGTGGGCGGTAGGAGGAGTCAGGGGGTAGGAGGAAAGGGGGGAGGTAGGAGGAAGAGAGAACCACTTCTCCTTGAAAGGGTCCGAAATTTCCTCCACTCGGAAGACGCCGCTTTGTCCAGAAGCGAGAGAGCCCATGATGCAACGGAGCGAAGAGCGCAACAATTCCGTGGCCGAAATTTCTCTTTCTGAAAATTTCGTCCAAATTACCCTCTCGCTTTTATCTCCTCCCGGTAAAAATAATGGAAAAGGGATAAAAAAGGAAACGTTTTCAGCTTCTCTTTAAATCGCGGTCTCTAATCCCGATTACGCGTCAAAACCCCTTAAGGGTCCAGTTTCGAATGTCGCAGGACATTCGTTCCGAGCGTATTTTTTTACTTCTTCGGTTGACATGTTTTCTATTTTGGACAAGGATGTGTCGTAAATCTGCTTTGGGAGAACGGAAAGAAACAAGCTATTTATTTGCAGTAAGGGGTGATAAAAATATCTTCCTTTATGGTCCATCGTCGGAAGAAGCTTGAGGTCGTAAGCTTAAAGATCCTTAAATAAAGAGGAATTATATACGAAGCTTGAGGGCCGAAAATTTCTGTGAATTTTCTTGGCAGAAGAGCAAGCAATAACATTTCGTTTCATTTTTTTATATTTTTACCAGTCTATCCGTTGCGGCGTTGCTTACAATTTTGATATTATGGTTAAAGGAGATAGGAAAAGGGACTTGAAAATTTTTTTACGGGTAATATTAATTTTTTAAAAAATAAAATTAAAGAAACTTTATTGTATTTTTTATATCAAAGTAATCTCTTTATTTCACTGTTGGGAATTATTGGGAATAATTTGGAAACATTATAAAATGCGATTTGTTAATTCTATCTTTCTCTAGCTATCTTTCTTCCCCATCTCTCTCCCCTCCCATTTCTCAATTAAAAGCATTGAACTCATTTCCGTGGTATCAGAATTTCTCTTTGTAAAACCTTGAAAATTCTCGTTTTTCTAGCAAGAGACGAACTTTAAGCTAATTCGGCACGAATTTGGATTCACACTTCGAAATAAACATACTTCATTCAAACGGCTGCACAAATATCCAGGTCTCAAGTTTTTATCTTAATTATAAATTTAATTAATCGATGCCATGGATATAAACTGCGAAACAATGTATTTCTAAGAGAAAAATTTTTATTTTGAAAAATCTATTAATTCATATAATTTCAAGGTTTTCAGATTTTTCCTGATGCTTTCATGCTTATATACCTACCAAGTTTTAGATTCTCACCCATTACTTCCAAACCGGTGTGACGCATTAATACAAAGGATTTTCGATGCAGATGAATTTTAACAATAACTAGGTCAATAAGTCTTCATAGAAACATACGAAGTAATTAAAACTCCAATCAGCCATTTTAAAAAAATCAGCCATTGAAATTCAGGATTGGATCCAGATCTGCATTATTATGTGTGCAATTATTATTCATGATTAGCCCCTCTAGTGATGATTGCATGGATAACTATTCGCATATACGGAACTTAATGGATGAATTGAATGAATGAATTGAAACGAACTGTTTGTGTACTTTCATTTAAGTGATCCATGCGAAGGTCATTCCAACTTATTAAGACACGCCTAATTTATTTGATAAAAATCAGCCCAAACTTTTATTACTTTTCGTACTTCAACATAACAATAATCTGTACGCAGGTTATATTAAAATATCAAAAGCTAAATTCAACTGACTTCGACGTTATTTATGAATAAAGGTGTAATATATTAATTGCTTGAAAATTTGTTTCACTTAGCGAGGCGTGAAATAATTTAGTTGGTTCCCCATACGATTAAAATTCCGACAGTCTGTCTTGCTGTCTGCCTCGGTAACGGTACTCTGAATTAAAAAAAATAATCGAAGAAAGCCCTGTAAAGCTTTCTCAGCTGCTTCGCCCTCTCTCCGACAAAAAAAATACCAAACGAAATATTTTTAGTAGCAGCAGCCCAGAAATCCTTCTGTCCACATATTGACCATAAACTCAGGTCGTCCCCTTGCGCTTGTTTATCCAACTCGGAACACTGTTTTCTATGTGACTCTGTGATTCTCTCAAGATTCCCTTCCACGCCTCGCCCCCCTTTCCTCTCGCTCCTCAATCACGCCAGCCTCTCATCCGACCAATCCCTCATCCACCATCTCATTCTCCTTCATCTCCACCTCTTCTCTCCGTTTCCTCCGCCTCCTCAAGAGAGCAAGAACACCTACCTCCATCCTTCACCTCTCCTGCCCAAACGCCCACTTCTCCCCCCTCCCTCCCCCTCGAAACCTGCCTCTTATTTTCTTCCCTCCACCCTTCTCCTTCGCAACCCTCTCCCACCTCTCAAACTCCAAACCTTCCCTCATTACGAAAACACACGAGTCATCCGGAAGGGACGGTCACAAACCCTTCGAGAGAGGCTGCCTAGAGACGTCACTTTATCTGGGTTCCTCCTGTTTGCCCACGTCACATTATAATCCTCGACTGCCCTCGACTCCTTGTCTCAGCTCTTCCCCCCGTCCCTCGCCCACCCCCTACCACTACTCCCTCTCTCTACTCCAGCCTCAAAGCTCCCTCCCACCTCCTGCCTTGTTCTGCTGTTTATGCCGCCTTCCTAGCGCCTCGTACGAGTGCGGTCGAGAGGACACGAGAAGTCGTCATCGGAAGAGAGAGAGAGAGGGAACCGCTGGTTCAGCGGAGTGATTCGATGTAAACGAAGAAAAATACATGCGTCGAAGAACGTGGGTTCGCGAGTGGGAGAACACGGGTCGGGAGGGAATGGAGACATACGTACCTACATACAAGTACATATATGCGCGAGCACGCGCTGTGTACGATGGGAAGGGAACATGCCAGGGGATGAGCAGGAAGGATGGGGATGTGGGTGAGAGATGGATTAAAAAAGGGTTGGGAAGTGACCAGTTATTGGCCCCAATTAAGATGGACATGCTGAATCATAAGGATATACTGGAAAACGCGGTCGGTTCATTGTTGGGATTTTTTTTATATGCCCTCGTCGCGATTGTGCTGCGAGCGTTAAGGATTCCTCTTTTTTTGCGCCAAATTAGACCGCCAGACGGGACATCGGTCAGACGGATCCCAAAGTGGAATATCCGATTCTCCGCGAAGATTCTTCCTGATTGCGGTAACGAAATAGAGAAAGAAGTACGAATTATGTTTTTTTGCATTTAAACGGATTCAAGTCGAACGCGGATGATTTACCAAAGTGGATCGCAAAAAAGTGAAAATTTTCGTTTCGAAAACAATCAGGATATTTAAAAATCGATTTTGATGTCCTCCTAAGATTTAATTTTGGCTACGCATCATAGAAAATGTTCTTTTACGAAATAAAACTCGGTTTGTCTAACACTACGCGTGACAGTCGGAAATTGAGGAAAAGAATTCCAATGCAACAAAACGAACACCTCCCAATGTTTCTTTCGCGGCAACAAATGCTCCACATTGATATTGTTCGAACCGATATTTACTATTTGCGGAAAATATGCCTTCAAACGCAGTGTGTCTTGATTACGCCAGGTACACGTTTCTGAAAGCTGCATACCCATTGCGAGAAAGACGAATGAATTTTGCCATTTTCTGAATTAAAAATCGCTTGTTTCTAATCGTAATATTCCACACCGAGCTTCAAATAGATACCAAACGAATCACATCTGTCTCGCGAGAAGGCGATTCTGACATCTGCGACACATTTACCACTCTCCTTAAAAAAATCTCTCTCCTCTCAAAAGCAAAGCTCCCAGGGCCTTTTCTAGCGTTGTCATATCTAAAGAGGGCAACGAAAAAAAAACCTTCCAAAAAAAATAAAATACGTGAAAGGTAAAGCTCGACAGAAAAGTGACATAGGTCGGGAGACGGGTCTGACAAAACTATTTTCGGGAGCGATGCGGCAGATTTCCCGGGACTCGAGGGTTGAAAGGTGGGAGAACAGGAGGAAGGTGGGAGTCGGTGGGTAAGAAAGGAGAAATGAGAGATGGAGAGAGAGAGAAAGATTCTAGCGCGCTGGAGCCGGGCGGAAGGGATCTCTCTTCGAGGGGGAGACGTGAGATGATTCGAAATGAAGAGTCAGGCATATGAGGGAAAAGGAAGCATCTTCAGGAAAGGGAAATGGGTGGGCTGTAATGGAAAAAAATACCGAATTGTGATTGGGGCGAAGGAAGGGTGTGTGGATACGTACGCATCCGCGTCCATCCACGCACCCTACAAAAATAACACTCCCTTGAAGATAGCGCGGAAACAAACGAATAACGCTGCGCGAGGACGCCTCACAACCACCTGATATTTTTTACCGATGCGGCCTGAAATAAAACGCGGGAATGGAAATTTTTTTCCTCGCCAGAGAATCACGACGCCATCCACCCTCCTCCTGCCGCCTCCGTCTTAGCAGTCGCCAAGGAGACGTCAGCCGCCATCCATCCCCTCCCTTCCTGCGAGACGCCCTCCTCCGTTTATTTTTTATTTATCCCCTCGACGGATAAACGAGTCTTTTAATCGAAACAAATGTATTCAAGCGATTTGAATGCGAGCACTCAGGGAACAAGGACACGTTCTTTTCACAAATGTTTTGAGACGAGCCCTTTTCTTTTTTTCCTGTTCGAGTGGGTCGATGATTAATTTATCAATCGATCGCTTCATCCATCCTGAATACGTCTTCTTTACAAAAAAATATAAGAGAGACCGCGGCTATTTATGGGGAGAAGAGAGCGAGAGAGAGAGAGAGAGAAAGGATTGATACGATGCATGATAAAACGAAACGAGGAGAAAAATACGCTTAAGAGCCTCATCAATAGATTTCAGGCGACGGAGATCCTAGAATAATACGCCAAACCGCCTCATCAATAGAGATTCGGCGGCGGAGATCACTTCGCTTTTCGTTGATTTAATTCGGACCCGTCGGTATAAAACGTTCCGCGATTTGAATATTATTTTTTCTTTAAACAACAGCATCGAGACACACTCTTCGGGTCGCTGGTTGACAGCAACGAAATGAGGAGAGATAATCTAGATGCGCGCATTGCCCACGCTTAACTCAAGTCACAAAATCTTACGAAGGAAGCGTTTGGAAAGTGTGAAGGCTTCAGAAGGATTTCATGAGCGAGAAAATAAATTCTTTTCGAGACAAACCATCATTTTAGCAGTTCGGTCGTTTTGGGAATGTTATCTATCATTGCATATTGTAAAAACTCTCACATATCTGCCATGATGCTCGAATTGCGTGATCTGCTTTTTATACCCGTGGCGAGATCACCGCTGAATGATTGGCACATACTTTGGAACGATTTTAAGTCTAATCAAGGAATCACCAGAGTAAGGATCCCCACTCAATTCTATCAGATTGCTCGCATCAAGCTTATTATTATCCAAAACATTCAGTGAGATTAATATAGTGTCGTGTGAGTGCTGATTTAATCGCATGTTTAGGTTTGGTGTGTTGATCCATACTATAAAAGACATTACGCAAAGTAGTTCTGAAAAACATTCTCGTTAATACGATTGCAACACGCGACTCGTTTAAGCGTTCGTCAAAAACTTGACTACTCTTAGTCTTTAATCCTCTATAGATTGTATTTTAAAAATTACCTAAAATTAAACATGCGTCCCTTGATCGAGAAATTGACGGTTATTAATTTTATCGAGAATGTACCATTGCCTAAGAAGGAGAAATAGGTTTTAAATTATCACATCTTGTGTGTTTCCAATGTATTGGATAGATCGCCGCAAGGAAATTCCTTAGTCTATCACCTACATTTCGTTCTAACGTGTATGCGGTAAAACAAGAGACGAACTACGTAATTTGCCAATTGAAGAGTAAAAAAAAACTCACACTAAGTGAAGGAGTCAGGAGTGATGGTGAACCAACATCGTCGTCTTCGTGAACATAATCTATAGTCTATATGATACACTAAAAATAGCAAGTGTAGGTTGATTCCTAGGATGGAAATAGAATTTTCTCTCGCGCTATGCTTAAGTTTTAAAAGAGATCTCCAAACCCTAAAAATTTTCTCGCTAATTGAAAACAAATACGTAGTTAGTCACTCTCGGGAGAAAAAGGTCGAATGTTTGGACTCGATTTTACCACTGGCGGAGTCGAAAAATGAAAGCGTGTACCTGATGGAGGAGCGTTAAGCAGCAGCGAAACGAGAGTTTTGACGGTCTCTCTCCGTGCGACACCAATCAATCCAAAAAAAAACGGTTTCTCTTAACACGACACCTATTAGCGCATCTTTGGAACGTCGGCGGTCCTTAATGCGCGAGATGCCAGCCTACTTGCCACCGACACGCACGGGTTTCGCTCCGTCCCAGAAGTGAAAAAATAAAATAAAGTAAATACTCGGAAGATGCGTAATAGGGTTGAAATTTTTAAATATATCACTATTTGTGTTGCCTTCTTCGCCAAAAATAGCTCACCTTATTTCCTCGTCCTTGCAAAGTTCGCGCCGTTACCATGACTACAAATATTTAATTATCGGAAGCCAAGCAATGGTAGCGCGTTTTTTTAGGCGCAGGAAGAGAGAGAAAATTGTTGATGCTCGATACTGATATGTAACTTGTGGCATTTTTTACTTTTACAACGGGAAATAGTTTTTCTCTCGATCTTAGAAATAGTTCATACGTTTCTTGATGACGTCGGTCTAAACGGAGCGATTGATAGATGTTGACACTAATTTTGTTAGCGTTATAGATTAAGGCAGCATAAAATTGGTCACTCCTGGCGACCAGGTTAGTTGGAAGAACAAATATTAAGTTTTAAAAAGTGACAAAAACATTGAATCGTCTCTTAAATATTCCGTCGTAAGAATATTTTTTATTTGAATCCACAAATCTCTTTGTTTTAATTCATATCTATTGTCATTTGATCACGTGATATAATTTTATCTCTTGAACGGATGACAACATTTTACCCTGTACCAATAATTTTAACGTCAACGTTTATTATCGATTAAAATACACGTTCGGGTTAGTTGGTATTTACCAAGTGGTCGGTTTCCGTTGGAAAATCAGTAGCTATTGTTAAACATTTAATTTAACGGATAGCATTGTCTATTCCTTAAATGAAATGTCCAACAAACGGCATCCCCTTCGTAAATTCGCCTACAATAAGGAAATGTACGCATAAAAGTAAGGAGAAAAATCTCGGATGTCTTCCTTCGCAACCGACCATTTAGTTTTCCCTTAATTAACTCCGAAGGTTTGGGAATTTTTTCCAACCTCGCGTCAACGACCGCGTGACACGCACAACAAGGAAACTCTGGTTTCGTTCGTTACTTTTCACACTTCTTAATTGGACTTAATTGCCAATTAACAGGCATTAAACATTCTCGATAATGTGGTTTATACGCTGAACGTGTTAATCACGAATTTTTCGCTACGAATTTATCGCCATCTGTTAAGTTTCGCGACCTTTTATGGGAGGTTTAAGATGAACATCTGCTGGTGACTTTTCAAGTTCTTAAAATGAGGGTTAGCAAAATCTCCATTATTGGCGTCGGTAATTATTTATTCAAAAGATTTAAATATTTATTTACGATTCGCTGGGAAGCAGAATGGCGCAAGGTTGATATGAATAAAATGATTAATTTTTTTTCAAGATTCACTCTATACGAAAATCCGCGCTGAAGGCAACACTGAAGCAAAAACTTCACTTTCACTTTGTTTCAATGAGTTATTTAATTCCAGTAAAGGATTTTCACCAAACGGATAGAAATGTTTGGACAGTTCAGTGATATTTCATTGCATAGTCACGTTGTTATTGTGACGACCAAGTGAACCACCGACTTGGAAAGGTTTCTTTTCCTCAAAAGAAACAAAAATAATAATTCATCGAACGCGACGTAAAGCGTTTCCTGTGGTTACTTCAACCGCTTCTTAGGATTACGCTCGATTGAAATCTGACGTCAATTTGGCCTCGCTTGTTTTTGGAGGGACCCTTAATGGTGGGAAAAGAAAAAACACTCAAGAGAGAGGGAAGGAGAAAGAGAAGGAAGACCCTCATGCCACGCTGAGATTAGGGAAAGAGCCTAGAGCAAAAGAAAAAAAGGGATTTGTTACGAAACGCACCCTAAATCCCTTCCATTGCGTCGCACCTGCGTCCGCATCTTGCGCCTTCATCCCAAAAAGACGTTTTTAATCTCCGACGCAAATCCCGCCTAGCGACGAAGTCTCCGTGACAACCGTTCCTCTCTCCCTCAAGGACTCCAAAAGGGATGATTTAAGCCAACCCTTTTCAACGTCAATCCCTGACTTCCATGTTTTTTTTCCCATTTCCTTCTGCATTCGAACGCAACATCTGGGACAGCGTTTGATCGGTTCTTGTGGGAAAAGTTTATTTTTTTCAATTCATATAAAGATGTTGCCTGCTAATGCTCTCGAAACTTCTCCAAAGCGACAAGTAGGAAGTGGATACTGATTCGTTTGCCTTAGAAGTTACGAGACGGATTCCGCGGCCAATTTAACGGAATCTTATAATAGAGCGTGGTTTCCGATTTTTTCCCCGCAGTCTTCGTTTGGCGAATTCCACGACAAATTAAAGGGCAACGGATAAGGGATATGGATTTGGATTTTTGATCCGGTTGTTTTTGGCTATATTTCCGTGGTGTTTCTAATGTCGCTGGAAATCTTGTTTAATGACTGTTTAAATAATTAAGTACATTCCACTTACGTCACAAACCGTAGAGATTCTTCGGCAGATGTGCTAGTCAAGAGATTTACTTTCTTAACCCGGGAGCAGGACTGACTGAGCCACCCCACCAATGTTTACACTACACTAGGATGACCAGATTCTTAGGAAGCAAAACCGGGACATAATCGCGAAAAATCCGAGACATGACCAGGACAAAGTGAATTTTCGTATATTTTTAATTTTATATATTACTACTTAAATTAATAGTAATTAAGCTTCGCAAATACCGATCACAATTTTGTTTAATATATTAACAAATAATATCAAATTAATGGATACGAATGAAATCTTACAAAAAATGTATCACAATCCAAAGGTAACTATTATTATAAGGACAAATAATAAAGTTAAGTATACGTACTAATAGCATACACGTAAATAAAAGTCAAGGAATATATTAAAATCTCAATATATGGTTTCAATTTGATTATATATATATATATATATATATATATATATATATATATATATATATATATATATATCATCATCATAGGTAGTCTGTCCGTAGACAGGTCCGTGATTATTCATGGTTAAACCTGGTTCTCCATGTACTCCTATTATATATATATATATATATATATATATATATATATATATATATATATATATATATATATATATATATATATATATATAATATTAAACTACCCCTGCCTTTCCCATTCAAATTTTTATTATTTTTATTCACCGGAAAAATCTTGAAAACTCTTATACATATACGCACAATAATTGTTTTAACATCTAGGTTCAGGAGTGGCCCGATTAATTTCGGCGCCCGGGCGAGATATCACCCCAGCGCCCCCCTTCGTCAATTTTTATTGAGATATTTACAAAGCACATGTTAATTTTTATTCATCGCTCTGTATAAATTACTGATAATAAAAAGTTAAAAGAAATGCCATTAAGATTCTAGCCTGTTCTTCGATATAAATTTCTATCCGACATTTATTCACTTGCAAGTAATGCATAGGTAAATGATCGGGATAGCGCCCCCAAAACTTTGGCGCCTTGTGCCGCCACCCGGCTCGCCCGTAGCTCGGGCCGGCCCTGTCTAGGTTGTTTCGTTCGTCAGACCATACGAAATTTATTTTCGATATTTTCTTTCAGGGAGTGGATTATGTGTCTGAAACGCCAACAAAAAACTACACAATTTCTCAATCTCTGCGGTCTGTTCTTGAAATTAAAATGTCGAAAAATATGAAGCTCACCGGTCGTAATGAGACTTACTAAGTCAGTTAACTCTCTTTTCTTTAATTTTTTAAAATTAAATTTTATCGGCATTTGAAATTGATTTAATATGATCCATTGTTTATAATTATTTGCACGCAGTTTGTTTTTCTTCCCAAAATGGAATGCTTGTTTTTAACAGTATCCATTTAATGCGTTTGAATATATTTAAGGATTCAACCAGTTTTTCCAGATAGGCCAGGGTTTGTTTGATACTGTTTAAATACTTCATCTTAAAACGCTTCAAATTTTTCTCCGGAATATTGTCTTCAATTAAATTTTTTTTTAACAGTGAGTACAACAAAATTTTCCTCAATTCGTACTTTAAACATATCAATCGTCTCTTTTACAAATATCAGTACTTGTATAGTTTTACGATTATTAATTTTGCGAATTTCTTTGTTAAATAAACAACTATACTTACTATGAATAACATGCAAGCTGGTGTGAAAAAATGACAGTAAATTATAGCAGCTTTTCTAGTGAAATAAAATACCTTTATCGCTTCAAATATTTTCAGTATTTGCTCAATAGATAAAAGCGCAAGGGAGAGTCGAGGAATAACATCGTCGTCGGAGGCGAGTATTTTGTTACAAATGATTAATTAAAAAGTTAATTTTATACGCAGCATGACGTCTTTTTTGGCATTTTCACCTATAATGTGATTCCGATTGAACACATTCATGACATTAAGCAGTGAGGAGATTTTGTAAAGCAGAAACGAACAATCCGGGACAAATGGGTGTCCCGAAGAATTTTCTCGGGACACCGGGACGTTAAGTCAAATTCCGAGACTCTCCTGGAATTTCCGGGACGTCTGGTCAGCCTTCACTACCCTCGTCCACTTGTGACGAATGTATTCCCGTAAGATAAACAGTACCTTTCTTCCGAACTCTCTTGAGCATATTTATATCACTTTTAGGTTTCAGTAGCATTTATTCCGTGAAACAGAGCATTTCAAAAATCTTTCTTGAGTGACTGAGTCACGCCGGGCCCATCCACGTTACATTTCTTATTGCGAGTCGTGGTAAGCTTTTTATTCTATGCCTGGCTGTAATTTTCATAAGTCGATGGAATCTCTTTACAATTGACCAGTTTAATGTTTATACCCTCTCTTTACGTTTTATTAGGCAGAGGAACGTTTCGATTTACATCGCGACTTGGAGAAAATCCGTGAAATTCTTGACAATAATTATGTAATATTTCTATCAAATTACCCAAATACAGTGCTCAAAAAAGAAGTAGTTTCATAAAAAAGACTCGGACAGGCCTTAGCAAAACCAGCAGTCATTTCTCGGTTGCAACAGAAAACCTTACCAAAGCAACTAAGGGAATTGGGCCAAAAATTGTACCGCCCAGAAAAGAAAATGTTTCTGGAGAGCCCGGTCCATCTAGACCTGCAAAATTACGCTGTGTCGTATGCCCAAGAAATTAATACACGAAAATAAATGTGAGAGGTCGATGTGTATGAAACATATGAAATATGTATGTTAGTACTGCCTTGACAGCGAATACAACGAGAAGTGAACATAGATAATTCTTATTATTATTATCATCTTATTCATAATATTATGTTAAAACAATAAGTTGTCATAATTACTATTATCTAAGTATAATTATTATTATTATGCGCAAGTATTGTTATTATTATACAAGTCCTTTGTATGCAAGTAAGCTAATCAGGAGTTTTGAACAATAAAGATATATTTAACAAACATGTAAATTATATGCGTATAAAATAAATTAATGTTTTCAAAGTATTTCCTTACTAATATAAGAATACAAAAATAAATAAAAGTAAAAAAATCATGAATAATTATGCTGGAAAATATAATTTAAAATGCGGTGTCTCAGTCATCCCTCGCGATTGTCTGTGCTCCAAAATTGAACCCGTCTTCTACCGGGTTAATCGTGCAAATCGACGAAGATGGGAAATTTTTAACTCGATGTTTTAAAATGAATAAATTACTATCGGCAGCTGTTATTGTTTTGATGGAGAGAATATGGCATTTCGAAATCTTTATCTTTTAAATCAACTGTATTTAGTATATAAAGTTACACTCATCGTTACTGGAACCACTGCTAGAATCCAAAACCAGTGATTCCAAGGAAAGGTATCGTTATATTAATTTTGTTAATATGGATTACCACAGAGTAACGACTCATTAAGTCAACTATACACTTGCTAATCTGTCTCTAATTATATCAGTTATGTTTCCATGTATTTCTCTTTCATAATATCCAATAAAACTCGGTGACCTAAAACGTTTGAGTGAAACATTTCTGCATTTTAACCATCAAGTAGCCGGGCAGCGTTAGTTTCCGCTCCTTAGTCCAAGAAGTAGGCTCCCTTGGTTTATTTATAATGTTTGGGAGGAGGCGAAAACTACTTTCAACGTAAAGACTTTCAATTAAAAAAATCAATATTCGCTCGTGCGCTTTCCACTTTTGGAAAAAACGAAGCATTTTTTCCGAGTGAATAATGAGATTGAAGAAGAGCTTCCGAAAGTAAGATCGGTTATTCATATATTTTCATAAATTGCTCCCACGTCTAAATTTTTATGAAACACGAGAGAGAATTTTAATAACAAGTTCAGATGCTCATTAAGTCTTAAAAAAATTAACCCGTTCGTCTAAAAAAAAACACATAAAATAATTCGAGAGAGAGAGAGAGAGAGGCAGGCAAAAAAAGAGCCCGGGGAAAAAAGGCTTCAAAGCGAACTCAGAAACTCGTTTAATCCCCCGCTAAAAATTATCAAGTACAAAGCGTCGCTATAAATGGCCGACGACCGGAAAGACGTCTCTCCTCCTTTCTCTCTTCCCCTCTCTCTTCCACTCTCTCTCTTCCACTCTCCCTCTCTCTCTTACACTCTCCCTCTCTCTCTTCCACTCTCTCTCCCGCTCTCTCTGCGCTTTCAAAAAGAAATGCTCGCCGACCTGCGCAGGAGTAATTTACGTTTGCCAAGATTAAAACTCTTTTCCTCTTTTACTTGTATCTTATATGTTCGGAGAGACTGTTGCACGCGCAGAATTATTAATCGACTCGTTTTGCAAAAAAAATCTGAGTTGAATAAAATTTTGCGGAAATGTATTCTTAAGGAACTTCTCAATTATAATTCCCAGCGTCACAACTGTGCGAATGTGCTCACGAATCCCTGAGTATCATGCCAAATGTTTGCTCACATCTCAAGTTCAGATGAAGTGGAAATTAAATGTCAACGTCGGATCCCAAAACTAAATGTTTATTCGTTAATCAATAACATGTAATAGAAATAAAATACTTATTGTAATCATCGGGTGACGCGAAACCGGTCGAGCAAATCATTTTAGTGGAAATTACCATGAGTGTTTTATTTCTATTATGGAATCTTTTCACAAATTGGTGCCTTCCCAAGTGGATTTTGTTAATAACATGTAATATGTAAACGTTTACTTCAGGCTTGAGGTCAAAAATGCGCGTAAGAACCCGCAAAGCAAGGATCTTGCAAAATGGCGAGAAAAGATTTAGCGCGCTATAATTTTATGATAACAACGTTAACGAAAACCATCCAAATTTTGGAAATAGATGATTCCATAACCCATAAGCTTGTAAAAGAAGTTCTCGTTAGATTTTTACCCAACTTTAATTTGCCAGAGCATCTCCGCTTGCGTCCTCAGTTCCTTTCATCGACTGTCTCTTTTAGGTTAAAAGATCTCTGCGGAGAATAAACACCGATGAACCTTTCTTAGGCCACGGCATAAAGATTCCCTTAATGTACGCATGCGTATCAAATAATGCCGCGCTAATCACCTAATATCGTTCTAGCACCAGCATTTCTCCTGGAAACACACATGAGACCCGATCGTTAATATCCTGCCATCTTTGGCAGTTCCAGTTCATTCTCCAGGCGCAAAAACGCCCGTCGCAGGCGCAAACGCCTATTGCGCTCCATCTTCGCTCGCATTCGGACGCCACCCTCGCGAATGAGTTCAGCAGAGCGAAATGAAGACGGCGCGACCTCTCGCGACCGCACGGACGCCCTCTCGATGAAGCACCGCAAGATACGGACGGGATTATCCCTCGCTCAATCAGCCTATCTCATCCCACACGCGTCTCTTTCATTTCTTTCTCCTTCTCCCTTTTATACCTGGTCTCTTAACTCCCGGAAAGTTCCATCAGCTCCCTTATTTTCCACCCTATGACACAATGCACCCTTCCTCAGCTTCCTTCCCCACCTCTACCTTCCCCCTTCCGGAGAGCATACGTGGACCAGGTCGTAATCCTCCTCAGATCCTCACCATTCATTTCCAATCCTATTACGATCTCGTCCTCTTCCCCTAACGCTCTCCTTTGCCGATCTCCACCTCCCTCTCCTCCGTATCTCTTCCCTCCCTCTCCCCCGTATCTCTTCCCTCCCTCTTGGTAACCACTGGCAACCGGAGGTGGACTCGCCACTGCCACTTTCTCTCCCCGGCAACACTTTTTCTCTCCAACCCTTACACAAATCCCGCACGCCTATGCGTCCAGCGCCGCGCCTTCCCGCGCCCTCGTCCTTTGTGGTCGCTTGCTCACCTGCTGGTACACGCGCAGCCGGAGTAGATCTTTTAAGCCCTTTGTAGCCTCGCAGGATCGCTCCCTTCAATCACGTAAATATCAAAATCCGGTGCCGGTTATCTCCCCGCTTCTTTATTCTTCGTAGACCTAGCGGTCTTCCATTTATTCTTCTATTGTGAAGAAGAAAGGAACAACGAAATTAAATTTCGATGTTGGAGAAATTGCTTTATGGTATCCGCTTAGCAAGTCACGTGATTTTGGCTATTTTTATTGTTATTTCTATCCGTCCGTGCAAGCAAATGTATGTATTCCATCGCAAACATTCTCTTTAATAGTAATTACTAGGAATAAAATTCGCTGCGATACATAGGAATGGAGGACTCCATATTTAGTAGAAAAGTTCAGATATTGGGAAATATAAAGAAAGTATTTTACAAATAAGATTTTATCGATATCGTCAAAAATTAATTAGAAATATATGCAACATCTCAGGTAGGCAGCAATAAATGGTAAAAATATTGTTTATTTTTAAACGCCAATTTCGGATATCAAGTTTCAACTAGTAAGTACTAAAAAAAACGAGATTCGACGTGGACATAAAAGATTCCACCTCATTTTCTTTACCTTTAAAACACGACCAGAAGAAAATGTCAGCGCTAGATTTGAACTATAGGGCGTATTTGTATCCAAATAAACCTTGAAACAAAACCCGTAATAAATTCAGTTTCCTAGTGCATTAACACACGCAATCTGAGACTAATAGGATAAATGTATAATGGATTCCTCGCCCTATATTCTGAATGAATTGGAATTAAGTTTCTCACTAAGACTTCAGATCATAAGAGAAAATAATGCTGAAAAACAATTAATGACGAAATGCAATTAATGAAAATATTCTCCCTCTTTCAGATTATTCCAACTTCCCGCGAAAGATAAGACCTCACAACAGCGCAGCTTTGGAGACTTCTAATGATAAGGTAAGCGACATCTTCATATCGCATTTTACATAATTTTAAAAATAATGTTCCTTTCGAGTGCTTAAGATTCATGCCCATAGCATGTTAATAGGATTCTCTGGGGCATTTACAACCTGTAAAGATATCTGATTCGTGGCGGATGCCTGAATCCACTCTATGCTTCCGGAAACTTTTGAATTAAGAAAAATGGAAAAAAAGTGGGCGCAAGATATATTCCCGGGACCTAAAAAGAAAATTGCGTCGAATCTTTCACAAGAACCACGACGTGCACTCGTTATGGTAGAATTTTCAGAATATATTCACGAATTTTAAAAGGCGCACTGAGATTCTGGAGATTTGTCCCACCCAGCAGCCAAAGTCGTCCGTGCGCCCTTTTGAAGTTCGCTTCCAGTATTTTTAAAACCCGAAAATCGATTCCGATTTATTAAAGTGAAGTTCCTATTCTTTTTCGTCTTCTCTCGATCATTTCTCTCCGTCCTCTCACTCTTTCTCCCTCCTCCTCCTCTCTCCCTTCTTATCTTCCTTCCTTTCTCTCTCCCCATCTCCTTTTTTCGTCCTTATTACTTTTAATACCGCCACGCCTATGACCGTAACCCCACCTCCTCCTCCGCTCCACCCATCCTATCCTCCTTCCTCCCTCCTCTCCCCCTCCTCCTCACTCCCTTTTCCTCCTCACTCCCTCTTCCTCCTCCCTCTCTTTCTTCCTCCTCCCTCCTCTCTCTCCTCCTCTCTTCCTTCCTCTCTCTCCTCCTCTCTCTCCTCCTCTCTTCCCTCCTCTATCTCCTCCTCTCTCTCCTCCTCTCTCTCCTCCTCTCTCTCCTCCTCTCTCTCCTCCTCTCTCTCCTCCTCTCTCTCCTCCTCTCTCTCCTCCTCTCTCTCCTCCTCTCTCTCCTCCTCTCTCTCCTCCTCTCTTCCCTCCTCTATCTCCTCTCTCTCCTCCTCCTCTATCTCCTCCTCTCTCTCCTCCTCTCTCTCCTCCTCTCTCTCCTCCTCTCTCTCCTCCTCTCTCTCCTCCTCTCTCTCCTCCTCTCTCTCCTCCTCTCCTCTCTCCTCCTCTCTCTCCTCTCTCTCCTCTCTCTCCTCTCTCTCCTCCTCTCTCTCCTCCTCTCTCTCCTCCTCTCTCTCCTCTCTCTCCTCCTCTCTCTCCTCCTCTCTCTCCTCCTCTTTCTCCTCCTCTCTCTCCTCCTCTCTCTCCTCCTCTCCTCCTCCTCTCCTCCTCCTCTCTCTCCTCCTCTCTCTCCTCCTCTCTCACCTCTTTCTTCCTCCGCGCGCCCCTTTTCAATATAAACCGCTGTACCTTCTTCCGACGATCGCCGTTCGAATTCCCCCTTCACCCTATAGGGACTCCCCACTAAATACATCTTTCCTTCTACACTCGTTCATCCTTACTCTGTTTCTCCTTCGTATGTATTATTTAGCGTTTTTTTTAATTGCTTTTCTTCACTTTTTCCGTTCGTCCGTCCGTGTGCAAAAAAGTTTTAAGCAATGAAAAGAGCTGAAGGCTAATATTTCCAGAGTAGTTTTGGCTAGTAAGAGACATGAACCAAATTGATTTTGGGGTTCGTCCGTTTGTCCTTGCGTATTTGGCAGGATTAAATAAAACCTATATGAAATATCTATACGGGTCCGTTACTATGGTAAAAATTCGTTTTGTTTACGCTGCTGCAACAATAAAAGCGAAGCGTCTTCTTCGTGGACATTCTAAAATAAAGTGCTTTTGGAATCTGCTTATGGAGTTCTTTTTTAATTTTTTCATTTTACATGTACTGAAAGACTAGCTTTTATTTTCACCTCTTATTTTCTCCGCCGCATTCTTTAAAGCTACATTCCCATCAATTTATATAGATTCATTTTACCACCAATCTATCACATCTCACAGGTTCCATCTTCTTTTTCCTGTTTCATGTACTTCTTCCTCTCGAAATCATTCTTCCCTTTGCGCGTCCTTTTCTGCCTAACTTTCCAGATGCTTTTTCTTATCCGTCACATCTTGAGAAATTTTCGCATTTCTATTGACGCATCTTTCTCGAGGCATTTTCTCCTTTGCCCTTACTATCGACTCCATACTGATAAAGCCTCTCTTGACTCCTTCATATTACTCCATTTCCTTGACTTCATCGATCTTTATTAGCAGTCGTCATTTTTATTTTCCTACCTGGCATACGGCTAGCTTTATCTCACATTCTCCGTCTCTCCTCCTTTTCCTATCTTCTCCCTCTCTTTCTCAGCAATAATTCTTTTCCCTCTCTTTTCCCATTATTGTCTGCCATTCTCTCTATCTACTCCCTCTCTCTTCCATTCCCCTTTATCTTCATTCTTTCTTTCCTCTTTCCCTCTAAATCTCACCCCGATCTCTCCTCGCTCCCTTTCCATTTTCTCTACCTTTTCTCAGCCTTTCTCTTTCTCTCTCTCGTCCCGATGCCTGAATAAGCTCCGCAGTGGTTGTTGGCGATGGAGTGGGAGGGAGAGAGGAGATCAGTAGCGGAGAAAGAGAGAGGAAAGAGGAAGGAAAAAGAGAAGATTTCAGCGGATACTTAATCCCAGACACACGGAGCTCACACCACTAAGCTCGTGATTGGAAACTATGCGCTCTCAAAAGAAAGATAGAGCGAGGATAGAGAGAGGAGATAGGGGTTGAAGAGAAGTGGATGGAGGAAGGAAAGGTAGTACTTGATGTGGGAGTGGAAAGAGAAATAGAGAGCAAAGGGTGAGAAAGAGCGAAAAAAGAGAAAAAATGAAGGATTTGGAATTCGTAATGAAAATCAATGCAGTCGGGTTCGTTGACGAGCTGACTAGTTCCATCTGTCGTTGATATCTCTTACATCTCTCTCTCTCTCTCTCTGTTTCTTCTTTTCACCCGATTCTCCTCTTCCCCATCTGCTTTTTTATCCTCGATACCTGAACTCGATTCTTTTACCGGAGGAATTCGCAATTCTTCCTTTTCTTCTCATTTCGTTTTTGCGCGTTTTGCCGGTAAAAATGCCAATCGATTTAATCTAATTTAATTGCTTCTTTCAAGATCATTCTTCCTGCTGTTAAATTTAAACAAAAGAAAGAGAGAGCTATCGTAATGATTTTCTTACCCGAAGCTTTCTGTTTCTCTTTGCTTCCTGCGTTTCAGGAAGCCGATTTGATATTTGTGTATTAAGATATGAAAATTTCTGACCACATTCTCGGCGTTTATGTACTGGATTTATTTTATTTATTTCGACTCGAGCAGTCTCACATTTTTTTAGCAATAGCGAATGCCACTGAAAACCTATACGTCAATCATTGTAATTTATATTAACAATTTAATGTGGGTTTTAACTGTAAATTTTAAAAATTGTCCACTATTTCAAAAGGAGTTGAGGTTCCATCGGACGAAAGCAATCTTTCCAATAAATGCGCGCAACGTACGACGATTTACATTCCTTTTATACCACCTTTTGGACCCATCAATTTCCGCTTGTGATAGTAAACGTATCCTTTATTACAGATTGAAGGAATATATTATGTTTTATCTCCCTTGGAGCTGGCGAAATATAAAAATAAGTCCACTTAACACGAATCTCTAAGAAGCCATTAAATTTCAAGTTACATACTATCGATACGAACGTTCGATTAATCATTGTCAGCATTTCTCGAGCGAACTGTGTTGTACGTCCAATTGGGACAAAGGAGCAGTTAGCATTAAGAGTTTAAATTTATTCAGTTGTCCGCGGCACGGATCGAAGCTCGTCACAATCGCTTCCATCCACCTTCCCCCTCCTCCTCCCCAACGTCACTCGCTAACTCTGTTTAGATATAAGCTGTCTTACGGAGGCGGAATGGAACACGTGCGATACAATCGATATTTAAGTCCAACTCTTGCCACTCATCCATTTTTCCGCTCTCTCTCTCTCTCTGAATTTCAACGCCTATAAGCGTCGCGCGAGATATACACCACTCTAGGCCACCAGATGGCGTTTAGTTTTTTAAAAAACTTCCTATTCGTGGAAGCGCCGCGGGGGGTTCCTAGACATCCAGCTCAATAAAAATAAATTGGAAGGTTTTAAGTCGCGAGAACTGATCCAAAAACATTTTTCTGTTCATCTTCATGTAGACCAAAGCACATTTAAAAAAACTAATTCTATCGAACTATCGGCATGCCATTTCCCCTAAATTTACGAAGACCCGAGGACGGGTTCGCAGAACGCTGAATTCAATTTTCCGATTGGGTGAGACGACTCGATGCTCATCCCAATCTATCAATCTTGGAATGAGACAGAGGGAGAAAGAAAGAGAATATTTATTTAAGCGTCTCCTCATCAATTATCGTCACATATTTTGTTGTGCGAGCTGACAGACTTTTCGAACCCATAAATATGACAAGTTTAATCCAAAAAAAACCGCTTTCAGTCAGTCTTAGCCTCACGATCGTGTCTCCGCCTACCGCGCGTTTCCGAGCTGAACCTCGCGCGTCTCTCCTTCCGACGCCCACTTCTTCGCACGTAGCCCTCTTTATCTTTCTCCCACTCGCTCTCTCCTCTCTCACTCTCTCTAACTCTCTCACTTTCTCGAAGAAGGAACCTCCTTTCCCACCCCTTTGTCTTTGAAGAACTTCCTTCTCCGCTCCTTCTCCATCTTCGAGAGATCCTCCTGGCCATCGAGAAAACTCTCCGTAGCTTTATTTCCTCCCACGAGACCCCGACACACCTTGGGGGAGTGTTTTCTCTCGGCGCCTACGCCAGGAAAACAACGAGACGGCCGCTTAGGATAACAACACTGAAACCAAGAGATGCCTTGTAAGCGCCCTTCCTTCTTTTTTTAGAGCTCTCCGCAGTAGATCGGTGTATGCTGCCCTCGGATATTACGCCATAAGGATTTTTTATATTGCCTCTAGGAGGGCGTGTATATCGGTGACCTAAAGAGCTGATCCATTTGCTTGAAATGTTTCGTGGGTTTAGGCTTGCGTTCTCACCGTGCGTGCGTTGGTACGTATGTTTTCTAAATTACATAGGCGAGATTTCAAAATATCGAAGTTTATTTTTAAATGACTCATTGTCAGAGGTAATTAAGGTTGCGATTAAAAAACTGAAAAAATATGACGGAAATTTAGATTCACACACTTCAACATATTGTTCACTTTGTTACATTAAAATCTTTTGTTAGTATTGGGAAATTTTCAGCATGAATTTTAGTTTATATCTACTGATTAGCTTTTTAATGATTATATTTCATCAACTGCTCTATTTTTGTGAAGTTTTTCCATTTGCTCCATTTAACTTTCATTCTAGGAAAGTATGCTGGAAAATATTACAACCTTAAATATAAATAATTTAATTTCAAAATGGGTCATTTTACTCAAATTGAAACTTAAGTGTTTTATCTATAAAAGAACTACTTTCCTCATGTTTATTAACACAAGATAAATTTCATAGCAGTCTGATATCCATAGAGATATCGTGCGACGCAAGGCATCCATATTTGAAGCGTTCCTTCGAATTCGGACAAACCCCGAAAAAGGTTCGGAATGACGCAATGGCTTGCATAAACCTGGAAGCAGCCACACTCATCCGTGGTTTACGATAATTCCCTCCGTAAAAACGACTCTCTCGACGCTCAGAAATAAAACCACCGGTAATTTACGTCAGCGTTCATTCCTCTCCGTAAACGCAAGTATCCTATATTTTTTCGAGTGATACTTTTCTCCGTTCGTTGCTCTCCCGTCGCCATTGCGACCACGGTGATAACAACCGAGTCTACCTTCGAAAAACCACCCCTCCCCCTTTCCTCTAATTCCTCCCTCGCACCATTCCCAGCAGGCCGGCAAACATCGGCAGGAGAAACTTTTTCCTCTGCCACCTCTTCTACCAACACCTTCGTCATCCTCTCGCCCTACGCAAAGCACTTCAACGCACTCCGATCCTCACACGCTCCCACTCCACTCGCTCTCTCTTAAAACCCTCATCTTGCTCCACTCGCTTCCCTATCTAAATGCCCGTGTATACCCACTCCCTTTCCAGGATCCCATCTCCCGCCCCCGACTCCATCTCACTCCCATTTTTATCCTCTCTCCTCTATTCCTCCTCCCTCTCGCACGCCTCGAAACCGACCTACCTCCCAGCACATCCAGTCCACTTTTTCTGGGGTCCTTATCCTCCTACGCTCCTCCAAAACTACCCTCTCCCCCAATCCTCGCTCACTCCAGGACACCTTCTTTCTGCCCTGTAACTCCTCCACTCGCCTCCTCCTATCCCACTCTCACCCTCAAAACCGTCACGCTTTATTCTTTCTTTTTCATGAGAAGGCTTGAGTAAAAAGCAAATTTTAGTTTAGCACCCGAGTGGACAGAAAGTGTGCCTAAGAAAATCGTTACTCGAACATAGCTGTCCCTCTCTCTCTCTCTCTTGAAGCGTCTTCTTATGCCTGAAAAATCAGCTGTATTTAACCATATTCACATTCAAACTCATAGGCTGATCTGGAATTAAATCCGCAGTGACATAAGCGCTTGAATGAAGAAGTGCATTCAGTAACAAGGTGTATGTGATGAAGCGAGCTGTGTAAATTAATGCGCCGAGTTTATAGAAATTGTCAGGCACTTATTCAGATGCTTTTATTATAAGAATATATCTTTATCTATATATTAAGTGTATATTTTTTAATGCATAGCGCAAGGAAGACCATTTAAACATAAGTACGTATAACATTTTTCCTGTTTCAAAAATTATTTTCCGTATAACATATTACCTACGCATAAATAATAATTATCGACTCCCTCATGAAATAGCACGACCAAGACTTTGCACGCACTTCAAGGATATTTCATGGATCGTTTCGTTCCTTTATGAATCATTTCTCATTACATTCATATTTCTAGATTTTTTACTGTTCAAAAAAGCTAAATTTAAGGCAATGATACGATCTGTTTTGTAGAGTACTATTACGCTCATAAAGATTTGTTAGTTTATCCGAGGATACTTCTAAAATGGTTTCACATATTTTTCAACCGATAACAAAAAAAAACAAATAGGAATCCCCTCATTAAAATTCCCGCTTGATAATTTTATGTCTTTCGAAGTGCATCTGTAAGATATATCTTTTACAGAGTCGAGCTTGTTCTGGATTGGATGCTTGTCTGTCCGTGTTTATGAGGCGACGGAACGAGACAAACGTCCGAGTTAAAAAAAAAGCAACTAATTCAAATGCCCCGAGAATTCCACTCACCGATTTAACATCACTCCCGTTTAAAAAAAAGCCTTATTTAATCTTCAGTCCTTCGCGTCATACTCCCAACCCGCCCCGCTCCTACGCAAAGTAGCAGCACGCCCACGGCCCAAGGGACCCTCATTTGCCGCGGCTTGGACTGCGTCCCCGGTGTGTTTTCGATGCGGTTTTCATCGCCCCTCGTTATATATCGCTCCTCCGAAGCACGTTAATCCAGAATAACCAATCAATCAATCGCTTAGCCTTAAACCTCTCTCCCTCCAACTACGCGGTTCCCTCCTATGCTCGTTACAACTCCCCCCCCCCTCACCTCGATTCTCCTTCCTTTCCATATTCCCTACCTCACCATTCTCACTCTCTCTCTCTCACAACCCTCACCCAGCAACGCCTTGGAAACATCCCGACCCACTCCTCCCAACTCCTTTTCACTTACGCTCTTTTCCTCATAAAATATGCATGAGGGCGCGTCTAGTGCTTTGGGTTTATTCAAGGGATATGTGAGGTGGATGGGAGAGGAAGGAAGGGGAAGGGATGGTGGGAGGGGGGAGGAGGCGTTTTCTTACCGAGTGGTGGTGTGGGGAGGAGGAGGAAGGGGGGACGTCGGAGGCTCAGAGGCGCGCATCTTCTCCTCCGCCTCCCTTTACGAGCCAACTCCTCAAACCAAAACGCGACCTCCTCCACCCCTCTCTCCTCCCCCCACACAGCCTCCACCGCCCCTCATTTTCTACAGCACCCTTTCGAGATGGCACGAGCGCCACCTCATCCTCCTCGGTCCGCCCTCCTTTTTCCGGTGCTATTCATCAATATTCGATTCCAAGGGAGCCGGCCCACACACTCCTTGACAGGCGCGGTTTTCCTCTCCTCTCCGCTCCACCCCGCCCTTCCCCCGGGGTGCTCAATCACCCCCGGCCCACACCCCTCGCCGCCCATCCAAAAGGAGTCGACAAAAAAAAATTCTACCTTTCCTTGGCTATCTCTAACTTCTCTCCCCTTCCTCCCTCCACGCCCACTTTCTTTCTCTCTCTCTCCAATCTCCCTCCACATCCTCCTCCACTCTCTCTTCTCCTCCGTGGTTCTCTCCCTACACCTCGCCGAGCATAAAACGGGAGGATAAAGGAGAGGTGGGCAGCTAATGGCCCACTCCGGGATGATTGGGGAATACTCCTTCCTCCCCCCTCCATACCATCCCACCCCGCCCTGGGGATAAGAGGCGAGTCGGAAAGATGGGTGGCGTGGAGTGCGTCGAGGAGGAAGGGGCGTGTCGGAAGATGGGGGCGAGAGGATCGATCCCGATACGTGGAAGGCCCCTCCGCCACATCATCGATAAAGGGGGCAAAATTCCCTCAGTCTCTGCGCTATTTTTTTTCCTTAAAAAAACGCGGGATATCGTTTGCGCGCTCAATCTCTCTTCTTCCTCTCATTCTCTCTCTCTCTCTCTCTCTCTTTATATTTCTTCCGATACTGTTATCTTTGTTAGGGGCAGGCTATCGCTCGCTCGCATTGAGGCGGAAGCGAGGAGGTTCTCCTCGTTGTGGAGGAAGGAGGAGGGGAGGTGCGATTGTGGAGATACCGGGGAAAGAATTAACGCGGACGCGATCTTGTTAAAACGACAATGGCCCTTTTGGCTTTATAACTTCCGAAGATGTGTCACCTTTGTGTCATAACGAAGACGCGTCCCTTTGTGGCGGCCGAAAGAAAACGAATCTCCGATCCGTGCGTTCGGAGGTTCGAAGTTTTCATTAATTTTCCGAATGAACGAAATATTGATGACACGGGTTAAAAAAACACGGGCGAGATCTTCGTTTGTTAACGCAATGGCGTCGCCTTCTGGTAGGACTACGGAGGATCTAGGCCAGGGATTCCCAAATCGTGGGTCACAGCACGTTTTCCAGCTGGGCCACAGAGACTGCCCAATTCTTGTATTTTTTCTTGAGAGGCATATGGCCACACCATTTTCGAGTTGTACCTGACAAAGTTGGCAGAACACGGTATGACTCATGCAACTTGCATGAGTAATACCGTGTTCTGCGTAGTGTTTGGTTACTGGCAGTTGCTGACAACTTATTCACTTGTGTTTTGTGGCGCGCTTGAGTCAGACACTAGCCCATGACATGCCAGGCCAAAAGCCAGTTGGGCCACATGGCGAAAAAGGTTGGGAAACATTGATCTAGGCGAAAGCGGGCCAAAAATATGCACACACTGGGCGAAAGCGGAATTTGAGCATATTAGGTATATTCAAAATTGTTGGTCAAAAACAAATATCTCGCAAATAACCGTTGATCCTTTACATGTCTAACATCCGCTCCATCATAATTCCGTCAGTCAATATAATCCCATTCGTATGTAACTTGAAGCGCGTCACGTTCTACCATTTTTCATAGGCAACAAGAGGTCAACGACGTAGTGAAGGCAGTATAGCTAATAGTTAACTGAGAAAGTTTTATGTTATTTTAATTTCCTCCCAACTGAAGAATAGGATATCTCACACAAATACGATATACACACGAGTAACTGCGTGGATTTTTTTAACCAGTGCATTTGAGTATGGATTTGGTTTATTACGATACACATCTTTTTGGGCATCGCTGGAGGAACGCGTACTGAACGCTAGACTAAATATACTAGAGAAGCACTAATCTTAGAATTTAGTAGAAGAGCTCTTTAGAATAATCCATAATTCCACATCATAGAAAGAAAATCACGGTGCTTGATAGTGCTATATGAAAGACAGAGTGCCCCACTCAACTGCCTCATGATTAACAAGAGATAGACACATAAATTCTTTGTCTTGTGACTTTTCGCAATATTTCTGCAGCGAATAAATCGACTTATTTATGAATCCTGACTGTTTTTCCAGGCCAATTAAGTTTTTATTTGGTGTTAAATCCACATGGGAAGGCTCAACTTTGTGAAAAGATTCCATAATAGTAATAAAAGACTTATTGTAATTTCAGTGTAAACCACAATAAGTCTTTTATTACTATTACTATCGTAGCTACGTTTTATCAGCATACCATACGAAGGGATTTAGAGGCCCACTCGAAATCCTCCAAAATCACCAACATACAGGTCGATTGAAAAAATAAACCTTCCGGGGCAAACTTTGCGAATAATACGATAAACAGTCAATGTCAATGATCCCAGGAATTCTCAGAATCTGAAAGGTGAAAATTAGCACCTCACTTATTAACTATCTTCTTAATGGAAGAAAACATGCAAAATTGGAATATTATTCGCCTATATATGACGGAATGGTGTGCGCGGAAAGTTTTATTTGCATTCAAAGCGCAGAGATTGAGAGACTCACGGCATTCCGATTCGTTATCACTATTAAGGGTTGCGGCGCCAGTTTTAATGCGATATACTGCTGCCGCCAAATATTTCCCGGAATATAATATGAAGAGAAGGGAAAATCTTGAGACAATCACAAAACGGTAGCATTTTTTCATGCTTACTGTTAGTCTCGTATGAGCGTCCTCTCCTGAAACCACGCTGACTGCGGTTCAACTCTCTGCCTCTGTCGCTGAAAAACCTTGCAGAAATATGTTTTTAGTGCTATCGATCAGTATAATTCAGTTTTCAATTACTTCCTTTTGTGTGTACTGGTGTAATGTAAACTGTTTTCTATGCCAAATGAATGGATGGCTTCCGGTTTACGTGATTTCCTTTAGTGAATTTGCTTTAGGAATTAGACTATTAATAAAAGCCTAAATCTGTTGGTTGGAACGCTATATGGGATTTCCCATAAGAGGGATCTTAAATATACCTCTTTCGCACTTGCAGACTTATTTTCTTTTCCAAAATTAAATTAGAAGTAATTGACACACGATCTTCGGATAAGAACCATTTTAAAGAAAATTATACGAAGATTATTATTTTTATCGTCTGCTTTTGCTTTCGAATCGAATTCGCTCACATTAAGCTAAAATATTCGAAAATTTGTCAAAATTTTGCATTTTTATTGAAACGTTCCCTTGGCGATCAACAGCATTGTTGTTCATACAGAAAATCAACATATCTGGTGAGTCCATAATAGCTATTTTTCGGATTAAAACTTCAAAGATGTTGTTAACTTAGTTAAAATCCGACTACATTTTAATATAAACAAATATAATAATGCATTATTAACGTAGATTTAAAAATATATGTATGCTATGTGTGGGTTTATACTTAGACAAACCTGTTTTTCTCACGGGCAGATTTATACTGCTTTGTTGAGAGCGAGAAACAAGGATACCATTAAAGTTTATGTAAAAGACACTCCCACTCAAGGAGGGCTTATGAATGACGATAGAGTTTTTACTTTAAACGTTGTTTATAATGAAATTTTTGAATGGGATGTTAAATTGTTTTAATTTTCCCGTTGAATTTCAACGGGCTTTTACTGTAGTATATGTATAATTTTTTAATAGATGTGCTTGCGAAAGTTAATGACACGGCACTTTTTTGACGGCGAAGCGTTTTTTTTTTAACGATTTAAGTTATTCGCCTTGAGAAACGAAACATTCACAGTTACTCCTTCCTCAGTTGTTAATTCTGGTACTGGTGAATTCTCCCCTCGAATTCCACGCATGTAACACCAAAATTCTTTTGTATCATTTTTAAGTGATTCTGAAAGTGCTGTTGGCATTTATTAATCCAGTTCCTTCCGCGTCTCGTCTCTAGCGGCTTTCCGTATAGTTACATATTTAAATGCTCATTCCTCTTAAAGCTTAAAGCGTTTTTTCATGGCGGCGTTTTCATTTCTTAAATAAAGCGTGGGCTCCTCGGTTTCATCAAGTGCGTATCACGAACGGGTTTGGTTGGAACAAATATTGATAACCCCTCACGAATGATACTCAGAACTTCCGTCCAAGAACCAACAGCGCTGTTATCATTCGCAAAATAGACCGAAGTCTTCGTAAGCTCAACGATGTTAATTTTAATACCAGGAAGATCCGCTTCACCGAAAATATGAACTAGATGCGTTGGCTTGGTAATTTTCTCTGAATACTATTTACAATCAGCAAGTTCCCACTGTACGTTGGTGTTGCGTTTCTGAAAACAGTGACTTTTACCTAAACGACGTATAGCGAAACCAAATGGTTACCTCCCTGGTGAACTTGTAGTGACATGATTATATCATTTGTAATAATAAAATATGATGATACCGCTCATAAAACATTTTACGTCAAAAATATGTAAACAATGTAAAATTTATACTCATGAAAAACAACCCGAGGTGATTCTGAAGCTTGTTCGTGTCGATGAGGATGAAGATCTAGTGACATAAATTAGACGGAGGGGCATGCTTATTTACGCTTTATTATATACTCTATACAGTGTTATTGTGTACAAATGTACAAGTGTTAATTTAATCCCAAGAACTATTAATGTTAATAATTACACAAAGGATAATATTAAAGTAAAAATGAAAAAGTTACACTTAATTAGAACAATAGCTCGGACTAGACTAAATCATATTGGCGCTGATAATGTTAACCATCTACTCAGCTACGCATCAACCACACAAAACATTAAAACAGATAACGCAGACATTAATTTCACCACAACTGGATTTTATTGACTTTATCATTTTCCTCTTCATAAACGATATATATTTTAAGGGAGACGGCGAATAACTAAATATGCCCCTCGATGTATTGACGACGTATTAACGAAACGACGTATGGCGGGCACTTGCTGCAACTACTACAGCTAATGTAGTTACGGTCGCCAATATCATCGTCAAGTGTTACATTTGTAATAATTTGAGGATGATTCTTGGCTATCAAGTGAAACATACTTTCGTTGCCCTTGCTATCGAATCGTTACAGTATCTTAAGAATTTGTTCGATTGAATTTAGAAAAAACACTTCAATGAATTACCGATAAGCTTCCCTATCCTTGCTGACTTTAACATAAACTATGAATTTCTATTCAATGGATTAACACTCGAAATCAACTCCATGGGTGATTACAGTATCGCCTTTTCTCTTGGCTATCGATTGCATTTACGATCTATACTCTCTGACGCTGTCGACTCCTGAATAGGGATAACTGTAAAAGTAACAAATATATAATTTTTTACAATTACGCGTAAACACTGAGCAATATTCGCTCTCGTTAATTTCCTCGAATTGGAATAATAGACTATTCCAAAGGGCGATGAAACCTAAATCTTCGATTCTATTCCTCTTATCTTAATGGTAATTAGTATTATCAGAATTAAAAATGTTGTTCGAATCAATTTCATCCATCAATCAAATCTCAATTTCTAATACGTCAACAAAATGACTCGTAACTTAATAGTGGAAGCCAGTTCAACAACAAATAACGAGTCTTTTTAATTTTTTGTTCATATATCCATCAAATATATTTGCCACAGTTTTCTTACAAGTATTAATACCAATATTTGTGTTCTCTTGAATTAGTGTACTGTAAGATACAGGATGTTCCTAAATGAACGCTACGGTTTTATTTTCTATCTAAATAAAGTGGTGACTAACTTTATATCCAGACTGACCACCAGCGACTGATTGATTCTAAGTTCTGCCGACAAACGCAGCATTACTTGCTTTGTTCAAGTTGGTCAATCATTATATGTTATAACTCCTCCAAGATTAAGTCCGACCTAATCTTGTTTCATTATAAATTAATTCATTTTTTTCAAACTTTTGCTTTAATCTTATAATTGGAGAGGCTGTGAAAGTTTCATTTTAATACTCCAAACAGATTCTTAACTTATTTTGTGAGCATTCTATGTCATATAACAAACTCATATAGCGCAAGTAAGTCGCAAGGTTATTTGAAGATAAAAATTAACAATAATAAATAATAATAATTTATTTAAAGAATACATTTGCGACTGCTCTATCTGAAGACTTAAGTTAGACTGCTTAAAACACAATCATTAACAAAACAACATCTATGGCCGAAGGTCCATCAGTGATGTACATAAAACGTTTAATAATTTGGAACTGGTGCGTTACTTTTGGATCACCCTGCACAGCAATAGTCTCCGTATACAGTTCCTGATCATTTTTAAAAAATTTTATAAAGAATCCATTGCAAATTTCAGTGTACACATGACATTTTGGGTCAGTGATTTCTTACTTATAGGTATCGTGATGAGACTTGGCAGGATATGGAATGTGGTTGTCACCTAAAAATATGATTGAATTCTTAACTATTTCCTTCGCTTCTGGCTTATTCAATATTTACTGCCACGTGATAAATCTCCTCTCCCTGCTCCGAGCGCTCCAACCATTTATTACAAAATCCACAATACTTCCCTTACGATATTCAATATCTTCGCGTGTTGTCTTCTTCTGACTCCCGTTTTTATATGGATCCAATCCTCTATCTCAAATGTGCCTTACATCCTCTTTTTCCCTATCATCCAATTTTATTTTCAGATAAAATCACAACCGATATTAAAATTTTAAAGTGTTCTTTATTAAATTGGCTCGTAAATATTTATCTCTGTTGTAGAAAACTTGGACAATTTCCATTCCCAACGAACTTACCTTGGAAGAAATAAAAAGATAAAGAACAACCTTCGAAACAAGGAAATGATACATTAATCTGTCCGAGTTACATTTATTAATAAATCTGTTCGTCAAAATTAAACTTTAGGAAACCATATTAATTCTATGTACTTCATGAGTGTTAATATTTCCTATTACATAATTCAGTGAAAACAAATCACCCAAATATGTAGAAATTTCTGTATTTTCGGGAAATATTTTCCAAAACTATTTGAAATTCTATATATTATTTAATTTTTAGAGATGTGTTTTAAGTAAAACTTTCAGTAGTGACAAAATTGGTTAGTATAAAAGCTTTATATTTATAATTAAATTTCCAAATCTATATGAAGACCCCTTAGAAAATAAAAAAACAAATTCTATTAAATCAATAAGGTCGGCCAAGTCGGCCTTACATACTGTACTCCTGGAAATAATTTGAATACCTCTATGAAACAAGTTTGCTCTGATAAATCGTTTCATTTTGTTTCATATTAACTTTCAGCTTATTTTGAATGTTGTAACATTGCTTGCACGGCAAATCTCTTGTATAATACATCAAAATGTTTTTAATTCATTAAAGTATTGGTAAGCAACAGATTAAAACCTTTCGCTGTATTTCCTTTTAGAACAGACGTCATAAAATCGGCCTATCATTCGTTTTATTAAGAAAAATAGTAATTTACCGACATTCCCAAAAAGATAAAAACGATTACATGTGGGCGGATGTACCAAAAATCGGTTTATAAATTAAACTTTTATGACGCCCTTAATTTATCAGAAACCCATCATAAAGTACACTTTTACGTTCCTTGATTCCTTTAAACTCATTAAAAATCGCCGCACGCGTCGGACATTTGCTGCGCGGCGCCCTGCGTTGGACGTGCTTTGACGCACGGCGTCAAAACGTGTCTTCGGACCCGAGCGTGATCCCGTAGAAAATCGTCGGCGATCATTCCGAATGCGCGGAAGCCATTATTTCCCTTCGAGACATGCGAGATGACGACGAGTCTCTCCTTCTATGACAACCGAAGACGGAGAGGCATGAGGAAGGACCTTCCTCCCCCATGCTTCTCGAATGCGTTGAGGAAAAGATTCGCGTCCCGACGCCAATCTGAGAGGGATTCCTGGGCCGCTCTAGAAAAGGTCCCCTCTTCGGAATCGCGCACGCTCTTGGGGTAGCAAAAATAAAAGAACCTATCGGACAAGGAAAAACTTGTAGGACTGAATCCGAAAGTTATCTGAACGATCCTTCACGTATCTCGTAAAACGGAGGATGATGGAAATATTTTAGTAGACTGATTTTTTTATTCAAGACCTGAATTTAAAAGTTCCCACCTATTTCATTTGGATCACTTAAAGAATTATGTCCCCAGAATAATTGAGGAATCTCCAGATTTTTGTAATTTCAGGTTTTTTAATGATTTTCTGCATGTGTATTAATTATATATCCTGCCATGTTTTGCGTCTACGGTATGATGCTTCCAACATTGCTTCGAAAACCCAGTGAATTAAATAGTTAAAGCAACAATTAACCGTGCAATATTTATTGAAATCCTAGTGAAAAAGCTGTTATATAATACACAAATTTATCAACAAAAATGCTTTTTTTAAACTTAATTTCAAAATGATAGAAAGCATTTAAATTATTATTATATATATAAAGAATGGTTTTCTCAATCTTTGAATATTGCGAAGATAGTGCGGTTGAGGTATGCTTCGGAGGATATTTTTTAAGGTCTGTCTCGCACATTACATAAAATTCACGTAATAAAATAATTTCTGTTACTTTACACACATTTACGGAAAGAATGACCAGTAATTTCTCTTTCCCTAAAATACTCCTTTGTAAGAATCGTCTCCTTAGAGGCGGCAAATATCTGATTCGTGAAACCTCACTCCTGCAGTAGAAAATATGAAAGCAAATTTATAACTGAGAAGAGGACTACACATTGCCACTCGGTCGTATTTGGGCCCTGATACACATACCGTGAACAGTCTCAACAAGGTACATTAAGGAATCTAAAAATGATATTAAGACTCATTTCGTAAATAACATTTACTAATATACACATTACTATGCATCTGAATTATAGAAAGTGTGGTATTTAAGGATAGGTTAATTTATTATGGAAAAATCTTTTTAAAAAATCGGGGTGCCGATGGTGTAGTGTTTAGGACGCTGACTGCTACTCGCTTGCTGCTCGAAAGGGCAGCGGGTACGAATCCTGCGAAAATAGGCTTTTTCAGAGGTCGCCCGACCCTCTGTTTGTGCGGTTTGAGGAGACCGCGCAAATTCAGCGTTCCGTCCTTCGGAAGGGACGTTAAGCATTTGGCTCCCTTGGTGCTTTTCGTAAAGAGTAGGCTAATGCAAGCATCGAGTTTCCCCTCCTCCCTTCTGTTTGTATGTCCAGTTGATGACAGTGCAAAATGACCATAGCCGTCGACGCAATTAAAAAATCAATTACTGCTCCTTACCACTCGAAAAAATCAGCGATGGTATAAGTACACTTAAATGTATATACTGCTCTAATAGTAAAAAGGTTGGCAGATTGTAGAGGGTGCAATGCATAAAAAATCCCTAGCAATATTTCATTCTCCTGTTATCTCTAAAATGTCTTCCAAAATATATCTCTTCGTATTGCTGTGCTATACAACACATTTTCTCTTATTAATACCTATCCGCGAGAGATATCAATGAAAATGGAAGATATCGTTTTAGGAATAAAAATGAGCCATTCTTACACAAGTTATAGTTTTAAGAGATTGTTGTAAATCAAAATTTAACATATTTCATAAATTATTTTCAGTTTTAGGAACCACCGCATTCGATCAAGCTTAACAGGCTTTAAAGAAAACCAATCGCAGATTCCCTTATTACGTTGTTTATCAACTCTAATTCTCTTCTTGATTAGCATTCTTCGTTAAATTGTAGACAGATCGAGGGAGTGATTGCAACTAATAATAGGACAATCCCTTTCGACGTGGAATTACGTATAGTTGTGTGGTCAAATGAACTGTTGCTGATGCGCGGGTATGTTATCTCAGCGACTAGACGTATGTCAGGAGTATACGGGAGAATTGCCCTTGCTCTCCTGGGGCCTTTGGAGAAGGTCTCAAGAGAATTGTAAGAAGAATTAACAGAGAGCAAACAAAGGGGAAGGCCAAGTGAGCAATCCGGCTATGACCCCGATCCATGAATAAGCGATTGAATCTCGTTGAACGATAGTTGACCGTGGTGGAGGGGTGTCTTTCACAGTTCTCTATTTTGCAATGGAGAGTCCTCCGTTTTGTATTGTCAATTTATTTACAGGGATCAAAGTTACAAATTCGGTTCAACGAATCAGATCCAGTAACAGAAAACGCGATCGCGTAGCTATGAAGCATTTTATTTCTAATCACTCTTTAGTTAGCTATCCAGTTTTTGTTTTTTTTTCTGTTTTATGTCAAGTATCTTTTTTAAAAAAACACACCAAAAAAGTCACCCACCGAATTTACCCGTTCTGATGAAGTGTTTGTAGCCTGAATTGCCAATAAATCCCTCACAACTTTTGCCAAAAATGGGTAGGATCTACTGTTTTCCTTCCAGTAAAATAATTGGTCAACAGGGCCGGTCCTAGGCGTGGGTGAGGTGGGCGACCGCCCGGGGCGGCCCCTCGTCAGGGGCGGCCACTCATCCTTTCCGATGCGTATTTGCGAAAATGGGCGGCGAGATATGACCCGTCTCTTCCCATCCAACAAACTCAGCTCGATTATTTTCTCCCTCCTCTGGACGCTCGCCTTCTATGAATTTAACAATAGGAACCTTTGATTCTTCTTTAGGCGCCTATTTTCCTCGATAGCACTCTCCGTCAATTCAGCCCTAGTCATTATCTGAGGGATATGGCTGAAAATTTTAATCAAAGTGCCAACAGGTATGAGTTCACGACCAATGTTTTGCTTATAGAGTGTAAACAGGCTTGCTATGAACAAGTGGCTCATATTTCATACAGATAATCAGTTTCTCTTATGAGATTCCGGGCTTTTTAGCCAGGTATGAGACATAAGAAGCCATTCCGGTGTGGATTTTCACATAACTCGGGTGCGTAGTGAATTTTCTAACCCCTCTCCTTTCTTTAGTTTAGAATAATCCGTGTTAAAAATACCGTAATTTGTTAAGGTGTCTGTGCATTTCTTTAAGGTGAAGAGTTGTGAAGTAGTGCCACGAACATCTAACAAATTGATCTCCCGCACACTGTCTTTACAGTATTTTCGGATATCCATCAGTTTCAAGACTTTCCCCTTCAGTCCGACTCAAACTATTCAACTGTCAGTTTCACTTACTTTTCTATTTATAGTGTTCATAAAGTACGGCAAATAAAATGTCAGACAAAAAGAAAGAAAAATGTACCATTTTAAAAATGTGTGGGAGTTTTGTTGATAGTAAGTGAAAATGCGTTACTTTTACTATGATCTAATTGCTTGGCATTGTCTAAGAGGCAAAACATTAAAATAAATTTCAAGACTCAATCCTGATTCGAAATGAATTATCCATTAGGTTCAGAAATTATAAAAAAGGAAGTGATTCGAAAAGTAGATTATTAGCACAGCGTTCAGTATTTACAAGGCCAATTGAAAAAGCTAAAATTAGAAACACTAGCTTCATTCAGAATAGCGAATTTATTAGCTTCGAAGAAAAAGACGTTTTTAGATTGGAAGCTAATGAAGGAAGCATTCAAAGCATGTGATTAGCAACTCTTTTTATGGCATCTTAAATTTAAAAAATATTTTCAGTGATATAAAATTTAAAGCACTTCAATAACACAATTAGGTAATAGAAGAGTGAAAGCTATTTCTAATGATATGAAAGTTCAAGTGCACACTAATCTCGTAAACTGTGGCTGGTGTTCCCTTCAACATGACGGAAGTACAGACAGTTAGCAATTACTGAAAACTGTGATAATGTCTAATAGGAGAGGTAGGTCACATGGAAACAGGGCTAACCTATCCTCTAAAAAAAGGTCGCAAGGAAATCTTGATTTGTTAGGGGCGGCCAAATCAAATCTCGCCCACACCTATCAAATCTCACGAGCCGGCCCTGTGGGTCACTATCGAGATCCATCACAGATTGCTTTGTGTATTGGTGTATTTCCTCCTGAAGTGTGGACATTTCGTCTTTTTTTGACGACGCTTCTTCTTGCGAGTTATTATTTTTTTTAAACAAAATATCCAAAAGGTTGCCCTTTTCTGCTTCGCTTTTTATTCGAGTATTCGAGCTTTCATCTATTACAGTTAGCTCTTCGTCTTTTCCTTCTTGCTGGAATGTATCTCCTAAATCTGAAGGGAATTCTTCCCAAAAAATGCTTTATGGTATTCGCTTGGCTTTTCCGTGAATAAGACGAGTTTAAATCTCGGATCAAGAAATGTTGCAGCCATGAGGTGGTCTTTGGAAATGTCAAATCTGTTATTCAAATGCTTCATGAGTTCAATATGGAATAATTTTACACGAGGCACCGATGTTGCTGTTATTTCATTTCTTAAAACCGAAATGCAGGAAATAATGAAACTAATGGTAACAGACTTTTAGGAGCTAAATATGATGTTGCCTCCGCTGTTACCTTGAAAATCGGAAGAGATGCTTCTAGGGTTTCTTTCAGCTGATTAGTCAAAAGTGCAGGAGAGACTTGAGCACAATTCCGTTTCGCACTGCATTCAATAAGAGCCAGAGATATTGCAATATCATTCCTTCGCACGCAATCAAGCAATTTGTAGGTTGTATTAAAAAATAAGATGATTCAAGAACCAGTACAAATACACTGCACATTAAAAAAGGCTTAAATGGACACTGGTCCATATTTCGGCCGCTCTGTTTATTTGTACCTTGGGGGGGGGGAATGATCCAAATGACCAAATTTCCCTCACCAGTACCTTATATTTAGAGTACAGGTTTCCCTCTCTTTATGCGGGGGTTGCGTTCCAGAAAAGTGAGGCATAAATCGAATTCGCATAAACAGAACACATACTTACTGTAAAAGATAGGAATACGTCCCACAAGCAATCCTAACTCCCCTCCAAGACGCTCTTCTTTTGCTCAGTAACGACTTCTTATGCGCTAAATACAAACTTAAAACAATTAACACTAAATTATACTCCCCAATAAAAGGAAGCAGATGAGCACAAGTGGTGGCTTTTGCAAGTGACATAATAGTGGAGGTTTAAAGTGCTGGAGGGTTGTCTTGGCCCAACCCAAGTTCCGCGGGCAAGGAGATAAAATTTCTCAAGTGTGCTCGAACAGTATCACATGAAATCTCCGTCTCATCTCCACTTTACAATATCCACTCCACTATCATCTCTTTTACTGCAGTACTAATACGCAGAGCATAAGAGACAATGAGAGACTGAATGGTCGCCTGGTGGTGTAGTGGAGAACTTTCTTTCATTTGTATTGCACTGGCTGCGTAATCGCAAAAGAGCGAATCAAAGACGCATAAAAAGAAATTCCGGTTGCAATGTTGGTTGCATAATAGCGAATTCGCATAAAGCGAACCCGCATAAAGAGAGGGAAACCTGTATCACACTATGAGGGTTAAAATTAGATCAATTATTTAATAAGAACATATCAAACTTTCATTGGTCGATATATCGTCTGCCGATTCGAAATTTACGAATCGTTTTTTGCGATATCGAATCGGATCTTTAAATTCGATTCGAATCTTTAAATCCGATTCGAATTCGAATATCGAAGCTTCGCAGGACCCTATTTTGGATACTATCTAGTTTCTTCTCACTCAACCATCTCATTTGTTTTCGGCGAATGAGTACTTTATAAGATGTATTGTGAGTATAACCTGATAAAAAAGGAGAAAGTCCTAGTAGAAACACTCAGTAGCTTGTCCATCCAACAACTTAAGCGACTACACGAACAAAACACCACGGTTCCGTCAACAAGAGGATAACATTTCCATAAATGAACAGCTTAGGATACTGAAATATGTTAGAGAATACATAAAAGCGCTATCGAGATGTAGGTTTCGCAGTGGCTCTGTTGGTGGGTACCACATACTTAGCATCAGTTAGCTATCGTCCATTCCCGTTACGCACCATTAGCTCTATCTTCATAACATAAATCGAATTTTCCGTATTGTCTCTCCTCTCACTTACCTTCCCTCAAAAAGACATGTGTGAATGCTGCGTATTTATGGTACGACCCCTAATCTTATTCTATTAATAATAACATGATTATATTCACTAAACAAAAATATAGTCACGCAGTCTCAACGCCTGTCACCAATGTTTATTATCCCCTGACGCCTATTTGTAGCGCCAACGACCGAGGTAAAAACCATTTCCTAAGAGGACCATGAACTTCGTAACTTTTTGTTCTATTCTGCCCTCTGACGTAACGGAACCGACATCCAAGAATCGCCAGAAATCGCTAACGACCCCGAATATACGATCCGGAGGGTGGCTACAGTTAAGGCCCATTAATGAGGCGGGAGGGCAGCATTCGGGGAAGGGGGGCGGCCAGGGCGAGCCCATTTAGAAACCTGTCAGTCACGCGTGGTGCACACCTTGTCCACCCACCAACCCTACTCCGCCTAGCTTCCCCTCGCCCGACGCACCATTTCCCTCACGGGTCACCCTCCGCTGCACTCCTATGGTGGTCAATTGGTGCCCGCCTGCTCTCCACGGCTTATGGCTCGGAATGGATGGTTGGGGTGGGGGGGGAAGGGGTGGGTTTAAGGCGAGTCGATTGTCATCGCTATGAAGAGCCAAAAAGGGGATGGCCGTCGTAAAGTTTAGTGAGAGGTATATTTCGACAAAAGAGCCCGGCAATCTGATAGATCAAATCTGTTGGAGGGTTTTTTCTCTTTTTTTATAGCCCGCGTAACACTATTGTGCGACCGCTCCTAATTCTATCGACTACTCCTTTTATTATTCCTTATCTATGTCGTCATCGCAAGTGTTCAACGAACTAATTTATGGTCTCGAGATCGGTCTCCAACCCCCATACCTCACCCCCACAAACGCGCATAAAAACCTTTTATGAACTCGACGCTAATCTTTTAATCGTTTTCCTTGTGTTTGCCGAGAAGTACATATTTAAATTTTTTTGCCACGAGACCTCATTGACGTTAAACAATACGCCACGACAGGCAACGACGAATTTAGGGTTTCATATACTTTAGGTCGTTTAAATTTTGCACCAAAATAATTATACTTTATTTTCAACGTGAATTTCCCACTCGAAGACAAAAACAGCTATGTTGATTTAGGGAACAATCCCCTCTTATTGAAAACCTCCAAGGAAGATCAATTCGCCCGTATATTTACAATTAGATTGTTTCTTACATGTGAGCTCAGCTTATACCATGCAAATTCCTTACCAAGCAAAAAACAGGAACCTATTTCAAAATGGCATAGGCAAAAAGCACAACTCGTTTCGCAATTTCACTTACTAATCAAAGCTTTTATTTGTTGTTCTTAACAATCATCGAATAGCCTGACTGCATTTTATAATGTTGATCCTTCCATAATTAGTTTTACTGCCAATTTTATAAATTTTTTGTCATCTAATTTTCGTTTTTTAACGACCAAAATTAAAACGTGCTAATCATTGGGAAAAATCTTTCAAATTCCAAAACCAACATACACTGCAATTAAATTAATTTACTTTGGGGGAAAACAACGCTAACAATTTTAAGTCATTAGTAAGAATGATTCGGGAATCATTATCGTCGATATTCCAGTTTCAGCAGCAGCTAATGTCGAGACCAGTCCATACTACAAAATATAAACGTAAAACTTGCGCTCAATTAAGTCATTTACTTTAAAAATCAAAATGTTTCGTGGCGAAATAACTCACGTGCAAATCGCTCGACCCTTCCACCTTGTCAGCAATCAAAAGCAGAAAAAATGGCATCCATAATCGGCCTAAATTGCGGGATCTTCTACATCGCAGAGCGCCGAGTTCGCATCCCGGCTTAGGCATGAAGTCTTCCCTCCGTCCTCGTCGCCAAAACTACTGTCGGACGAACTCCGCAGATCAGGAATAACCTAAGTGAATAGAGTAGCAAGAGCATAACAATTAAACGAAACCTTCCCATCTTGATTAGATCTGTCTACGTCATTAGCAGGGCTTTTACGACCCAGTAAAATTTTTTACGACTCCAATATTTCCATCATGCTTGATGATATCCACGCCATGACGCCGAGTAACCACCTCCCCCTCCCTTCCTCCCAATCCACCCTTGCGAATCCCCTTTTTTTCTAAAAGCCCCGACCAACCCCCTTTTTTCCCTTCCCATCTCAACCCACCGCCGACAGCAAAGCGCTTTATTTTTTTACGTAGCAACCACGCATTTGGTCACGCTCGCACCAACAACGCATGCGTAAAAGGGAAAAGAGAGAGAGAGGAAAAAAACATCGGTGACACACACGCGTGCGTGATACGTTTGACGCGTGCTTATAAAGTTAATGGAAGGAGCAGAGCGGGATGGAAGGGGAGGGAGAGAAATAATATTTAAAATAAACTTCCGTGCGTGCGTAATGAGGATTCCCTGGGAAAATTTGCGATGGAGGTGAGGCTGACGTGTTAAGGAGGCTGAAATGAGAAGGGGTTAGTGAGGGAGGGAGGCGTAGTCAGGAGGTTGTTTATATAGAAGAGGGTAGGAGGCGTAGTCGGGAGTTATGAGAGTGGCGGAGAGGGAGGAAGAGGAGGGAGGGAGGGAAGAGGAGGGAGGGAGGGGGAGAGAGGGGAGGGAGAAAGGGAGGGGAATAGAGGGGAGGGAGGTATGGAGGGGGAGGGAGGAATGGAGGGAGAGAGAGGGGAGGGGGGAAGGGAGGGGGAAGAGAGGGGGAAGGGAGGGGGGAGAGGGGGGGAGGAAGGAGGAGAGAGGGAAGGGAGGAAGGGGGGGTAGGGGAGTGAGGAAGGGAGAGAGAGGGGAGGGAGTCGCGCCGACGTGCATATACGTGGAATCGTGGATTGTGCACACGGAGAGGAGGAGGGGAGGGGGCTGAAAACTCGCGGGGAGGGGCGAGTTGGGAGTTATAAGGAGCGATGCAGAGGGAGGCGGGGTGGAAGAGAGGCGGGGAGGCGGAGCCTGTCGAAAGAACAAAGGAAATCTGCCAAGGCGTCGGATGCGAGATTTTGGACCCCCAATGGCGAATCGCGAGGAAGCCCGTTTCCAGGCAGGAGTGAGTGGAAGCCATTGCAATCGCGGGGTTTTTTCTTCCTCGCAGGAGCACGCTGCCACCTCCTCCTCCTCCTTAACTCCCCTCCTACATCCCTGCCTCTCTCCCCATCCTCTCTCTCTCCTTGCTCCTCTCTTACCTTCCCCCTTCCATCACCCTTCACTCCCTTCATCTAAGCCGGATGTGAGTGACGCGTCAGCTATGCGCGGTTGTTCTACGTCGGTGGCGATGATTGGGGGAAAGTAGAGGAGTAGCGGGGTGGAGGGGGGGGAGTGATGGGAGTGAGGTGCATGACTGAGGGAGGAGGGAGAGAGAGAGTCTGCAAAAAAAGATGGCATTACGAACGAATATTCAAGAGAAAAAAATAAATTCACGAAAAAAAATACACGTATAAAGGGAACAACTCGCTTAAAAAAAGAACGGCCAAGTGGATGGGGTATTTGAGATTCTCGCGGATTTGAAATTCAGATGAGCTCGAAAAAAAAAAAGAAATTTGTTTGGGACTTTTTTCGACTGGATTTCGTAAACGAGGGCACGAAAGTAATTCAAATGCACGGATTACGTAGCACTTTTGAGCGCCCCGTAAATAAGGAATATTAGATTCGTTATTAACTCGTTCCGCAGAGTCAAAACGCAAAGCTCAGGCGAGATTAATATTCATGGAATAAAGATAGGTGCATCGCTCAATCGAGACACTCCGCTTCGGCGCCATACGTGGGTAAGGAATACCCGCGCGAATTGTCGACGCCGTCGAATATGAGGGAATCTCTATCGAAATGGGAAATTCCTCACGAGGATGTGTCGATTGTAAAGGCGAGGAAGGGCATTTCTATTAGAGGTGTAAACGGCAAAATTAAAGTTAAATGAAGGGAGCTTCCTTTTGCTAAGATTCTTCTAGAAATTTCATCCAGATAGTGTACATTCTTATACCGTTAAATGATAGTTAGTTGATATTTAAATGAATAACGTTTGACGCTTTAGGGCAGTGTTTCTGGAAATTACTTTGGAAGTGGATAAAATGTTCGCGAATAATACATTTTTATCAGGGAATTTTCGGAAATACGATGTTATAAAAACTATTAATAGTTGTATATAATGAAGAAATTTGTATTAAATTTTCTTATTTTTATAATTTTAAATTCAAAGGAAGCCGCATGATAATCAAAGGGACCGCAACAACTGCTTTAGAGTAGTGGTGCCCAATCTACGGCCTTCGAAGCTATGATGAAAAACCAACCCAAAATATTTAACACAAATTCATACAATTATATGAAAACTTTTAATATTAAAATTTCAACCACAAAAACGTCATTTAGAATCGATTTTCACTTGCGTGAGACCTCAGAATGTATAGGTAACTTCCAATTTAAACTCTAATCCGGCCCGCCGAATAATTGGCAACTTCGAATGCGGCCCGCTATGTAAAAAGGTTGGGCGCCAATGGTTTAGAGCAGAGGTCGGCAACCTACGGCCTGCCGGACACATGCGGCCCCCGAGAGCACTTTCTGCGGCCCGCCAAACTGTAATGAAAAGTGAGTGGGAAAATTTCACATGGACAAATTTCATATTTTTCAGCAAAATGATGGTCTCGATATCTTTTCCGGTGAAGTTTTAACGCTATTAAATTATGTACACTTGACTTTTGCCTATATGAAACCACAAAAACTCGAGATAACTTTTGATTTATTCACTCATCCGGCCCATCGAGGCTTTCTTTACTTCAAATGTGGCCCTCCGAAGCATTTACAACTGAGAATTTGGCCTGCTGTGCAGAAAAGTTTGCCGACCCCTGGTTTAGAGGATCAACCAGCGAAATAAAATGCAATTTCATATTTGCAGATAATTTTTTTTACTTTTAATTTTGGTTGCCTTTGTGCCAATGCGACATTCTGTATGCAGTAAGTCGCTAAATTTTCTGACTTTGAAAAATGAAAATAGACAGTACAGTTTTTCTCATTGAGGGAGGAAAATAAATATATCAATAATGAATAATGTAGCAAGTATAGGTAAAGAAGCTTGCACAAAAGTGTGCCTTCCCCAGCTTATCACATGCGACTCTATAATATGGGATTTTCACCATTTACTGAATATGTTATAGATAATGTCGACTTTATCTTCCTATTGTGGACGTTAGCCAGCGCCATCTGGCTAACGTCAACTTTACCCGGTTGGGCTTGACTATTACTGTTTCTTCTGCTGAAAATTGGAGAGTATTTCGATGAAAGGCGTCTAAACTGCGACTGAAACTTTCCAAGACCACCCAGCCAATGCCTGTAAATTTATTCTATTAATATGACTGCTCGATAATTTTCACGCATGCAAAAGTTATTATTTATGCCGACATTGGCCAGCTTTCTCCAGGCTAACCACGAAATTAGTCTCAGTGCGTAGATTATCCGTGACAGCTATATGGATCATATGCTCGTTTACTTCCAATCTGAAAGAATTTCCAAAGCTCGTCAATAAGAATAAGATGATAACACCCCCGACGAGAAAAAGGAAACATCTTAAATACGAGAGTCGACATTTAGTTATCATCGCCAGCAGCAAGATTGGCGCCAAACATGCAGACACCTATTTGTGCCAAAGGTTTTCACACTGTCGAGACCTTGCAAGACATTTAGTGCCTCAGGTATAACGACTTGTTACTACTCATTAGCTAGACTCGTTACTTTCAAGGCTATGGACAGTTAAATGGATCCATTTGATACTCATGCTATCTTTAATTATTGTCCCTGAAAAGAGCAAGTAAACTTTCTTTAAATAAGGAAGTGAATTTAAAATTTAATTGCGCATAAGTTACTCAACAAATCAATACTTTGTTTTTTTAATCTTGTGACTTAAAATTGGTTAGAATTAGTTTTCTGGTGGTGCAATGGTAAAGGCATGGATCGGCGGTAGTCTTAGAGATCGTGGGGCCCTGGGCAAGAGAGTCATTTGGGGCCCCTTAGACCAGTGGGGCCCAACCTTTTTACATGACGGGCCGCATCGGTTGAAAGTTTCCAATTCTTCGGCGGGCCAGATTAGAGTTTAAATTGAAAATTACTTACGTATTCTAAGGTGCTATACAAGTGAAAATAAATTATAAATAACTTTTTTATGGTTAAAATGTCAATATGAAAGTTTTATTATTATAATTTTCATAGAAATGCATGAATTTCCGTGTTAAATTTTTCGGATTGATTTTTCATAATAGCTTCTTGAACAGCAAACAGTAAACCATTCGCGGGCCAAATCCAGCTTGCGGGCACTCCCTTAGACTATATTTAAGTCGGGCATTTTATATTTAAATTTGCCTTACTCATGACGCTGATGTCAAAGTATGTGATTATGACTTCTATTTACTCTTCAAATAAACGGCGCAATATACATTGCACAAAATTTCTCAAATGCGTATATACGTATGGTCGACTGTGTACGTTTATAAAATCAAAGTTAACCGTAATTTAGTGTATATTTTAACACCACTGGTCGATATTTAGTAATTTTTGGGACATATGACTTAGTAAGTATTATTTGTGACATCAGGCTGTACGATTGGATGGATTTTAATCAAAACCCTTATAGCCATTTTTGAGTAAATCGAATTTTGTTTCAAAATATCCAAGAATAAAGTACCCTTAATTATGTCGTCTACGTATCTGTACCAGCCTTGTACATTGTTAAGCAATGCAAAGTCAGAACTAAAAAGACTTTCTTCCAAGTGATTCATAAATATGTCCGCTAAGAGGGGGGACCCCATGGCAAAGTTTTTAGACAAACCGAAGGTCTTGCCATGGGGTCCCCCCTCTCACCTCTCTTAGCGGAAATAATTATGAATCACTTGGAAGAAAGTCTTTTTTGTTCTGACTTTGCATTTCTTAACAATGTACAAGGCTGGTACAGATACGTAGACGACATTTTGTGTCTCTGGTCGGGAACGGATCGCCAATTAACCCCATTTATACCCTTAATTATTGCGCAATATCGTTCATCTCTTCAGAGTGTCTATTATGAATAATATTATCCACAAATATGATATATCATTCGATTCAGTTTAACCGTTTATGCTGTAATATGATTTTTAGTGGATAGCGGCGGAGGCGTGGCGTTACAGGGCTTGGGTAAAGTAGCTTAGCGTACATTGTAATGCTACTGGACGCCACATAGTGATTTCAAGAGATACATGGCTTACGTGGTATTATTTGTGACACCAGGCTCTACAATTGCATTTATTTTAATCAAATTCTCTGAAGAAACTTTTGAATAAATAAAATTTTTCTAAAAATCGCCAAGAATAAACTACCCTTACTTTTTGTGCAATATCATTTTTATGAAAAAAAAGGGTCTGCAAAAGATGATATATTGCACAAATACGAAATATCATTCGATTTTATGTATGCGTTTGGGCCCTAGAACGGCGAACAGACGACAGACAGATGGCATGGCGAAAACCACTTTTATGGACTCGGGGACACTTAAAACGTGTATTTCCATCAAAATCTCGAAGTCGAATTTTTTCACGATATCAATACTTTTTCAATATACTACGTATATGAGAAAGTAAAAAGACGTGGAAATTGAGCCACTTGTTTGCTAATTTAGCTCACATTTTTTTGCAAAACTTTGAGACCTCCTAACAAGTGGGTTCCCTGGCGGTTGCCCCTTTTGCCTATCCCTAAGGCCAGCACTGCATGGGAGTAATGAATCTATTCGCACAACTCTCTGACATACATATCTCGCATATAAATTACAGCTAAGTTAGAGACGTGTACTTAGTAGGTTACGTAGCGCTTGACAAGTGTAATTAAATTATCCGTCAATAACAGATTACGCGACATCGGTTTTTCTGATGTAATTGAAATTTCTAGCACAGACTATTACCGCAAAAAACTGCACCAACCATCTAAATAAAAAGGAGAAATGTATTTTAAATTTACAATGAGTAATTCACGAACATTCCTAAAACGATATATAAATACATCATTAAATTATAAGATAAAATTTCTCCATAAGTTAAAATATTTTTCTGCATCTACGGCCACTTTCAGGGTGTGCACAAGACAACATTTGTTTACGGAGCAACCGATGACTAGGGACACATTAAAATTTAATGACGGAGAGACAACCTTTAATTATTCATTTAGTGAAGATAACGAACCAATAAAGGATATAATAAAAGCTCAGTCTTAAATATTTCGTGTCCAAAAGTTTCGATCTTTGGAATTAAAATAATATATTATCGATATTTTAGTAATGATATTCCGATAGTTTGTTTCAGAAAAGTACGCGTTTTTTCTCATATTGGATTTTATATCAGTTCGTATGATAAAATGATAAAACAATGAAAGCAAGTGATCCTTACTTTGCATTATGAAATAAAATTTTTCTTTACTAATCATGGTGAACGTAAATGAATATATTTTAACTATTATTTATTCGTGTGAATGTGCAATCGAGTTATTTACATTTGTCATCTGCTTCTTTTCGGCCAATCTTTTTATTGAAACAAAAGTGTTAAGGTAAGGATGGTCTATTACGATTCGTTTCATGGATGAATCGATTAATTTGTTCCGACTAATCGAAAAAGTGGAATCGATTCACTTGTTACGATTAGTCGTATGAATCGATTCAAATAATTTGATTTATAGATTTTCACAAATAATAATTAATTCACTAAGCATGCCTTAATTTTGTGGAATTTCATCTTAAGGAAATAAAACATACTTGGACAAAAATTCCACTGTATTATCGAGAAACACGATCTAAGTTTCAAAGTGACAACGTCATCATCAGGTGGGATGACGTCACGTTGAAACTTAGGTCGTGTTTCTCGATATTATAGGAGAATTTTTGTCCAAGTATCTGTTTTATTTCCTTAATAATAATTTTTAAAATGTTTGTAAAATATCAAAGAAACTATTTGTCTATCTCCGAAGAGAGAGCTTAAAATGTCGTTTCTGTCAACTATGGTAGAACAGATTTCTATTTAATTTAGTTTTAATAGAATGCACGTTTTATTTCTAATGATCTCTTTCGAAACCTATGATAAATTTTAAAAATCGAAGACAACATTGGATAGTTCTTAAAGATTTCTTTTAATTTATATTATGTCATTTTAATAAAATTCCACTATTTTTCGGTGTATCTTTAAGTTTAATGAGGTTTATAAAAAAACGAAAAGCTTCACTGTATCGACAGTTCCCTGAATTTACTTTAATTTATGTCATATTAAATTTTAATGGAAACTGTATTTTTAAATGTAATTTCTCATTATTAAACATTTTAAAGAAAAATTGAATCCGATGAATCGATTCAAATGATTTGATTATTAATCGGAAGCGGAATCAAAACATTATATTCAAATCGATTAGCTTGAATCGGTTCAATGACCAAATTTGGCCATCTCTATCTTAAGGACGCTCTAGTTAAGCTAGCCTAAATATAGGTCTAAATAAATTCAACGAATTTTATTTACAGAAACAGCGTATATATATGCGTAGCATGGAACTTTCCAAAAGGAATTAGCAAACGGAGGACTGCTTATGTTTCAAGCCAAAAACTAAAGGAAAAAGTATTGAGGTAAAACGCGTGAGAAGAGAATAGCGAGAAAACTTCTGTATACTTCTCCTTCTGCAATTCGAGCTGAAAAAAGGTGACTAAATCTCAAAATAATTTAATCCCGCATAAATCAATCAGAACCCGAGGTTAACGACCTGCCTGAATTCGCGCGCCCGAATGCCGTCACGATAATGCGAAGTGGAACGGGCGTGCTCAGTTGCAATTTCGATATAACGTCTCCGCTTTGCAAAAAAAAAACATTATCAAGCGCGCGTTTCCATTTACCGCGAGTTAACACAGGCAACAAAGAATACGAACTTCTCCTTTTTTTATTCGAAAGCTCGCGAAATAAAAAAAAACGGTCGCTCTTTTCAGAAAACGGATTTTGGCACATTTATTCTCTCGTTTTTTTCAACAACAACTAAGCGACGGATGTTCGTCCTTCTCTTTTTTCCCTCTCTCGCAGATCCCGGAAGAGCTTGCGTGTTCAAACTACTACATCTCTCCTCCTCGAATCATGAATGGTCCCGTGGAAACGAAGGTTTTCCTTTTTTTTCACAAAATAAAATAAACTGTAGCGTTCTTCTGAAGGAGTAAAAAAATAACGAATGTCCAGAAGAAGGGAGAGTATAAAATAAAAACTCGTTAAAATTCCGTAAAGAGATGGATGGCCGCCAGTCACGTAAAGCAACTAACTAGCCCTCCCTCTATCTCAATCTCTCTCTTTTTCTCCCTCTTAACTTCTCTCTCTCTTTTACTTCTCTTTACTTCTTTACCACAACCTTCTCCTTTCCTTTCTCTTTAGCTCTATCTATCTCGGTTTTTCTTCCTCAAGCTCTCCCTCATTTTCTCTCTTCTTTTTCTTCAAAATGTTCCCCTCTCTCTCTCTTAGCTCACGTATCCGTAACTCTATTTTCTTTCCCATTCTCTCCCTCTTACTTTCTCTCTCCATCTTTTCTTCCCCTCTCCAGTTGTCTCTCTGCATCTTCTATTTGTTTCTAAATTTATCTCTTTTCTCTATCCCTAATCCCACCCTCTTCCTTTCTTTCTCTTACCTTCTCCGTATATATCTTTCTCTCCCTCTCTCCTTACCTCTTTTCCTCCGCATATAGGCAACCCGGAATAATTCGTCCCATTTAACCTGTTTATGCCTGCGTGCCCGGCGTTTAATAAACCTCGTTTTTTTAGTAGTGGATGTAAAAAAAGGCGTTTTATCCAGATTAGTGCCTGGTTGGGTGCGGTTTCCCAAGCGTGCGCGCGCACTTACATACATACAAACACACCCAGTAGGCGTGGCCTTTTCTCGAGAGTCTTCTTGCCTTATTGTTTAAGTGCGGCGGCGTAACTATTACGATCGTTTTAACGTGGAACGCTTGTCGTTTCGAAGGACTCACTGTCGCAAATCGAGTGCCGAACGGGTTGCCATAGACGCCGACCAATCGACCGAGATTTTCTGTTAATGCATATATTTTTATTTCCAGTAATTCCTTTATTAAATTGTCTTAGGAACCATCGACCTGCAATATCTTAAAAACTTACGTTCTTAGACAAAATGATCTGATAATAAAATACTGGGACTAAAAATTCATTTTTACAACAGTGGCTTTTCATGCACAATTTAGCCTCTGAGGTAATAGTTATGAGTAAAAATCAATCAAAAAGGTAACAATTGAAAAGACCTCTCTTAGAGATGCTACTTCATTAGACGTTGTAACTAGAATTGCGGGGACCCCAGGGCTATTTTTTCCTCAAGGTCTTCATATTCAATATTTTGCTGGCTCCTGGGCTTCGCACTGGCTATTGATCTAATTAATAGTAATTTATACCCAGTTGAGAGGTTAAATTTAAAGATTCATCTAAGCAAAAATTTCATCGGGATCCCTCCACAATTGTTTAGCTCCGTATAATTTTATAAACAGTTTTGTTATTTATTCGAATTTTTTCACGCGAAGAAAAGAAATTTGATCGATTTAAGGCATGGCGTTCCCTTGAAGCTAAGTTGAGCATAATATGAAATGTTTCATCTGTGACAATCACATGCTGCCACGAAAATTGTTTCCGTTTTAGCAAATTCTAACTGCATGAAGAGGCGTCGACACAAGCCCTTAGCTAAAATTAAGCCAGAAAACAATGCGAATATATTGAAATTGTGTCAAATATAACTTACCTCATTAGCGTTATATTTTGAAAATACAATGAATTAAATTAAACAGTAATATCATCAAAATCAAAACCAGATAACAATAGCCAAACATGCACCTAAAATCCTTTCATATTCTGTATTTGCTGAAATATTCCAAGCAAGTTCCTCAAATTTGCGACCAGAAAACCATGATGCGGAGACAATACCAGGATTATTCAACTTTTTGGAGGTTATGTTTAAGATATTTTTACTTCGCTATTTGAGATAGAATAATAGGTTGCTCTTACAATTAGTAAATAAGTTCGGTTGATATTCCTTTCACTGAACAACGAACGAGCGATGTCCAAAGTGCTGTTATGCCTCGCTCTTAAATAGAGAGTTCCTGATAATTTGGATGTCCTTTCGAGAGTTCGGCGGGTATCACTTAAGCGAGAGTAAAAATGGAAAATATACGCGTTAAATATTCCACAAAGGGCTAAAAATATGAGGTCTTCGTAGAGGACCTATCAAATTCTCAGGCGTCATAAAAATTGAAATATCTACCGAAATATATTATGTATTCTTCATAGAAACGGCGTCCTCTAAGATAATTCTTCCATTCGCCCGTTAAAACATGTAATCTTCATTCGATGTTCAATATTGGGCATGATTGCTTATAATAATTGCATTTGTTACAGATCCATTGGTGGATCCAGGTCAAAGCAACAAAGATTCCTCTCCCCTTGAAGCAGATATTTCACTAATAAACGATAAATATACTGTAACTATTTCTTACATTTATGAGCCGGTGTCAGAGTCAATCCTCAATCTCTACAAAAAGTTTGGGATCTCCACTGCGAACCCCTGAAAATTCAGCCCCCTTCACCTTTATATGTGTAGTCATGCATTTCCGTCCCATAAGCAATTAATAATAAACTAAGTGACCACTGTCCGTGAAATCGACCCAACTCGAAGTGCATATTTATGAACACCTTATTGCCAAGCCGTCTTCGATTCATACATAAACCATTTCCTGGTCATTCAATTCCTGCAGGCCGCAAATAATATCCGGGCCATCGAAAAAGACCAGTGGCCTTCCACTCTTGGGTTTGCAGCCCGCCACCATCCATTGTAGCGCGACAAAACCACCGCCTCTCCCCTCAGCACCGAAAGCATCATTTCGCCCCACCTCCCCACACCGCAATTCACCTCATCTGTCTCATTCCGCACCGCCACACCGCGCCCCTTCTTCCCCACCTCTTTCCATGGTTTGCCACGTGTCTCGACCACCTTGCCCTCCATCCCCCTCTACTCGCTACACTGTCTTCTCCTCCCTGTTCCCCCCTCTATTTCTCTCTGCAACTCTTTCTCTCCTTATTCCCCTCGTTCCACATTTATGAGAAACTACCCGATTCACCGGAATAGTTGATGGCAGGGGATGCGGAGCAGCGACATGAAGATAGAAAAGTTATCTCGCACTCAGTAACATAAAGGGCCACAGACACCTTTCCGGTTTCGGTTATCCTTTTCTCCTATGCATAAACGCAGTATCGTCCTTAAGAACCAAGCGATAGATTTCAAATATGTAATCAGTGGATTTAGCCGCCCGTAAGATATGGAGACATGGTGTCAACGCCATGCACTCGGATAGCTTCCAGAGAAGTGCATATCGAAAGACTGATGGGATCTTACACATAAATCACCTGTATTAGAAGGCAAGGCCCCGAAGAAGAAGTACGCGAGAACGATATCGAGGCTCGTTTTTGTCTTGCTTAGACAATCAGGGGTCGCATCAGGAGAGTCGACCCCATAAGGAACTAAATTGATAATCCAAGTCTCCCGAAAAGCCATAAAAAGTTTTAGAAACCTTTTTGCGGCCCTTGGATATACATAATTATACCAATTATTCCAGCCAAATTTTGATCTATACAATTCTATTTCTAACATACAAGGAGCATTTTGATGAACTGCAACCCAAGAGTGTGGCGAACTTCAGTTTAAAATGTGGATGTAGATGTACTGGTGTTGTTTGCACCAAGATTTTATCATTAACGCAAAGAAGTTTTGTTTAGCATTTACAGTGTTGACAAACAAATATATCTACAACGCTTTCTCTCTCTCTCTCGTTTCTTTCATTTGCAATCCCTCAATCGATCCCGACATCAATTTCCCTACGCTCTCTTTCTGTCTCCCACACACTTCATTCTTCGCTCTACCTTTCTCACGCAGCCTATCGCCTTGTCTCTCCCTCCCTCTCATTTTCTGCCTCCTCTCTCTCTCGTATCTTTTCAATCACCTCGTTATTCTATCTTCACCCTCTCCCTTCCTTTTTTCTTCTCTCCAACCTCCTTTCACATCCACTCCCCTCTAATCCTCATTATAAGCTTCATTATCCTCATTCCTCTCATTCTACTGCTCTTCCTCATTCTATCCTCAATCACATCACACGATATTTCGATCCATCCATCTCAACATCTTTTAAAAGACGACGAAACAAAAATTCTTCTGAAAGAAAATCTTCGTGGACCGTACGTTTCGGCGATCTCCACCTCATTGAGCAAATTAGATGAAAAAAACGCATATGGCGAATCCCTTCCATTCAGCCACACCAGTTCTTTTTATTCTCTGTTTCTCCCTCTCTCCTTCAGCTGCCTCTCTCTCTCTCTCCCTCCCCTCACCCTCTCTGTCTCTCTTCCACCCGCTCACCCTCCCACGGCTTGCCACACCCCACGACTCTGGCAAACGCTCACCGGCTCTCCCCAATGCCACATTCTCCCTCTCTCGCTCTCTCCACAATTCCACCCCTTTGCCCACGTTCTCCGTCTCCCTTTATTCAAGCCAACCCCTTCCAGCCCTTCCTCTCCCTCTTCTCGCCCCCTCTACCCAACACACAACCCTTTCTCTCCAGCCGCTTAATCAACATTCTATCCCCGTTGCTACCGGCGATCCCCAGACTGAGAAGCGTCAGTATAGAGTTAGGGTGGGAGAGAGAGGGATGAAGAGGAGGGAGGAGGTAGAAGGGGGAGATCACAATGGCACCATTTGTCACAGAGGTCTGGTCCCTTACTTCCAACCCGTAATGCCACCCCGATGTGTCCTCCCTTCTCCTTTGCCCTCTTCTGCCTCTACGAAAGAGGATATTCGTGGTGACACACACACGCATTCTGACTGTTGGGTCCTATGCAGGACGATCTCTTTAGATACCATCGTTTTCCACGGCGTATTTTTTCACTTGTTTGCTCAGGATAATATTTATGAGGGAGTTGGGAGCGCGTAACCGAATGTCGGGAGCAGGTGGACATGATACGCGGTCACGAGCGTGTGTTTCAGGAAAGAATTGTTTTCCAGGTATCATCTGAGAAGCAAATTGCCAGATTGTGGAACTTCCGTCGTTCCTTGCGTTCTCCACGAACTTGAGTCACTCGCCGGCATTACAGAACTATTTTAATTAAGTGCATCCCTTCTTAAGCATGGACATCACTTTTTTTAAACAGTATATTTCCTGTACACGCGTGTTCAGAACATTTTCAATGTCATTGAAAAACAAGAGCAGGTCTTAGGGTATGCAGTGGAATACCGACTATCCGTGATCGATTGGATCGCACCGATCTCGTATAATCAAAAACTCGGATAATACGGAATGTTGCCCATATCAGAAAAATACGTGACGACTTTCGTGCGATATATCATTTGCAAAAGCCGTTACCTCTTTTCCCGATACCTACATTCAATCTGTAGGCCTATATTTGGCAACTTTGATGCAATTGTTACAAATATGATACTTTTAAATCGCAAATTTTCAATGTGATACTTTGCTGCCATTTTTTCTCGTGCGCCTCGGATAATACGGAACCTCTGACAATCGAGACTCGGATAATCGGGACTATACTATATTGAAAATCTCTTCCCTAAACTTTCTCTTTTGGCTGTTGTATTAATCTTATTCAAATATTATTGGTACCAAATCCATCCTCAGTTATGGTAGCATCTCAGTTATTAAATTATAATAGACTTCTCTTTTGAATTCTAATCCACGCGACTGCATTGTGACAAACGTCAAATGAGAAAAAATCATTTCTTTAAAAGTTTTGCGACTATATTCGCGTTTAATTAAAATAAACAATAATTATACTCTCCCAACTAGCGACACAAATAACATTAAATGAATTTTACGCTGAGAGCTACCCGATTTATAGCTTTGTCGTTTGTTGTAGCGTACGAGTTAATGCAATTGAAACAATAAAAAAACATGGGATTTAGAGAAAAATATAAACAGACTTGCTGACTTTTGGTTCAACACAGGGATTATGTAGTCTTTTACGAAAAGGGCACCATGGGGCTTTACATACACTGTATGAGCCACATAGCAACCTATCGAATGACTGATCGGGCCGCGCGTAGTTTTTAAAGAACTAGTTTTTTAGTTTTTTCATTGTTTATTTTGTCATACGTCAATATTAAAGGTATACTGCATTCACGTACTCGAAAAATATCGTTAATTTTTCATAAATGACATCTAATGACATCTCCTGTTGGCAAATACGCGAATATGCATATCTTAGAAGTTGAGGCGAGGCGGGCCGGATAGAGTTACTGCATGGGCCGGATGTGGTCCCCAGGCCATAGTTTTGGGACTCATGGTTTAATAAACAAATATATACAGAAAAGAAAATATTTAATATGTGCACTACTTTAAATATGGATTTTTATGTCCCCGAAAAATTCTTCTTGACGATTTCCAATCGTATCATACCGATTCAACAACTTCGACAGCATCGCTTTAATATTTCCTGTGAAATCGCGCGAATGAGACCCGATCATTTCCGCTCAGCCAATCATTTCCCGGACACGCATCAACCCTAGAATTCCTGCCGAACCGCGCTCGACATACCTTTGAGGCTAGTTAATGGAACGGGACATTTTGGTCGAGAGGATGAGGGAATGTTAGGGGAGGGAAAGAGAGCATTCGAACCGAAAACCAAGCGACCGATAACCGCACCGTTCAAAAGCTTCTTTATGGTTCCCATTGGAGACACCCATGACTTGACATCAGCATTCCCGACGCTTCCTCCCCTACGCAACGCGGTCCTCCCCCGCAAAAAAATTATCACCTAGGCGACCGAACAATGACGTCCCCACTCGTTCGCGTCCCTCTCCCTCGCCCTTCGCTGCGTAAAAACGACGTCACGAAAAAGGAATTTCCGCAGAAAATGCGACAAGTGATCGCCATGAGGTCTCCCTCTCCCCATCCGCACCGATTCCCGTAGATACGAGCGGCTGCTCCCCGTTACACTCTAATGGGCCATCGCCATGGAAATGGAAGCGCCGACGGCCGATTCTCGGCTCCTCTTTACGACCGCAACGCCAAGCGGTTACGAATTTAATCACTACGAAATCGACGCGTCCTTTCTACCAGCTTCGACGCCGCGATTTCTGCCGCCTCGAGCTCTGTGTCGTCTTCGTTTATCGCGAAATTGGTCGGATCCGCAATTCAGATTTGAGTGCTTAAACCAAAGTTTACTCGAACAAACAGGGAAATTCCTCAAAAGGTTTTCGAAACGGGAGCGCCATCGCACCTATGAACATTGGTGACTTATTGACGATTTCTGCCTCTGCTTTTAGCGGTGATGTGGCCATTAGTCGGCCAATTCATGCGAGGAAGTTCTCTATCAAAAGAGTTTTTTTTTATTTTCTTTCCGCGAGGGTTTTTGATAGCATGCTAAAATTTTAAAAAACACTTCCTGGAAGTAAATTTATTATTAATTTGAAAGTAAATTCCACTCGGAAAGTCATTTGAAAAGAAGGTTTCTTCTGTTAAAAAATTAATGGATGAATTACGCCATCATAGAGAGAGGGAGAGAGAGGAAAACCTCTTAATATTTTCATTTTTCTAAAAATGGAGCATTGAAAACACAGCGTTGAGTAATCACCGACTGTGGAGAAATTAAAATTTCCTTTTTAAATTCCTGCACAACAATGTTTACGGACCGATGTCTCCAACAAAAGCATTCACATCAATCAAACGACACACTTGGATCCGGAAGATGACAAATCACTCTCCTGATAGTGACCGGAAAAGACTCCCAAAGAACCCTTGGAATAGTTCGAAAAATTAAAATAGTGGTCTAAAAGAGTGGGACCTAAAAAGAAGACTCGAAAAGGTAAAACTTTTCTCTCGGGAGAAAAAGGTCTCCTTGACGACTCCATTCCAAACATGCCAGGGAGAGAGGTCATTTGTCTGAGGTAAGGAAGGCTACAACAGACACCATAGCGATATATCCGACCTTACCTTCCTCCTCCTTTCTTTAGAAAGCGACAGACAACACGCGGCGCTGAGATAGAAGAGGGATATTTTCGATGCGACTTCTTGGAGACTCCATACACCTACAGTTACGCTGAAATTCTCCGAAGCGGTGGGTAGCAGGGGATGCAACGCACCAGAGTGTACGTAACAATTTTTTCTCGCAGATTTGACTTTCCTGTTATGGTCTCGTACTGTCATCGGAAAAAACGAGCCTTGATTACGCTTGTTCCTAACTATCGATCACGTATTTCATTGTAGATTGGGAGGGAGGAATAGAGGAAATATTTATCTGCACTGAGGAAAGCATTTCATTCCAGAATGAATTTAGCTGGCGACCAGCAACTATTTCGCTCACTATCAAACTCGTCATTGAACGCAGTAGTGATGAAGGTATAGAAGGATTCAATTGACATGCGGTGACATGAATGTATGCACGCTACCCGCAAACCCGTTGCCTCCATGTGTCAATCTAGTGAATTTCGATGCCATATACGTATAGGTCTGCACTAATAACCCAAAGAAACGGTACACTGTTTAAAGGAATATAAAGACAAAATAAGAAACGATTGAATACAGGTCAAAATGAATAGCAACGCAAAAGGTGAAAAAATCAAATATCTTGTTATAAATAGGTAACAGACTAAAACTAATCTCTTTCATGCCCACCACAGTTCAGGAGACATACAGCTCTCAGTCAAGAAGGTATCCGGAGTTAAATTAACACAATACAGTATAAAATAGAATTTTACTATGGAGAGAAATTCTATCCTGGCACTTTCCTTCGACCTTATTTAGGATAAGAAATGTTTCGGGCAGCGAAGCAGAGGATAATCAAAATCGCTTCAGAAATAAGATAATTATGGTAGATGTGAATGTATGCATGTTTGTGTGGTTATATATACTGTGAGAAAGAGAGAGAGAGGGAGGTGGAGGAGAGAATAGAAAGGTGAAAATATGGAAAAAGGTATGAGAGAGAGAGAGTACTGAGAGGATTGGAATTGTTAAGACGCATGGATCGGGTTGTAAGGATTTTCAGTCATAGAGGGGGGTTAATGAGGTCGTAGCCCCAAGAAGAGGGACATATTCGGGAGCAAGTGAGGTAGGAACCCGCAGGGAGGCAAAAGGATGAGGCAGGAGTGTGGCAGGGGGTGAGGTGAGAAGAGAGAGAGAGAGAGAGAGAGAGAGAGACAGCGATGGTGCAAGGGGAGATGTGTTGCTTAACGAGCGCACATGTGCCCCGGAGGCGAAATCCAGTTCGCCGCCATCCTTGCGCCGCTCTCTGCTGCTGCCTCTTATGTCTCCACCGCACGCTCCGAGGGAACCGTCGAGCCAAAACGACGCCAAATACGGTGCAAAACAAATCGAGCCGTCATCAAAGGGTTTCGTCGCCCTCACAAAGAACGGATAAAGTGCGCAATTTTTCCGAGAGAAATCCTTCGCGTCACCTTTTATTCATCCGTTGCTAAAAATCAGCGGAGGATATTGAACCAACCGAAAGCTTATACATATCGCAAATATGAGTTTATGCTGCTAGATATTTTCCGTGGCGACAAACCCCCTTTTCATTCGTTAATCTATTGTATTGTAAGGTAAAATGTAAATGTAGAAATTGAAATAGATTAAGATGTTTTACCAAAACAACGAAACAGGCTAGGGCAGCGGTTCTCAAACTTTATGCACCTGCGACCTCCTATTGCGGCAGCTGACCTTATCGCGAATCCCTCAATCCCATCCATCGAACAATAAATATAAAATGTAATTTGAATATTCACAGAAAACCAGCAGTTTATCAATTTATATAATGAAATAAAATATGCAATTAAAACTAACGCAAACAAAATATTGAAACTTTTAAATACAGTATGTTCTGTCTTCGCGACCTCCTGAAAATCTTTCGCGACCCCCCTTTGGGTAGAGAGACCATGACTCTGCCCATTCCTCTCGTTCCACGGAAGCTATAATTTCTATATCCAATATAGCAAACAGGCCGTGAAATTTCACTCCCACTCTTGTTACTTGCGGTTATTATTTGAAAAATTGAAATTTTTTAAAGAACGACACGCCTGAAGGTATTTTTATGCCCTGAATTGCACAATATAACGTATTTTAGGTAAGTAAGTTAACAGTTAATTTATCTGATTTACAAAAACCATAGGGGCTATTCAAAACTCTAATTCTTAATTCTCGCGACGGAATAAAAATTTACAGCGTGTAGCAATAAACGTAAAATCTATGACATCACTAATAGATATGCGTTGGAAAACACAATGAATCTGGATCCGTTCCAATAAGGACTTCGGGCGTACAAACAAGGTTAGAAATTTATTTCTCCCCGTCTACCTCCTTCCCTCTGAATTCGCACCTGCCAGAATTCTAAAACTGGTGCCAGTTTGGCAATAGCCTCTTCCCATTACCATACTACGAGCAAGACTGGGTTTCGCAGAATGTTTACTTTCGACGACTGTTTGTCTGTTCTACTCGATGTTTCTTTTGGTTGTAATCGAAGGAGAAAGGGACCATCTCCGGACCGTTGGATTTGTTTTCTGACGTCGCGGAAATGGAAACGAAGCAAAACAAATGGATTAAAAGATGTATCCCCAGGTGGCCGTGAGCCGCGTTTCGAAATGCGTAATAAGGTTTTTTCGAAAAGATAGGGTTGCTTATCAATCCCGTAAGATCGCAACTGAGTGTTTACTGGTGACTTCATCGAGTGCTGAGTGACCTCACTCTAAATTTCGTCCACAGATTCAAGAAGCGTAGTCGGATGACTGCTGATGCATATTTGATTTTCACAGCGAAATCAAAACTTGTTATCACTTTACCATTGGAAAATGATATCTCCATTAATGACGGCAACAGTCTGGAAATATGATAATGCCAACTGAAATTATCACTTTTCTTAACAACGAAAAAACTTTGAAATTAAAAAATATTCCTATTACGCCGTACCCTTACAAAACTCATTCATTATCAAGAAAGATCTATGTGCCACACAGCACAAATAATTTAGACGAGACAACATAAAATAAATCTAGTTACCTGTCTCATCTGGTAAAATAAATAAACAATAAATAAATTAGTTAAAATTATGATACCGTTAATTTTGTTCTTATGCCTACTTTTAACATGATCGGGGAAGCATGTGCTCAATGAATCTATATTGGGTTCGTAATCATGAATATTTCAGATCAACGGTGGATTACTTGGGGAGATCTCCAATAATCTTACCATGAAATAGAAACCTATCACCATTATTTGAAATTTCATCCATGGAAGTCCATTTGTACTGTATTTTAAATTACTGTCAGTTAAATGAAGCTTTGAAAGATAACTATAAAAATACTAACGCGAGATACTATAATATACGCATTATAAGGAGATTAGTATATTTATGAATTAGTTCATATTAATTTCGCTTAGTTACTAAAATCTAATTTTAAGATAAATTCGATTACAAAACAGGCCGCAGATTATAAGTGAACATTTGTGGCTTAATTGATGACATTTATTCATTAATGTACATGTTACATCTACATCTACAAGTTACCCTGCAATTCACCTAGTTGGTGAGTGGCAGGGGATGCAATGCACCAAATACTACCTAAAGATTGTCTAACGCAATTCGAAATTTCCTATTGTGATCTCGTATTGTCCTCGGAAAGAACGAGCCTAGATAACGCTCCGTCCTACAATCGATCTCACGTATTTTATCGTCTCGATCATTTCTACTTATATATGTTGGTGCTTCAATTATTCCCAATGGAGTTTAATAAAATGGATGAGTGAATTTCATGAAAGTTAACGACATTTAAGATAGTTATCCGGTTCAGCTAAAGGTATGTCTGTTCAACTATCTCACCTATCCATAATATGTACTTAACTTCCCAGAAGGTCTCAGCTGGGAATGTCTAATGATCAATTTTTAACTGCTTTTCCTAATACCGTTTCTATGCATTTTATATCGATTCAGCGAACGTTAAAAATAGATTTTTTAAATAAAAAATAATCAATATTTTTCCTATTTAAAGTATTTCCTTGTCGAATTTGTCGGATTTTAGTATAATGATAGATGGCGTAGCTTCATCAAAACGTATCGCGTGGTTTCGACCTCTGTTTTTTGGAAAGAGCAATTATGGTCGCCACAACTGATGCTAACAAGGTCCTCATAAAATCTTCAAAGAAGAGAAGAAGAATGTATGAATAAACTTTGGCAAGGAATAACTTTTTCCTTCAACAAGGTATAACTTCTTCGCACATACGATATTACATTGCCTTGCTGCTAGGTTCCCAAGAATGCGATAGGGTGAGGTTTCACACAATACTCGCAAAATAATTCGCGTGACACCAAGCAAAATTTATTAACGTTATCTCACGAGGAGCGAAGACTTTTCATTCCGCGAAAAAAAAAAGCGATAAACTAGGCTAATGGAAGTCAACCCGAAACCAAATTGATGAAAACAAACGTGCAAGGGAACTCGATCTGCGGGAAATTACGTAACAATGGATGTCTCATTCTTCTTTGGAAGAACCGGCGAAAGAGAGGGAGAGAGAGAGAGGGAGAGAGAGAGAGGGAGAGAGAGAGAGGGAGAAATAGATAGGAGGGAGAGTGGCGAAGTGGAAGCATGGAAAAAATGCAAAAACTGCAATTGGACGACGAATTTCGAGGTTTAGCTTTCTTTTATTTTTTTTAATCCCCCGTCCCAGACGTATTTTTATTGTTTGTCGTCACGCATGTGCGCGTTTCCTTTTTTTTTATCCGATTAATTTTAGGTTTGGCATCCATAATTTTTTCTGGAGCACGTGCACTCGCAATCTCGGTCCGTTTCAGAGAAATAAAAAGAAGAGATCAAAACACAAACTCGCACACGCGAAAAAAAGCGAAAGAATATCGAACGCTTTTTGAGCAATCCTCTCGGCGTGTGTGTGTGTGAAAAGTAGTTTTTCGCCAAAATAGCCACTAATATTTCACAGAAAACGTTTCTTCGATAAGGACATTTCACTCTTGACGGAAAGCCCTCTCAAAGGACCTCTTTAATCTTTGGAATTACGTAGACTGATTGAAAAGGCTGAAACAGAACCTAAGATTCCCAAATTTTCTCTTAGACGTCAGAATAGAATCGCCGGCGAATAATTGAGAGTCCCCGAAATTAAAACGGGAAGAGATGGCACAATTTCTGAACTATACCGTTTATTTTTTCCGTAAAAATCGCAATCCCTCCTCGCAATTAATAATGGAACAGTTTCCTCAATCTCCAGACTTTAATAAATCGAGTTTTCTTGGTGGTATAAAATTTCATCATTTTCCGTAAAATTGAGTTATTACGTAATGAATTTTCAACCTTTTTAGTTTCGGACAGACAATTTTATATAGATACTGTTTTCGCTGGTTTGGGGTCTAATAAAATTGAAGCACTGTTATTAAATCTATCATATCCCTTTTACCATGGTCACAAAATGTGAATTACCTTTCTCGGCAGGAGGAAAGAATACCTCATTCTGCTTGAAGCCTTGTTTAAATTTTCTTTTATGTGTCACGTATCTCACGATCGAAACTACATTCCAGAAATGAAATAATCGCACCACGAATCAAAAAAAAATATTAGATATATTTCCCTAAGCGATATTTTATGTAAAGATTATTGCCCGCCGAAGACATCACTGTAATTAGTGTTCTTTTTTAAAGAAAGCCTTCGATGGTGAAGTATTAATTTCCGAAAACCTTGGTACAGCCTTATCTTTTAAAATTACTTACTAATTATAGAAAACTTGAAGCTAATAAAAGACGCCAACTGTCGCAACATCAAGTGTTTACTTAGCGCGAGATGGGGCAATAATTAATACGTATACTATATGTATGACAAGAAATTGCGCGAAGCGGCGGAAACGAGTGTAATATAAGTGCACTTATTGAGGAGATTGGCAGGACACAAACAGGCTAAGCTTCAGGCTGATAACTAATCTTCATATACCGGATTTAATTACCTATCTTATGTCCATATAACTTGATACTTTCTTCTATACAAGTAAAGCTAAATATCTCGAGGAATTCTACTATCCCGAAGGAAGTGTACGAAGAGAAATGGAAGTTCACGTGATACTTTGGTGATCATCACTTTCCACCTAAACTACTCATCTTAGCGAATGGCGTAGTATTTACTACAGATATGAATAAAGAATTGAAATGGATTATTAAATGAAAAAAACATCGTGGCACATCCTGTATTTATGTTCGAAAGAAGAATGAAATTCTTAAAATTTCCTATTTTTAACATATGAAACGCCACATTTTCATAGTTTGAGCAGACATTTTCTGAGGGCGACGTTCGCCCAAAGTTTTGCTACGCGACGCTCAGTGATTCCTAAACTAACTGCAGAAACACAAAAGCATCGAATCGCCATTCATTCCGATAAAAAAATCGCGCATCGAAAAAAACATCCACGCGGAACCGTACTCCAAGACCACTTTTTCCTCAAATGGGCGAACGCGACAATGATGGGAGGAGAGTGGACGTTAGAACCCGATCCCATGAGTAAGATAGGCCCCAAACAGTTTCCATCCTCCATTGTGCCGGAGGGTTTGATTGAGGTGCAGTCCCCGTGATCACTTTGCATTGTGCGTATGCAAATTCCCCAAACTCTCCTCGACTACGCACCTCTCGCTCTCTCTCTCTCTCTTCCTACCTCCTCTCCTTCCAAACTCCAAATTGATTGCAGGCGAAAAGAGTGAAGGGGTGGTTCGAGGGAAGGAGCAAAGGGTGGTGTCAACCGCTTTAGGATGTCCAGCTGGCACGCCCCTTCTGAACTGTCTTCCTCCTCTTTCTCCCCCACAGTCATTCTCCTGCGAGGAGCTCGGCTGAGGGAGGAGGGAATGTGGATGGAGCAGGAGGCGGTGTAGTGTGCGTATGCGAGCGTGCTTGTGTGTATGTGCCTGTGTGTGTGTGCGGGGACGCCGGCTGGACTTCGAGGAGGAAAGAAAGAATAACTACGGTGACGGGTCTCTTCCGGTATTCTCCGCACCGCTCACCTCTCCCTTCCTCCCTTTCTCTCACTATCTCTCCCTGTCTCCCTCCCTCCTCTCTCTCTCTCCCTTTCACTCTCTCTCTCCCTCTCACTGGCTACTATCCGCGTTCGCCGCCGCTCTCTTTTGCATGAACAGGAAATGCATTTCGTTTTTTTAGCTTTCGTTGTTTATTCCTCGTGTTGTTTGCCATCTGTTCCAATGCCACCCGCCGACCTGGAATATTCACAAGTTCTTGTAGCCGGTGGAGTATTAGTTTTTCGAGAACCCGGAAAATTTCCCCTCTAAGGAAGTTGAGACTGTGGCTGCACTGCTCTTCGGTTATAGGGAAGATCTCTGCGTAGTACATACATTGAAACGATCTGCAGGTATGCTGGAGACTCTTATGATTATATACGAACACTTATATGAATTATTGCATTCAAGAATAAAGGAGGGAAGGGAACGCTAACAGACCTCCAAAAGTTGGGAATGCGAATCAGTATAAGCCAACACCAAGTAGAAACCCTGGAATACGATATGAATATACGGCTTGGAATGGCTTATTTGGAAAAGAAAATCCCATAACTTAGATTTAAATAAAAATCCGAAGAAATCTTGCTACAGAGAGAAATTTTTCATACTTTTTATTGATCTCATTCTTATCTTTAATAAGTGATTATTAAATAATCAAGCTATTATTATGTTCTAGGATTTTTAAGTGTTTAAAAATCTTCATTTCCCAAACTCATTGACAATTTAGACACAAAAGGTTTCGTCGAATGTTTTCATAAAATATTTCTCGTGCTGGTTGATCGAATGCTATTTATGTGAAAATATTGAGTTATTGATATTAATAAAAACTGAGGCGCTACACACGGAGAACTTAACACTTGATAAAACGATCCACAAAAACTCGTTAAATAGATTATTTTATCCCTAAGGTATATTTCGTTGAAATTATTTATCAATATTTTGAAAAGTAGATATTAACAGGTTAAGAAGCCTTTCGATGAAATGTTCATTCGCCATCTTTTACTTAACAATGAAGGACCGATTCTAAAATATAAATTCCCGCATCCACTTGTACACCGCGTCATCGATCCCATTTGGGCAATCTAACCTCACAGAGGAATTTTCCCAACGCTGCAATCGAAAAAAATGAGCGCCCAACAGAAGCTATAGTTCGAAACGTCGACACATTTTCTATCGACGAAGGGAGAAGTATTTTAACAGAGGGACTATTTCCATAATCGCCTCCATTTTCAGCTCGGCTGCAGACGGTTTAAATGCTCTCTTGGCGGACGGTGGCGTGAAAAATAACAGAGGAAACCATAGCGAGTAGAGAGGGGGAGAGGAAGGAAGGGGGGAAGAGGGTGGGTCTCCTCCCCCTGTGTCCCTCCAGCCGCTTCCAACCCACCCACACGAGCCTCTCTTTAACCCACGGTCAGTCTTCTCTTCTCACTTTATAGTCACACCTCTCCTCTCCTACCCTCACTTTTACACCTTTGACCATTTTTTTCACGTCACCTTGTGGGGAAGGTGTGTTTGTGTGTGTGTGTGTGTGTGCGCCCGCGCGTGCGTGGCTGCATGTGTGTGTGGCTGCTAGAGTCAGACCCCCTTCTTAAAAAAAAAATAATTCCGAAGACCCGCAAGTTCCTGGAAAGTACACACACACTCGTCAACCTACCTCACCCGTCCATCCGAAAAAAAAAACGATTCGAAAGCCTTCCATTCTCCTCCAAAAATCCCTCCCTCCCGGTCCTCCTCGCAGAACACCCTAAACACTCTTTCCCTCTCCTCCTCAGCTATATCCAAGCGACCAAAGACGACACCTCCCAAAGTCCATTTCCCACTTAATTGGCTTTTTGACGCCTCGTGGAAGCTCCGCTGGAAAGAGGCTCGGAAAAAAATCTTTCTATCATTCTCCAGTCGATTGTCTTTTCTATAAGAGAAGCGTTAAACGTAAGATCTTTGAATGTCTCATGCAAGACGCGAATGAACGACACGCACGGCCACGGGAAGCATCGATACCTTATCTTTTTCTTTTGCTCGAAAAAAGCGCCTTTTGCTAGTTTCTCTGCAATTCTTCCCTCAGTTGTTATGACTCACTTATCGATTTAAAAAAATTCTGTTAACCATGGTTTACGAGATGCCGTTTAAATTTTATTGAGCAATAATGTTTTGTTGGCTGCCATCTCACAGTTATGTGTACATGCAGCATACGAGAGGGTGCTTTTTATGAAACCATGAATCTCTATCATGGAGTGCCATCTGTGTCGTAGCAAGGGCGAGCGTGGCGATCGCCCTGGGCGCCGAAGGGAATGGGCGGCAACAGGCAAGTCGCCAGTATATATTTTGTTATAAATATTTCTAAAAATGTTGTTGTTTGATCGAATTTATGTATTATGGTAATAAATGCTATAAATTTATTATTTGGCGAGCAATTTAAACCGTTATTTATAAAGTTGTGTGTTGAAGGCGGCGTTTTTCGCTCTTGCCTTGGGCACCGAACTTCTGGGCTACAGTACCTAGCGTCTTAACTCCTTTTCGATCTACAAATTTATCAAAAAACGTTTTTTAATAAGCTTTCTCTCGGTATATTCTTATTATACGTTTAATAACTAATTACTGCCCAGCTAAAGCGTGTTTCGCAGAATCCTTTACGTAGGTCCTAGTTTGGAAGACAGCATTTTGACGCCAAGTTTTATATAAAGTTAGTCATGATTTCATGAATGACAATTACATTTTTATTTTAAAGTTTTTGTCTCATTTTCGATTAAGGGGCGGATGTTTCTAACGCAAACCACGGTCATATTTCCACAACTCATTTGAAGGGCTCCGTTGAGCAGAACAAAACTCGCTCAACCAAAGAATCGTGGATACTCGTCGAGGAAACGGGCGAAGGGATCGTTTTAAAAAGAACTGCTTCCGAGTCAAATTGTTCAAACTTGTCAGGTGTTTACATGTGTATGCGAGATAAGGTTGATCGATAAGAATCGCACGCCAAAAAGAACTGAAAATATTTATTCGGAACCTTAATCCTGCTACGAAATACGACTCCATCGTTAAAGATGTTTCATTATTTTTAATGAACAATTTTTTAATTTAAGTGTAAGTTATGATGATTCACATATGCGTTTTTGCCTGAAAAATAAAACTCTCCTTAGAAAGATCGCTACCTTGAAAAGCATCAGTTAAACAATAATTATGCAATTTCTAAACAAGATACTACTATTTCACTAGTGAGTTTCCAAGTTATACTACATATTAACTTGAGATATTTTCAATGGTCAAAGGAACCGCTCACGCGAATATTCCAGACAATCGTAATTTATGTACTTAGAATAAAAAAGAGCATCTGCACTATAAAGAGAATTGCGGATATTCATTTAAGCTGTATCAAATTGTCGTTTAGCCAATAAACACCACATCCATCCACCAGCAAGTCAAACATACTATGTTGTTTGAGGACGACCGAGATAACTCGTTTGCTTATTACTGTGTTTGTGTATTAACTTCTGTAACCAGCAAATCCTAATTCAAGAATAAGCACTTTAAATGAAAAAAATTGAAAAATGTGCTAAAATGCAGCCGTTTTCAGTGGTAATTAACCGAAAGTGATTTCTAAATTCTTTTAGAATTGTAGCTAAAATGGGCATCTGACTTTTCATAGCCTTGTTGTGGCTATTGGAGATACCTGAGGTAAGTACTTTTTTCATTTTTAAATGCTTATTCTTGAACTTTTTCAGCCGCAGGACTATCTCGATAATTCTCTAATAAAGTCAATCTTAATGATAATTCCGAAAACGGAATAATTTAAAAGAACCATTGGAAAATAAACGATCCCGGCCGATTCCAAAACCGAGAATGAAGAAGCAAATTACCTATTACCGGCTGAGCTCAGATGATTGCCTCACAAACGCCGGAGCAATCCTTAAACCATGACTAAAATTGTCCAAAAACGGCAAACCAGCCGCCAGCGTGACATGGCGGGGGCGTTGCACCCTCTGCAGTCCCTCCTCCTCAGCCACCTTCCTTACTAATTATGCACGCGGTGGGCTCCTAATTATGCTCACTCGTTAGTCGCGTGTACCAGCGTGTGTGAGCTTCGCCCTAAAAATTACCGTTTCCTTTTTCTCTTTCACAGGAATAGTGCGTGAGGGAGGAATTTCGAGAGGACGAACGACCCGTGCCTTCGCTCACGAGGGAGTCTCCCTCCAGAGGAGAGAGTCCGAGAGAGGAAAGGAGAAGAGAGGAAGGGACAGCCGGAGAGTGAGAATGGCGTTTTCCGAGTTCCTTGCTCATTGGGCGGGGGTGTGGAATAAGTAAGGGGTAGCTGAGTGAGCTCCGTCATTGGTTGACAGTTGTGCTCGAGTGGGCCACGAGGGATATTTTTTTAGGAGGGAAAAGGAAGAAGAGAAAGGATTATCACACAGAGAGAGAGAGGAAAAAAGAGGAGTGAGGTGTGAGAAAGAGTGTGTGCGAGAGAGAGAGAGAAGCCAAACCTCCCGTCCATCCCTCTCTCCCCTCTTCGCCCGAAACCTACCTAATCCTCACACTCCCCCTCCCCGCCACCTCTCTGCCCCTCCCTCCCCCGACCATCCCCGTCGTACGCACACACACAGACAAGAGAAAGAGAGGGCTCTCCCAATCTTTCTCTCTCCCTTTCTCTCCTTCCCCTACTCTGCCTCGCTGTCACCTTCTCTCCCCTCCCCTCTCTAACCCCTCCCCTCCGCTCCCCTCTCCGTCCACGTCAACGCACTCCTCCCCGCTTCAACAACAATTCGTCAGTCGCTGGCCAGCTGTCATCGGGTCCGAGTGCGATCGCTCCACCAAAAAAACTCTCACTTCGCCGCGTCTCCCTTTACCGTTCTCTGCGGCGTTTCTCTTCCTCCATATCTACGACCGAGTGCGAGTGGATCCCCGTGTTTTTCAGTGTGTGCCACCTTTTTTTCCAGAACGACGTGCCTTCGCGATAAGCGGAGAGCCCTGAGGAACGACCAGGAGTCCCATCTCGCATTCCGAAGGGAACCAAGGATAGATATTCACGGCGCCGAGATTGGATTAAGCTTCGACGAGAGAGAGCGTTTCGTGGCGTCGCTAACTCTCTCAAGTCCCGAAGCGTGTGCGATTTTGAGCGTTGACATCTCCCCGCGTCCATGCAGTGGCGAAATAGATTGCTTCATTCCATGAATTTCGAGTTAACGAGGGATTAAAACATTTTTCCCTCTCCGGAAGTGAATGATTCCCTGGCTGCGTAAAGAGTGACAAAACACCTCTCCATATAAGAAAATACACTTCGTAGTTAATAGACTGACAGGTTTCCAATCCATAACCAGCCTTCCAAGACTCGGTTGTCGCCGACGTCTTTTGCGATGACGGATCCCGCCCCATCTACATCTACATCTACAAGTTACCCTGCAATTCACCAAGTTGGTGGGTGGCAGGGGGTGCAATGCACCAAATCCTACCTAAAGATTGTCTAACGCAATTCGAAATTTCCTATTGTGATCTCTTATTGTCCTCGGAAAGAACGAGCCTAGATCGTGTCCCTCATCCGAGTGCACAGCCGAGAGCAGTCCACCGATATCCTGCAGGGGTCTCCAATGAAGCAGAACCGCCCTGGCCGCCCGAGACAGCCGAGATTATCCGACGCGGACGATTAAGATGGACGTCGCGAGGGAGAGGAAACACAGACGGGATCACCGGAGAGGTGAACCGCAGTAGATCGCCGAGCTTAGCGAAAGAATAAAGCGAAACAGTCGAACGCAAAAAAAAAGAACCGAGGTCCGCGCGATTCGAAGCGTGCGAGTTTCCCACAAGTTCCGTTTATTCCTCGGATCGAACTGCTCGTTTTTTTTCCGCGCCATGGCCAAACGCTGGAGGAGCGACGCGCTTCGGTGGGCGTGGACATTATTGTGCGTGGCGGGAATCCTCGCGGCGACGGACGGCGCGGGTTCTGCCCCGCCCTCGGCTCCCGAAGGCGACGGGAGCGTTGGAGCGAGCCAGTCGGTTGGAGGATCTTCCGGCCCGGGAATGACGGGAGGGTCTCCTGTTTCCTCCGCGGGTGGGGTGGCCGCATCGTCCGGTGTGGCGCCCGTGGCTTCCGTAGGCGCCGCAATTGGGTCCCTCACCCCGGCCATATCCTCCTCCTCGTCCAACTCCAACCCTAGATGTGAGGAGATCACCATCCCCATGTGCAGGGGCATAGGATACAACCTAACGGCGATGCCTAACGAGCTCAACCACGACACCCAGGAAGAGGCCGGTTTAGAGGTACACCAGTTCTGGCCCCTTGTCGAGATCCGGTGTTCCCCCGACCTGAAATTCTTCCTGTGTTCCATGTACGCCCCCATATGCATCGAGGACTACCACAAACCCCTTCCTGCCTGCAGGAGCGTGTGCGAAAGGGCAAGAGCGGGCTGCGCTCCCCTCATGCAGCAGTACGGTTTCAAGTGGCCGGAAAGGATGGCCTGCGAAAGACTTCCCCCTTACGGCGATCCGGAAAACCTCTGCATGGAGCAGAACAACAGGACCGACGCGGGAGGCGCGCCCCCGACGCCTCCTCCCTACAGGCCGGTTACTCCCTCGAGGAGGCCGGGACCGGTCCGCTGCAAGCCGGGTAAAGCGGGGAAGGCGTGCAGGGAGAGCGCGGAGAACGCCAGCAGGGGAGTCGGGGGGGCGGTAGGGGGAGTGATCCCGGGCACGGGAGCGGCGCCGGGGAGAGGAGGACCCGGGGACTGCGCGTGTGCGTGCCGACCGCCTCTCATTCCGCTCTCGCGGGAATCTCCGTGGTACAACAAGAGTGTGTCCGTTGCCGGCGTGCCCAACTGCGCCTTCCCGTGCGACGTCGCCTTCGCTTCCAACGCCGAACGTCGCTTCGCCTCAGCTTGGCTCGCCCTTTGGGCGGGCGTGTGCTGCGTGTCCACGCTGGCCACCGTGTCCACTTTCCTCATCGACGCCGAGAGGTTCCGTTATCCCGAGAGGCCCATAGTGTTCCTGTCGGCCTGCTATTTCCTCGTCGGAGTGGGCTACCTGGTCAGGGCCCTCTTGGGCCACGACGAGATAGCGTGCGAGGACGTGATGGGCACCGCGGTGGGGACGACGCCGGCGCCGGGTGCGCAGCTCATACTCAGACATCACGCCTCGGGACCCGGCGCGTGTACCGCCGTTTTCCTGCTCGTGTATTTCTTCGGAATGGCTTCCTCCATTTGGTGAGTTGTTTTTCTTTTTTACGTATCCATGCAAGGCCGCACGTAATTCCGTTTGAGTGATGTCATTTTGAAATGTTTACATAAAGTTGGATGACCCGAAACCCGTCTTGAATATTTTACGACATATTATTGCCTGGGATCTTTCAATATTGCTCTCGGAATCTTTTTCCTAAACAAGAATCCGGCAGTTACAGACTTAATTTCTTTATTGTTTATATAGGTATTTTCCCTTCCGCCGTTTTTATAAGAAATCATGTAATGAAAATATGATTAGTTATATATATATATATATATATATATATATATATATATATATATATATATATATATAGTTTTTAACTATATATATAATATAATAGTTTATTACCATTTCTTAAATTAGAAATAGACGACTAGATAGGATTAAATGTAAAATCTCAAGAGCTTAAAGTTGCTATGATTGTTTTAACACGGATGTTGATGAAAGCAATCTTACTGCATTGATTTTTTGTCTAAGAGCGATTACGTCATAATGTGGCAATCAAATGTTGTTTCCCTTTACCCCTGAATATATTAAATCGAATACAGTTATTAAAATATTTACAAGAAACCCACGGTTGAAATGATTTACAAACAAAGAGATTGCATCCAAGTATGTTATAAAGAAGCCTTACAAAGATTGTCAATTTCTTAATATAAAATATAGGCTAACGTTATATTTTTCCATTCCACCGCAGAACCGACTTATCATGGAGATGTTACTTTTGCTAAAAAAGTTTTTCGAGAGCATTACATACTCTTATTTGGGAATATTTCATTATGCCCAGGGCCTGCCCAAGCCACGGCCGAGCCGAGCGGGCGCCAAACCCTTGGGGTGCTCTCCACTTGCATTATTTGCAAGTGGAAAATATTGGATACCAATGTATATTGCAGAACAGGCTGGAATCTTGATGGCATTCCTTTTATTTTTATTTATTGATATTTTTAAAGAGATGAATAAATGAATATGTACCTTGTAAATATCTCATCAAACATTTACGGAGGGGGGCGCTGGAGTGGTATCTCGCCCAGGGCGCCAATATTCCTAGGACCGCCCCTGATTATGCCGTTAAGTTTCTAAAACACAGCTACATTCAGGATGCATGAAAAACAAGAATGTCATACTCATTGATGGCTAATCGTCAATAATACACAATACGCCACTTTTTGAGTTTGCTGTTTGTAGTTGTCACTTTTGATTTACAACTAAGCGCTAAAGTCTATAGTATTCTGGTCAATTGCTCCGGGCATAATGTTCGACTCGTGCTGCTGGGGATAAACAAGAATCACTGGCGATAAAGTTGTTAGATGATACCTTCGCTCGCAACATCCCATAATAAAAACGGCTGAACACGAATATGTTTCTCAGCGATCTAAAAAATTTCTCAGACATAGCATTAAGGTTAAGCATTCCTTTATTTACCTCGTATGGTGAGAAGTTCCTTTTCCGCTCACGCATAATTTTTTAATCCACTGCGCTTAAAGGAATCACCAATTTATCGAAATTAAGTTGACGTTATTTATAATCACTTTACTAAATAATTAAGAACTGTTGCTTTGAAACGGCCCCCGTAAAAACGGTGGAACAATCAAACGAGCGATTTGGAATCAGTGAAACAAGATCGCCATATCATTTGTAATCATTTAATGAGGCGTTAATTCGCCTCGCCCTCTTCTATTTGACGTATTTTAACACGCCTAGCGGGTTTAATCGGAGTAATAAAATATCCTCTTTTTTCGGCGGAAGGTCACGTTATAATATGCTGGCGCGCGTTCGATTGTTTTGTCGCCCATGGTTAAAACCCAACTGCAACCGGGAGCTTTGAGAGAAAGAATTAATGGCACTCGTTCGTTCGGAACAAATCAGGCGTTAAACTCGCCGTACTTCTTCACCCGGAGAGAGGGAGAGAAAAAAATAACCATCAATCCCCGCTCACGTCAAGACGGCCCCACCAATGTTATGACTCACGCTTAACAAGCCGTCGCCATCCCATCTTCCGCGCCACGGAGGCGGGGTAAAATATATGTGCGGAGAGGGAAATGGAGGGGGTGCGGAGGGAGAGAGAGAGAAAGAGAGTGAGAAAAAAGAGATGAGTGTTAAAAGTTTTTCCGGGCGGCCTCCAGCGCCACCTTAAGTGAGTTCATCCAACTACCCTTTTTCGGGACCTTGTTTACGTTGTCTGACAGCTCCCGAAAAGCGGTTATTTTTTTCTCCTCACGCTGACGGTAGGCCGGGTCGCAGTATGTGCGCGTGAGAGTGGTTATGCGGGATGACTTTGCAGCTCACGCACCGCGCTGACGTTTTCTGGTACGCCCCTGAGAGACCTTCGCAGAGAGCATCGAGAAGCTCTCGTTCCATCATCTCTCTCTCCCTCCCGAAAGAGAAAGACGGAGTGGTTACGGCTTGTCGGTGATGCTCACTCTCATTACGTTGCCGGAGACGAAAATTTCCATCATTTAAACGCAGCAGAGGGCATAATTTCCCATAGTTTTATTGGCGGAAGTAGTTTTCGAATTACCGCAACTATAGTCAACGAAATCACGTCGTGTATCCACTGTATTTTACTCGGACGTTGCTTCATTTCGTGGTAATGAGTGTCAGAAGACGGTTAGATACGGTTGGATGAACTAGATTTGCATTCTGACTACAAAAGCAGCAGTGATCCACCGATTGTCGATCTTAAATAATGTCTTTGGAGGACTGTTTCGTACATGGTTTTCTAGATCGTTTTTCGGCTGTTGGAGTTAACGTCATTATCAGTTTCGTTCAATCATAAGATGAGCTCGGTGCTTAGTTTTTGTTTTCATGGTGATGGTTGCGCGTAATGTGAGTTACTTTATAATAGTGCAAGTGCCAGTTGAATTTAAACGGATTTAGTGAATCTATTAAATCACAAAATAAATCAGCTATAATAGTCCAAGAGGCTGATTAGCCAGAAATACAAATAATCAAAACTAACAACATAGAACAGTTTTTTTTTTATAAGAATGGCGCATTGCCAATAAATCTTACAAAATAAATGTTAATGATATCGTTATCATTATACTTGTATTATATTAAAAGTTGATTTAAGTCACATGTCTAGTTTGCCAGAGAGTAAGTAGGCTTTTGTGAAATGAATGCAACTAATATTACCACCTAAAAATCTTCCAAAAAACAAACAATTGTTGATATGTAAACAGAACAAAAACGAAATTAAGTACAGCAAGGATCTTTGTTTCCTATTTATAAGCATTGGACTCCCGTTGGCGGCAGCAATGCGATTACGTTGTCATATCATTTATAATTTCCTTGTTAGAAAGCAAGAAACTGGATTTTATATATATATATATATATATATATATATATATATATATATATATATATATATATATATCTCCCCGGGGATGGCGAAGCGACACACGTAAAATAACACTAAAACACAGAAACATCACAAACGTAGAAGCTTTCGGAATTGTTCCTTCATCAGCTACAGAGAGAGAACTGATTTCCTCATCCCAACACCTTGTTGACATCCATTTATATATATATATATACTCTCTCTCTGTAGCTGAAGAAGGAATAGTTCCGAAAGCTTCTACGTTTGTGATGTTTCTGTGTTTTAGTGTTATTTTACGTGTGTCGCTTCGCCATCCCCGGGGCCTCGCCAACCTGAAGTCGTCTGATTGGTGAGTGTCCACTGGGTTTCCTCATCCCAACACCTTGTTGACATCCATATATCTATTTTACCTTTCCTTTTCCGTAAGTTGTTATATATATATATATATATATATATATATATATATATATATATATATATATATATATATATATATATATATATAACAAAAACAAAATAACACAAAAACACAGAAACATCACAAACGTAAAGCTTTCGGAACTACTCCTTCTTCAGCTACAGAGAGAGAACTAATATATATATATATATATATATATATATTACAAACGTTTAAAATATTATTTCAATGCCTGCCTCTCTACAAGCGTAATGTGAGAACTTGAAACGCTCGTATACGTAGAGCTCAGTACCTGAATACAGATGATGGAATAGTGAAATTGAATTAAATCGATGCGCCTATGTTCAAAGTGATTTCTGATTTATAGTTTCATCTGCGGCGATCTCTTGTTACATTTTTGCGAAAGAATTTTTATTGATATGCATGTGATAAAGCGATAAGAAACTCGGAAATAGCGTTTTTAATGTATTTTGACGGAATTAAATGTCAAAGAGAAGAGAATTGCTAACAGATTTCGTTTTTTGCTTTACAAAGCGAAATGTTCAGAGCGCGGTAAATTAAGAGCAATTAATTCACATATTGCCGTGCTTTCGGAACACACATTTGAGTCTCCCGTTTTAGAACTGCGGAGTTAATAAACGGACGGCGATCACTACGTAAATGGAAATGCCACGGTTGTGAGCGTAGCGTGCTCTCTCCAGCGAGGTAAATTTATGTCTTTATGTGACGCAAATTTAAGACTCGGGCGAATACACTTGTCACGAATGAAAAACTGATCCTATCAAGAGAGATAACATTTTGAAAACAATCTCCTCGTTAGAAATATAAAGATTAGGTTGCATTATGGAAATTGTGCCGAGGCTTTAAAGACGCATTAGCAGATAAGTTTCTGCGTCAAAATGCGATTATGTTCTAACATTAAAATGCTCCTTAAAACGATTTCTTTTGTTGCTAAATCAGACTACGTGTTTCAATAAAAGTTATGAAAATAAAATAATTTCGGTGTTTGGCCATGGGTTGATTTTCTTAGTTCAGAAATTATATAGTATGACCTTCAAGAGGTTCGAATTCTTACAAAAGTAAACTTTTGTAAGAAGTTCCATAAACAACTACAAAATGAATTTATACATCCTAAAGCAATGTAATTTTGGATAAACGTTAAAATCGAGGAAATAAAATCGACATTATAAACGTTAAAATTCCTTATCCATCTTATTTAATTTTCCTTTTGAACAGTTATTTTTAAAAATGTCATGTTATATATGCACGCGCGCGCACGCACGCACACACACACACACGCGCGCGCACACACACACACACACACACACACACACATATATATATATATATATATATATATATATATATATATATATATATATATATAAACACTGGTGGTGTAGTGGTTAGCGTGTCGGCTTTCTATTGCAAAGTTCGGGGGTTCAAACCCCTCGAATGAAGGTTTTATAAAAAAAAAAAACTATCATCAGTGCCTGGCAGTAGGCAGCAGTACTGTCAGTATGGTATAGAGCCGAAAACAAATGATGTTGGTTGGGTCTATATCCAATACAGCTGTAGGCGTGATCAGGACGATTTGAACGGCTACAGTACTGCGATGTGGAAAGCAAGAGGGAAACTACCACATTACAATCCCTAGTAAAGAGTAAAGATTATATGGTTGGACAATATGAGTTCTCTCGAGGTAAAACAATCCGGAGGTAAAATAGTCCCCCAATCGGATCTCCTTGAGGAAAACATTTGTCGAAAGTAAATTACGAATAGGGACTTGGAACGTAAGAACTATGAGAAAGGCAGGAAAGCTAGAGAACTTGAAAGAAGAAATAGAGTTGACATTATAGGGCTAAGCGAAACTAGATGGGAGGGAGAAGGACTGTTCGACTCGGAAGAATTCACGGTAGTATATTCTGGAGGAAATAGTGGGGAAAGGGGAGTAGCTCTGGTACTTAGGAAAGATATGATGAAAAGCGTGACAAAGATAATAGCAACGAACGATAGACTGATGGCAATAAAGCTAAAAGCAGTCCCAGTGGACATGCTGATAATCCAGGTATATATGTCAACGTCAGCTCATGACGATGAAGAAATAGATGAGATCTATGAGCAAATTAATGAAATTTACGAAGAAGACGGAAGAGGAAAGGTAAACTGCATAATAATGGGAGATTGGAACAGCATAGTCGGAGAAGGACAGGAAGAAAATGTTGTCGGGCAATACGGACTTGTAAGAGAAATCGAGGAGGGGAGAAACTCGTAGAATTCTGCATCAATAATGACCTTGTAGTGACTAATACATGGTTCAAAAACCATAAACGAAGGTTATACACATGGAAAAGCCCAGGAGATAGAATGAGATGCCAAATAGATTACATCCTTGTAAAACAAAGATTCAGGAACAGCATAAAGAACGCCAAGGCATTGCAAGGAGCAGACATTGATTCAGATCACAGCCTTCTAATACTTGACGTGAGTACAAAGCTCAAACAAATAAGAAAAACGAGAAGAGAAAGACAGACCTGGGACCTAGAAAAACTGAAAGAAAGGCAGGATGTAGTCAGCATGAAGTTAGGAGATAACCTAAGAAAGTTGGAAAACAAACCGAAGACCGTTGATATAGAATGGGATGAAATTAAAACCAGTATCAAGGATACCTTGGATAAAGAGATTGGAAAACAAGAGAAGAAAATCAGAAAACCATGGATCACGAAGGAAATGCTGGAGAAAATGGATGAGAGATGAAAATGGAAAAACGTCAACAGTGAAGAAGGTAGAGCCAACTATAGGCGTATAAACAATGAGTTGAGAAGGGTAACAGATAAAGCTAGAGAAAATTGGATAAAAGGAAAATGTGATGAAATAGTACAAATGGAGAAGTTAGGACGGTACGATATGATGTACGCTAGGGCACTGGAATTAGAAGATAAGAAGTCTAATGGAATTTGTGGTAAAGGAATTATGAATACGGATGGGAAGATAGTCTCAGAAACAAAGGATGTAGCACAGGTATGGGAAGAATACATTAAGGAATTATACAGCAAACAGGCAGGAGCGGCAAAAATAGAACTGGATTATGAGGAAAACATTGAAGAAGACAACTTAGGACCAAGTATTATGGAGAGCGAAGTAGAAAAGGCGATAGTGGAACTAAAGAAGGGGAAAGCCACGGGCAGCGATGGAATACCGGCTGAGATACTTAAAGTCATAGGATCAGAAGGACTAAAAGCGATCACGAAATTAATTAATAAGATTTACGACACGGGAGAGTGGCCTCAGGATTTCCTAGAAGTAACAATGATCCCTCTAAAGAAGAAGCCAAAGGCAATGCAGTGTAAAGATTACAGAACTATAAGCCTTCTGTCACACACATCCAAGATCATCACGAGGATTCTTAATAAAAGGCTGGAGAAAAAGGCAGAAGAAATAATAGGGGAAGATCAATTCGGTTTCAGAAAAGGACGAGGAACTAGAGATGCTATAGGAGTAGTTATAATCATATCAGAAAGGGCAATAGAATACAGTCAAGATATCTGCGCATGTTTCGTAGACTGGCAGAAGGCCTTTGATAGAGTAAATTGGGTAAAGTTGATGAAGATATTAAAGGATATAGGTGTAGACTGGAAAGACAGGAGACTGATTAGGAATCTATATGAGAATCAAGTTGTAAAGGTCAGGTTTGAGAATGTGGACACCTGCGGAATAAATATCGGTAGAGGAGTAAGACATGGCTGCTGCCTATCGCCAACCCTATTCAATATATATGGACAGATAGGATGAAAAACGATGAAGTGCTACGAAGAATAGGAGAGAAGCGAATGATTATACAGACTATCAGAAAGAGGAAGGCTAACTGGGTTGGACATTACCTGAGGAGAGAGAGTATGATTAAAGACGTGTTAGAAGGAAAACTAGATGGGAAAAGGGAAAGAGGTAGGAAAAGGTTTCAGCTGATAGACGATTTGAAAGGGAAAGGGAGTTATCAAGATATAAAGAGGACAGCGAAAAATAGGAGTATATGGAGAACCAGGTTTAACCAAGAATAATCACGGACCTGTCTACGGACAGACTACCTATGATGATGATATATATACATATATATATATATATATAATGTGTAATAAATGTCGTTGGTGGATGAAATACCAAGATATGTGATTTTGTTTACAATAGCATGAAATTTGCATTTTTGCTCATTTCAGCTCAAGTGGATTATGGAAGTGAGTTACTTCTTTCTGAAATATTAATACTGAAATTCAAGCGTGTTTTTATAATAAACATTTATTTTTAAAAATTGTTTTGTCTCCTCATAAATCTAAAAACTTAAATTTTTTAACATAGGAGCATGAAATCTTATATCGTACTTAAATATTATCTGTAAATGAGGGATGAAAAAATTCTACTCATATTACTTTGCGGCTCAAAAATAGCAAAAATTTATCCTCAAATTACTCACGATTGATAGGCCAATCTCAAAATATATATTGATAATTATCTTATAAACTACACTTTACGGTCGTTTAAAATTTAACTTATCCAGAGTAAGAAAGACTGATAAACTCAGTAATTCCAATAGCAATAAAATGGTAGTAAAACCAGTTTCGCATTTCGGTAGCGAAGCAGCCGTCATCGGTGGCGATTCACCGATAGTATATTCCGGGGATCGGCAGTTTTTCTGTTGGGTGCCACTCTTTATCAATACATACTCATTATGTGACCCCCTCCGCGTGCCACTATAAAATTATTTTTTACATAAAGTGGATTTTGTGAGTCAAAAATCTGTTAAAAAGAAGAATAACTATGATGAATGCTTACGGAAAGTTATTATTATATTTTAATGCATCCTCAGTCGTATAATTCTTTATCATTACAGTGTGAAATACATTTAAGATAAAAATAAAATTCTTTTAAAATACATACTTTTCGCAATTTTACTTTGAAATATGTAAATGAAATGTAAAATCTCTTCGCGTGCCACCTTTAAGCAGACGTGCCATAGGTTGCCGGCCCCTGGTATATTCGAAACCGGGGGTCTCAAAACTCAAATTGCGCATGGTCCTAATGAATACCTTCGAAATAGATAGCGGGCTTAAGTGTGATAGTTTCAGTGTATATGGCGGGATGCATGTCATAATAAAGAGCTTTAGTTTTTATTAAAATATGATGGAAAACGAGCCAAAATGGCATATAATTTAATTTAAAAAATATTATCAAACGATTTATAAATATGAAACATTTATGTAATACCTACCTACACATATGTAGTTACAGTAGAATAACAGTATGTAACACCTGTTCGAGATTCGAGTACCCGCCCTTGACAGTGAAACGCTGCCGAACCGTTCGTGACGCTTCGTGTTCATAGCTCTCGACAGGCGCCTAAATAGCCGGTTCGCCTCTAGATTGGACAGGGGGTTAGAAAGAAGCGATCCGTTATCTAGCCATTTTTAATTGCGAAGTGTCCTGATTCTATCCTCGCGCCAAGAATCAACTTTATCAGTGAGGCGACTATTTTTCCGTCGGGGACATGTCCCTCCGACCGTCGGACTGAAACCCAGCATCCTCGCACCGGGCGCATCTCGCCCGCGTCCTCTGTAAAGCCGTTCCCGCTCGGACTCTCCATGCGGAAGGGGTCTAACAATAAGTCACGCGAAGGTTGCGGTGACGGAGTCGGCGAAAAAAAACGACATTTAATCAACCCGCGAAAATAATGCGGCTTCTTCCATCCCGTCTCCCCTTAAAAAAAACCCTAGGGGGCGCGCGGGGCCACAGTGCTCAACGGGGCGTCTCCCCTTCCGTTCGGATTGAAATCGCGATATTGGCATTCGGCGAAAAATTGGTCCTTCGCTCGCTTGGCCGCTCTGGTTTATCGATCCGAGACATTTGGAAAAAGCGAGCGGAGGAATTAATAAAAGGGAGGAGGGGGCGTCGGGATAAAACGCGGGACTGCCGCGGACGGGTCAAGAAATCCGCATTGGTAAAAATCGTTATTCCTTTTTTTCGAGCGCCGACAACAAGGGTAGGCCGACCAGACGCGCTTTCGCATTCGGAATGCACGCGTTTTTTTACTAAATCCGACCGTTTCTTTTAATTTCGATTTATTTTGGAGTTATCCCTAGTAAAAAAAAACAAAGGACTATTCAGGATCGCGTGGGCGGATCAATAAAAGTTTAAAATGCACAAGTCCTCGGTGGGATTCGAACCCGAGGAGCATATGGCTAACATTCGAATTTAATTTTCCCACGAGATGGAAACACACCCTTTCCGGCGGAATGCATTTCCCACGATATTGTTACAGTGAGATGGAATTTTAAATTTTACTTGAGAGAAAGACGTTAAATATTAACTGTAGACGTGGCATGACATTTAAAACTCTCTCCATAATATTGACGAGGTGTCTGTTGAATAATAGAGCCCATCTTAGGAGATCATCATTGTTTTTCGATATAATAAGACCAAATAGGAATTGTATTTTTGTAATCTAACAAAAGCACAATTCGACAGTTTTTAAAATTGTTTCCAAAGTGAAATTGGCTGGGGAGTAAATAAAGAATATGAACTCAATACTTTTCCATAGTTTCGTTCTCCTCTCGATGAATATTTGTGGCTCCCACCAAAAGTTAAGCTTCCGATAGCAGATAGTACTGCTTGTATGCAAAATACTGCGAATTTATGAATTATCTGGCAATTAAGTGTTTTAACAATTGATTGCAAAATTCTCCTCTGATATGTTCATTTTAACGGCGCAAATGAGCGACGTTAAGTTTATAAAAGGAGAAAATAAACCAGAAGAGAAAATGTGCTTCATTATGATGAGGAGAAAATAGAATTGGGAATGAAGGAGAGAACAGTCGATGACAACTTTCGCCGGAGGATGAAGGTAAAAGGAAAAATAATTCTGCAGACAATGAGATAGTGACGAGGTGACGAATGGAGCGCTACTTAGCATCAGAGATCCATCGTTAATTAATATTTATGGTGATGCTTACTCGGAAAACCTGATCTTTCAGTGATAGTGCATTTTAGTTTTTGATTTTTATGGCGACGACACGAAAACTTTCGAATTCCGCTTCGCATTTTAATATAGAAGAAAACTTTATATACTGACGAATAAATTAATCCAAGATGAATTTACATTGCTTGTATTATTTCGAAAAAATTCACCACACTCCATTAAATTTTCTAAATTCTAAACTAGTTATCGGTGCGCGCACGCATTCGCCACCACTCCTAATTGATGCAATTCTCACCTCTCCGTCACTTCCCCCCTCTTCTCTCCCCACTGATACGCATGCGCATTTAAAATACACTGAAACTTTAACATAGATTTATAAACTGTCGTATAAGACCGTACATTAATTCCAGTTTAAATATTTGTCAACAACGACAACCAAAGGGCAAACAATCAACAGCGGATGAAAATGCCAGAAATAGTAGTTATTTTTGTAGCAGTCTCATCCTTCCCGGCTCGTGCAGTTCTTTCCCCTCCGAAACCTTCCCCTCTCTTCCTACCAGGATTCGTGTGCATTTACCTCCCATCCATCCCTGAGCATTAGGGAAGGGATAAAACTAACTACTACAACACAACTAAAAATAGTTGATAGAGAGGCATTCAAAAATGGAATTTCATGTAAACGATAATTAGTTCAGCAGCTATTAACTTTTGGTGTATAAATATGTCCAATTTTATCCGAATACAATTCGTGTAGTAAATATTTTCAAACCTATATCTGTAAGCACATGGATTAATTCGTCCGATAAAAACAGCTCTATCGACAGCGGACGATATCTATATAGATATATATAGATCATATCTCCCTGGAGGAAATCAAAATAATTCATCGAATTATACCAACTTATATCCTCTTACTTATTTAACGAATACGTTGATTACCTATATAATACTTATATAGAAATATTGTTAACGATAGTCACTGGCATTCTTAGGAGGGTGATTGGCATTTCTGCTTCCTATCGCTAGGATCCCGGGTTCCTGTCCTAGTCTTCTTCAATGTTGATTAAATAATTTTAAAAAGACATGAGGCGCTGTTAATGATTTAATTAAAATTGCGTGTGCGTATATGATATCCCAGAATGAGTATGCCAAAAACCATGTTAAATAATTATTTTACTGTCTGAGATAACAACATGGTTCAAAAGAAAATTACCTCTGAAAAGGTGGAAACTTTACTGAAGTTAAAACGTAGAAGTATATTAAAACTTTACATGTTTTCTGTCATTAGCTATCATCAATCTAATCCAGGCACATTTTTCAACAGCAGTAGGGATGGATAAGACAACATCATTGACACTTATTAAAAATCAATGTGTTTAATTTTTAACTTAAATAAAATTTTCAACACTTCAGAGGTTAATTATTTTGAATTTTGCTTATTTCTGAAATAATTAAAAATTATTAAACTTTGTAATATTTGGCATATTCATATTGGGACACACCGACACATTGGGAGACAACATCCACAAAATCCAATTTTAATAAGTTTTGACATGGTTTTAACAACATAGATTAAATTCCACAGGTTTTCCTAATTCAGCCATTATTTCTATCGCGACTACTTATCGTAGGTATTTATTTATCTTATTTTTAATCGATGAGAGTTTATTATAATGAACACAGTCAATATCCGAAAATATTCTAAGTGGGCATCACGTCATCATAAATTAATTTGATATTGTGATTCCTATAAAAATGGTTGTTAGTCAAGGACTTTATTTCATAAGTGTGGGTCGTTCGTCGTAATCAGATGTCCTCGATCAAGTACGCATTCACCGCGTGGACGCTAGATGGCTCGTGCGGGTGGCTGCCGCTGTTCGCCGGTTGAGCTGCCACGTACGGCATCGCGTGCTGAAACGCTCGGACGAACAACTGAGCGGGACCGACCGCGATTTGTGGCGGCAAAATCCGCAATAGCCGGCGGTTTTTTCGTGCGCAGTGTACACCGTTTGATTTGAAAGCATTTCGCCATAATTCAATCTTGCCGAATATAATAGCAAGTCCCTACTGGACTATGAAAACCACAACCCATGCAAGGTTAAGGACATATTTCCACAAACATAATCAAACTTTCAGTTGTAGTTCATTGGATAGAAATAGGATAGGATAGGAAGCTATTAAAAAATACGACACCTAACTCTCTTACTATCTGGAGTACTACGCTGAATCCCTTCCCGCGAAAAGTCAACCACTCGAATCGAACACAGCTGTGTTAATGCGGTCGAAATGATTTTTAAGGCAAGTCCAATTTGTCTGCTCAATTTCAATATGTTAGAAACGACGACAAAAACATTACGATCGTTGCGAGAACCGAAACGATCATCCCTCCTCAGAACGGCTTATGTGGGTCTAATGAAGTCGTTTATGTAGATATTTTCGTCCGATTATACAGAAAACTCATCGTAAATGGAATCGAATAGCATCACCAAGTATCGTTTGACGAAAAAAAAACAAAGGAATTGGTAGTTTGGGAATTTATGACGGGATGTGACCCGTTACCGCTATAACCAAGTTCGGACAACACCTTTCGACTGCTACGACGGCAGTCATTACGGGCCCAAACAGAGTATTAACTCAATAGGAATTATGCATAAAAATGGAATTTAGAGAATTTTAAGGAAAAGAAATAAAATAAATAAACTTGATAATTATCTTATAATGGCGTCTCCTATCACGTGACCAGCGTTAGACCAATAAATTGACCCCGTTGTCGGCGAAAGTCGAGGAAAAGGATGGCCGTACTTGGTTATTGAGAGGTTTAGTTACCGCTAGGATATTAGACTCTCTTTCCGGCTTCGTCATACACGAAATTTTAGTCGTCCCGTATCTTACTCACGCTTGATATCCCTTGAATAAACAAAACACTGATCTCACAGGATTGCGTCATTTCCACCGAGTTTTGTTATATTTCACTTTCACATACAAATTCCACTGCCGTTAATGACAGCTAACAGGGCGAGCACTTGCTAGTTTTCAAACTATAAATACCACTCACCAGAAAGCCTTCAACGCGTTGAAAGAAATTAATTCTGCTGCAACATGATGGTTTCCAAACAATGCTCTCCTTATCTGTATAAGATTCCTGAAGCGATAGCCCATAATCCACTCACTGCGGAGCGACTGACAGAACAACCCTTCGAATTGACCAAACAACGGCAGCAGTGAATAAACGAAGATCGAATTGAGCTACCGCACAGCTGCGCCCCTTTCGTCAAACAGACCAATTACGTAACATGAAGATTTCTATTGTGCTCTAAGCCAGCGTTTCTCAACCGGTGGGCCGCGGCCCAAAGGTGGCAAGCAAAGGAATTAGAGGTGGGCCTCTAATATTTTGGAAAAATTAAGATCGGTTATGAATATTTAAAAACTGTCGCACAAGTATAGCGAAAACTAATTAAGATTTTGTAAAAAATCAAACGTATTAAACCTAGACTACTAAACATGGTCAAGGTGGGACATTAATACTAAACATTCGTCTATTAGACTACTTTCTCAAAAATTTATTTCCTGATAAAATTTTTATAAATTCTTACATTTTATTTTACAAAAGGGTGTGATAATATCTTAAGATAATACATAAAATAATAGGAGATAGTTTATGTAATATTATCTCATTCAAAACAAATTTTCGCTCTGTGATCGCGACACATCGCTCTTGAACAACGCCGACAATAAAACCTTATCATTCTTCTATCTTGGAGGGATAAAAGCACAGATTTTTTTTGTTTGGTTGTGCAGGTACAGGTTGTTCTCCAACGGGAGGTAAATGAAGAATTTCTGTGATCACGGCTTTTAAAGAACGAGCTGTGAAGCTGACGCACTTTCTAAACATTCTTCCAAGAGGCGACTGACAACTAAAAGAAGTAATAAGAAGCAGGTTGTGAAACACGTCATTATTTGCACAGATCTAGCCCAATGCAGACTTAGGGTAAACAAACACTCATCTCCATATTTTACTCGGAAATGTGGTAAAAGTCCTTTTGCTGCAACTATAGTAGTCTGATAGACGAAAGTTTAGTAGCCAAGTATTAAATAACTTACGAAAATTTTCATAAATTGATTAATGTTTTTAATAACCCCCTACTTTTACTGAATATTATAGAACACCTCTGCCTATATAGACATGCGGATAATTTCATGTAGCTTAGGTGGGCCGTATAAACAAAAAGGTTGAGAAACGTTGGTCTATGCAACGTAAATGAAAATTTTCTTCGGAAGTTTACAATTAAAATTAAGTAATATTTTGAACGACAAATTTTTAAAATTATTGAAATTTTTCGCCTTAATAATATGTTTTGCTCAAGTAAAACAGAGGCGGGGAAAATAAGGCCCGCGATGTCATTATGAAGGCGAACCGTGAAATGCACTACAGAGAAGACCGTATTTGTTGGTTAAAATTCGGGCCTAAAAATCTTTTCTTGTGAAGTTTTGGCGACAAAATATTATTGATTAGGTATCGATTTTCACTGATAGAAACCTTCGCATTCTCACAAGTAACTTTCTATGTGGATCGTTATGTGATCCGCCGAAGAATTCGCATCTGTTAGTGCGTCTCTCCTAAGCAACCGCAACTGCTTTCAAAGGTTTTCCCAGCCCTGACGCAAAGAATGTCAAACGTCTTTTATGCTCCTAATTACTAAATTAGTATTTCTTCAGTGGAATATTTTGTTCCTATCTAATTTCATTTTTGTCGCAGTTTAAATGCAATTGCATTAAATTTCAGAGCTCTGTAAAATTCACACTTTCCCACTCATTGGTGTTTTTTTATTTCAATGATTAATACTATTCAGACGTGTTGTCAACATATATGAATCGCGGGATCTTTCTGTATTTTCGTGAAATTTGGGATGCAAACTAAATCATATGTTTTTATCGGATACCGAACAGCAAAAGGCAGCAATATGACGTATTTTATCATTATTTGTTCAGAGAGTTTATATCGCTAAACCGTTGAGGAGTCTAGCATAATCCTACCACTGATGATAAATTAATATCTCTTTATGCGTTGAATATTAAGACTCAGCAACCTCAAAAGGTTTTCGTGAAATTTGGGGTGTAAACTAAATTATGTTTTTATCGGATACCGAACAGCAATATGACGTATGTCATCATTTATGAAGTCTCATTATTTGTTCAGAGAGTTTATATCGCTAAACCGTTGAGGGGTCTAGCGTAATCCTATCACTGATAATAAAATCAGTATCTCTTTATGCGATAAATGTTAAAACCCAGCAACCTGGAAAGGCTACATTTTTAATCTGCGCCCACAGTTCCGTTTCTGGAATGAGCATTTCTATATAGAGAATGCAGATATATATTTCCAAAATGCGCACTCGGCATATAATCGAAATAAAATTGCTCAATAATGTTTCATCTATCGTCCAAAATTGTTATTCACTAGGATTGGAGTATTCATTAATGGAATATATTTAGAATAGCAAGAAAGACTTCAATTTTTAGGGCAAATCGAGATTTTGGACACACGCGAATTCATAATTCAATGATTATTTTTTAATATCGGTAAAAATTAGTATTTTAGCGTTTTCGAGCGAAAATTATACATATTTAAAATTTTGTTGTTGTTGTAATGACTTGATGTACGATTCGACGATTAAATAACTTTGCCTCCTTTTCTCTATTTTAGATCTTAGAGGGCCCATAGGTAAGAAAAATGCAGTTATCTCCTGAATAACCCTTTATTTCTCCTCCTTTTTCTCAGGTGGGTGGTACTAGCCTTGACTTGGTTTTTGGCGGCCGGTCTCAAATGGGGCAACGAAGCCATAGCATCTCTAGCCCCTTACTTCCACCTCGCCGCTTGGCTCATACCGGCCGGCAAGGCGGCGGCCGCCCTCGCCTCCAACGCCGTCGATTCGGACCCCGTCGCCGGCATTTGCTACGTCGGCGGCCTCAACGGCAGCAACCTCCGTGTCTTCGTCCTGGCCCCGCTGCTGGCTTATCTCCTGATCGGCACTTCCTTCTTGCTTGCTGGGTTCGTTTCCCTCTTCCGGATAAGGAGCGTCCTCAAGAGGCAGCAGCAGTACCACCAGCACTCTCAGCAGCTGCAGGCGCCTCAACCTCCGCCGCCCCCTCCACCCCCGCCATCGTCCATCCTCCACCACAACAACCAAGGTCGAGCCGACAAGTTGGAAAAACTTATGATCCGGATCGGGGTGTTCAGCGTGTTGTACACGGTTCCGGCGACGGTGGTCATAGGTTGCCACTTCTACGAGGCTTCCATGCGTCCGGAGTGGATGAGGCAGACCGCCTGTCCTTGCGAGGGAGGCACGGGTGGACAGCATTACCACCAACACCCGACGAGACCGCTTTATTCGGTCCTGATGCTCAAGTACTTTATGGCCCTGGCTGTAGGGATCACTTCCGGGGTGTGGATCTGGTCCGGGAAGACCCTGGATTCGTGGAGGCGGTTCTGGCATCGCATAACCGGAGGTAGGGGCGGCGGTCCCGGAGGCCCCGGAGGAGCCGGAGGCGGCGCCGGATCCACCGGTCGAGGAGGACGCGGGAGGGGGTATTACAGTCAGAGTCACCTAGTCGGTGGAGGCGGCGGAAGCCTCTTGGCCGGTCACCAAGCACCATCCCACCACTATCCATCATCCGGGCACATCCATGGGCACGCATGCATGTCCAAACAGCAGCAACAGCCGCAGAGGCCGCTGACTGGCCTCAAAGGGCAACAGTCCATTTGTGGCTACAGTTCTGTGGCCTCGCCAGCCGTTCCGGTGCCAGGGGTCGCGGCCAGCGTCCAGTCTAGCCACGTGGGCAGCGTCGTCCAGCAGAAAGGAGTAGCGGCTCCCCTTAGCCATGTATGACAGCAGAACGGCGACCCGCCGCTGGCCACGCCGCTAGTGCGCCACCACCAAGGGATGCTGCCGCAGCCGCCCACGCCCTCCGGTCTGACGGAGGGCAGCGAGATGGGCGGGGTGGTGGCGGGGAGGGCGGGGACGGCAGGGGTGGGGTCGTGTGACGGGGCGCAACTCAGCAACTACGGACCCATCTGACGGGGGCAGGGTTCCGCCAGCGGGGTCGCCTGGGGAGTCGCTAGGCGGTAAAGGCAAAAATAATGAGGCGTCTTCCTAGCGCTCCTTCAAAACGACGGTGTGGTGAAGAGTAAGGGGAATTGTGTCGTTTTGGGAAAAGATGAAACACGGTGCGGGACGCCTGATACAAAGGGATATGTGAGAGAGGCACGCCAGCTGTTTTCTGAGAATTTTGTGCGGTGCGGAGTTCGAAAAATTCCGGTGTGAATTTCGTAGCGAAAAATAAGGCTACCTACACTAGCCATCTTTTGAGGTGTGATATCTTTCATTTACGCCGGATGCGGGAACATCCGGTTAATGTCGACATCCGGGGTCTGCAAAAACCCTCACGGTGCGTCCCAGTTCTGTTAACGAACTCTGCTGATTCAGTTGCTTCGTTCAGGCATTCGCCAGACGTTAGGCTTTATTTTACCGCCAATATATTGAAGTCCATTTTGAATTGTTCTTATTCGTCTTCTTCAGGATGGAATTCTGTTCAGTTAACATTATTGCGCAGAAAAAAACGAATATCAAACAATTCTTGTGCAAGAAGACAACATCAGTAATTTCGATCACCAAACGGAAACCCATATATTTTACTGCGAATTAGCCGGCAGTCAAGTAAGAAAAACACCAATTTTCTCGTGTTTTCTTGAAATGTGGGACGCAACACACCAAAAATCAAATCAGTGTTATTTGGAGAGTAAAAGCGTGAAGGCATCAAGAACGCGCGCATTAATGACTTCTTCGCACTGAAAAAGGTCGTTGATTTCCCCTTAAGAAATGACAGCGGACAATGAAAATAGTATATTAATAGATAGTTGCGACTGTGACGTCCGCGAATTTTGTACCATAATTTTCAAATCCAGATGAATTAATTCCCTCCCGGTAAGTGTTATAATGGATTAGGAAAGCACACCGTTGCTATCGAGATCTCAGTTGAAAATTGTCTTCGAAATTGATTTTCAAAAGGTTGTAACTAGTGCACGATCGCGCGGTTAAATGTTTCTATTCATGGAAAAATAAGGCGAAAAAATAACGCTTTGTGGAAGGTTTTTTTGAAAGAGAGAGTTTTTTAGGGCTTAATGCGAAACTTGACGATCACATCGTCTGTAAATTTATGATATTCTCCAAAGGACAGTCTTTTTGTAAGAGACTCGCTGTATATACTGTGTGGATGCCGTGTGAGGTTGAAAATTCACCATGAACTATGTAGTAATGTACATATACTCGTGAACTAGTATTGTTTCGCTGAAATGTTAGGTGAATATGGACGGAGGAAACAAGTTAATGTTGGGGTTACGGATATTTTTCTGCGCTTGACTCTTCTCTGGGAGTCAAGTTTTTCCCGTTTCCCCCAATTCAATGGCATGCAGCTATAAATAACGAGGCTTTCCTTCCAGCCAAAACTGTTAACCGTAACTTCAAATTTCTCATGCCAAATGCATTTATGTGGATAGGGGAAACTACGAAACTACGCCGCTGATAATGCACCACAGAAATGTTCTCATCATTCATACGCAGCGTAACCCGAATGCAAATGTTACTTCATTTTGACTGCAGACAGCCGGTCTCTAATCGAACGAGAACGATTACAGCTCAGAACCTGTTCAGCCGAATGAACAGTTCCCATAGCGCCGAAAAACCTTCCTCCTGTACTCGGGAGTCAGGATTCCGGTAATTATCACCCGCGAGAACGATATCAAAATCGTCGTGAAAGGACGTGGACCAAAACCTATGAACTGACAAGGAACAGTGAAGTCAGCGTTGGCAGCGCGACCGGAGAACTCTTCTGAACAAGTGCCGTTTCCGTCGCCGACATTCCGTGGAATGGGAAAAAGCGCATACTCTTTATGTTCCTACAAAAAAAACCGAAATCGATGCAAAAGAGGGGAACGAGAAACTTTTCGTGTGCCAAGAGGAAAAAGTATGCAAATGTTCTCCGGTCTCTTTCAGCGTTTCTCCGTGTGGGTTATCTTTTTGAGGCGACGCATGCAAATGAGTGCTCCCGATCCAAAACTCCCGAAAGGCTCCCCGTGCCGACGAAAACTTCACAGGAAAGCTTCGAACCCGGTGCATTTGAAGTAGGCGCAGTGTGCGTGCGTTTGTGTGTGTGTGTGTGTACCCTCCCTCCGCCTCCCCCATTTAGGTACCGCCCTCCTCCACCACGATTCCCGACAACCCTCGGAACGAGTTTGTGCGTGTATATATATATATTAATGAAGTTTTTTATGATCTCTCTCCTCCCCTCCCCCGTTGCCCCCCCCCACCACTCGTCTCCACCGCTGACCCGCCATTCGCACGACGACAAGACGACGAAAAGAAACGAAAACACACTTGTGAATTCTACGTGGTTGTGTGGAAGTGTTCTCAACACCTACGTCTGCGGAACGGGGAAGATGTGTGAATAATATATGAAGGTTGGTGATGGAAAGAAATCTTTTTCTAGCCTCATTCTCCATGTCTTTCACACTGTTTTCCACCACGTTCGAGTGTCTGGCAGGGTAGAAAAACAAATGAAATCTCATTAATATTATTACTATTAATTATCTCCCTCCCGAAGTTGAGCAAATGGTGGCCTCGAAACCAGGGGTCACCGCACGGACTTCATTATCAACGCACACTTGAAAAATAAAATGACGGAAAATGTCTGGACATCAGATTTTTTTAACCTGCTAGCGTCTCTCGAACCTTTTAGAGGGGGGGATGATAAAATGTTTTATATAAGAAACCAAACCAACTGCCGTATCTCTTCCCATGTTTGTGGAAAAAAGAAACTTTTTCTTACTTTATACATATATAAATATATATTCACACACGCATGGATATATATATAATACATAATATACTTTTTAGTGTTTCTCTCGTTTTGTCGAGGGAAATGTGTGTAACATATTTAATGTTTTGCAGGATGAAAATACAGGTGAAAAAATTATATATATAAATACACTAAAACGGTGGGAGTTTGGTGTACATTTTGAAGCTGTCTCTCTTTCACTGTCATTTTTAAAAATACTAATATACTGTAATTTTTTGCATGGCATAAGCTTAGAAATCTGTGTATGATGAGGTGTTTTCGTAAATGTGATGTTTGGGTCGTGTGTCTTTTTTCATGCCCTAACAAACGAGCTCAAAGGCTGGCGTCATTATAGGAAAATTCCGCGCAAACACTTCGAAAGCTCCATTTCCATGATAACGTCCACACAAGGTTCATTTTGTCGACAATCATAAATTAGTTGTCATTCAGAAAAACGAAGTTCTAATCGTCAGCAATGTTTCACTATAGTTGTATTCTTTGGAAATTTATTAGATTTTTAACCAATAGTTTTTTAAATGCATTATCGTTATTATCGGAAATTTTGAAAAGATTACGTTTCGTCAATCAATAAAATACTTTCATGTCAATTCTCAATTCAGCTTGGAAAGTTTTTAAAAATGATATTATTTTAACCATAAATCTTAGAAATTAATTCTACCTTCCGAAATTTCCGATTTTTTTCTTGGCATAACTGATTGCAACCGGCATTCAAAACAAATTAAATCTTATTATCCACTTTTAATCGCATTCCCTATTCAGAAATTCTTTCCGCGAACTTTGTCATTTTCTGACATTTGAGATGGAGAATTTTCATGACTTTACTGTCGTGTTCATGATTATCTTGTTTTGATATCCGCGTTTCGACTGACTGTTCGTCCTCAATCCAAATTTCGGTCAGTCGCCGCCATTTTATGATTCCTCCCTCTGCTAACATCACCCTAAAAATGGAAATTTTTGGCCAAAAAATGACGCCCAGCCGATGCGCTCGCTCAAAACAAATATATTTATGCCGCATCACGGAGCAAATCCGAGCGAATAGCTCGTGAAGCAGTTCCGTTTTGCAAGTGATCGCTAATATACGTAATGAAAAGAAAGATGAGATTGTTGAAATTTTTAAGCATGTTCGAAATCCACGGGATGTAAAGAAAAGAAAATTATTGAAACCGAGGATTAATGCCAAAGCGCTCGGGCATTTTTTTAATTGAAGGTGTCGACCAATTTTTTTGCATTTGTTATAATTTATGACTTGGTTGTATTGTCTTGTTCTAATCACTACTAAACTTAATTTTATCAAAAATGTTGGTCCTCTATTTCTGTGAATTTTCGCGAGGAGCTTTTTATTTTTTTGTTTCGGTGGCCATGGTGTCTTTTGATGTATTCCAAAAGAATACGTTTTGCCCCAGTGCGGGAAAAATTAACGCGCTCACGCACTTCGGATGTTAAAATGTGTGTAGAATTTTTTGTAAATTTACCAATGTATACGATATAAGGTCTCTATAATCACCCTTAGTTGTCTTCTCTTCATGTCCTCGGTGGTGAAAACAGCGACTGTGTGCCAATGGTTTAATGCGCTCCATCACCAAATACCACGTGTCTTTCATCATAAAGATTTTGTTTAAATTTCGTTTTTTATTGTACACTCGAATATATAGTGCATTTTATAAATTTTCCCTTTAAACACGAGCTTTTCATGCATTTTTAAGTATCGAACCTTAATCAGCACTACAATTGTCAATTAATATACAGCAATTCAGCTTTATTTCCTCTGTTGAAATATCCCGTATTATTGTTTTTTTGGAATGGTATTTAATATTGAAGGATTCATAAATGTAGGCAATACTTATTAGTAGTTAATTATGGAAGGATGAATTTCGCGTCCAATGAACTCCGATCTCTTAATATCGCCCAGAAAATAAAATATCCTTATAAACCTCCATTTCAGAAATATTTCACCTGATGTGCGTAAAATTTTCTTTTTGAGTCTTTGAACGCATTTGCCTCCGACTATGCGAAAGTGACAGCTCCGCGCAAACGAACGTAAATTTCGAATACGCTCCACGAGCGTATGGGCGCAATTTCTCCATTCCGGCGGAGAAAGCGGCTCCGTCGCCATTTTGAAGCCGACTCCACATAAATAACCTTTTTTATTTCCGGGATTTTTCACCCTTAAAAAAATTGACAGGACAGCCATTCGAGTTTCCAGATGAGTTTTTTCCTCTCACTCTCTCTCTCTCTCTACGGGGTTCATCCACCGCTCCGCGCCGTGGCGTAGAAGAGTGAAAGAGAAAGAGGGATGGAAAGGAAAAAAACTGGTTAAAAGGAAGAGGAAAAGCATAGAACGTAAAAAAATATCCAGTTCCCATTTAATTACTACCCGACTCAAACGCACAGCATCTGCGAGACAGTTTCGCTCTTGTCTTTGGATCTCTGTGAGCCAGAAGAGTTAAGGATACATGGCGAGCCCATGGCATATTTCTCCTCCGCCTACTCCCTCTCTCCCTTATCCGTCCCACTTCCTCCGTCCCTTTTTCTCACACTTTTCATTCCACCCACAAAGCTACGGTCGACGTCACCTCACTACGCGCCCACTAGCGCTCTTCCCTCCCGATCTGGCCCCCCTCTGTACCCATCCTCTCTCTCTCTCTCTCTGTCTCTCTCTCTCTCTCTCTCTCCCTCCCCAACTCCCTCGTTCTTTAAAAAAAATCATCCCTCGAACACGCACGCCGTCCCTCCTTTCACACGCACGTTCCCTCTCTCACTCACACACACACACAACCTCTCTTCCTAACGCATTCCTCTCCCTTGGACCCTACGCAAGCGACGCACTTTTCATCCTTCGAAGGGGGCAGGGAGAGGTGGAGGACGCTATGCGCCCCCTGTATTCGTTTGCCCCTTACCCTTTTTCTCGCTCTTCTTTGGATGGAGAGAGAGAGAGAGGAAAAAAAATAAAAACAATACTTCCCATAATTCCTTTTCACGTCTCTCTCTCTCTCGCTGCCATTACTCACACTCGCAAACTTCTTCCCTCCCAGCCTGAGCCGTTTGTTCCCCTCATCCGCGACTTCTGAAAGTTGTTCCCTCCCGAGTTTCGTCGAGTATAATCATTCCTCGAGAATATACTGCGATATATCGAGCGCGCCGCTAACGAAAAGGAAAGCCTGAAGCGAGGGGAAAGGTGGTCGAGGGGAAAAGGAGTTCGCGGAGGACACTCGGGGTAGTAGACCCACAGAGAAAAAGAGAAGTTTAGAGCATCCCCCGTCTCGCCGAGGGTGCCGCCACTTACTCCGAGAATGAGGCGACGCGCGCTTCTTCCATTTTTCATAACGTCTGTCTTCCTCCGAAGTGAGGGATGTGTATTCTAAAGAAGCAATACCCTTATCCCATCGCCTATAACGGGCAATGCGACCTCAGGAAGGGAAGGGATTTTTTTCGACGTCGCTGTTCGTTTCGTTTATTTTTTTCCCCGAGGATTCTTTTCCAGTGCGAACTTCATTTTTTTACGCGACAGCGAAGCGGGATGAGTGTATCAATCGAACGGAAGTGAAAATTTTCCCTTTCCTACGGCTAGCTTCTCCGCTTCGCACGGCTCGCGAGACTGATATCCCCCGTCAATTAGGGCTGGAAAAATCATTTAATTGGAAGAGGGTTGCCGTGGAAACACGATATGCGTGCTCCGTGATGGATCTGACGGGGAAAAAATAGAAAATCGTCCCAGTCGATGTTTTTTTTTAAACTCCAATGTGCTACTCCGAAAAAAACACACGTACTTAATACTCCGCCTCGAATTTTTCTTCCGCTTTTTTTCGATCGACGCAGCGACGTGCTTCATCTCGAACCGAATTTACTCACTTCATCCCATCGTTCCTCACTATACGTCTGGATTCGCGCCTTTATTAGTAAACCGAGATTTAATTCCATCGCCGAATTCATCCGCATTGCATTTAAAGTTCGATCAACTCTCCCTGTTTCCCCAGCTCATTTCACCCTCTCTTGATTTATAAACTTTAATTTACATTTCATAAATGGTTTCAATAGTCGCGGTTTTACCAAAACTTCGCTCGTTACTACTTCCTTGCGCGCGTTTTCTCTGCCGCACTCTTGATATTTCGCCTTACTTTCGATTCCGACCCATGATTCCGCCGATCTCCCTCGACATTTTTTTTCACCCAACCCTTTTAACCTCCCTCCCGACCAAAAGCACAAAAAAGTCGCACGTCTCGTATACCCACTCGTTACCATTCTGTAACGCAATTCGTCGCGAGGCAATGGGGTCCTTAACGAGAGTATTATGCACACACACGTCACGCACTCACACACACACACGCGATATAAAAACGTCATATTCCTCACCGTCCGTCACTGTAGATGGCGCGTTTGCAGACTCGTGCGAGATGAGGGGGAAAGGAGGAGGAGGGAGGGAGGGAGGGTTGAAGGAAGAAGAGAAGCGAGGCCATGGAAGGGAGGAGAGAAAAAAATGCGCGCGAGGGAGCGAGTGTGAGGTTGAATTCGGAGCGGGTGTGAAAATGAGAATGGAGACGGGAAGCGACCGTGGCGTGGGGAAGGGGAGAGGTTTTTGACTGAGGAGTTGCGGGGGAGTGAGGTTGGGTCGCGGAGGAAATGGATCCGGGAATACTCAGCCGAGCTCTCTCCCCCACCCATCTTCCCGGACTACCATGCTCCAACGCCTTCCTCCCCACCCTCCTTCCCTCTTCGATCCGACCTCCCTCCCATTCTCTCGCTCTCTCTCTCTTCGGAGGAGAGTGGGAAGGAGAGGGTGGGGAAGGAGGGACGGAGGATGCCGGCGGGGGTGTGGGGCGGTGGCTAGAGAGTGGCCGGACGATTCCCCGAGGGTGGGTAGGGTATAAAAGGGGTTCGGGGAGAGGGGAAGGAGGGCGGAGAAGACGAAATTAGACTCTCCGGACTCGGGGAGGTAAAGTGTTGAGAGGGTGCGAGAAGAGAGAGAGGTGTTGGATGAGATATTGGGGTGGGAAGGAAGGTTGCGAGTGAGGGGGAGGCTTTTTTTCGCTCCTGGGGCAAGGTGGGGGAGGCTTGTTTAAAAAAAGATAATTAAAATAATCTCACTGCTTCCTCCTGCAGCGGAAGCTGTGCGATACGATGTGTTTCGGGAAAGGATTTTTTTCATTCGACGTAGGGACTCGTCTTTTTAAAAAATTCAACTACGGGGCGCGCGTTCGGGATCCACCGTTATGGATCGTAAATGACGAGGGAGGTGCGATATGTCTCGCGAAGGACGTCTATTTGTCCACAAACCTTTTCCGGTCGTCGTGTTTAAAGTTCCTAGATGCTTTAAGGATCACTAGGTGGCGTAATAAAATCTTAACGCGTACTGAAGAGATGGCGTAGAGGAAATTTCCACAAATGAAAATCTCCCGTAATCAATCGATAGACGGGCCCGATTTTCTTCGAGCGTGTTCGCCTTCCGTCGCATGCATCGTAGATGTTCACGGTTTTAATCGGCTAAAAGGAAAGAACCTCTCTCGCCCGACGCCTGCAAAAAATAGCGCTCGTGAATGAAATATCTAAATGAAAAAATTGCTCCGAGTGACTCGAGAGATTGTTTTGGCGTTCTAAAATTTTTATTAATTTTTTTTCCTTGGACGCTATCTTGATAGGAAATTCCGTTTCAGTCGTTTCCCGTTAGCGTTCCGATCGTTCGAACAAAAAATGAACGAGGCGTTTTTTTCGGAAGGAAACCTATCTGCGCGAAAGCGCAAATCGTAATGGCCAAGTGACATTCCCCAGGTCGGGTCGTCGATGGTACATTTTTCTCCCGTAGCTGCCGCGTTGACGTGCGAGGGTGGCGGCGGGGAGATGTCGAAACGATGACAGTTGTCGCGAGGAATTGCAAGAGGAAGGGGGAGCTGAAAAATAATAAAAGAAGGCGAAGAGAGATTGGATTGGTGTTTTCGATTGTTGCCTTTAGGACTACAGGAGGAGGAGAAAGCCACGGGGAATTAGAAGGCTTTTATTTGTGAAGCGGCTGAGGAAAGTGGGTGGGAGAGAGAAAGAGGATATGGACGGGTCAAGAGAGGAAAAAGGGAGGAAATTTAGGAATTGAGGAAAGCATCCGGTTGATGGGGGAAAAGGTGATTCCCAACCCTTTCATTTTTTTGGAGACCAAAATTGAAATTTTAGGATTCTGTCGAAGAGGAAAATAAATATATAGGAGATAAATTCGGCGTTCGGGTGCGGATGGAGCGTAGGGGATGGAGAGAGAGAGAGAGATGGAAGGGGAGAAGGGGAAGGCGGAGAGACGGATTTGATGGAGGAAATAAAGACCGCCAGGGAGGCAGAGAGATAATCTCTTGGGTTCGGAGACTCGAGATATATATTTTTATCCTGGAGGCGACAGATATCCAATTCTCCTTCCCGAGAGATCCTATATATTTGCGCGAGGGATATTTCTCTTTTTTTGGCTCGTCAGGCCGCCTGATTGGTTAAATTGTTTTGCCGCCTATATGGTATGGTATTGTTTACGCGTGATCGGAATCGGAGTGATTTATCGCCGTCCTTCTCCCCCCTCGAGATTCTATATTAAAAATTCTTAGGTCCCATTTATTCGTTCGGATGGAGCAAGATATCTTTTGATTGATCGGAATTGGAAACCTTCGTGAGAATGGGAGCGTCGGAGCAGCGGAACTCAGCAGCGTGACAGCCATCCAGAGGCGATAAATTTAGCGAAACAATGATCCCGGTGGGGAAATGTGTAATATGTTTTCCTGCCTCGAAAATCGGTCGAGATACCTCCGAGAGATAAAAATATCGACAAGTGTATCGAAATTTTGACAAAAAAAATCACGCGATTCCCTCGTGTTTTATATTTCGTTGGAAACCTTCATAAGCCGGAGTGCCGATATTGTCGTTTATTTACTATCGTTATCATTTCCACTTCTTCATTGGATGGTTTTATTTTTCCTCGCGGTTTCTCCTTCGCGGCCATTCTTAGTTCGAACCTCCCTTCAGCCTTTCGCGATAGGCGCGTTTCAATATCTCAAACGCGGCTTGCTTCTTCATTTGTCTTTTGTTTTGGCTTCGTTTCGGTATACTTAAATAAGCTCGGCGGACGAGCGCGGCCACTCGATCATCAGTCACCCAAACATTTTCGCCGTTGCCTCGCCGATTCAACGAAAGTCTATGCACGAAAACGCGAGAGCGCGCGAGACGCTAAAAACAAGCATTCCTTAAAAAATAACGCGTCCGCGGAACAACTTGCTTCTCACGCATACGCGCCAAACTCTTTTGCGCAAACGTGGCTTATTATCAATGCAAAGAAATGATCGTACAAAACAAAACGTGACCTGATAAAAATTTCAACCTCTCGTAAAGTCATTCTGTTCTACTGGATTTACGATTACGACTTCCTCCTTTGAACCCTGGGTTTTATTTCTTTGTATAATCGCACTAGGCAATAACAGCATTTTTTCTGATTTATCTGCCTTATTTAAAGATGTCGGAAAGGAATGGCCTAACTGGGATTCATCAAATTAATCGTGTCACTCATGGGTATTAGGTTGTAATTGGGGTCGTTTAATATTTATTTCCTTTGATAAATTTTCCACTTTTTTCATCTACATCCGAATGCCTTTCAAGGTTTAGTAAAAATTCAAGAAAATGAATATTAATAATGAACTGAGTCAGTAAACAGGGTAATTGTTTTCACAAAGTAGTGCTTGATACTGTTACATTTTAATTGAAGTTTGGTGTGGTTTTTAGTGAGAATGCATAAAATTAGAAATTTGCTGACATTCCGACCAAAAGGCAAAAGAACAAGTTGTTTGAATATTGTAGAATTCAATTGTATCAATTTTTATTTGATCCTTAATTTTTTTGCAAAAGGTTTAAATGGAATAATGGAACAAATTCACAAAATACTCGACCAGAGAACATCAATTACACGAAAAATCACTGAAAAGGCAAAACGAACTTTTTGCCTCTTAGAATCCCACGACACCACTGGTGCTCTGACGAAACTACTTTTCATCCACAAGGCCTTAGCGTGAGGTGAGTTTTAGAGGTGAGAGTCTGAGGCGACCCTTAAGGGTCGAATTAAAGTTATATCACAGCTTATCTGTATCTAGGGTGGCATATTGTCTTTTCTTATCAGGTGTTGGATTTTAAAATACGATGGATAAAATATCATCGTCAAATGTTTCTGATGATGTACTACTTTGGTTATTGGATGCCTCGGAATAATTAGAAGGATAACTTTAAACGAGAAAGACGAAGCGGAAAAAATAAAGCGATGGGATAACGACAAATTAAGGCAAACTTCAAGGGTTCCAGAAAAGGTATAGGGTGAATAAGACGTCGGAAAGCACAGCGAATTGATCTATGTTTCACGGAGAGTAGGTATAAGTAATTGAAGAACCACTAGTCCTTTAATCCTCCATCACGTTTTGGAGTATTTTTCATTTTTGGAATTATCATTTTTGTTTTCGATCCTCGGGGTTCGTGGATCATGCGATCGATCTGAACAAGATTTTCGGAGTAAGCTTTCAGACCACACGGGTGAATGTGCTTCGAATTCGAAATTTCCAATCCGTTAACCGCCTCATTCGTCACGTTGGAGTCGAAGCGTCATCCCTTGGAGTTCGACTTTCGCGCCCCGTTAGCAACCATACGGTAACGCTCAACTTTATTGAGATTCCAGATTAAACGAATACAAAACTAAAATAAGTAACCTTCCAAATCAAATATAATTTACTCGAATTCCTGCTCTCCTGGATCAACCGCTGAGAAAGCAAAGATGGAATGTTTTCTCCGCTAAAATGAACTGTGAAACATCGCATATAATTTCGTAGCTCAGGCAGAAAATCGATGGCATGTAATTTACACCGAAGGGAAAAAACGCAAAAGCGCAATAAAATCAGCCGAAACGGCAGTAGCAGCATCCAGGTCCTATCTTCCGAACAAGATTAAAAATTATGACACTCCAATTAATCTGGAATTGCGAGCAGCTCAGGTACATTTACTGCCCACCATACGTGAAGGCCCTCTTCCTCCCCTCTTGCTCCTCTCAATTAAACAGTAATCGCACTCCATGCATCACTTGACAACCGCTGTGCATTCGAGAGTGCCATCACTGGTAAGCCAAGCGACACTCTATAACCGTGATCGAAAACAATTGGCACGCCACACTCGCACGAATAATCACCCTCGATTAATCTCATCGGTTCTCTTGCAACCCGATCCATTTATCACCATCAAACATTCCTCGTCAAGGATTACGTTGAGGGTATTCACAGTAATGCGTCCTTGTGGCGTTTTTACTTCGACTCGCAGTGTCAGATACAGCGTCCTATTTAATTTGGAATCGTTTCCTGGATGGCAATGCACATACATTTTCGATCACTTCAACTCAGATGTTAATAACAGATGGAAATACCGAGACAGAGAATCATCTGCCAACGTGATTCACGTCAACATCAAGGGTCCTTGAGGTGCCATAGGCAGCGATCAAAATAAATCCGATCGTTTGAGGGCGACGTCCCAAACACTCTTGACAATAACCCACGTTTTGCGGGCGTGCTTGCGACGCTTGCCATCAAACCATCCGTGGCGCTGAAGTCTCGGGTCATAATTCTACCGAGGGCTCTCGGCAACACGACGTGCGTCATCATTAGTGTGTAACAAATGTGTTCAACGTCCCAGACCTGCTCCAAGACGCGAATTATGAACGTGCAAAAACGAGTCAGCAAACATATGCGCATTCCGTTCGTGTTTTATTAATTAACCTCATCTTCAACCCTCCGTTTCCTAGCGGGTAAATGGCGCCATCAGAGGGTAGTGTAAGCTCAGGTCTAGGGTGGGAGATCGAACCCAACTGTGCCAGTAAAAGTAGCACTTGAACCTCTCTTGATCGACAGATTACTCCAAATCCAGCGTAAAACGAACGTTTTTTTCACCCTAAGCGGCGATTTAAAAAAAAAACTAAAATACTCGGCGCTATGCCGCGTAAAAAGAGCAGGGCCTTTTCTATCCGCCTTCTCCTCCCACCCTCTCTCTCTCCGTCCTAATGGCAAAAGCCCTTTCGAGGATCGTACGAGCAGTGAGGCAATTCCCACGGTTTTAGGACGTGATTGGTTCGAACCGCCAAGGGAGGCAACCACCACTTAAGAGGTGGAAAGACGGGGGGACGAGGAGGAGGAGAAAGAGGGAGGAATGAATCGGCGTTGAGGCGGAATGAGCCGGAGGGAGGGAGAGGGGAGGAATAGGGAGGGGGAGGGTAGGCAGGCAGGGCTTCCAGATCGGTCGGGATCGACTCTGCATATGTTGAGAAGGGGCTCAGTGCTATCGGAAAGCGGATGGAGCGGGATCAGAGGCGCCGAGGCTTAATCCATTTCATCTGATTCCTCGTCTACTGCTCTCTCGCTCCAAAAACCCGAAACCAACGGATCACCTCGCCCGACTCAGCCCTTAAAATTCACACCCTTTCAGCCACTAGAGGTTTCCAACCTTCGATACCTCTCACGCCCCCTCGCTAGTCACCGAAACGTTCCTAAAATCACGTCCGCTCTGACACCACCTGCTTCCAATCTCACACCCGATTCGCCACCAAAAACCCTTTGGACTCGCGTGCTGTGCGCGCCACCAAACCTTTAGCCCTTTCCGTACTGCAAAATCCCGCGCCGCTGCCATCTGCTCCCTTCCCTCCCCCCCCCACACACACACCCGCTCTCCCTCAAGTCTCCCCCGACCCCAGCCTCTTCCTGTGCGTGTCCCATCTCCAGTCACTCATGTACCGATTGCTACTTAATCCCCTTACCCCGTCTCCCTCTCAAATTCTCCTCAAAAATCCATCCGTTTTAGTCGAATCTCGTCACGGAATCCGATAGGATCGCATCAATCGCACCGCGAAGGATTCCCTCGGAACCGATCGCTCCGAGAGCACTCTCGCGTTCATTAACACGGCGAATATAAGGCGGTCAGAAAACCGGAGAGGGAGGGAAAGGGCGGATTCTTGCAGGAGATGCAAGGGACAGCGAGTATTTAGCGGCAAAACATACGCGTCCAGTGGGATGAAGAGAGGGATTTTCGACCCCCGACAAAAAGACTGAGTTTCATTACGACTTCGCACACGTTCTGATGAAAGGTTAAAAAAAGTGGACAGCGAGTTGTAATATTTTAAAACCAAGAGTGTGTGAATGAGGACGAATGTTTTAACTAATTATACCGGGTAACTTTTTAAATTATAAAAAATAACAATTCTGACTTATCAGCGAAGATCCCTTATTTTGAAAGCGGAGGAAACGAATCGCATTTTCCCTAAACACTGTCTTTTGCAAGTCTTCAGTCCCGATAATTTGCATGTGAATTCGTTTTGGAAACCCAGTCTTTTCGTATCGCACATGCAAGCTCACAAAAAACCGCCCAATTTATTACGTACCGAGTTAATCTTTCCTATTGTGGTCATTTGAATCCCTCTCATTGCAGTAAGCATCGCCAAATTAAACAACTTAGCAACGAAGGGGGAAGGACCGCATTCCATAATTATGCGCTAGTTGCTTCGTTTCAAAATACCTCGCTCATCATTGTTTCCCCACCGTAATATTTAATTGCTTATTTTATTCTTCTTCTTCAATTTAATTATACTAGTAACGAATCTCCAAACTTTTACATGAGGAACTAGAGAAGGTCGCGATCAACACACAAAAGGAATACTAAAAATGTTTTGCGTAACTGCTTCCCTCTTCGGTAAGTAAATTCAAATACTCCAGACTAAAAATATATGTCAAAGAGATTCCTAAGCGCTGGGTCGTGGAGAATTCCGTTTCTCAATATATAGAACTTGTATGTGCGTGGCCGAAGCGGTATGTCTTATAAAAACTCATGAAAATTTATGATTTTTGGTTGAAGCTATACTTACTGCGAAAATTCAATCCACTTAAATTTTACTTGAAATTAGTTATGTGAATTTATATTGTATGCATGAAATCGCTCATTACAATTCCCAAGATTTGAATGAATAACTTCACAAACTATGAAACTGAACCTTTTTTGTCAAAAAAGTAAAGCTGATGATGTTTTTCGATTTTTTAGATTTTCAGAGCAAAAGTTTTCGTTTTATATAATTATTTTCGCCATTATGAATCCGACGGAGGTTTATATTAATAACCCTTCCAACGGTCTATCGCCTGCCTAGTCTTTCAACGCATTGGGAATTTTGTAAAATTATTCTCAATATAATTTTACGGAAAAGTTTCTTAAATGCGCCCTTAATAACAAAAAGGTTGCCGCGGGTTAATTTTACGGCGTGAATTTTACAGCGTGTTAAAAGCGGCAATTGAGGACCGCATAATGCTATCCACCTGACTGCCGCGCGTTTGCAAATGAGGGACGAGTCACGTGTCCGAAAAAACAAAGGAACGAATCTCCGATTCGTGACACGTCGGCATAAATCCCGCACTCGCGCCATTATGGAAGGCAAATTTACGTCACGTACACTCCCTGAACCTGTTAAATCTTACAACGCGCGTTTCATAAATCGCGCTACCTACTCCAATGTACGTAAAAAAACAGGCCACGGTCGCTGTTTTTCATTGCACCTGAGAAATGAAATCTCCAAAGTCCGCCTTAAAATATCCCTTTTAAATTAAAACGTGAAACCCTCCTCCGACTTATCTTAATTCACCTATTAATTCGCATCACTTCCACCTGTCCTCCTTACTTTTTTAAATTCCAGATTCTAAAAAATGTTAAGTATAGGGTTGCTACGAGGTCAGAATGAATGAATTGATTAATTTATTGGTTTTATGTCTTCTGATTATACTTTTGCATGCATATATACGTGTATATATATATAAATATATACGCATACATACAAGCATATATAAATGAAGATATACGTTTCTTTCTTGATACCGTCGGCGCCTCCATCTCTCTAGTCTTACAAACGAGTCCGAGCGTGTGTGTTGGCATACGTGTTCTATTTTCAAAAAAGGTGTGTGTAGCGATTTCTAATTTGTTTCCAGAAAAAATATTGATGTCCACAACTGAAGAAGTATAATGTAATGAGTATATAAATATACGAATATTATAAAAAAGAAAAGACGAACTTTACAATTTACTACATCTTATTAAGGAAAAAAAATAATTAATAAAAGTGTTGTGAGCGTTCCTTCTTATATAAATGTGAACTAGTCAAAGTTTTTTGTCCTACGATATTTTATTATTATAAAATAGAAAAAAAGCCGTCTTGCTGTTAACGCAAATTGGCGCACTATGGAGTGGTGTTATTGGACTTTGTTCTGTTCAAACTACAACCTGTAGACCTTTTTTAAGGCAAACAAAAGACTATTTAAAAATTGTGTCGCGTTCGTTTGTTTTTATTACTTTTCATTCAAACAGGGTATGATTGTGCATTTACTATATGTTCGTTTCTTAACATATCAAAAGAAAACGCATGTGTTGATTACATGAAAATAAAATACAGGGTAGTATTTGGATACGTTATGTTTACAATAACTCTATGTAAATATTGTATTGAGTCCATGAGTCAATATACATCACTTGAAGAATGTGTAAAAATGTGTCTTTTATTTATTTTCTTCCCATTCAACAGTCCTTTATTAGAAGTAAAATTTTTCAGTGCTACAATACTGTAGAAGCCGTCGCCACCTGGCGTTAGCCTGCTTGCGACATTGAAAGTTAAATAAATAATCTATATAATACAGGGAAACTATGGACATGAAACAAAATTAATGTCAACAGTTACCCTTCTTAATTAATGTCGAGGAGCAAAGAGAACTGAAGAAGAATATTTCAACTTATTCCCAGCTCTTTCAACCGGATGCGATATGCTTCGGCTGTCCTAATGAAGGTAAGTCACAAATATGAGCTTCAGCGATGATAATGCAGTAAAATAGAATTTTCTTTGAGAGAAAAATAGTGATACTTAGAGTTAAGTTTGCATGCAAATCTCTTCTTCCTCTACAGAAATGGAGATTAATAAAGCTTTCTGTACCTTTAGAAGTTTATTAAAAGTAAAAACATATCAGATCAATGTGCAAATCAAAAATTAACTTAATAATTAAGAAACAATACAACATGAAATTTCCTTTTTTTTATATATAAATGTTGAATTTAAATGATATAGATATGCTTGTATGTCATTCAAAATGAGTGACAAATGAATTTCAAAATTATCACCATTTCTAGAAACTTTTTATGGAGTTATTCACATTTTTACATTAGCGAATAAATAATTTACTCGTTAAATGCAAATAATTATAATGCTCCGAAGATACAAGATCTTCACTTTTACTCTCCTTTTATTTTACGATAAGCCATAAAAATTGCACATAGAGCTCAATTTATTCTAGTAGTATATGGCTCACTTTTACGATCTAATAAATTGAACGTTTAATTTTATGAAATTAAGTTGATATTAAACGGCAGGAAATATCTATGAAACAGGCGATTATAACACAAGTTGCATATAAGTAATTGAATTTTTAATTACTCGCACAATATATTAAGGTACCTATACATTAAGTGTATGTATAAACGTATCTTAAAGCTTTGAATGCTACGCCGCAATACAGTGGGGAATAATCCTATGTATTGTAGTTAAGCTGCGTGCGTGCGTCGTCACACCGGCGTGGAATAGGAGAGAATTTGAAAATATGGCATGTACGTATGTAGGTGTGAAAGCGTGAAAGCATCAAGAAAAATTTGAAATCTTGAAATGTGGAATAGTTATGAAGTTAACAATTTTTTAAAATATAAATTTTTCAATGAGAAATACATTGCAGTGCCATCTATGTTCTTTATATTACCTTATTACATTAACTAGGATTAAGATACGAATCTGAGACTAGGAAGAATCCAAATCCATACCGAATTAGCTTAAAAATTCATTAAATGTCAAAAAACGGAAATTTTTCCGGATTTTAACTATGCAATACCATGGAAACGAGACCATTGCTTTCAAACGGCAAATTATAGTGGATGAGAGAGGCAAAGAGAAAACCGTGTACACGCTCACGGTGTTTATCGAACGGGCCGAAGTTTAATATACTTTTGTCAGTTAATCTTTTCGAGCTTGACCCAAAAATATCTTGGTTTGAGTCCTGGAAAAAATTTGTCTTACAATTATGTAGTTTAAAAAAACATTCTCGGGACTCTCGAAATTTTTATCTCCGAAACTACGTATCGTGTTTTCATTCTCTCTTTGACTATTTAGCGACGGATTAATTTTTTATTGACAAGCAAGAGATAGGGAGATAAAAATATTTTGTAATTTTTGTGCGCCGAAACAATTTTCTTCGCAACCGATGTAAATATAACATCGGTACTCCGATTCATTTTCGTAAGAACTTCTAGTCGTGTGTTTTTCATTCCTTTCTTAAATTTCAATCTTTCTATCATTTCTTGCAATCGGAGCTGCAACGGGGAGAAGCATAGTATTTTACGAGAGATAATAAACGTTTAGAACGCGCCAGAAAGTACATTTGCCCATGAAATTTCAATTCAACAGAAAATATCCTAGGGCTTGGTGTGCGAGGACGAAGCACACTGAGGAGCGCGGCAGATGATAATTTTAACTTTTAAATGTAACGTTTTTTATTTAAATATATATATAATAATTTTAAATATATACAATGTATTTTATTTTCCATCTACATTGTAAATAAACTAGTTTTTGGAGACAAAATTGTGTACTGTACACTTTCATTAGGAGGGAGGCGTAATTTTCAAACCTTGCCTAAGGCGCAAAATCGTCCTGTTTCGGCTTTGCCCTAAGATCTCTAAAATATTCTGTTCTGGACAAAATTTAAATGACAACCCTAAGTGTGCAGCGGAGCTCCGATAACTCGATATTAGAGAAAAAGAAAATAAACTGAACTATCTAAATTTAGGACTATTGAATTTCATTTTAATGTATGTGAACGCGGTTGTTTTCTGTAAAACGCAGACTAAAACAGTTAATTTTCATTGTGTCTAAACGTGAAATGTTTTTCAAACAAAATATTCACGAATATAAACATTCCTATCATTATATATCACAGGACATGCTAATCGCCAATGTCATGAAAATCCGTTTGATATAAGCCGAGATGGAATTTAGGTGATAACATTTAAATGACCTATATTGGTAACACTGATCTATTTTAATATGAATGTATATAGATGAATATGAGACCAAGAATAGAATTCAACTCCCTGGAACATACTATAATGTGAATTATATATTTTAAAATTTTCATTCCACATAAAATATTGTTTCATTAAAATAAAATTTATTAGTCTTATCCGAAGAAAGTGCAATATATCCCCTCTCAAATCGCACCACAAACGGACATATATTTCCTTAATTATTCACGCAGCGAAAAAAAATCCAGTCACGACACCAGTAAGCCGTGGAGGGTCTTAATTCGAAAGAAATGACCTTGGGAGAAAAGTATGCATGTGCCTACTGGATACATGATGTCGAAAATTTTCTATTTACTTAGTAGTGGAGAAAAGACTGATAAGTCAGGATTCTCCTAAAACCATAAAGTGGCTGTGAAAACCAATATAATCCTGATTAATTAATTTTAACATGGCCATAAGACAAGCTTGATAATTCTTTGCTTATAAGTGGAGAGATTTATGATCTTTGGAGGTTCTATTACCTTTATGTCTCCCCCTACTCCTTACTATGGTAACGAAAGGCGAGCGTCACAGTTTAATCTGAGCGTTCATTAGAGGCGTTTCGATTTTGTTTTGTCTCCGACAGATACATTGCGACCGTCGGTGTAACTGTTTGGTAAAGTTTTTTAATCATGTATAAAAATAACTTTAGTTGTGGTCCAGATTATCGTAATGATAGTGAAATTATGCGAAGGCTCCTTAGTGAAAATAGCAGTACAAGGCTGCAACGAAGACTTTGTTGAAGAAACTGATACTGGTGAAGATCATGAGAAGGAACGTGAAGAGAACTCTGACACAACGCAGGGAAATGATAGTGAAAAAGAAGAATACGACGGTGGTAATAGTAAAGTTAAACTTAGGAAAAAACTATTTTATAGTTAAGGATCAGATCACTGAAAAAAGAAACGTTTCAAAAATGTTGTATTTTTCCCTATAACATACATTAATGATATTTTAAAAATTTAAAAAACTGAATAATGTATAGCTTGATAAATCGTACAACATGAGAGAAAATTTGCCTTTTATTAACTTTTCTTTTGTGTCCCTTTATATAAATAACTCCATTAATCCTTTGTGCTTTTTCTTTCTACTGGTAGCCTACTCAAATTTTATCTAAACAAGTAGGGGTGTACACGGGTTTCCCGTGGTACAGAAGTGCTTTTCGTCAAATTCGCCCTAGTATAATGTATTTGCTTTGAAATCAGAAAATTATTTTTCCTTATATTGTGGTAGCCCTGAATTTTAGTTCCATTCTAAACATATTAATTTCGTTTTTCCATTCTATACTCGCCCTACAAACGAAATTTCTTTAAAATCCGTTCAGCCAATACATTCCAAATTTATAGTTAACGAAAAATACTAACTTTGATACTGTGGTAGCCCTGTTTAGTCGACACGGTTGAAATATAATATTTTGGTTATTTATTTATATGCAGATTATACACACCACATTTGGTTAAAATCCATATGGTCAGTTCTCTACAAATACGTGTAAAAGAAACACATTTCACTTTTTACTGTGGTAGCCCTGCTCATTAGCTCCGCTTTAAACATCTTGATTTCATTATGATATGTTGTATGAATCTTATATGCAAAATTTAGTTGAAATCTGTCCAGCCAATTCCCTCCAAATCCATTATTACTAAAATAGTTTAATTTGAAATTATAGCACCACTGTTTGGCTTATCCTGTCCAAATATGCTATTATGGTTTAGTATATATATGTGACATTATAAATACTAAATTTTGTTAAAATTGATTCCGACAATTCAACACAAATGCGTGTAAAAGGAATATTTTTATTACTTTGATTGTGGCAGCCCTGATTTCTATATCTAAACAAAACAAATTGATTTTGTTTTTCTATGTTTCACACCTCCTTCATACAAAATTTCCCTGAAATCGGTTAGGTCAATTCCTTCCAAATTCACAATTACCGAAAAGTTAAACTTTGCAATTGTGGCACCCCTGCTAAGTCGTTCAAATATGTCACTTGGGTCATTATTTTATGTGAATAAATTAACTTTCATTATTCCATTTTTTTTATTTTTCAAAAGTGTTAAATACATATTATTAATTTCGACGCCTATATTTGTTCAGTGTGGTATTTCCTGAAGACAAGTTTACGTTCGCACGTTTTGCATGTATAACGTGTCTCCCTTCTTACTCCTGACCCTTTGCTATTCGAGCAAACAACGCAGCGTTTGTGCTTTTTGCAGAGCTATAATTGCGTGCATTTTTCCCTCTAAGCGCTGTTCTTGTTCTGTAGACGACCCCCATAAATCAACTAGTGGTGCCACAAGTTACCCAACAAAACTAACATGATAATTTCGTTCTTTTTTCTGAAATCCTTATGCAGATTGACCTCGAGGGATCAGAAAAATAATTTGAACAACATTTAAAAGTCTTCTTCATGAAACAGAGATGCAATTATCGACGGCATCAACACCGCTCATATGCTTCGTGTAATTCACTACAAATCGCATTTGATTACAGATCACAGTAATGCATATTCTTTCATGCCGAAAGATGTTATATTTTTTAAAAAACGTCGCGATGCTTTGTATAGCCAAAGAAAACTGCAACTATTAGCTGACCAGAGCATCCTGCGATACCCCTTCCCTGTTTCCCTTTCGGAAATATCAATAAGTTAGCTAGTTTAGCCTCAGCAGATATTTAAAAACTGTATTCTTGGACCGGTCAGAGAAAAGTAGTGCCAAACCCCTTCCCCCTTTTCCTTTGAAATTATGCGTAGAAACACTTGCGACTTACGAGCTGCTGCGACGTAGAGTCACGCTCGATAGACGAGTGCAGAAGGTTAAAAAGTTTGACTAGATACATTAATTTCGATTTGAGTATTCATTCTTTAGTAAATCTAAATTAAAACACTATGTGAAAACAAAAAAAATTGCATTCAAAACATAGGAGAATAAATAAAAAGCGGTTGAAAAAAAAATTGGACTAATATAGGATTAAAAATGCGTTGCATCCGTCAGAAACATTGAAACCCTTCACGTTGCGACAGGTATTACGACCAATGGAGGGTTAAAGAGACCCAATCGATAAACCTAATTTCGAGAACTTTTAGACGCTTAAAAAAAAATCGCCTATTATATATATATATATATATATATATATATATATATATATATATATATATATATATATATATATATATATATATATATACAAGGTGTTGAGGGAAGCCCAGCGGACACTTACCAAGTTGGCAGGCTGCTGGGGGCGTCGAAGAGACACGTATATATATATATATATATATATATATATATATATATATATATATATATATATATATATATATATATACTAGTAGAAGGTGCTTGCATACTGCAAGCATTTCATCTCACCTTGAAAAAACATTAATTTTTCAGACTGATATTTCATCATTACAAATATTCTATTAATTCTAAAGATATTTTAAAAATTTTGCACTTTCTTCATTATGGGGTACTGATGCTACACATTTTAGCCAAATTTTAAAGTTGTAGCACTTATAGAAGTAAAATAATATTTCAAAAAGTGCAAAAATGCGGCCGCTAAAAATTCGCAATTATTTAAACAAATTTTCATGGTTTATGTATTTCCGCATGTGTTACGGAAATAAAATTATTTTTATAAGTAGAATTCCTAAAAAAACGAAATAGGGATTATACAAATTTTGATATTTTAATTTATTTGGCAGTTAAAAGTTTTTAAAATTTAAACAAATAGATAACTTTTTAGGTACTACGGGATGAGCTAGGAAGCTGAAATTTTCAAATTATTTACAGAGTAGTAAATTTGCACAAATAAACTTTTCAATTCTACCATTAATGAAATGTGGCGGCCGTTACAAATTATTAAAATTTAAACAATTAGAAAAATATTTTTATACTTCTAGAAATGCTACAACTTTAAAATTTGGCTAAAATATGTAGCATTAGTACCCCATAATGGAGAAAATATAAAATTTTTAAAATTGCAACATTTGGGGATTTTTTTAATCTATTATTTTTACATGTGGAAAAACAAAAATCGCTGCGACGTTGAAATCTTTAGAATTAAAAGAATATTTGTAATGATAAAATGTCTGTCTGAAAAATGAGTTTTTTCAAGGTGAGATGAAATGCTTGCAGTATGCAAGCACCAACTATTAGTATGTTATATCCTCCTCTGTAAGAGTCGTCGATATAAAATGATAACATATAACATATAGGAGGATACTAATGTTTAGGCACTTTCAGATGTGCTGGAGATTCAAAATTTTTTTCATAGACAGGATTTTGTGCAAAACCGACTAGAAAAAACGAAAATCTTGAAAAAGTGCAACAATGCGGCCGCTAAAAATTCGCAATTGTTTAAACAAATTTTCGAGGATTATGTATTTCCGCATGTGCTACGGAGTTGAAATTTTTTTTATAAGTAGAATTCTTAAAAAAACGAAATAGGGATTATACAAATTTTGATATTTTAATTTGTTTGGCAGTTAAAAATTCTTAAAGTTTAAACAAATAGATAACTGTTTAGGTACTACGGGATGAGTTAGAAAGCTGAAATTTTCAAATTATTTACAGAGTAGTGAATTTGCATAAATAAACATTTCAATTTTACCATATATGAATTGCGGCGGCCGTTAAAAATTATTTAATTTTAAACAATTAGAAAAATATTATTTTACTTCTATAAGTGCTACAACTTTAAAATTTGGCTAAAATGTGTAGCCCATAATGAAGAAAGTGTAAAATTTTTAAAATTGCAACATTTGGGGATTGTTTTAAACTATTATTTTTACATTTGGGAAATACGAAAATCGCTGCGGAGGTGAAATATTTAGAATTAAATATATATGTGTAATGATGAAAGATGAATAATGAATGTTTTTTTATGTTGAGATGAAATGCTTGCAGTGTGCAAGCACCAACTACTAGTAGAATGATATCCTCCACTGTAAGAGTCGTCGATATATAATGATAACATATAACATATAGGAGGATACTAATGTCCAGCCCAAACTACAACAGCTAGAGAGCTGAAAGTTTCAGTTTTTGTAGATATGATAAAGAAAATTTCAGATAAAATAAGACTTCTCACCTAAGTGACATGAGTTCGACTCCAGAAATTCCGAAATTTGCGTTTTTTCCCATAAGAAAAGCATTGCGCCATTTTTGTAAATTAATTATGGGCACTTGCCGGTAAGCTAGAAAGATAAAATTTTCATTGTTGCTAGATAATCGCAATATTTATTAGGAATTATTGTCACTTTTGCTTACAGTGTCTTGGGTTCGACTCCAGAGACCCCGGAATATCTCCCATAAGTTATCATGGGAAAACGCAATCCAGTTTGTAGACCAATCTAATAAGTTTAGGAAGCAGAATTTTGTAAGATTATAGTACTTTTTTCATAAAAAACTATAAAAATTGAAAATTTTAAAATTGTAAATTTTAGGGGTTGTTTTAACCCCATTTGAACATTAAAGTTTAATATTTTTTTAGGTACTACGGGATAAGCTAGGAAGCTGCAATTTTGTAATTATTTACAGAACAGTACATTTGCACAAATAAACATTTCAATATCTCCATATATTCATTGCGGCGGCCGTTAAAAATGTTTAAATTTTAAACAATTAGAAAAATATTATTTTACTTTTAGAAGTGCTACAACTTTAAAATTTGGCTCAAATGTGTAGCATTAGTACCCCATAATGGAGAAAGTGTAAAATGTTTAAAATTGCTACATTTGGGGATTGTTTTAAACTATTATTTTTACATGTGGGAAAAACGAAAATCGCTGCGTGGGTGAAATCTTTTGAATTAATAGAATATTTGTAATGATGAAATATCTGTCTGAAAAATTAATGTTTTTTCAAGGTGAGATGAAATGCTTGCAGTATGCAAGCACCAACTACTAGTATGTTATATCCTCCTCCTCTGTAAGGAACGTCTATATAGAATGATCTATATATATATATATATATATATATATATATATATATATATATATATATATATATATATATAGAGAGAGAGAGAGAGAGAGAATGAGACAGAAGGAAAAATATGAGAAACCTTTCTCTCCCTTCGCGCTTTCCACTGCGTTTCCGAAAGCTCCTCCGAAAGATCGTGTGTGAGACTTGAGGAGCACGGAGAGGAACCTGCCCCCAACCCTTCCACGAGACCCTACACACGGTTTGAGATTCACGGCCGTGAAGTAAGATACGAGTGGCTGCAATTTGAGACAAAGAGAAGAGAGGGAAGAGACCTCTTTCTCTCTCTCGGAATGAGAAGAGGAAAGTCGGAAGGAGACATCGATCAGTTGAACGTGACCGCCTATGAAACAAAGGTAACATTTTTCTCTCTTTTATGCAGGGGTCGCTGCACCAAGAGACAAAAGAGCCTTCCCTCACTCCTCGTGCCCTGATATTTTTACCAACTTTTATATTAACTTCGCTATATATACATTATATATATATATATATATATATATATATATATATATATTTATATATATATATATATATATTTATATTTATATATATATATATCGGCCCCCGTCTAATCTGAAAAAAACCCAAAGCTGACTGCGGGGTTCTGAACCACCTCATCTCACCACCGCGTAATTACGAATAATTTAGTCACCTCGGCCACCAGATCCTTGGGCTGCCGCTGTGATAAATGTGTATTTAAATACGCGTGCGAAGATAGACAAGCGACAATCATAGCAACGGGATTAAACAAACTATTGTAATTGTTGATGGTGTAAGAGAACTTTATTTTAATGTGAATTTGTATTGATTCCTACGTTTTTTGAAGGGTTATTTCTGCTAATAATTGTAGGCTTTTATTTATCGTTATTATTATTGACAGTGAGTTTTTATTTTTCTTAAAAACTTTTTATCTTTATTCATTTAAGATTATTCTAAAAACTGCAGGCAACCTTTTCTACACGGCGGGCCACATTGGTGGTTGCGAATCCTTCGGTTGATCGCATGGAAGTTGGCAATGTATAGGTGGGCTGGATTAGACTTCAAATCAGAAGTCATATAGAGATTCTGAAATATATTATGAGTGAAAATCATTTCTTAATTAGGTTTTGAGGTTAAACATTTCAATATTAGATGTTCTATTATCGTAATTTGAATTTTTTAAATATGAATTTGTGTGTTATACTTGACGGATCTCTTTCCCATCATAGCTTCGCGAGCCGCGTAAAACGCTCTTGAGGACTGCAAGCATCCTGGAGGCCGTGGAACGCCCAACCCTGTTCTAATAAAACATGAAAAAGCTTGCGTGCAGGGCCGGCTTGATGTCGGCACCAACGGTGCGGCTGCAGCCTTGCGGTCTCTAAATTATATTTGTTGCGCTAATAAAGTACATAAATGATCGGAAAAATATCGAACGCTGTCATAAGGAGTGATATTGCCGTATTTGTTAAAATGTACTATTCAAAATTTTTTGACGGGTGCACTTTGCACCGGACCCTGCGATTTTCCTAGCCTATTATGCTTGCGCGTTAATCTAAACTTGCATAACCATAAGCTATGAATGGCTTGGCGAAGCCTTTGCATCCGTGAGTCACATCTTAAATTGCATAAACGTATAACTTTTTTCGAAAGCAAAATCTAATGCTTATGAGAGATAAACTGATGAGTGGTTTCTTTTCAAATAAGAGGAGATAAACCGTGAGATTAGGGATTAAATAAAAATTCAAGCAATCCTGAAAATATGAAGATGTTTTCAACCATAGTGAAAAGGAAATACATGAAATCATTTAAATTAAATCGATGTTGCGGCTGAAGTAATTAATTTCGTTTAAAAACATTGGCCAATAATTACCACAAATTTTGAAATTCATTAATTCCAGGAGAGCAAAATAAAAAATACAAAAATTAATATAGGTACAGCTTTCAGTTTTATGATCACAGCAACAATAAACGTTCTTTTCAAATATTAGTGAAGATTGAACCACGAAATTGAGCTGCGGAATACATAGCTAGGTTCATTAAAACGACGCTCTCTCTTGTCAGTTTGCGCCGTAATAACACGCTGTTTGGCTGACCTATAGACTCGATTAACATAATTATCTTACATTTAATATTTATCAACGCCGCGCTTTAATTGCTCTAAACGCCAAAATAAAATCAAGATGTAAAGTCACGAATCAAGGAGTCGCCAAATGATGCCTAATTAAATTAAGAATCTGAGATATAGGTTAGTAAAACCATGCTAACTGGAATGTGAAACTTTCCATCTGCCTCGCGAACACGCCTCCAGAAACTATTTAAAAATGTAATGTTGCATTCTTGAAAGATATATTGAAATTTTACATGAAGAAATGCAAGATAAGATTAAATTGCAGCATGGGTGCTAAATCAAATTGCAATTACTGATAGATAAATTACCTAACAATTCCATTCTACACGCAAAAGTTGTTACATATTTGCAGATATTAGTGCTGAATGTTTACACTACGCATCGCGGATACTTTTATTGAAAAATTCCTAAGCTATTTTTACAATTTATTAGAATTTTCTTAGTAGTTAGCTTGAAAACAAGCTCGGGATATTAAATAAAATATGTAGTTTACTCGAACCACATTCCTTATAATGCTAATTCGACTTTGGCAAATATTATGGTCCAAACAAACTGTAAACGCTGAAAAGTAATCAAAACATTTTATTACATATGGGCTAGTTTTCAGTGATGTATCCATACTTAAGCGCTGTAAACTGCAGTTTGCATGCGTTTCCATTTGTCTTTTTCTCTATCTTACTTAGCTTATTTAACGTAAACACTTAAAAAGAGAAAATTTGCTATAGCACCAGTTAAGAGTGAAAAATCGCAGTATATTTTCGTTAAATGATAATGATAAGTTACTAAGTTAAACCGTAATCTAAAACTCTTGCCTCCTTTTCATTACTTATCTCAAAGGTCTCCAGTGCGGGGTTGAAATAAGGCATATTCTTCAAACCAGCTATTCTCAAGTGAAGCCAATGGAAAGTTTCAGCCCGGCCACTAATAACTTCCCATTCAAACGTGAGGATCTCGACCCAGCCACCATTACTCCTCTACCAAGTGTATCAACACGATCTCTAAAGAATAGATTAGAATAAACACGCAGAATGAATTCTGGCTTAGTAAAAATTAAGAATTAATAAAGAAAGATATGAGAAGGATGCCTTCCTATAGATGCAAAGGAAAAATATACAACTTGAATAGATGACTAGGGAGAAGTCCCACATAGAATAGGATAAAATGAGCTATGAAACCAATATTACTAAAATTCTTAAGGCGGCATTATGATGTGAAGTCTTCCAAATTAAACGGCGCAATATACATTGCACAAACTTTCTCATGGACATATACTAGCTGAAAGTACCCGGAGTTGCTCTGGTTTTTAAGTCAAGAAAAAAATATTGAGTAATATTTGAGGAAAAAAAATTGGTAATGAAACAAAGTTAATTTTTATTGTAATGCTTAATGGTATGCAATATTTCTTTTCTTCCCATCTTTTGCCCAAATAAATAAATTTTCCCGCATCCTTAATCGACAAATTTGACGACTGTATTTTTACTTTCTCCATATACGAAGTATAGAGAAAGTATTGTTTTCATAAAAAAAATCGAATTCGAGATTTCAACGGAAATACATGTTTTAAGGTCCCCTGAACACGTTTTGACTATTTTCTCGATGATGTCTGTGTGTCTGTCTGTTTGTATGTGATAGATTTTTGTGGGCGCTCTAACTCAAAAACTATTAATCTGGTGAACGCGAAATTTTATATTAAACATTTTCATAAAAGTTAGAAGATCTGATTAGTTTTTGGTAAAAATCGGTCAACCTAAAGTGGGTGTTTACTCTTGTCACTTATCCGTTATTTTGAAATATTTGCTTTAATATTTGATAAATGTAAAAATGTAAAGGAATAAAAGTTGTAGAAATTTTTGTTTTCTACAACCTTTGTTTGATACATTTTTCCATATAATGCATTATTTAAGAGATATCTTATATTTTTAGCTGCCACCACCACGCCATCTACCGACGACTATTATTTACAATTGACGCTTAGTTACGTCTTAGTAAAGCTCCTTTTTCTTTTCTTAATAGGCAACCGGAAGTAAATATTGACAACGATCTCAGAGCTAACAACATGTAATTTGCCATATAAATATGAAGAAAGTCATGTGTTGCCCACATCAGTTTATTTTATCAAATAATCATAATAAACAGTTGATGAAATAACTTTTAAAATATAGTTATTTCACTCGAATTGATTCCCAGTGAAAGAAACTGCATCGTATTATGTGGTCATAAATCTCAAGAATATTAAAACCTTGAGCAGGAATTACAAGCTTTAGATGCAATCGGTGGAAACACTTTTGAAGATACATATACTCAAATTTAGCTTAACCATACGTTATCCTATGCAAAAGCTGATTTTGTGGATCTAATTTGTCACGTAAATATTTTAAAGTCAAACCTACGAAACAAAGTGAATTCCCGGACTTGGAAATCGAATTTTTCGATAAAAAATGCGTTGGCATGATTTGGAAAGTGTTATTATAATCTAATAAGTTTAATTGGCTTAATTGATGCATACAAATGTTCAGTTGAAGAGAAATCAATGTGTACATATAGATATTTCAGGGAGAAAGATGTTAAAGATTATATTTTGGTTGAAATTAAAGAATTGTTATAGAAGTTTTCTTGTTGTACCTTCTGTGATATCTTTCACTTTCTTTGTTCTTGAAGTCGTAAATACCTTTGCTTATTGGTTTCTTTTGCTCTTGCACTCGCCTGCCTCACTCTTTGCTCTTCAAGTCTTTTATGTCTTTGATCGACATTTTCTGCTTCTCTGGTGAGAACCATTTGTTTGGAATTGATCTTATTTGAATCTGAGAATAATCTTCCGCTTCTTTTAGGCATGATTTTTTATTTGAACCATTGATTTTGTGAAAATAATAAAAATTCAAATGAGATTGTTATAGAATTAAAGGATTTCTTATTCAGATACGAATACTTTTTATATTGTTTTATTTTTCAGTGACACAACGACCGAAAAAGTATAATCTAAAACTTTTACTTATTAACTACAGAATCTTATCTTCCTTGCAATTATCCCAAAAGCACTAAATATGTTCCTTAATAGATATTGAACTCGCTTATACGATAACCACGTACATCAAAAAGGAATCATACAACAAATGACAATAGATGCATTCTTCGGGGGTAACCAAAACAATGTTGTCCGGAATAATTATCAAAGTAAATAATAAAACTCGAAATACGTTACTATTGCAAAATGTTTTAGACAATTATGTCAAGCAATCAATTCTGATTCTTTATCATATTACCATTTTCATAAGCAATATGCGAATATATATTTTTAAAAGTAAATAATAAAAGAAATATGAATATAAAGAGTAAATAAGTAAACAAATAAGAACGTCGTTGCCATGCATATATTAATAGCGCTCAACAATAAATGAATCCCGTAATAAAGGAAAATAATTATTTAAACCTTTTACATAAAATATTTCGGTGTAGAAAGTAGCGCCTTCAGCTAATTTTAGTGGTTGAATTGTTTATTCAAAATTTGGTATCTGAAGCTACTCGGGAAGTGTGACTTTATTTTGCACAAACCCACAATCTCTTCAAAATACATAATAGATTCATGGAACATTTAATTTTGTCTCTTGCTCTCCCTCTCTGTCTCGCTCCTTTCTTTCTTCCTCTCTCTCCCGAATTAATGCATTCAAAGTACGCATTCCTTAGGAATCTAATATATAAAAATCTGATGTGGCCACCACATGACTTTCTCCATACCCGTAATATTTCTAAAAATTCCAAATAGGTTACATAGTAATAAATATTTTAAGAAACCGAGAAAATTTTAGACTTTACAAAGAACAGAAATAAACTCAAACCATAACCTTCTGATATTGGATATAGCCACAAAGCTCCAGCAATTAAGAAAAGAAAAAGGAGCGTTACTAAGATGTAACTAAGCGTCAATTGTTGACAAAAGTTGTCGGTAGGTGGCATGGTGGTGGCAGCTAAAAATATAAGCTATCTCTTAAAAATGCATTGTATGGAAAGATGTTTCAAACAAAGGTTGTAGAAAATTTAATTTCCTACAACTTTTATTCCAGTACATTTTTACATACATAAAATATTAAAGCAAATATTTCAATATAACAGATAAGTGACAAGAGTAAACACCCACTTCCGGTTGACCGATTTCTACCAAAAACTAAACAATTCTTGCGACTTTTATAAAAAATTTAAATATAAAATTTCGCGTTGACCTAATTAATAGTTTTTGAGTTAGAGAACCCACAAAAAGCTATCACATACACACACACATCATCGAGAAAATGGTCGAAACGTGTTCAGGGGACCTCAAAATGTATTTCCAATGAAATCTCGAAATCGATTTTTTTTTCATGAATACAATACTTTCCCCTATACTACGTATATGGAGAAAGTAAAAATGACTTCGTCGTCGGTGGGTGGGAAAGTGGAACTGTATTGCTATTTTTAATAAACTTTCCGAGTAGCTAGAAGATTGACATTTGGTGGGAATGTTCGATTCTTAAAGTAAAAGCCATTTACGAAAAATTAATCCAAAATTGACCCTAGTTCGATTCCTGAGAATGAGTTCTATTCTCCATAAGGTAACATGGAGAAATCGACAATACAATCTCAATTTTAACAATGACACGGTCAGCAAGGTAACGTATCATTAAAATGCTTAATTTCTTCAAATAAATATGATTTCAACGTAGAACTTGGGTGATTTTATATCGAAGGCAAAATTTGGCGACAATAATAAGAAACGGTATTTATTTTTCTTTAAAACGTTCCAGGTCCGAAGATCGTAAGTCAATTATTTCTAATTTTAATTTACAAAAGCCTGTAAGTCGAAAAATCGATTTTTACGTGTTATCTTATGGAAAATTACACCCCCCTCCACCTCCCCGCAAAAATCAAAATTCTGGCACCAAGGTACACATCCTCATGGTCCCATTAGTAAGTGTACCAAATTTTAAAACTAAGTTTCTTGGTTTTCGAGATATGCTGTCCACACACAGAAACACATTGCCTTTTATAAATCAAAGTTAACGTTATTTAACGAATATTTTAATGCCACTAGACGATATAAAGTAATTTTTTGGGACATATGGCTTAGTCAGTATTATTTGTGACATCAGGCTGTACGATTGGATGGATTTTAATCAAAATCCTTAGAGCAATTTTTGAGTAAAACGAATTTTGTTTCAAATTATCCAAGAATAAAGTACCCTTAATTATGTCGTCTATGTATGTATCGATATGGATCGCGGCGGAGGCGTGACGTCATAGAGCTTACGTAAGGTAGCTTAGCGTACATTTTAATGTCACTGGACGCCATATAGTGATTTTTACTTTCTCCATATACGTAGTATAGAGGAAAGTATTGTATTCATGAAAAAAATCGACTTCGAAATTTCAACGGAAATTCACTTTTTGATATCAATCAAATTCCTTGGAGCCATTTTGGAGTAAATAAAATTTTTCTAAAAAGAATAAATAATCATTTATTTTTGTGCAATATCATTTTTATCAAAAAATTGTCTGCAAGAAACCTAAAACGTGTATTTTCATCAAAATCTCGAAGTCGAATTTTATCACGATTACAATGCATTCTCAATATACTACGTGCATATATGTGAAAGTAAAAGGCTGATTTTTTACCCAGCAAGCTAGAAAAAAATCTGCAGCAAAATCATTTGTAATATAGTGCGTCACGCATACGGTATGTCCGCACTGGGAGTGCTGTGCGTCGAGTGACGAGTGCTTAGTTTTGCAATTTTGCACCACATTTTATTTTGTTTATCGCGTCCAGTAGAGAGTGATATGGTCATATTAAAATCATCAATATTTTTACCGGTGATGATCGTGACAGTGAAACACTGCTCAGTGAAGATGTACCGGTAATTAAAGTTTTGCAATAAAATTTTCTGCAATAGAATTGATGAATTTAATATACCTTACACAGGGATAGTTATGTATTTAAAACTCATTTTCAGACATTTCTATCGGCGGGACAGCTGTTGTTAGCGAAACCCTTTTACTTTGCCCTTCATGAATAGACGAATTTTTTGTCTAGGTGAATTTGCTCAAATTTTTTATCTTTCTAAAAATATTGCATAATAAGCATACTGAATTATTTAAGGAGAAAAAGCGGAGAAAGAGATTGGTGGTGTGATTTTAGAGCACGAGAGCACGTAGAAATTTCATCGCCTCCAAAACATAGCCATGATTTTTGAGCGGGAAAAAAAATCAATATAGATTGGGAAGAAAAATACTTGGTGTTTCTAAAGTCATATTCGTTCGAGAATTCATTTTTACTATATGCAAAACAGAACATCGTTAAACGCAACGCCGTTTCAGTACGAACGAGTTAGAAGGAAAGAATAAATATATATTGATGTGACTAGCGAACAATTCGGAATGTATTAATTCATCAACAAAAATCAATAAAAGTGCTTCTGTTCACTGAGTACTACAATTAGCTGCATTAAAAGCTTATTACTGCATTGGCCAGCACAGATTATGAATACATCAAAACTTTAGTACTTGCTATCCAACTTGATAATCGGTTTTTTCATAATATTGCTCTGAGAAATTATACTATGCAGGGAAGATTTATAAAACTTGGAAAATATATAGGTAGTAAAATTTCAAATAATCTATGTTTTAGTGTATCTCTCGATGAAAGTAATGGTATCACAGAATCTAATCAAATAGTCCTATGTTCTCCAGTGGCGTAACAAGGAACGGAAAGGCTCGCGGCAAAATATTATCGACGGCCCTTTTCCCCTTTCCCTCTCTTCCAAAAAATACATACGTTCAATTAAAACTGAACCTCATTAAAGATCCTTCCAAGTTTCGCTTATCGATCAATTAACAGGAATATGCTGAAAAGGTTAGGTTTTTTTTAATTACTCCTCCCAAAAATAACGATTGACTGGAAAGTTATCCAGAGATTAGGTTCGGAAAGAAAAATCTCTATAAAATCTTTACTTTTTCTATATTCGGTCCAATTTGAGGACCCTCAGGGGCACCACTGGGCCCGTGGTAATTGGCCACCCTATTGTTACGACAATGATGTTCTCGTTTCAATGATAATGAAAAAGGTAAATTTCTGAAGACATTTTGGTAAGGTTTCTCTCAAGGAACATTCGAACGCAAGAAATATTTTAAAATCCGTTAAATCCCATTTAGATTCTTTCATAATTTCATTTTAAAACATGTGATACTTCACCGCAGATGGAGCAGCAGCGATGCAGAATGAGAGAAATGGAATGATGAGATTCTATAAAAATTATTGTGATATTTTCAGGTTGCATTGTTTTATTCATCAGGAAGTTCTTGTGTATAAAAATGAGTCCAAAACTATGAGTGAAGTGGTTGTTTAAAAACCACAAACAATATTAAAGACGCCTTCAGTGGCAAGTACCCTCATTGCGGGCGACGCACTAACGGTAACAAGATTGGAATGGTGTACTCCATGTCAGAGTACAAGAGTTTCCAAATGCGTTCTTTGGGATTTCACGATGTTCTCAATATTTTTCGCTCAGATGAGTATTTAACGAGAAGCTAGCGAGGTACTTTGTAAAATAGATGTAAGTCCAAATGTAAAGTTGTCGTTATTATTGTCCGATTTTAACCAAAATTGGAATCGGTCGACCCAGTTTAGCCAAACTCCCCAATGCCAAATTTCATCAAAATACGTCCTGCAGTTCCCGAGTTGAAACAAAAGAACATTGTGAACTACATGTAGATCTTCATGTAAAGTGGTCGCAATTGTTGTCCGATTTTAACCAAAATTGGAATCGGTCGATCAATTTTAGAATAACTCGCAATACCAAATTTCATTAAAATACGTCCAGCGGTTCCGGAGTTTTAGCATGCGGACGGACGGAAACGACCTCCCTTATATGCGTTCACTTAGTGCAAAGAACGCATAAAAATCTCAAATACCTGACCAAAAGTGAAATTACAAAGTGGAAGCGTTTAACTTAGCTACACTTCTATTGTGAAGAGAAATATCTAGGCCATTTAATAACCGTATTTCTGCATTCTTTTTTTGTTTTCCTGCGACTTTGTATTAGTATGAACTAGACCTTTGTGTGAGTGACATAGTGACAACTAACTCTGTGCGTGCTTAGTGATCAAAGTTATTTTGAAAATTTTTAGTGAAATAAACATTATTATAAATTTTGACGCTATGGAATCACTACCAGGAGGTGTGTACAATATTACACAATATTTTATTTCATGCAATTTGCTTTTGTACTTATTTGACAATCTATCAAACTTTTGTTGATAACAATTATGAAAAACAAAAATGTCGTCAAATTCATTTAGACTTTTAGTTAGGTGCCTTTTGAGATCCGGCGATCTTTTTTATTAGAATACGTGGCTTAGTTCATCTACCATTTGAATAAAAGAGTAAGCATATTTCCACCTTTTAAAGAATGATCTCTAGAAAAAAGACATTTTTTGGATGCCACCTATAGTCTTCGCAAAGTTTTAATTAGATAAATACATCGAAAATAATGTTTTGCTTTTAGGATCAAGAGACGAACACATTATTTTGTCCAGGAAGAAGTTATTTAATATAATGCAAGAAAAACGTGCACAAGAGTTTCAATTTCAGTGTGCACATTTGAAAATTTGCATACTTGAATAAAAAAACGCCCAAGAAGAATCATCAAAGGCGATTTCACGAATTTTTAGTCAATTTACATCAGATTTTAAAACAAGGCGGCTATCTTCTCAGCGGAAATTAAATAAGTTTTTTTAACAAAAACAACCAGTGGTTGCAGACGGATGACATGTTCCCAGTATTTCCGCCAACTCCAACATCACGATCCGGTCAAATCTGCGATCTGAAGCGTGTCCTTTGGAATTGACATACGCTGCTCAAATGAGCCTTGATAGTGTAGGAAAAGTGGACGCTGTAATTATCGTGAAAGATATCGCATTTACGACATTAACACGAGCTATAAAATACAGGAAAGTCTTCAAAGAAAGAACAACCCATATTCGTAGACTGCTTATCGAAACTAGACCTACAAGGCATCAGTACAATATTATCAAAGTAAAGGACAAGACACGCTTGCTTTCCCCCATACTACGTACTTTCTAAGAGAGGCGAAAAAATGTGCTACCCCACTTCAGATATTTTTATTACGGACACAAGTGCTGATGTCAAACTTCAAGCTCTTCTTGATCACTCAGCGCATCATTCATGTACAAAAAGAAGTTATAAAAATCTGATGTGGCCAACGCATGACTTTCTCCATGCCTGTAATATTTCTACAAATTCCAAATAGGTTAAATGATAATAAATATTTCAAGGAACTGCGAGAAAAATTTAAAGACTTTACAGAGAACAGAAATAAATTCAAACCGTAGCCTTCTGATGTTGGATATGAAGCTCGAACAATTAAGAAAATAAAAAGGAGCGTCAAGTGTTTACAATAGTCGCCGGTAGGTGTAGTTGTGGTAGCTAAAAATTTAGTTTTAAAAATATCTCTTCAACAATGCCTATATGGGAAAATGTTTCGAACTAAGGTTGTAGAAAATTAAATTTCCTACGACTTTTATTCCAGTACTGTTTTACATTCATCAAATATTAAAGAAAATATTAAATAAATAAAACATCTCCTTAACAATGCGTTCTACAAAAAATGTTTCAAACAAAAGTTATAGAAAATAATATTACCTATGAAGTTTATGATAAACATCATTTACATTTATGAATATTTAAAAGTTATTTGTCAAAAACTAAAATATGACTAGAGTAAACATTCACTTCCGGTGGAACGATTGATGCCAAAACCTAATCAGCTCATCATTATAAAGTACTCTTTCTAAATATAAAATTTGGCATTGATACAAGAGTAAGTTTTTGAGTTAAAGCGCCCACAAAATCCTATCACATACAGACAGACCGACTGACAGACACACAAAGACATCGAGAAATAGTCAAAACGTGTTCAGGGGACCTTAAAACGTGAATTTCCGTTGAAATCTCGAATTCGACTTTTTTTATGAAAACAATACTTTCCCCTATACTACGTATGTAAAAAGTAAAAACGTTGCCGACCCCTGTACTAAAGGAACATAGGTGTTTTTGTTGTCGATTTTTGAGAAAAAATCTTCGGGGTTTTAACCTAGGCTACTCCTTCCTTCCTCCGTTCCCTTAGGTTCAAATACCTTCTCTTTCAAATTCGCCACGCGCGCCCCCAATGGACGGCTGCATTTATCCGAGGTACGCATCTGGTTTTCATATTCTTGTGATTATCAAACATTGGGTCGAGTGAATAAAAAATAAGAAAATGCTTATGCTTAAGATTTTTATCACTCTTTAAGCAAATGCTTGATTTGTGGTGAAGAAAAAAATAGCATTTGCTTAAAATTGCGTGAATAAAACCGAGCTTTTGCTTAATGCTTTAAGCATATGCTTAAACTTTTTTAAGTGAGGTAAAGAGCTTGCTAAGATATTTCTAAGTACTTTATTTTCATGATAATTGATCCTAAATATAAGTATGGCAGTTTATGGCGACACGAAAGGTTAAAAAATACGAGAAAAGTTTCAACAACCAACGGTTATAAAAATGTATATCGTTTCTCTGAATACAAAGTTAAGTGTATTTCAAATCTGTTACTCGGAGAATATCAAGAGAGAACGGAAGATAGAAATATTTTTAAGGTATACTTAAGTGATCCCGGATTTCAAATAGGAGTCGGGGAAGATCACCACGCACAATGCACAACTGTATGTTTGACAGTAAAATTTGTGGCGTCCAAAATCACAATAAAGGCAAATGACTGGATAAAATTATTATAACTAATTGAATAAAAATGCACCCATGATTTGTGATATTATCGAATCCAGTTATAAAAGAAAAAATATTACCCAATGTATTCATGTTTTTAGTTTGAAATTCAACTATGTAAAACTTTAAATATAAACAAAAACAAGTGAGGGAAGAGTTGCAAAGAGATTTCTTCCGTAAAATTTGAGCATTTACTTAAAACTGAGTAGCAAATGCTTATAAGCAAAAGCAAACTTTTATTACTCAATATGCTAAAAGCATTTGCTTATGCTTTTAGCAAATGCTTTTGCTTTTACTAATTGCTTTAAGCATTTGCTTAATTTTTATTCACTCGACCCATTATGCTACAAAACTTTTATATGCCTAAAACTATTTCTACTTTCTGGAACATTAAATTATATGAATTTTAGGTTAATTTTTTACTTTTAGTGTATATAAAACGTTATTTCATTAAATTATATTTATATAAATTTTATTTACTCAAAGAATAAAAAATTAGTTTTCGTAGAAAATGTCTTCAAAGACTTTCAATAACTCAGAAATTTTAATCTCTGTCTGATCTCACTAACAGTAATATAAATGAATAAATGAATATTTATTTTCCTTAGCGTCGTATTATTTATCGTAACCAAGGTATTGTTTAAACAACGTCAAAATCGATGAACAACGATTAACAGGATTTTTTAGCATTACTAACGTAAATAGAAACGGAAGAGCATTACATATTATATTGCTAAATTTAGAAAATTCCGAGAAACTTCTTAATAGTTTCAGAACTAATTTCCTAATATTCAGCGATTAGTTTATTTTTATCTAATCAAAATGAAAATGAGCCAATCACGGAGCAATATAAATACACAATTGTCTTTTAATATAATAGATAATACGTAGAAACTATAGTCAGCTACCACTGGTTATCCCAATCGCTATAAAACTATCCGACATATTTTAATTAATGCAGGTCAAGGTCACCCCCTGCCATGCACCATCGTGGGATTGCAACGTGTCTTTTGTCCCCTCCGAATGTTCCATAGGCTACGTCTAAACCACCATCCCCTCCACCTCTCCCCCTACCCTCTATACCGAATCCGAGTTCAACAATAGTTGTTGCTATGGCAACACTCTCGTAATGAGTGATAAAAACTGCAAAATAGCCAATATTTATGCGAAATTCTAAAATATACAATCGATAATCAAAATTCTATGATTATAATGAGAACCTTCATTCCTTTCCTCAGAGAACAGTACAAAACTCGCTCCGATATTACTATTCTAAGATATTTTAATGTGCAAGAGAAAATTAGCCTGCACGATGGAATTCAGATTTCCTATGTAATTCAAATGGGAAAGATACTTTCTGGAATCGAACCCGGGAGACTTCAATCTTCGAAACAAAAACTATCCTCTGGAGCTCGGCCCATGTAGCAAGAGATTTTCACCAAGTTTAATGAAAATCAGTCTCTTGGTTCAAAAGTTAATAGGGGGGAAGGTCAGACAGACACAACGACAAAACTATAATACTATTTCCATTCTGTAAAGTAGGCTAAAAATACCGTCTAAATTTCCAAATTCTTAAAAGTAATATTCGGCGTTTAACACAGATAACTACAACCTCCTATTAACAGTAGATTGCATCAATATAACTGGTAATTACGAAGGCTAACGTAATCTACAACACGCGTAAACGCTTAGCCGGTTGTCATGTTAACACCGTCGCTATTATACAAGCTCAACAGGGTTGAAAAAATATCGCGAAATAGCGATTTACTGGATCGAATTTCTAGCAGTGGTACCTTCTCAAACTCAATTTCACATCACAAACCATAATATATCGTAGCAAATTAAGAGGCTTGGCGTGCCATCAACAGCGAATAAAATTATAATAAAGGCGAAAAATTGCCATTGGCCACCTCTACAACTTGTTAGTTATCCAAGATGGCATCGCCTAGTCACGTCACACTTTAATGTAAATATACTTTACGTATCGTAAAAACGCGGAACACTTCACAAACAGTCACAAATCGTGGTTAGATGCCGTTTAATTTTGAAACGTCGATGAATATTTCAGCCGCAAACATTATCTATTGTTTTCTTAACGCTACGTAATGCTAAGTATTACGAATCCCATACATAAAACAAGCAATTTATTCATAAATCATATTTTCATAAATCAAAACGGCACGTATTTACACATCATCACGCGTATTATAGGATCAGAGTACTCACCTAATAGCTAAGAAGTTTCCAGCAAGGAATCCCGTCAGCTTTATAGGGCAATAAAGGAGTGCATATATTCATGAGGTTTTCCGTACGATGTCTAATCCTCATCAACCTGTCATTCATCGAACGCTAAGAATCGCGATGGAAATAGACAGCCAATCAGGACATCGGAACCCCCACTTCGTACCCCCTCTCCATAGTAACCATAAACGGACGACCAGAGCGATACAAGCGTGAAAAAACTCAACTGTTACATAGTTAAGATCAAGAAATACATAACATGCGATACTTCTGCTATTATAAAGGACAACGCCTGAATATAATGATACATAAATTAACGATTTTCAATTGCTAAAAGACGAAGCAAAATGCGTTTCTGCTTAAATACCGAAAATATAACAACCGCATATTAACACTTTTTTCTCAGCGTACATATTTTGAAGCGGTGGCCGCGGTGATACGATGTTGCCAGACTTCCCATTAGATATAGAGTTGGGGAGTATTTGCAGTCACTGCTATTTTGTCACAGAGACTAACGGGGAACTGTGACCGGTAACAGGTATGCGCGGGAAGTAGCAGGTATGGGAGTCGCAGCCAGCACAGGCTAGTCACCGCGGGCTCGGTAGAACAGGAGAAGGGGCTCAGCGCACACCCTACTAGTAGTCCTACTCCCACCCATCCGAGTCCTAACCTGGTCCTATTATATATATTATAACAGTTTCAAGTGTTCCAACGGTCCAAAGAGGGGAATGGGAAGGAGAAGCTTTAAGGGGGAGCTGGCGAATGTGGCTTCTAAAGTCCTTAGGCTATCCGCGCACGGGCGACTTTTTTAACTAGCTGCGACTAGAGTCGCCTCGGCTAAAGCAAACAGCGATTATTTGCATGAGCCCGCGCACGAGAGCGACTATCGCTTCTACGCAGTGATCTCAGTTCTACTATGGACTTCGAAGAAACAGCAGTTGTCAGTGATTTGCTCTTCAGAAATCGAAAAAAATTAAAAATATAAGTTTTGTTTTCATCCAATACTCAATCAAAGCTTACTAAACGGTCAATTCTACTCCCTCTACCAAGACTTGAGGGGCTATCCAAAAATGTTATTAATTACTAGTAAAAGGTGCTTGCATTCTGAAAGCATTTCAGCCCATATCGAAGGTAACACAGTAAGATTTAGAAGTATTTAAAAAAATTTCGTTCTTTCCTTATGGAACAAAACTGGACTAAAACAATCCCTAAAAATTGTAATTTTTAAGAATATTACACTTTTTTCATTGTTTAGTACTAAGGTTACACATTTCTGGCAAATTTTAATGTTCAAGCATATATAGAAATGCAATGATATTTATCTAAGTGTTTAAATTTTAAAAATTTTAAAGGTAGCAATAACAAATTAATGAAGATTTTCAAACGTTAATGTGTGCCAATACACTGAGCGCTAGATAACTGACAAATTTCAGCTCCCTTGTTAGTGCCCTAGTACCTAAACATTTATCTATTTGTTTAAATTTAAAAAAAATTATAAGATAAATCAATAATATATCAGAATTTCGATACTCCCTATTCGGTTATTTTACAAATTCTACCTTTAAAAAAATTCCAGCTTCGTAACACACTGAGAAATACATAAACTTTAAATAATATTTTAAATATTTACGAATTTTTAGTGGCCGCATTATTAATTTTAAAAAATATATTTGATTTTTCTAGTCGGTTATGCACATAGTCCTACCTATATAAAATATATAAAGTCTTTAGCTTATCTGGAAGTGTCAAATCAAAGCATAAAAACAAATATATAAACCTCTGCATCGATTTACGTGCTTTTCTTATGGGGCAAAAATGGGACCAAAAGAGCCCCTTAAAATATGAATTTTCCCAATTTCGTATTTTTCTGTTTGGTTGTGACCAAAATCCTATAATCGTACCAAATTTCAATTCCCCAGCTCATCTGGAAGTGCCTGAATATAGGGTATGGATTTTTCGGGTTTAAAAAAATCTCATTCGGAAGGTAAATATCGGGTTTTATTATTTTCCTTTCCATTCGGGTTAAAATCGGGTATAAATAAGTTACAGATTTTTCTAAGTTTTAAAAAAGTTCAATCTCGGGTAATTTTCGGGTTTTATAAAAGTCTTGTTTAATAATGTAAAAGTTTGATCAACAATCAAAACTTTTTATTATACCTTAAGTATTTTTGAGTGTGATATCTTGTGCTAAACGCCTCCAGATTGAGGAACACCTCGCAGGCTGCACAAATGTCTTGCTTCCCGCTCAACCTCTTTTGAAAACACACCAGATATTAGTGAAATGATTTTTCTTTCGTTGTGTATTCAACTAACAGACACTTGGGTTCTTCTTTCCTTATCACATCGAAGATCTAGCAGCGACTAGATAAGGCGAGATCCTTGACTATTAGTGGCGCGAGAAAACCAAGGAGATTAAGATTGTGTTACAAAGTAAGCTTACGAATAAATTGTTTACAAAGAGAATAAACAGACTGATCACGAACATCACGGACTGCACTCAAGTGCTGAGGTGCTTACAAGCGCCAGAATAGAAATTCTGTGAACAGATCTAAAAATATTTGTGTTTAAAGAAAACTAATGATTTCGGGTCTTTTCGGGTTTTACCCGAAATTTAAAAAAGGCAATCGGATGGTAAAAATCTTGTAAAAATTGGGTAAAATCCGAAAAATCCATACCCTACCTAAACAGTATCCTCCAATCATATCATAAGTAAGAAGCAGATATCATTATATATCGACGACTCTTACAGAGGAGGAGGATGTAACATACATATAGCAGGAGGATACTAATGTTTAGGCACTTCCAGATGTGCTGGAGATTCGAAATTTTTTTATTAGGTAGGATTTTGTGCAAAACCGACTAGAAAAAACGAAAATCTTGAAAAAATGCAACAATGCGGCCGCTAAAAATTCGCAATTGTTTAAACAAATTTTCAGGGTTTATGTATTTTCGCATGTGCTACGGAGTTGAAATTTTTTTTAAGTAGAATTCTTAAAAAAAAACGAAATAGGGATTATACAAATTTTGATATTTTAATTTGTTTGGCAGTTAAAAATTCTTAAAGTTTAAACAAATTGATAACTGTTTAGGTACTACGATATGAGCTAGGAAGCTGAAATTTTCAAATTATTTACAGAGTAGTGAATTTGCACAAATAAACATTTCAATTTATCCATATATGAATTGCGGCGGCCGTTAAAAATTATTTAATTTTAAACAATTAGAAAAATATTATTTTACTTCTAAATGTGCTACAACATTAAAATTTGGCTAAAATGTGTAGCATTAGTATCCCATAATGAAGACAGTGTAAAACTTTTAAAATTGCAACATTTGGGATTGTTTTAATCAATTATTTTTACATGTGGGAAAAACGGGAATCGCTGCGGAGGTGAAATTTTTAGAATTTATAAAATATTTATAATGATGAAATGTCTGTCTGAAAAATGAATGTTTTTTCAAGGTGATATGAAATGCTTGCAGTATGCAAGCACCACCTACTAGTACTTATATAATGATTTCCGAATGACTACTGCAACATTTGATCAACTGTTGAATATTCTTGGTCCAGATATTTGTATATTCTATTCACAGTCAAAACTTTCCCTAGCGATGACAGTTATTTGATAGAATGCAAAAGATCCTATTAGCGAAATAAACAATCTGATGTGGCCAGTACATGACTTTCTCCAGAATTTTAGTATTCTTATTTAAAGTATGATTGCATTAAATATCTCCAATGTAATGTACTGAAAACAAACATTGATGAGTTTTCAAGACAATATATCTGAGATACTTCTTATGGCTATATATGAAATAGTGAAATACTTAAATTTGCAACTATCCATCCAAATGCGGATGAAATCAGTTAATAAAAGAGCAAAGAAAGATGAAACAAAAGAAGAAAATAAACACGCAATCAACGAAAACGGCACATGAATACGGAAGAAGAAATTGTTTCAACGAACCAGTAGCACTAGACTTTCAAATGCTGAAATAACAGTCAGTAAATAAAATTGTTTCCTGCTGTCAAGGGCGGCAAATTTTTACAGCGCAAGCTGTTGAAAAGATCATTTTTTTGTTCAAGTTATATTCTAAAATGGAATTTTAAGCTAATATTTTTATTTTGTCTGATAAGTCGACCGTAATTCTTTTCGCCTTCAATTTTTATGCTCCACAGATGATAAGTCTACTACCTACTACTACTACCTACTATATATGTTCATAGCCTTTATGTCGACTTTTTTATGTCCACAGCCTATATGTCCACAGGCATTATGCCCACAGTTACATATATATGTCCGCAGTCAATATGTCCATATTTATTTATGTATCCACAGCCTTTACGTCCATAGTCTTTATGTCCACTTAAGGGAAATGGAGGGAGGTGACGGAGAGGATATGAAGCCAAAAAATTAAAATGTAAGGGGGGAAGGAGGGAGAGAGGGAAGGGGGTGGGCGTAAGAAATCCTAAGGAAACACAGTCGATATTGGTATCAATCAACCAAGAATTTTATAACAATTAGGAATATGCAGCTAAAAAATAAAAACGGAGGTGGGCGGAAGGAGGGGGAGAGAAAGGGGGCGGGCGTAAGAAATCCTAAGGAAACACAGTCGACATTTGTATCAATCAACCAAGAATTTTACATATCCTGAAAGCGTTTTTATTTTATTAAATATGTCGTTCCAGGAATTTTCCGACAGGTGGTGTCTGTGTACACTGGTAAGTTAGGAATAAACTAATTATCTCCAAAAGTCGTAGAGAATACTATTATCTACAACAATGCTATTTGCAAACATTAATTATAATGAAGTCTTAAAGGAGATATTTGTCAAAAACAGAATAAATCAAAATAATTCTTCAACGATACATTCTAAGAAAAAGGTTTCAAACAAAAGTTGTACAAAAAACTATCTAAAATTTTTAAATTTAATATTTTTATAAATTTTGAAGTTTTAATGGAGAAAATAGGCAAAAATAAAGAAATACCGAGTAAAGTGTCACTTCCGGTTGACCGATTTTAACATAAACTAATTACTCTTGTTCCTTTAATAAAAATGCCAAATATAAAATTTCACGTTGATCTGATTAATAGTTTCTGAGTTAGATCGCCCACAAAATTCCTACCACATGCACACGCGCGTGCACACACACACAGACGTCATTAATAAAATGGTCCAATCGTTTTCAGGGGACATCAAAACGTGTATTTTCAATGAAATCTCAAATTAGATTTTTTCACGAAAAACCTGTACTACATATGGAGAAAGTAATAATTAATAATATTTTAACTTCATGAATTCACTAGAAAAGGTTTTCCGGATATATGTACTTTTAATCAAAAAATACGTTTTTTATGAAAATAATTCAACATTTGAAAATTCTGGTGCAACATTTTCAAAATTCCAACGATTACAAAATCTGGTACATGCGACTCTTTTAGTATTAACTCTCATTCAGACAGCTGTGATGTGTGAACGGACATTTAGTGCACTTCACTTCTGAAAAGTAAATGCCGCAACAAACTGAAGGACGAACATCTTAAATCCACGCTCCGATTAGCTGTAAAGGAAAGGAATATGGACGAATTCCCGTTTAATAAGATTCTTTAACCATCAAAGATATATATATATATATAATTAATTTCAAGTTAATATTTAAATTTCTGCTCTGAGAAGCTTTTTAAGACGCCTATATTAATATTGTCCATAAATTTACAAGTGCAGCCAAGTACCTACGTTTAAATCGTTAGCGTTGTAGTTTTAAAACAAAATTAAAAGAAATTATAAACCTCTATGTGAATAAATGAATAAAACACATTCGTGATGCGATGTTCATCCTAACGATGATCAGAAAAATATGACAATGGGTGGTTCATTTGTTTCAAAATAAAATAAAATTTGAAATAGCAATCTTTACAAATCACATTAAATCTACTGAAATTCCTTCTCCTATTATTCCAAAATATGTACTGCGAAATAAAGAATTCGAACATTAAAGTGCTATTAACTAAGGTGACCAGATATTTTTTCCCAAAAGGGAGGACAGATCCCGTTTTATTATAAAATGTGAGGACAAATGGAAGGAAAAGGAAGGACAAAGGAAGGATAGATTTCATGACAAAAAACTGTTTATATGCTTTATTTCATATTTATCAAAAAATTAAAGGTTGTAAAAGAGCATACATTAACACAGTCTCATGATATACGAAATTTTTTATTAAAAAAAAATGCTGTAAGCTTTCAAGAAAAATAACGAGTGCCTCTACATAATTTTAGAGACCATTTTTCACAGTAAAACACTCAAATTACATAATGACAAATCGCATTGAACGAATGTCAGTTTCAGAAGCTCAAAGGTGAATTGCACAAATATTAAACGTAATTGTTCATTAATTATGTGTGTTCTACACATTCGAGAAAAATAAACCCCAACGCAGAAAAGTTTAAACAAAGTTCAAAAGCAATTAAAATTGAAAATAATAGATTCAATCCTACAAACTGTTGTTTATTCTAAATTATTTCCTGATTGCTTGAAAATTATTTAATATGAGCCAATATTTATTGAAAATATATTTATTCAAAATATATTTTTATTGAAACAAATCTTTTCTCAAGAGACTGAAATATGTAGTTTTTAAAAATGAAATATTTTTATTCTAATAATAACTTATGATGGTTTTGTATTGAAATATTTATCATTTCTGTGAATTTTTTTCAACAGATCGTCATTTTTATTTAACATTTCTGAGATTTGATCGCAGCTATAGCTGTTAACTTTAATCATTATGGCTGACGTCAATGTTTCAAAGAAAGACTGCTCTTTACACTCTCCCACACATCATTAATTAACGAGAATACACGCTCTATACTTGCATTTGTCCCAGGTAAACATAAAGCCATTTCAACCAATATCTTTAAATTAATACTCGATTTTAAAAAACTGAAATGCTTCCACCCATCTCTTGTCGACTTCTATTTTATTTTCAGACCATTGAGAAAACTTCTTAGCTGAGCAGTAATCATTTAGTCTCCAAACCTCATCAAATACTGTATTGTCATCTGTCTTTATGAGACACTCTATTCGCCTATTTGATCAAAGCAATTTCTATAAAATAGTTGAACCACGTCCGTGAACGCCCCTCTAACTGTTGGATTATTCTCTTCTAGTTTCTTCAATATATTATCTGCATTTACTGGTAGAGATTTCATATTTAATCTGGATTCCAATTGATCATTAAAACTGTTAAGAATTGTCGTTACTTCAGCTGCACATATTTTGTTCATTTCAAAATGCTCTATATTCGACTGAAACAATGTTGCCTTACTATGCATGAAATGCCGAGTAATTTCAGCTAATGGATTTTCAAAAAAAACTTTTCGAACTTGGGGACATTTATCTTAAGCTTAAAAAATATAACCTTAATGATTCAAATAATTGAGTAACACGTTCAATGGCAGGCGTTAAAGCCAACCACCTGGTTTTTGAGGAACCTAATACTTTCTTATGCTCGACTGAAGCGTCCTCACAAAATTTAGCTCGACTCTTTACTCTCACAGTGAAACGATGAAAATGTAAGTATATCTGTGGAGGAATTACTTCTACATCTATAGCCATTTGACTTGAGAATACACAAATTAAAAGAAGGCGTGACATGAGTAAAAGGAAGGACAAAAGCAGAGAAATGTTCAAAGAGGAGGACATGGAAGGACAAAAGGTTTAGGGAGGACAGCGATTGAAAAAGGACTGTCCTTCCAAAAGGAGGACGTCTGGTCACCGTATATTAACGAAAAATATTTCTACATTTTACTCCAATAAATAGTAACATATTTCTCATTGAATACCAGAGATGGTTATTTCGATATGTAGAATTTTGCGAACGTATACGTGTATTATTCGTATCCTCGAATTCAATTGCCATCGATGATTTAACCATTAACAAGCTTAGTGAGACTCTGAGGAAAAGGGACGTGAAAACTATGAGGAATACGAGGAAATGTGTGACTCAGTGTATGAGTGTAAGTGAAGCAAAAGAAGTGTGCAAGGATAGAAGTGTGTGGGGGAAGCATGTGGTGATGGGTTGGTAATTGGCAGACATATGGCATGGCTTACCCCGCAAGGGAAAGCGTCAAGGTGTGTTGTTGTTGTTCAAATTGAACTTATACTCATTGGTTTGGAGAAGATACAACGAAGGGAGGGGTTTTTGATGATTTACATGATTCTTTAATAGCTTTAGATCAGGGGTCCCCAAACTTTTTGAGAGGAGGGTCACTTAGGAATATTGAAAGTGCAAGGCGGGTCGGATCGAAAAAAAACGTTTCAAAACTTAAAATATTTTATTCTATAATTACTTAAGCATACATGCATATATAACTATAAGTAAACGTGAATAAATGTAAGAAAAGTTTATAATGCGAACAATACGTCTGTTTTTAAATTGGAAGCACTGATTTTATTATGTTTAGGATGTTTAATAAAATTTCCGCGGCCCAGATAAAATGCTTTGGCGGGCCGTAGTTTGTGGACACCTGCTTTAGATTATACACACGTTTGCCACTAATAACGACATTCCCCACGATTTCAAAATCAGAGGTTTCTAAATTATGAATTAATATTGATGTCAAATCAATTAATTATTAAAAGTTCATGGGTGATTAGAAAACAGAAAAGAATGGCCATGCGACACAAATTAATTTATTTGTTTTGTACGACGGTTGTATTTCTTAATTATTGATTTGTTATATTTTCGTGTCACTGTTTTATTTCTCGTGATATTTTGGCCATCGTGCTATTTTCGTGAATTATTACGGAATTAAATAAATAAATTTAGATGGATATTGTAACCTTGTTCTATCTAAAACGTAAAAATAAAACAGTCCCATTGTTACAGTGAAGTATCTCGATATGAAATGACGTTTGGGAGGCAGAATAAGGAAGTTCATGTAAAATAATATTCGAATATAAATAAAATTTAATAGCATTATGGGAGTGAGATATGGGATATCAGAAGATGAAAGCAGATAGGTGGCTTTTAGTAGGGCACGGCTTAAAATGGTGGAAATGATTTAGACAGAGGGACAAACAAATGAGGATGTTTTAAATACGGTAGGGAAAGATACTAGCTAAACTTGACTTATAAAGGAAAGACGGAAGAAGTGAGTAGGTCGAATTTTGAGAGGCGAAGGTCTTAATGAAAGAAGTCATAGGAGGGAGAATTCTAAGAAAGAGGCAAATAGATAGGAAGAGAAAATGAATATTAGGTATCTTTAAAGAAAGGTATGGGATATGGTAAGGTGAAGAGAAAAGCCCTGAATTGGACAAACTGGGTTGGGTAAGTCAAAAACATACTGAAGGGCAGAAAGTATATGGTGATGACATATTAAACTATACATTAATCTTGACCGTGCTTAATGGGGCCTCCAAAATAGAATCAAGGTCCCCAAAAACATTTCAGCTTTGGGAGAGACGCGATCGCCACGAATGAGGTAATTGATCGATTCGATTCAGTATTTCTTGAAGTTTACTTTAGATAAAGTTTATAACAGCGCAACGAGTCACAGGAAGGACGCGCGATAAGGCTCAGAATGAGATATTTCGTGGTTATTGAGACACAACTGTCTCATTTTACATTAATCTCTCGTAATCCTAAAAGTACTTGAAAATAGTTAAACGATACGATACTCCTTTGGTGACACTGCTGCTGCCAACAGGAAATCGTTTGCTAGCTATCTATAAAATGAGAAAGCATTCTTGTTATAATGAGTGCTCGTTATAATTACCGCATCATCAAAAAGTACAGAAATGTACCGAGTGGCAGACTTTAATGCGATGCGCAGCATATGAATACAGGTAAGAGGTATTAAGTGATTTTTTTATAAAAGGGTGCTTCACTTTGAAGTTTCGTACTGCTGTTATGGATGCATTTGCTATGGCCGTGGTGTTGAGATAAATGGGGTCTAATAGACCGGGAGAGATTATCGCGAACAATTGACCGGCTTCGTTGCCAATCGGCACTAACTCAGCAGTGCAGACTCAGCGAAAGCGCGCTAAGCAACGGAACGGGAATAAACGCTCCAACAGGCAGATTGAAAGGCGGAGATAGCGAAAACGTACACGGAATATACCTCCACAGGGTTGACCTGCTGGTTCACGTCGGCGAACAACGCGACATTTTTGAACAAACAACGGTAAATTGCGTCAAGCCGCGCATTAAATTCGATATAGCTATTTATATGCAGTAAAACAGTAAATTCAAGACAGCCATGTCTTCATTTCTGTCATCCCATGGACAGTGTCGCTGCTCCCGAGTTCAATTACATACTTCATTTTCCTCGCACAATGTGAATTTGTCATTTGTTGCAACCCGTTACAACGGATTATTATAAACAAGCTACGTGTTACAAATACTATTCTCAAATACCAAAAAAATTCATTTTCAGTGGTTGATTCTCGTTTTACAACAACCTGCTGGGCTCAATAAATTTGCATGTTTTTCTAACAATAAATGAGACATACAAACTCAGGGAATCTATTGAATAAATCTGAAAAAAATAATTTGAAGTTAATTTTCAAGAGATTTAAAAATCCCTCCGAAATCGGTCGTAAAATTGTTTATAAACTTTTTATGGCAATCGGAGATATCTAAGACAAGCACTTAAAATTTCAATTTCTGACACTTAAGTGCTATTTCTAGAATTTAAAATGATCTATATTTAAGAATTAGATCTTTAAAAATAGAAAATGACATACATAGTTGAGACGTCATAAAACTAATTATAACTATTTCTACTGCCATTAGAATTTCACTAGCAGAGTAGTTAGGCTGCTAAAGTTTTAATTAAAACCTCTTGGTTCGGTTCTACGCAGATGAGAAATCCAAGGGGAGTTCCAGGCTTCATCCTTGTGGAGGAGGAGGGTAAGCAAAGATAAAAAAATAATAAACTATTTAAAAATATTTTTCAAAGTGTACAGATTTCAATACGTAACAAGTAAGGAAAGAACTGATTAATCAGATATTAAGGGCGTTTTTAGATAAAAAGTATAGATATACGTTATAATCAAAAGTTATTTAAAACACCTCACCGCAATTAAGCAGCTATAATATTTTCTTTATCCTTTTTGAAATTAAATTGAACGCTTTAACGCTTTGTTTTTATAATTGTAGTAACGTAAACAAAACAAAAATTTACGTACCAATATAGATAGTTTCTAGTTTCTAAAATCCTGCTAAAATTCAAACTTACAGACGGACGAACAGCAAAATCAATAGGGTTCATGACTGTTATCGGCAAAAACTATCTTGAAAATTTAGTTGCTCTAAATTGAACTGTGTATAAGTAGTTTACTAATTTAATGTTTTGCTGTCCATTGTGCCCCCACTTCATCCCTTACGCTGTCCCTGGAGTCTCCAAATTTCAACCGCTGGAAGAACCAAACAACATTTTGTGCAACAAAATAAATACAGTAAAAAGGTAATATTTCTTCGATGTTATTTTTTATTATTTATTTATTTATTTTAATGCTCTGTTTTAATCATTATGTCCGTCAGTCCGTCACGTTTCTGTGTCTGGCTGTTTATGGTCATACGTTCTTCTTGCGGATAAAATTTGGGGACTCCAGGGGGCAGCCTAAGGGGTGTAGCTAAATAAAACCGGCCTTAATATCTGATTCATCAGTTCTCTCTTTATTTGTAATATTAATTTTTCGGTATTCTGAAATCTTGAACCATTAAGGTTGTTTGAAATTATCACTATCGACTTACTAGTGTCTGTATATGTTCTCATGTAACTTCCCTATTAGGTCAGGCATATTAATCCCTAATTAGTCACTTGAGGTTAATATGATCCCAAGGAATGTTTTTAGGTTGATAGATAGCAAAACATCTAGATTGCCGACCTTAATAATCTCAGAGTATCTTCACCGTTAATCTTTCCAATGATGTTTCACTGTCTTTTATTGGTTTGGAAAAGGTTGATTTTGCTGTACCGAGTATAATGTAAGAAGTACGTAGAGAAAGTAAAGTGATAGAATGTAACTTCGACATAATAGTAACTGCATGCAGTGTTACAACAAGTAGGAATGTACACGGGTTTCCCGTGGTACAGAAGTGCTTTTCGTCAAATCCAACGTAGTATAATTGTATACTAATGTATTTTCTTTTAAATCAGAAAATTATTTTTTCCTTATATGGTGGTAGACCTGCTTTTTAGATCCGTTGTAAACATGTTTATTTCGTTTGTCATTCTATACTCGCTCTACATTCGAAATTTCTTTTTGAAATCGGTTTAAAATTAACCTTCCTAATTCATAATTACAGTAAATACTAACGTTGATATTGTGGTAGCCCTGTTTAGTCGACACGGTTGAAATATGACATTTTAGTTAATTATTTATATAAGATTATATATACCATATTTGATTTAAATCCATGAGGTCAGTTCTCTATAAATACGTAGAAAGAAATATTATTTTACTTTTTACTGTGGGAGCCCTGCTCTTTATTTCCGCTTTAAACATATTGATTTCATTATGGTATGCTGTACAAATCTTATATATAAAATTTATTTGAAATCCGTTCAGCCAATCCCTTCCAAATCCATAATTACTGAAAGAGTTTAATTTATAATTGTGGCACCCCTGTTTGGTTAATCCTGTCCAAACATGCAGTTATGGTTTTGTATATATGTGTACATTATAAATATTAAATTTGGTTAAAATTGATTTGGGCAGTTCAACACAAATACTAGTAAAATAAACATTTTTATTACTTGTATTGTGGCAGCCCTAATGTGTAAATCTATATTAAACATCTTTATTTTGATTTTTTATGTTGCACACCTCCTTGATACAAAATATTTTTGAAACTGGTTCGGCCAATTCCTTCCAAATTCATAATTACCGAAAAGTTAAACTTTGAAATTGTGGCACCCCTGCGGAGTCGATCCTGTCTAAATATGTCATTTTGTTCATTAATTTATGTGAATATTGTGTGTACAAAATTTGGTTGAAATCGGTTCAGCCAATTTTTCCCTGATATATGCGTATGGACGGACGGACGGACATCACGAAGATAATAGTGCTTTTCAGCAATGACGAAAAGCACTAAAAAGGGGTGTTGAAACACGTGACCGGATTTGTGCTACTTAACAACATCGAATGGAGAATTAACCTGCCGATAGATGTTTTTATAATTTTGTGAACACTATGCTGCTTACAACCTATGAGTCAAAACTGCAACAAAAAAAGATGACAAGGAGAACATTTTAAAAGCTCTTTCTACAAAATCAGTTAGGACGCAACAGATTTCAGATGTTACCATACCATTTTTTCAATTATTAACATATTTTTGCTCAAATTTAACACGTATTCGAATTTTCTCATCTACAAAAGAGAACAATATTCCTCAGGTCACACGAACTCCAGAATCTCGTGTTGGTAGATAGCTTTTAGGCTATAATAAAATGCACACAAAATATCTGCTACACTTAAGAGTCTATCTCGATTCCTTTATAGCCAACTTCATATCATAAATACGAAATGGAGGAAATTTCTGAGCGTATTAACCAGATGCAACGTGAAGAGAAGTGGAGGTCCACTAATACAATTTGAAGTCACCCTATAATCGAGGAAATGCTGCATTACGTGTGCGAGTACATGGAGAATGTCTACAAAATATGTACCCACATGTACGGCAGGAGCATAATATGTTTATAGTTCGATGGATGTCCTCCTGCGTTTATAGATTACTGGGGCAAAAGTAATATATTACTTGTTATTTAAATTGAATTCTCTTAATGTGAAATAAAGAGACAAGTGACGCCTGAAACCATTAATTGAATTCTCTTATTATTCTTTGAAATCATAAATTATAATATTTAAAATGTAAAAATTTAATTCTAAATAGCAACATAAAGTAACTAAATCCTATTTATTTTTCAAAGAATACAATAATCAATAACGTTATATGTCAGAAACAGTTTTATCATTAAAAATAAAATTTCATTCTTTCATTCGTTCTATCGCTCACGTCCATAATTAATGCCGTGACCCTCAAACGCAAATGCAACCTACACCATGCCATTCTTATGTTCTTTATATATTGCAAATTGTTATATATTCATGAATATTTCACATCATCACTAATTTAGTTCCTATTATAAAACGAATGGCAATTAAAGTTCATAAAATGCAATTCATTTGTCTTGTTATAAAACGTTTAAAATACCGATGCAAACATTTGTTTGTCCTAATTTCGCTCAATCTGTATCTCACGTTGGTTCATTAGCTTCAGTTAAATCAATAAACCTATCATTATTTCTTCACAGAGACAATTGCCATCTTTATAGCGTCACTAAGACGAATAATAGATTTAAAAAATTACCGTCTTTTACGTGAATGTATTAAGTAATGTAATGTATTAAGGAATGAAAAGTAAGCTTTTACGACGGGTATGCGATTAATGCCAACATTTATGTTTCTATAGCGCAAAATTAATTAAATGGATAAAACCGCGAAAAATCTTATTAAAACAATTTTTGGGCAATTTCGGCAGTTGAAAATTTCAAAATAAGAAACTTAATTTTCATACTTTTCGCCACGTCGATATCTTGAATGAAAGATATTTTTCAATGGCAACAAAGGAAGAAGGCCTGCACGCTGGATTTCAGCACTCCCTATGGTATTAAATGGGGAAAAGATACGCTCTTGGAATCGAACCCATGGACTCAATGCAGACGGGGAACAGCTTATAATTTAACAACGGTACCTCTGAATGATTGCGAAAGTTTAAAGCAAAAAGAATGAAAACTTTCTTATTAATAAATGTTTTAAGGCGCGTTTCGTATCCAACTAACATAAGTACCTATTAGCATGCTCGTACCCAGAAGTTTATTTCGGGGGGGAGAGGGTCCGAGGCCGAAAACCAATTTACAGCAATTGATTAAATAAAATTCCAATTCAAATAATATGAACGTTTACAGCGTTTTTAGTTCTCATAACTCAACGCAGCAAGTGGCAGCGTCTCAAGAGGCAACGTAGCAAGTTTGTAGCGTGGTTATCGGAGATTCCACAAATGTCTGTACACCAGGAGGGAAGGGGGTGCGGACACCCCGGACTCCTTGATTATTAGCTTTGTTCTGTCTGTCCGTAGGCATGTTCGTTCTCTGCTTTTACCGAACAGATTTTCATGAAATTTGCTAATTAGGGCTTATGGTTAAAGATAATACAAAAATGGCATAATTGGTTTACATAACCCAATCAGGGGTATCACTTTACCGAAAACAAAAAACGACGTTTTCCTAATATCTTGTAAAATACAAGTCATATCGAAAATGTTTTCAAATAAAATTTGTAGAACTAGCCAAATAAAATATTTATTGAAAAATACATTTTTATCGTAAGAGTAGCCGTTTCCAAGAAAATCAAACAAGAGTCGTAATTCGATGTGAAGAGAAAAATTCATTCATGGATACGTATTGTTATCAACGTAAATAATCTTCACAGTAAATGAAGTAAATAAGATTTGCTATAATTACGAAAATACGTTTAATACCTTTATACCATTACGAGTGCATGCAGCATTTTGCAAGCGGAAGAAAATGTATTATCTACGAAGAAGAAAAGATCTTTAGCGTAAATAATACAATTAATTAACTCAGGTAAGGTATATTTTTAAATAATTTCCGATTGTTTGACTAATTACAACCTATTAACAAATAAAAATGTAATATTTCCCTGGTATCATATCTAATATGTATATCGTTTTGCAGGATTTAGTCATGCACTGTACTCTTTCCTACCTTGTTTCTTTTACACCCGAAAAGTTTAAAACATTTCCTGACACTTTCGGTATAGTATAACTGGTACAGATTGCCACCTGCGAAGGACAAATCGACATTCTGCAACACAATTTTCAACTGTAATTCGTTCTAAATTATTTCAGATCTCTTCTGTGTGATTCTTTGTTTTAGATGGTTTTCATCTATGTACATAATTCTTTTAAAACGCCCAAAGACAGTCGGTATAAAACATAGAAAACGTGAAGTATAGTCAACCGACATAAATCATTGATCCATCTTCCTCCTACGGCCTCATCCAAAACTGACAAACATCTCCGTGGTAATGGCAAGATAAAACTTAACAACTTTGTTTTGAAATTGAAAAATAATTACAGGGCAACATCTATAATCCGAATCCACGGTAATCCGAACTGTTTCTCAACATCTGGTGTAAAATGTCGGTTAAGCGAAGCGAGCGTCGAAAAGTGAAATTTGAAGCTTTTATTTTGCAACACAATCGGGCACAGATGTCCACTACTAACGCCTCTTGCTTCTGATAAGATGATTCCTTGAAACATTGTTTTATATAGGCACGGCCGGGCCGATAGCGCTCGTTCCTACTGCCGTGACCCAGTGTGAAGTACAATTTTCCCGTCCATAAACGCGGATCTCTCATAATCATTTGAGTGAACTGTAAGTACATTAATTTGCGTTTTATTTACAGAAATTAAATTCATAATAGATTTTTTCCTCGTTATTTCACATGAATCCAGTAATCCGAACACCTCGATAATCCGAACATGCCCTTGCATTAATTAGTTCGGATTATAGAGGTTGCACTGTATTAGTATATTGTCATAGAAAATCTCAATATTAGCAAACTTTCGTACCCGAACTTAACGATGATTTGAAATGTGGGCGCAAATGTCGCGTACTACATAAAATCAGCGTTATCCGTCGATAATGAATGACCATTGATCCGAAGATCAAAATTTGGTAATGGATCATTTTAATTCATTCGAAATAACGATAACTACATTACAACGAAGTACGAAATTTCGATATAATTTTATATTATTGATACGGAATATCCGATGGATATTTGTGAGAAATCCATCTGAAGGTATATTATTTTTAAGCGCATTATAAAAAGATTAACTTCCAATTTGATAACTCTGGACTAATGAATTTTTTAAGAGTAAATGGAAATTCTAATGTTAACTATATCCTATCACGACACTCTTTTTAAAAAATATATCACAAATACCTTGTCAAATAATGTTTGATGCTGCTATCTGGATCCAAGAGATTTTTTTAAATGGGCGATTATATCTTAAATTTGAATGCGGAAACGGCATATACAAATTTTAAATGTACTTCATAAATCTTGTTATGCATGTGACGCTACCTGGTTTAACCTAGGGAATCGATCGAGTGTTACAGAAGGACGGCGTTGAAGAATTTATTCATAAAACTATATTAAACAAAATTTTGCCGAAAAAAAAATTTCTGCGCAAGGAAGCCAATGTTAACCAATTCTAATAAGTATATTGATCCGTCTTTTATAGGTTATTAGTCAAATGAACACCAAGTTCTCTATTTACTATACATTCACATTTGACCAGCACCCAGGTACAATTTACAAAAGTATACAAAATACTAACAACATTTTAAAAGTAAATTCTCGTATCCGTACAATTCAAGGAATTTAGATAAAAATATTAAAACTTTTGAGTTCATAATTTGGCTAAATGGCACAATATTTAAGTAATTAGCAGAACCTTTGAAGTGGACGGACCCTGTAATTTTATCGCGGGGGGGGGGGGGGCAAACTGATGCGCCCTATGAAGGGGTTCAATAAAAAAATCTGGTGTGTCCACCACATGACTTTCTCCATACCTGTAATTTTTCTAAAAATTCCAAATAGGTTACATTATAATAAATATTTTAAGAAACTGGGAGAAAATTTTATTGACAAAGAGCAGAAATAAACTCAAACCATAGTCTCCCAATATCGGATATAGCCACAAAGCTCCAACAATTAAGAAAAGGAGCGTTACTAAGACGTAACTAAGCGTCAATTGTTAACAATAGTCGTCGGTAGGTGGCAGCTAAAAATATATCTCTTAAACAATGCATTATATGGGAAAATGTTTCAAACAAAGATTGTAGAAAATTAAATTTCCTACAACTTTTATTCCAATACATTGATCAAATATTAAAGCAAATATCTCAAAATAAAGGATGTGACAAGAGTAAACACCCACTTCCGGTTGGCCGATGTTTACCAAAAAATAATAAACTTGTGACTTTCATAAAAATGTTAAATATAAAATTTCGCGTTGACCCGATTAATAGTTTTTGAGTTCGAACACCCACAAAAAAGCTATCACATACACTCACACAGACATCGAGAAAATGGTCAAAACGTGTTTACCCCAACAAACTTTTAGTTTCCTTAAATAATTCTTCAATGCCAAGTGGGTTATGTGGTCCTCGAACCGAAAAGATTGGCCACCACTGCTTTAGGAGGATCTAATATAAACTCTTTACATCCACCATAAAAAATAAATCTAAGAAATGAAATTTAAAAAGTCAAATATTTTAGAAAAACTTTTGCTCTCACTCCACCGTACGCAGATACTACTATAATGGAGGGGCGGATTATTTTCACTGCAGCTAAACAACAACATATCATCTAATTCTCAAGTTTAGAAATGATATAGCCACTGTGTTCGACGGATGCAACATAATAAACGGCGTATGGGCGGGGCGCTAACGCCAACATGTCGAGCAGCGCTGGCAGCAGGATAGTGATTCCAGACCCTGAAAACTAGTGTCAACAAACATCTTCCCCATGCCAGGAATGCATCTTAAGAGGTAGGTGTTGGAGGCTGTCTTTGGCGGGAGAAACTGGAGATAGGGAGGTTTCCGTTCAGGGTCAGATTTGTTGACTGTTAAGACTGCCTTCTGAGATGTAAGAGGTGATGGAGAAGGGAGTGTCTTCTGACAGTTGGTGGTGGGTTGGGTTGCTTTCCGCAAGGTGACATATGGGCAGGAAAGAAGAGATAGCCTCAGGGTGCAGAGACGCGTTTCCTTCTTTCCCGTAATAGAGTTTATGTAGGCCCGCGTGGCTATCTGGAAACAATTATCACCGTAGGTGCCGATGAGCTAACATACCCAAGAAATTAAGCTTTTAAGAAAAAAACGCATGTTTGTATTTATAGGCCTAAAAGGTTATTTTTGATCAACAAACAACTTTGAGCAACAAGGACGGATGGATTTCATGATGAATTATTTAAGATAGGTACCTAATGTTCTGAAGTCCAAGAAAACCTGCTCATGTAGATTGATGATGGCTTACTTAACACAAATTTTCCCAGTATAAATATGAATCTTGACATTTATATAACAATTAAGCCATTTTCCCTTCACTGATTTTGATCCAGCAACGAAGAGTTAAAGAACAATATATCTGGCAACATAATAATGCATATAGATTTTTAAGAATTATACAATGTGATGGAGGTAACAAATGAGGAAGACGCAATTGTAAAAAGCTCATCAATCAATCGCACAGCAAAACTCCCGTTGCATGGATTTTATACCGGGATAGAACAATACAAAATACGTTAAATTTCATCGAAATGGGACACGTATTTTCGGTTAGATTCTAAAACACTTGATAAAAAATAAAGAAAACGTCGAGTTCAAATTACACGGAAATTAAATACAGACTTACCGATAAGTAATATCTTCTTAATCTTATTTTTGAACATCCAGTTTCTTCAACTCGGCAATGGTTTTTCCGTTTAAAAGAATTTGCACTTCTTAGTTCGTCTTGACAAGCGCGGCCATCTACGTGATCGTCACATTAACATAGATAACGCCTAATAATTAGGCAAATGTCTTATAGATCTTTTTGTCATTGTTTCCACTAATTCATGTTGTTTATGAGATACTTGTAAAATTATACATGCGAACGATAACTATATCGAATTATTTCGTCATTGAATGAATTAAAATTAGCGTTTATTTAAATTATTCATTTTTTTAGCTTTTTGAAGAGCACTGAAATTATCTCACTATGCAGAAGGTACTTTTTCCACAGGAATCTCAATTTCATACCTGGGCTTAACTATGCAACTTCATGATGACAGTAAAATATTACTCGAATTTTTAACACTAACTATTATTTGATAATTATATATCTCAAAATATATTTAAAATTTTATTTTAAGTGAACATTTACACTAATTTTCTGATAAACGGTGTTAATGTGACCTCAAATAAGCATAAATTTATTATGTAATATGACTTATGAACAAATAAAAAAATAATTGCTTTCAAATCTCCTTGCTAGGTTAATGAACTTAATCGGCATTGTACACAGCAAATAACTAATGTTATACTTTAATATTCCAAAGACAAATGTACATATTAAATGTATGAAAAGGATACTTGCCATTCCAATGGTGGGCAAGACAATCCATTTGTACTTGAAATGCAGTTTCATTTAAATTTGAAAATATATTTTGACTAAATAAATTCATTAACTACCAGTAGAATGTAATTAATCTTACCAGATATATTACAGAGAAATTGTAATGATGAAAAATCATAGTTGACAATATAAGGATAGGATAGAGTAAAAAAAAATGCACAATATCTTGTCAAACCTAGGATATTTCTTCTCTTAATAATCATTTACAGCCATTCACATATATGATGCTATTATAATGCATGATTCCAATCACTATCATCTGTAAATTTTAGTGTCACCCACTACAGAATCCCTATAGTCCAAATTAACGTTTTGGAAAATAGTTTAAAAAAGATACCCATTATCATTATACTCTTCGCACACTGAATCATCCTTCCATCCTTCACCAAACAGAAACAAAGACACAAAAATGAAGTTATATAGAGCTATTCGTTTTTCATCATGCACAACTTTTCTAGGTGTAAAATGTCTCGCTTTTTCATTTATATCTTGCCTACAATTTGAGTTGAATTATTTATAAAATACCAGGACGTTAAAAGGACATCATGCGATAAATCCACATAATTTATTAACATTATAATTTGATGTCCCTTTAAAAAACAAAAGGAAAAAATCATCGCTATGCCATAGAGAGACACATCGTTTTTTTCATTTCAGTAGGAACTGTAACAGCAACTTTATCATGTACTGACTCACTGATATTGTAATCGGATGGATTGTCATGACAACTACTCAAGAATGAACCACGCACCTCTTTCATCTTACACCCAGGTACAATCACAAAAGTCTAGTCATTTCTTTTTTTCTTACAAAATATATCTTTTGCTTAAATACATTCCAATATGATTTCTTTCTTGTCCAGACACATTCTCATAACTTACTATACACTTTTTACATTTTCTCCAGTATCCCCTTCAAAAAGGTAACACACTTTTTTATAATGTTTGGCATCATCATCATTAATTATGAATATTTTTAGAACAGTCTTCTTGAACAGACAATGTCAGCCATTTTAGTGTGGTAGCAATTTCCAGCATTCAAAAGTATTGCTGAACAATTGTGTGTACATTTGATATACATATCATAAAACGATACCAATCTTTTATTTACCTCTGCCATTACTCTAACTCTAAAATCATGGCCCACATAGTATTAGTCATTCACACATTCCTCAAAAACAATGTGCCTTAATAATAAAATACTGTCTACTTATATAAGTTGTATTGGTAAGGTATTAAAGTAAATAAATAAAGACCAGAGATGGAAGGTCAAGCTTCTAACTGGAATTGTCAGACATACAGGAAGGCTTGTGTAAATTCTAACCATCCAGTGTGCCTCTAACCTTTCTAAAAACCCATTCCCATGGTCCAAAGTCTTACTAGGATGGAACTTGCTTTATCCTTCGCCTTACACCATCACACATTTATTCATTAGTAAGACAACTTATACAACTACACCTATAAAACCTTTGCGGCAATAATGTAAGCTACATAAATTTTAAAAAGTATTGAAAAAATTTATATTGATAAAAATATGATAAAATAAGTTTATATACACCAACAAATAAAAACCATGTCTTTCATCAAAACACCTAACCCAAGTGGATCCTGCATAACTTCAAATTCCTTTATGAATAAAAAATATGATATGTCATATAAATTAACAAGCCTCGTGATTATATCAAATGATCAGTCCATATACATATATAAGGCAATGAAATGCAAGAAATGGAAATGGCAATCATAAGAACAATTAAAACACTCAATCTGATGAAAAACTTTCCCCACATCACTGAACCACTAGTCGTTTCAACTTCCCAACTAACAGTGGACATGGCTACTAATTTCACAAATGACATTGAATACTCTTCATGGTAGTAAATGCAGTTGAATTCACAAGTATAACTATTGCGGGAGATATACGCACTATGGATAATAATGACTGGACATCCATGTTGAGAGAATACACCAGTAGTAAAAAAAGGGGAAACAAAAATTGAAACAGCCGACTATGCAGGGTGATTGTAAAATATCTGGCATATGGTTACAAGTTTAAAGCAGTTCTAAACAACGATTTTTGGCAGCCATGCTAGAGACATGCTTATATTTTCAGATTAATGCCTATTAAAACTAAAGTGGACAAAATCCCTCAAAGATGTTATTCACAACAATAGATGCTTTTTTAACGAGGGAACAAGTGTACAAAAGTAAAAGGATACTGTTATCCTAACTGCTCCCTTTTTTACACATATTTCGATATACATTTGTGACCATTTTACTATTGTCTACACACACACTCATCACTCTCTCTTTCTGTCAGTAGAAATGTAAACAAACGCAGTTATTTGGTTGAACAGTATAAAATTGTGGTGCAATGGAGTCTACTTTTGTGGCTTTGAGTGAATGAGTGTGCGAGTATTGTGTGTATTAGTAAGATGGCTTGAAAACAGCAAACAGTATCCTGTGTATTACGACAAAGTGCAGTTCCATCTTTTGTTATTAACTTAGCAGTATGGGGATGTTTAATGCAGCATGTCTATTACTAAAAAATGCAGAAAAGTGTATTTTTTGTTAATACACAGTTTATACATAATACCTAAAATGCAAAAATGCCTTGCCATTTTTGTACTTATGTGGCCACAGACTTTGTGCCTGTCCTGGAAAGTTGAAATTTCAAAAAATAATACAATAAATTTGTAGAAACTGTACTTTGCTCAAGTGACTGTTGAAAATAAACTTTCATATTCTGCTAAACAAAATTGCATCATTAGAAAAAAGCAAAATATGGAACTGCATTCAGGTAGATGGCAGAAAGCAGTTCAATACATACAACATTATCACCTATAGACATCAACATTATGACCACATGACATCATAGTATCAAAGAGTTACAGTTCTCGTTACAGGACAGACTTTTATATGTACAATATAATAAAACTCTTGCGAATAACTAATCTGACAAAATGTCATCAAACATCATGGAAAAATGGTACTTTCCAATAAAGTACAAGCACATATAGACATACTTCTATGTAACCTAATACATAGGAAAATTTTATAACGATGATGACAATACCAATTGTTCTTAGGTCAGATTTCGTGTGATCACAGTACCTTTACAGCCATCCTACGTAAGAGACAGACACTGAATGTCAGAGCCTTTGATGCACTTGCATAACCATTGGGTAATATATAATGATAAGACATGCTTAAGACAGCTTCTTTTGTGAATGTGCAGTTCATCAATTAAGGTTTAATTTTTCACGTTCTGATCAAATAATGAAAGATAATTTACTAAAGTGACCAGAATGCATTTTAGGCTTATTGAATGTACATGTTAATAATAATTTAAATAAAAAAAACGATGTGATATATGTATGTGAATATTTATGCGTATATATAATATGACTATGTTCAAAATATCACGCTAGTACTTTGGTTATTTTGGGGGAGGCGGGAAACGCCAAGTGCCAGGATTTGAGGAGAAACCAGACCTTATTTTTTTATCCTCTTAAATCCAATGCCACAACGTGGCACAAGTTACACGGCACACAATCAACGTCACTCTTCCCCTATCCTCCCAATGTATCCTCGCTGCCTCCTTAATTTCCCAACACAAGGCAAGCATTCCAACTCTTGTCTCCTGTGGAAAAAACACCGCACACTGCCACATTTTGAATTTTAGGGTTTTAGGCAGATGGGTTAACGGTAAGGGCAGAGAAGATTACCGAGGATACCTCTTTCGTCTGGATGAGGCCCTGGTGTAAGGGACGGGGAGGAAGGCAAGGCAGCGCTCTCCAAAAGGGCACTCCCCGGCTCGGTCCCACATCATTGCTCACTCTCAGCTGCTGTACATCTCGAAGTCGATGCCCTCGTGTCCTCCTCCACTGGTGGTGAGCATGATCCCACTGCCACTGCCGGGACCTGCAGGACCTTGAGCCGAGCCTCCCTCGACTCCTCCTCCTTCGGCCTCAAAGCGAATCCTTTTGAATCGCCCGTAGAGGGAGGAATATGGAAGGTTGTAATGGATTGCAGCTTGGTTGATGCTCATCTCACCCACCCGTACTGCTTCAAGCGCCTCATTCATATCATCCTCGGACCATGGAACTGGGTTGCTCTTAGAGAGTTCGATGCCCTCTCTCTTGCACCTCCCATAAAGTGTGCCACTAGGTATGCCGTGCTCTGATGATGCCCTCTGTACTGATGTGCCCTGACGGATTGCTTCTAGGGCTCGGTTAAGATCTTCGGATGACCAAGTTGTGGGAGTGGCATTAAAGGGGGCAGAGAGTTTGATCCCTTCTTTTCTTGCAATTTTATATAACGTGCTGCTTGGTATACGATACACCTATAAAAAACAAGAAAAATAAAAAAACTGAAATTTATAGCTTTAATTTACAGTAAAATTATGACATACTGAAACTAATTTTATTTTGCTAGATTAGCAGAAATCTATCATATTATTTTTTTTAACAAAGATAATCTATTTTTACACAATGATAAATGAAACAAATTGAATGTATAGGTTTCCCAGAAATGGTATAAAGCCTACAAGAGATTCAAACTAGAAAATGAGGACAGACATGGCTAAGTCTATAATAAAAACACTGCACCAGAATGATGCAACAAACACAGAAGCAAAATTAATTTTTTATGAATTTTAAGTTTATAAATATACGACAACATTAAAATAAAAGATCACAAACTTTCTTCATGTTATCAACATTTAACCATTATCTGTCTTAATAGTCCAATGTAAATTTTCCAATCAAACAAACAATTAAATCATCATCTAAGCATATTCTTTTACTTTAACCAATTAGAATTAAATTATATTTTAGTTAGAAAATTAACACAGGTATCAGTGTGTACCTCAAAAAAAGTCTGTGAAATGCCTCAGGATCAGATTAGGTAAAATATGGTTTAACTAATAAGCAACATATTAACAATTAATCATGTTACAAATCATTAACCTAGAACTCAAGCGAATGAATAGACACAAGAATTGGCTCTAGACCTACCTTGGCTGCACGATTAGCCGAGATGCGACCAGCTCGAAGTTCATCAAGGGCAGTCGTCAAGTCATCCTCTGACCAAGACTTCCCACCTGGTGGACCACCACCATCCTTCTTTGGAGTGTCGATGCCAAGACGATGAGCTCGTTGCCAGAGAGTGGTGGACGGGATTCCAAACGTGGCAGATGCTCGTGTGAGACTCATGGCGTGGGAGCGCAGAGCATCAAGGGCCATCTCCATATCTTCATGGTTCCAGTTCTTAGGGCCTCCAGGGCCACACTTGCCACCACCGCCTCCTCCACCACCGCCGCCTCCTCCTCCGCCACCCCCTCCTCCTCCGATGCCGCTGCCTCCTCCACCTCCTCCTCCGCCTCCTCCGGGGGCCCCAGATACCTCACTGCCATCTAAGAGCAAAGCCACTGATGTAACATGAGATGGTTGCAGTTATGAGAACAGCGGAAGAGCAGAACATGAGAAGGGTGAAAGAACAACTAGGTGATGATACTTCCTTATCTTTCTTTAGGTCAGCCTTGCCTCCAAAATTGACAATGGAATAATGAGAAGGTGAATGCAAATTGTGAGAAAACCTCAAATGAGGTTAGACCATTAAGGCAAAGCCAGATTCAAGCAATATTTTTTCAATCGAGAATAAAATTTTTAACAAGGCACACTTTGCCATTTTAGAACAGATCAATTATATAGTTCAAATGAGAAACTCTGCATTCACCAGGTTTGAATTAAAATGATTTATGACTAAACAAACAAAAAGGCTTCTCCTCCAACAAATCAAATTGTGATAAATAAACCTTTCCTTATTAAGTATGATTAATTACAATCAACTGATTTTCTAGGCTAAGGGATGTCTAGTCGAACACTGAAAGTGCATTGAAAGCCATGCGCTAAGTACAAATAATTGCCTAAATTTATCTATATGCTGATTAAATTATCATCCAAACTCATGCTTTAAGATTAATATAAAATTATATAATTATCTGATTAAACAAATGGTGAAAAAATTAGGTAAAAGTTATCCCATGTGATGCCAAAAAAATCCCAATGTACAGATAGCGAACAATAATGTTTTTGTTAATAATTGAAAATTAATGTTAATGTATTTATATATTAGACAAAATAAAATGTTAAGTTAATCCTTTCCAAATGCAGTTTAAATGCCTGGGATTATCAGAAATGATTTTAACAATTCACTAAAGTTCTGAACCTAAAGGATTACTTCTTATAGCTGATTATGAATTAAGACATATAGACTAGTGCATTCAATTTATGAAGTCTAATGGGTATATCATCCTTTACTTAGCAATCAGCACTTGCAGCATAATGGGTAGTATCTTTCCTGTTGATGAATTCTATCTGACAGTATCTGTTCCATTTGGGATATATACCTCATCTAAAATAAACCATGTCATCCTACATTTCATTATTTTATTTTTTACTTCCCAATGATATGCTTAAAATTGACTCTGTTAAGTAACTTTCAGATCCTCTTAAACTGCTACTGTTCTTCAGCTTTGTTACATTAAATTCCTCTCCAGTCATGCAAATTTTACAGAAGGCTTAGGCATAAAATAATGCACCCTTCTGAATTTTCACAATCAGCAGCCTATGGTGTACAGGGAAAGAAATATAAGTAAATAGTGTGCGTGCATGTGTATATATATATATATATATATATATATATAGTACCAAAACAAAGTGACTGAATCCCAGAAATTATGTAGCTCACCTTATAAGAATATACAGTCAGACCCAGGGGCGGATTAAGTGGTATGCAAAACACGCAAGTGGGTGGGGCCCAGAGGGCAAGGGGGCCCACACTGGGCTGACCCTATCTCGTCTCATCTTGCCAGAACCCTTTCCAAATGTTGCTGCACAGATCACAAACCTCACTTGTCTCCAATTCTATTCCTGTATAAAAATCCACGCTTTTCTTAGTAAACCGCTTTCTTCCTTTTCTAATAATTCCAAGTAATCCATTTTGTGGAAGACCGCCTACAGGGTATAGTAGGAATAAGCACTCCCGTATCTAGGGTATAGGACATGTGGCAGACATAGCTGAAGAATTAGATGTAGATGAAATAATTGATTAATTATATACTACATAAAACAAAACTGTTCTTCTTTGAACATTTTGTATAGTTGCATAATTTGTTAATTTGTGTTAAAATTAGAATAAAATGTTTATTGCGTAATTTCCTGAAATTTTCGTTGAAATTTATGATTTGCGTGGGGCCCATGGCTCTCTTAATCCGGCCCTGGTCAGACCCCAATTTAGTACCCACATATATAGTGCCACCCTTGCTTACTGTTCATGAATCATTGTGAACAGAACTTCCACCTTATTATTACATGGAGCAAGCATATACCTCGATTTACTGCCACCTCCGCTTTAAGGCCAATGCCAGTGATGGACAAACGGTGGTGCTAAATCAAGGTTTGACTGTAGATGCTTAAAGCTACTAGAGTTGAGTGTATTAAAATTTGCATTAAAAATTTAAAATACAAAGGACCTTGATCAGAAAGTAAATTGGTGCCATTACATTCTGAAATATGTTGATGTCACTAAAATTTGATCGCATATTCCATCCAATTTGAAAGTAATTACATATGTGATTAAATTTAGTATGATGAAACAATATATCTTACAGAATATAGGTAAAAAAGCAAGAAATATTTGGTGCAAAAAGCATTTATAGAAATGTTATTGATAATTATAAAACTGACACTTGTTCACTTTGCTGATTGTAGGATACATCCAGTTTCTTAAAGAAAAGCAAAACTGAAGAAACAAAATGTGAGAAAAATGCTCCAAATATATATTGAGTCATACCTCACTTTGTGCGACTCTGTTTTAAGAAGATTCATTATAGTGCAAAGCCGACCCACAACTACCAGATGCTCAAAACAAAAAAGGCAGCTGACAATAGAGGTGGTCCAACCATGAACGTATAATAAATTTTATTTTGTAGGCTTGTGTATTCTAGAAAATCATTTTTGGATCCCCATTCAGGGTCAGGATGTGGCACACCTGTGCTATGAAAGATACCTCCACGACGGCACACCGTTTTTATCACTTGATCGATGCTCATTTTCAATTTATTATTTCTAAATAAAGGTGACTTTACAAAGTTCCTTGCTGACGTATTTGGGATTTCATTCATACAGGAAATATTCACATTTTTTTGCCTGAATATAATGAAGTTTTTTTGTTTTCTGTGCCATTAGAAAATTACTGATGAAAATAAGTTATTGAATAAATGTAAAGATTTGCATCTGATGTTGATGAATGGAAGCTGACAAGCTATTTTTTTTCAGGTTAACTGCATATTTTTATTAATATTACACTTTAGTTTTCGTGCCCATGGAACTTATCCTCATTGACATAATATTCCTGTTTTGTGCAAATTTCGTTTAGTGCAAAATTTTCAGGAACCTATCTGTTGTGTAAAGCAAGGTATGGCTATACCTGTCAAATCAATCATTATAATTCATTTTGGCAGCCAATAAACTTTGAATTTATACATGCCACGAGAAGCCATGCAGAACATAAAATCAGTAGCGGATTAAATCGAGTTTTTTCATTTCAAGGAAGCATAAATTCAATTTCAACTAGAAAATTGTCTAAATAACAAGTAAGACATTTATTGAATAAGCATAAAAATAAAGCAACATTAAAGAGCTCCTTGCCATTCAGCGAATTATTTGAAAATACATTCTATAAGCATAAATCAAAGCTTAATAACATCTCCAATTAAAATCACAAAATTCACAATAACTTAAACACTAATGACAATAACACCACAAAAATGCACAGTAATCCAGTATATTAGATAAAAATTTAAACTTTTTAAAGTTAGATCTACAAATAGAAATGTTAAATTTGATAGGTTATAAGGTTTAAAGATGTGAATGTAAAAAAAGTAATCACACAATAAACACTCAAGCCTTTTAGAAAGGTACTTTAGCTTCCAGAATGATCACTAAAATATAAAAGCTTAGATCCTTACCTGAGTGTCCTGATGATGATGGTATAAGTCCAAGTAGCTCTGGAGTAATCATCATTGTGTGCTCATCATCAACATTCTGTAAGAAAAATACACAAATATTTATTAAATCATCATGACTGAATCAAAACAGCACATGAAAAGCTACAGAAACAAAAGCAACACTGAATCCTCCAACAGAGAAGAATTGCGTCATTAGTAAACAGGAATAAACTTAATATGACACCTAAAACTAATGTGCATCATCATTTTAACTATATCAACATTCCACGCCAAATCTAATACTACTCTATTTTAAAACTACCAATATAATTTCATACTGATGATATGAACAACACAAGAAAGAGCTCATAGATGCCAACTAACTTTGTAAGGGATAATTGGGTAGACAAATGTTCATTTTTCTTCCAACGTTATTCCCAGAAAGCCTTCAGAAGCACTCGCTATAATTTGCATTACCATCCTGCGGTAGAAACAACACATTTTGGGTCTCATGGGAATTTTTTGGCTCACCTTCCCCGTAATTATTGACATATATATGAGGCTAAGGGAGGAGTATTTAAGAGTGTTTAATTTAGCACTCCTCATGGAATTGAGTTATGTTGCTCAAAAAGCCATACAAAGGTAACATCAAAAAGATATGCTAACTAAAAACGATGGCCTTATGGTGAGCTCAACATTTATCTTTTAAATTCCTGATGAAGCTTATATTTTAAAAAGTTGAAGAGCTGTAATAATAGTAGATAATAGTAATAGATATGTAATAATTATTTCTTAAGTAGTCTTTTTATTTAAAATGGTTGCCTTTACAACCAGCAAACAAGTCCTCTGAAACATTATAGTTCTACCACTGTCACTATCTGTTGAATGCAAAAAAGCTTCATGTTATTATATTTTAACACAGTGAAGCCATCAATTGATGTTGCTCGGACTTAACTGAGATCCGAGCGTCATCTATAGATGACAGGCAACTGCGTAGTTACGTCCCGGCTTTCCAAGTCTCATACCCCTCTATTTCTGCAGGTAAACCCATTAAACCTTCAGAAAGGTCTCATTTGAAGTCTGTCTTTCATATGGTAAACTTCTCTCCTCAGTATGAGTTTTATATTTTTGTTTGCAGCCCTTTTCACATTTCTATCTATTGATTTATTGTTTTTCTTTATTATCTGGTAAATAATATATGCCTTTTGTTTATATAAATCATCCATATTCATTTACTAAAACTTAAATTAAGCCAAAATTGTGTTTTTAGCAAATGAATTTAATAATTTAACGTTCATATAGATTTAAATAGGTGGTTATATTTTTTCATGGAGAATTTTCGAACAGCAATAGTGATGCTCCTCAACTCAATAGTATGAAAATACATTAACATAGGTAATCTTCATTTGACTCAAACAATTAAAAATTTAATTTCAAAATATATGGTAAATTAGCTTTTAAGAGCACATAGTCTAACAACCTATTCTTTACTTAATCAGATGACCTAAAAAATAACAGCAACTGATGATTATATACTTTCATAATTCAAATTATTATAATTACTTCAGCATAAATATTGCTGATTAACATCAATCTTAAAAGTGAATTCACTGACAAAGTTATTTTAAAAGCAACAGGCAATTTCATGACAGCAATTTATGTAAATGTATAATTATCATCTTATAAAATAAAACATATAGTAAATGTAATCTACAATAAGAGGAAAATCTTCCAGAAAAATAACATCCAAGCATTGCAAATATTTTTAGATGATTTATAGAAAATACATATTACTTTTCTTGCAAATTGTATTATATGTTCTAGCAAAGAAAAAGTCAGTGAAAGTAGAAAGGGTATTTCATAAAAGCAAATTCCTTGAAGAAAACCTCTGTTGAATTACTAACATTTACATATTAAATATAATACTGACAAGTATGTAGTCGTAGCTACTATGAAAGAAACAAATGCAATGGTAAAACTAATTTAAAAAATTTACACGTACACAATTGATTGATTTTTTATTAAGTATAATGTATAAAGCAATGCTTCTTCATAGAACTTCCATTCCTGTATATACCAGTATAATCTTAAAACAAACAGTAAGAATCTTGGTAATTGTATTACATTCACTAATTAATTTCCTGCTAATTTATAATTGCTTGGCTAAGAAAAACCTAATTCAAATTTGACTTATGTAGCTATAGCTTTGTGGAATTGCATGTTGAAAACTCAGACAAAATTTGTAGAAACAAATTTTGTCTTGAGTTCTCAAAGCTAAGTCAATTTTACAACAACAACATAAATGCTCATTACTCTAAATTTAGAAGTTAGTACTTGAATAATTAACACACTGAATAATAACTATAATGTAAAATTGAACTTTTCAGGATTTGCTGATATGCAATGAAGATGGATTTTCTTTAATAAATATGCAAATCTTCACAAGATCCTATAACTACTGCAAACATAATGGAGGAATTGCAATATACCCACCCCTCAAAGTGGTGTCACAAATGGACATTTAGAGAAGTATGTATTGCCAAATTACCAAGTTAAATTCCTGGGTATCTGTTGTTGCCTCACAGCTTCACAATTCGGTTAGTTAGGTTAAGAAAGATGCTTACATCTACCCAACCCAATGTGACAGGAAGGAATACAAAAGATTATTATAACCTAACAAGGTGTAATCAAAGCCATGAATAACAATCAAGTGTGAACTATGCTAATATCCATTATGAAAACAAAAGATATTCAAATGGGCTGCAATGTAAATAAAATACTAGAATGACAGTAACAATTTTGTTGTCCGAATTAGGTAGTTCCATAATTTGACATTCATGGTACAACTTATATACACAACATAAATAAAACATGGGAGACTTTTGCATATTTTATTACAACGTAAGCTTTATTGTAAACCAGGCACTCTTTCTTACTCCATTACTTATAATATTGGAGACCACTAAAAGTTAAAAACTTCCTCTAATAGTTGAAAAACTCCCTATTACTATTCACAACTGACGTAACGCCTTAATTAAGTATAACAGTATTTTATAGCCTCAATCATGGATTCCAACTACAAATTTCATCAGTCATTTTCAGGAAAGTGTCTAATTAGTTTCTAACCATAACATTTTAAACATTTCAAGATTTTCTTAAATATTCCTCTGCAATCCGATTAGGGGTTGGAAACTTGGCCATTTTAAATTGCATGTGCATTTAGGAAATTAGGTACCGGTGGGGTGTAGTGTCTATTTTCGGTGTGAATGTGCATGTCTGTGTACAAGTGTGAGTCCCCAGCATGGATTCACTTCCTGCCAAGTTACACGCATAATACTTGGGTCCCTGGAGTGAATTAGTTTTCAGTAAACCGGGTGTCTGGTTGTTTACTATCACCACTATTTATTTATTCATATATTTTTTGGTGTACAGGTGTTACATTTTTATTTATCCTCATACCCAAGGGAGCTCGTATACTTATTTTTACAAGTATTTAATTACAAGTTTTCTGACAACACAAAGGCCTTAGGGCCATAATTCAATAATTGAAAATAAATAAAGAAACGCACTGCAATAAGGTCTCTCATATAATCATTAGTAATTTAAAAATAAACACAGGACATCCAAAAATTTAGAATTTTACTTCATCTGGCTAATTAAAGTGAATGAGATAAAGATGATCCTCACATAGCATCTATAGAAGTCAGTGACCAAACCTTCCCTATCTGCTAGAACAGAGGCCCCTGGAATGGTATGGTATTCAGGTGGCCCTGTGAAAAATATGTACATTACCTTTTTGAACTTCATGTGGTTGCAGTTCGTTAATTTGCACTTCGCGACCTTTTTTATGAACATTATTTGTTTCGCACCTATTATTTGCATTTCAAGTCGAATGTTTGCAATGCCAACAAGTGTGAACTCGCTCTACTTTTTTGTTTCGAAGTTCAGTTTCAACTTTGGTTAGCTAAAAAAGGACTTATTATTATATTTATAATGCTCATTAATAGTAGTTTTCGAAGTAAACAAACATGATAACTCTAGATTTAATTATTTTGTTAACTGATTTTCGATGAAACTTTAAAACATTTAAAGAAATGTCATTGTTTTGGAAAGTAAGGTTTTCATTTGATATTATCTTTATATTTAGAATGTAATTTTGTTTTGTTTTCATTTTTATTATGAATTTTTAATGTAAATCTAAGAATTGCTCTCATCTTGTAACATAAGATTTTCTGCCACATTTTGAACATGATCGCTGAAAGAAATGTTACCACTCTTTAATGTTGGTGTTTTTTTGCAGCTTGGAAATGTTTGTTGTAGAACCCAAGAAAACATCTGTGCATCTCGTTCTCAACATTCCATTTCAGTTGTTCATCAATTTATATTAAAGCATTTCCTTGGAATGAACAAAAAAAGATCGAAAATCACAAAAGTGTGCTGGAAGTTAACTGCACAAATGCCGAAAGAAGTGTAATCACTATGTAATGCTGCCTTTTCATTTGCTGTTACTTTTTCTTTAATTTTTTATTAAACTGCATTATTTATGATAAAATCGTGAATTTTTTAGGTTGACTGGGAAACCATACTCCCCATTATTAGATTGCATTTTATGGGAAGTTCAAAAAGGTGGTGTATTAGCAAAACGAGATGGAAAAGTATACTTCATAAATAGAAATAAACTGCTGTGGGCAACACAACTTGCTCCATATTTATACGGCAAATTACATGTTGTTAGCTCTGGGATCGTTGTCAATATTTACTTCCGGTTGACAATTAAGAAAAGAAAAAGGTGCGTTACTATGACGAACTAAGCGTCAATTGTTAACAATAGTCTTCGGTAGGTGCCGTGGTGGTGGCAGCTAAAAATATAAGATATCTCTTAAACAATGCACTATATGGAAAAATGTATCAAACAAAAGTTGTAGAAAATGAAATTTCCTACAACTTTTATTCCAGTACATTTTCACATTTATCAAATATTAAAGCAAATATTTCAAAATAACAGATAAGTGACAAGAGTAAACACCCACTTCCGGTTGACTGATTTTACCAAAAACTAATCAGATCTAACTTTTCTTCTTTCTTTCTACTAAATTTTGCATCGACTTGATTAATAGTTTTTGAGTTAGAGCGCCCACAAAAATCTATCACAGACACACACACAGACATCATCGAGAAAATAGTCAGGGGACCTTAAAACATGTATTTCCATTGAAATCTCGAATTCAATTTTTTCATGAAAACAATCCTTTCTCTTTACTTCATACATGGAGAAAGTAAAAAGAGAGATTTCAAAGGCATTCTTTATTATTATATGGTCTCACAGACTTTTATGTGGTAAATGATGTCTTCTATTCGAATAAATTTATTAATCTATACCGCATAGATCATATAAGAGCATGAAAGAGAAAAATATGGATTTTTAACTGTTGTTTGCCAATATAAACGTCTTAGCGATCGACGTAAACAAAATATGTGATGCAGTGCTTGGAATTTTCTTGAATTTTTATCTCAAACTATAAGTCATAATTATGTGGTCTTGCGGACTTTTTTGTGCCAAATACTGTCCTCTATCCAAATAAAATTTCCAATATATACCTTACAGATCATATAAGAGCTAAGGAGAGAAAAATATGGCATTTAATTGTTGCTGGATGGATGACATTCCACGAGTCATAAGTATTAGTTTATTTAAGTTCTTATATAAAGTGGAAGTTTTAATTGACAGATGCAATTGTTTTAATTACAAAAATTTTAGGTTTTTGAGAAGATAATTTTTTGTTACCAAGAACAACCAAATTCGTTAAATTACTTACATTAAGTACGATTAAATTAAGAGAGAGATAGGAAAGGAGGAAAGAATAATAGGAAGTGCATTAATTTTAATTTTATACATTTAAAATTACTAAGAATCATTACAGTAATTGACATTAAAAATCCTGAAAAGAACAAAATTACATTTTCCTTCAGTTGATTTTTTAATATAAAACGAATGGGCCCAATAATCAGTTTTTAACACTAAAATTTGACTCATTTTCCTTGAAAATCTTTCGAGTCAAGGTGATTTGGATTGTTGAAGATATAGTATAATTTCTTATGATTGACTGGGATAACATGTCTACATATTCAAGGAAATATCATCGCCGTTTTGAAGTTTTAAACAATACCCTGGTATTATAATAACAAAAATAAATAAATATTCAATTACTCATTGATATTATGTCCAAGACGTCAGATATAGAGATAAAAAAAACTGAATTTTAAAATGTCTTTCAGGTAATTTTCTGCAAAAGCTGGATAAGTTTTTAGGCATTATTTAGAAAAAGTAAACAAAGAACGCCTTAAGGCTAGGTCATGTCTGTCCGTATGTTTCATCTTCGAAAATACTGGGCGGATGGTCATCAAATTTGATATTTAGGGCATAAAGGCAAAGAAAATTATATAAATAGTTCACTTTACTGGTGATAAAAAATGAACTTTTCTTTATATCTCATAAAATCTAATATATTATAACCACTGTCTCTGGGTGTGTCCCTGCCTGCATGTCTGAAGCCTTTCGGCATGAACACAAACTGGGAACGGTTGGCTCGATTTTGACAAATCTTTCGCCTAAATCCTCGGCCCGAACTCCTACAGGTATTAAGTGGGTAGTTTTCCCCTGGAAAGGCATGGGTTCGATATCAGGATAGTTTTCGTTTTTTCATTTGTTTAACACGTAATCGGATAGAATACGATGTGCAGAACTTTATTCTTTAACATTTTAAAATACCTTACGATCGAGACTTTGACTCGATATTTATACCATTTCAGGCAGAAAGAAATGAAGATTCTTATCCTTACCGCTGATTCTGTTGTTTAATTCATGTTTGCTCATACTTTAAGTTTATATTCTATTTTCTCTGGTTTTTTGACATTTAATTGTTAATCTCAGATTTTTGCATTGTAGACTCGGGCTTCAAGGGGATTTGCACTAAGCTTGCAATAAAACGCATGAAGGACATAATCAGATTAAGTCTCGAGTGATGTCACTTCCCAGTATAAACGCAAATAAATCAAGATGGGTCGGCTCGATTTGGTTAATCTTTCTCCTGAATACTCGGCGCGAACTCTTGCAGGTTTTAAGTGGGAAGTCGTCTCCCGAAAAGGCATGGGTACAATATCATTAAATTATTGACAAATTCGGAAGAATGTTTTAAATTGAAAGAAAAATTTTGTTATCTCATTGACAATGAAGGATTGTTAGGTGAGCAGATATATAACTGTGATGAGATATGCTAAAACTATAAAATGCTGCCTTCAAAAACTTGAGATTCTCGGGCTGAAGCTTCGGCTCCTGGGTATAAATGAAGTAAAGAAAGAGTGACGATTCTAGCCTGTAGTAACGCTACTGGTAACCACAAATTAAAACTCGTACTTATTGGAAAGGCCAAAAAAATACGAGCTTTCAAAAACCTAGCTCCCACTGTTCTACCACTTTTGTATAAGTACTGCTACTGATGTCATATTATTGAGATGCTGGCACGACCTTGTCGCAAGGAAGAGAAGCAAATCCTGGAAACAAACCTCAATTACTCAATTTTTTAAACAATAACTTTAACTTCAAATAATAGTTTTGTACTCTATTATGTTAGTTGTACTGTAGAATAATGATTAATAAACGTGATTTCATACTTATGTTAGACTTCAAATTTTTGTTTCGTTTCGCCCCGTTCTTTTCCATATAGTCCGAGATTTTCGGTAATCTGACCACTCCTCGGTCCCATTTAGGTCGGATTATCGAGACTACTGTAATTCACTTTGGACAGAAAAATTTTCCTGTGTTTTTTCATTGTTGTAAAAGAAAACAATCTTCATGGTAACTAAAGTAAACAATATCTGCTGTAAATAAGTAATTAATTTAATTTTCTTCGTGTACATGAAACATTTGGTAAATGAAGGGAAATGGATTATTTACGATGAAGAAATGAACGTAAATATGTCTATCTTCTTTACCTATACACAGTGTTTGTAAGTGAAAAGAAATGGATAATTGAGGTAGGTTTTAAATAATTGTTGATTATTTTGTTAATTACAACCGATTAGAAAATAAATCAGTGAATCAAAAATTCGATATTTCCTTAGCATCACTTGCATAAATTGTAAAGATCGTCTCTGCCTCGCATGGATGCACGCATCTTTCCACTCATTTTAATCTTTGAGTAAAACAAAAATTAAATTCATATAAATATATTTTAATAAAATCACATTTTGTATGCATTAAAAAGTAACTCAATATAATATTCCCATAACAATGTTCCAGGGATGTTGCATGATGTTTAACAAATAAATCTTCATTAATATCTCTTTATGACACAAATTTTATATACTCAAAACAATCTTTACTTTCTGGAAAATTCAATTACTGTATATCTCAGCATGTAAAACGTACTTTTTTCCCAGAAAAATTACTTAAAAAATCAGACTGGCTTATATGTCGAAGGTAAATTTAGTACTGTTCTCAATACTGACACTAACAAGCCCACTCATCCCCAAAATGGAATAATTTGCAGTCATTTGTCGCAAAAACAATAAAATATACATTATTAATAATTAATAGTGAAAATTTTGTTAATATATACAGTAATACCTTATGCAATGTGAATTCCGAGGACACATTTTCATTATTACGCCGTAATATCTACATTTCCGCTCACAGCTATTACAATTTCGGTGTTTGTGATGTTTTAGATCCTAATGAGCCCATTGAATAGCGGGATTAATGCCACAGAACAGTAGAATTTGTGTAGATACCATAAATATTTTATGCGTATCTAGGATAAATAACATCACATGTATTGATGGCGCAATGGCTACAAAAGTGAAAATATATGCCTATGATATTAGCTATAAGCTTCATGTGATTCAATATGCAAAAAATGCATGGAAACCGGGTAGCAGCATGTCATTTTGGTCCATCTCCCACAAAAATCGATTCGTGAATGGAGAAAACGAGGAAACTAAAGCTGATGGGATAAGAGAAACATAGTCTTCATAAGGTTGGCCACACTAAAGGAGGAAGTGATGGATAATAATAGAACAGAGGAAGTTTGGTACTGCTGTATCAAACAATATCTTAATGTATGAGGCAAAAAGAGTTGCAGAAGAAAAAGTACTAGTTGAGGGTACATATTGTTATTACATATGCATTCCATTTATTATTTATCCCATTATATTAAAATAAAATCTTGGAATTAAGTTTAAGTAAGTACTCTCGGTCAAGGGTATCTATACGTGCGGCACACTTCGACAGCTTTAATTAATAAGACTGCTGAGTTCACGCAGGGCACTTTTAGTTATACAAGTCTTGAAGCAATAATTTATGTTTTAGATCATCCCTATTTATTTTACGAATGAAGTTTATCTAAAACCTTATATTTAACTGTTATCACGCCAGAATATTTTCTGTAAATGTTGCCAGATATGGACTTAATCATGGCTGGAAATGATACACGACGTGGCCCTTCATATATGCCTTAGTAAAAAAAAAATACTATTTTCCTGAAAAATCTTCTAAAAAGTCGGGGTGCATCTTATACCCTGGTGCATCTTAAATGCCGCAAAATACGGTATGTGAATTTTATTTTTAGTGTCTATAAAAGCTGGTTTTATTAATTTATTTAAGTTTAATTTAAACTCAATACTTAATTCACACATACCCATCATTTCTGACAGGCAATTACACTAGTTGGTATTAACATACAAAATCCTTAATAAATATATTTTTCCTTGGCAACTGCTGCCGTCATTATTGTTAAAAGTAGCCAATCAGGGCTGAAAGGATGACATGGATTTACTGCCACTCCCATCATGGGAGCAAACATCACTTAAGGAGAAAGTGGCTTTAAATAAGGAATTCATTGTTTATAGTGTCACCAATGTCAAATCTCAGGTGCTACAAATATGAGTCTTAACTTGAATTTTATAGCTAGAATACGAAAAGGCAAATATTAGGCTGAAATGAACATGGTAACATTCAAAGGTGATTTGTATGACTTTTTATCAAAATAAATTTTGAGGGCAGTCTCTTCTACTACCAGAAACTCCTTTTTCATTCCTAATTTCTTATCAAAATTAAATACAATGCATTCTAGAAGGATCAGTTGCTGTTGCAAATCATTATTCATCATATAGAATGTTCTTAGTATTAAAAATGCAGGGCGATGACAAACAAATAATAATTAAATTAAATCATGTTTAATGTAAACAAAAATCAATCATAATCCAATCTTAGTGACAAACACACCTAAGGGAAAGTTAACATTGCACAGAAAATTTTAAAGTCTGCTGCCATTAATTATAAAAAATTTTGTTTTATAGAGAGCCAATCCACCTAGGGCACCCACATTCTAGCTTTTGAAAATTGGGACACCCTTCCCACACCAAAGTTTATAGAACCAATTCTACAGAAATACTGAAATGCATTAAAAATGTTTTAAAATGCAGTATGTGTACAATATACGGATCTAGTCAATTGTCTAAATTCCTGGCAAATTCAACCTTTTGGAATTCCTTTCTTACAGACAAGTGCTGAAAATAGGGATATGCCAGAAAAATTAGGGATTACAGTAAACCTTAACCTATCATTGCATAGAATGATACCTTATATTACTTAAAACCTATACTCTATGACAAAAAACTCTACATGATATTGAAAAAGTAAAATAAATCTTGAATTCCCAAAGATAAAGAAACAAGCTTGACAGACATCACAAAGTGAAAACATGCAAGAGTAAAATAAGAACAAAATTTCATGACAATGTTGCACTAAAACTCTAAAACATCTACTAAGATTCAGTAATAGGAGACAAATATATTAAAATACAATTGGAATAATAGTTGATCGGGATCTTCCACATTCAGAAAAAGCATGGCAATCTTTAAAAATACAAAGGTCCTGCATACGACACAGTTGCTAGTCATCTTTGGGGAGATTTTTTATTTCATTAAACTGAACAATAGAACACTAATGGCGCTACGAAATATTATGGCACATCTTTGAAGTTTACCAGAAACAATGCACAAGATTGCCTAATAACGCTTCTACCCGCACTTTAAAAACTTAGAAAATTTACTATTTGAAATATACAAAAGTTGTTGTATGCAATACAGAGTGCTTGTAATGCTTCGGAGGTCGTTACAGAATACAAACTTGTAGTCAAAATCTTGCATCAGATACAATTATATCATATAAACAAAACTTGAGTGCATCTCATAAAAAAGTAGAAATCATACAACCATCGGTCAAAAGTTTCCATCGCCAGCTTAAAATATGAAATGAAATAATTGGATATTTTATAAATTTTCAAAATATAAAAAAGCCATTAACTTTAAGATAAGATTTATTAAATAAAGCATTTATTTAAGGCTCTTTGATGATAAAAGGAATATCTCTTTTATAAAATTGACCTATATCAAAATCAAACTCGGAAAATCTTTATGACACTTAGATTTGAGATTTACGCAACATTTTTCAAAAACTCTTATATGTACTTAAACAGTTTAAAACTAACATCATTGCAACAACTGCTCAACATGAAGACAATGAATCTAATAGTGGCAAAAAATTCAACATCTTTCATTTATTTTCTACTAGCTCATAAGCATAACTCAATAGCCTTTCAAAATAAGCATATACGAATGATAAAAAAAGAGGAACAGAAATAACCATGCCCATAGAAGGAGTTGAACCCACTGCTAACCACCATGGCAATATTATGCCTTTGTGTTCTATTGGAGCAATTACTTGGTGCATTCAGCAAAAACAAAATATCAATTTGAATGTATATTTACTTTTTATTGGATTTATGCAATAATTGCCCTCTTACATTAAGTACCTTTAAACTTGTAAATACAAGGAAGTATGTGGTTTCTCAAACATAAAAAACTAATACAATAAAGCTATCAGTAATAAAAAATTTATTATGCATGCAAAAGCTAAACATTACATGGGATGAAAGGGAAAAATAACACTGCTATGGCCAGAAGAACTATACGTATACTAAAATTGCTGAAATAGCAGGTGCTGAAACAAATTGACCTCCAATTTACCTAGCAATAATATGGTTTAAACAATTCCCCCATAATTGAAATTTAAAAAATTCCAAATGGAAAGAATGTGTGCTCTTCTATTGTCTTAAAATTTACTAATACCTCTAAATTATATATACATACATGCAGGCATGGGATCGCATATACCTGGCACTGCGACTTGAAAGATTTTTCACAATTGCCAGATTACACATTAAATATTACAAATTCAACAAAATATGTGCATGCCACATAATTAAAGGAAAATTTAACCAACAGACATAAACATATGAAGAAAAAGGCTTTTTTGATATAATAATGTTAAATCAAGTTTCAAACAGGAACACTAACATGAATTGCAAATCATAGAAAGAAACAAAAACATGACATTACAGCCAAATAAATCATCAGTATTCTGAATAAGTTTGTGAATAATGTGGCATGCACACATACAGATAAAACACATAAAGATAATAAATAAATATATACAAACATATTAGAGATAATTATATTATTTTACTTCCAAAAATATCCCAGAATGTTCCCTCCAATATTATTAGAAACTAAAAACACACAGAAAAGCATGAATGAAATTAACTGTATCTTCTGACAAAAGGTATTGAAATATCTTTACTAAAGAAGTTAACCTTAATTTTAATTTAAACATGTAATTATATCCTTAGGGATATGCAATGGTGACATACTTAAGCTTAGCCCAATGCAAATTTAAAATAAATATAAACATGGCAAGCGTAAACATAAAAGGCTTAACATGAGATTCAACAGAAAAATAAGAATTAAAAGAATTGGTGAATTGGTTTACATACCTTAAAAAAATTAAATTTATTTTCAAGTTTCTCTATCAAGATTTAAAAAACAAAATATATCTTACCCTTTCAGACATGTGACTGTCAATATCAATAACTGCATCTGGCTCAATGGCCCTTAATTCCAGCTTCACCTTCACCTCGTCGCTATGTCTTCGAGGATAATTGGGATGTTCTGTACATGTAAATGGAACATCAATATGAAAACCTAATTATCATAAGTTGAATCAATAACTAAACAACCACAAATTCCAACATAAATATGAATATATGCGAAAATTAAATAATTAAAAATAATAACATATAACATCCTCTAAAATGCAAAAGACAAACTTGACCAATGCTCAATAAATCAATCCTTCACTCAATTATAGCTTGTACTCTTGCATGCAAAAACTTGAATTTAAACCTTTAAGTAACCTAAATAGTTGAAATGTGTAGTCCAAGTAATAACAACGAAAAAATTCAACACGTAACTTTGCTTTAAGAAAACTAAGGCAAAAACTAGGCCTAAATACCCAAATAAAATAGAAGAATGAGTCACTACTCACCAGGACGTGGGCCTTGCATCCTGTCAGCTGGGGAGCATGGATATATCTCCAGCTCTTCCATCCTTCCACCTTGCTGGGGCTGCCCTGGTGGTGCCGGCTGCCCCCCACGCTCTCCTCCCATCTCGTGGCCCTCCTTCACCACCACACCCGGTTCTTGTTTCTCACCGGGATGTCTCGGTATCTCCCCTCCCTCCCCAGCACTCTGAGACGGACCCACACCGGGCGTCACGCCTTCTCCGCCGGGAGCACCCTCTCCTACCTCGGCACCAGCACCCTTGTTATCTCCTTGGCCCCCCTCGGGGCAGCAGGCACCACCCTCGGGATTTCCAGTAGAACCTCCGGCTCCATTAGATGGCACTCCCACGGACCCGTGCTGCTGTTGCTGTTGGTTTTGTGGATCCGCTCCCTTTCCGTAGTCTCCGCCGGTGCCAACCGGGCCGGTTGAAGCCCCTGGTGGTGGGAGACCGGCGGCACCGTGGCCTCGTTCCGTGTCGAGCGATCGTCTACGCATTCCCATTCCCATTCCATGGCCACCTTGATGATGGTGACGATGGTGATCCGTGAAGATGGCCCTTCTCACCTGAAAACGGACGTCGAACAACTTTAATGACGCCGAACGGGCGAAAATTGAAAGGAATCGCTTTGAAGTCGACTAAATACGCGCGCTATAAAGATTTGGGAGAAAAGCGAACGTAAAATCTCACGAAAAACTGAATTGTAGTTGGTATTTCACTCATAAAATGATTGAACATAACGCTCTCTTGAAGGAATGAATTGTTGATAAATCACATAAGATGGTGGCAACTTGTTAGATCAATGAAGAGGGATGCGCTTATGAGAATAAATGTTCATAACTTATATGGCGCTTACTTTGACGATAAATCAATTCATACCAATAAATGATAAACAAAGCCGAAAATATTAACAGAATTTCAAGTATTTGTCGTTTCTTGTGCAAGATGAAAAAGTATGAATAACAATATCAACAAAAACACAGTGCTTTAAAATAAAATATAAGCCGTCAAATTTCTTTAATGTACAACAGGAATGAATCAATTCAAAATATAGGTTTAACTTAAGTAGCCTTTTAACTGATAAATTAACTGCACAGCTCCAACGATATTCCCTAACATTGCGGTATATTATACGCTAATGTATTTTAAGTTGCAATCTTCACCATTCGTGAAAAAAATTATCGATAAAAAATCTGCCATCCGAGCATAATACACGGGAAGAATTTCTCTTCTGATATGGACAGCAGATATGTATCATCATTTATCAGTACAATTCCTGTTGATTATGAATGACTATCAAGATTGATTTTGATAAAATCATTTTATGAATAAGTACGAGATAATGTGATAACATTACCTGATCAACACATCGTCGTTTGTACCCAGATAAGCGTAGCTTGGTGAAGGAACGACGAGAAATCGGGAGAGAAGTTACACCATCAGATCCACCAGCATTCTTGTCAGAAACTTCACAAAGACCTTTTATTTTCAGTTGATCGGCAGTCTTTAGTAGAGATTGTAACTCAGCTTGAGAGACGTCAATCTCACCCTTATAGACGAACTCAATGATGAATTTAAGATCACTATAGCAAACATCTTGGGGCATTATAATAACAGGATGTTTACAAGGGTTTTCCAGAAGTAACTTCTGAAAAAATGGGGAGCAAGCTGACAGTACCACCTGAAAAAGTTTGATAATGGTTAACCAAAGAATAGTTGTCACGATATTCTAACGTAATCAAACGAAATTGTGATTAATTTTCCAGATTAACGGATTTAAAAAATAACGAGTATTAATGTTATGCCAAATAGCAGAGAAGTTGTTTTACATAAACTACATTCGAGATGTTTACCTTATGAGCTTTTAATGATGCTTCATTGCATGCCAAAGTCACATCAACAAATGCTTCATCTTGCAGAAGTTGATGAAATACAGATGTCATATTTGATTGGTAGTTATTCCACCGCAAACAGTAGTGTTGGCTTGCCATGTTTGTGCCTGGTCTAGTACTAAATAAAAAGAATACGAGGAGGTATAAACTCGAGTCAAAACCTTAAAACGGCAACAGCGGTCTCGTTAAGGTAAACAATAGCGCCCGAAATCTGCACGCACCCGCGGCTTTCGTCGGAAAAAAACATCAATCAGACCTTTGACCACCAAAAACAATTTTCCGCTTCCGTTTATACGAAGCGAACTGTTATATACGAAGATCGACACAGAACTACCTACATAGAGCACAGACTCTACTGTGCGACTATGCTATTGGATGTTTATAAATTGGAATAAGCGAATTGAAATGCGCGCAATTTTATTCGCCGAAAAAATTCAACTTGGCGTGTCTATCAACTACGGCAACAACTAAAAAGCTGTCATTCTTTTATTTCAAAACAAAATTTCAATATAACAAATGCATCCCACAGAAATTTATTCTCGGGAAATAAGGACTTACTGAAGTCAAAGGCAATTGACGTTAGTTTCCGAGTAGTCACACGCAATTTCATTTTTCCACAAGTTTCGAATACACAAACAAACTTCAGGGAGCAAATGCTCACCTCAAAGGTCGCTTTATCGTGGGCACATTTGCAGGGAAGCACTTCATCCTAGCTATATAGTACACGTCCCAGGCCGTCCACAGCACTAATCTGATAAGTTTCCTTCTTCCTGTGATAGGTTTTCACAATATAAAAGGCTTTATCGCCATATCCTGAGGTTGTTTCTGTATCTTCCCTGCTCACGTAATCCAAGCCGAGGCTACGGATAGTCCGAGTAGTGAACAGCACTCCAGTAAACTCAGAATTGACGATTTGAGCCTATTTTGTTAGACCTACTTCTTCTTCCTATCAGCTCTCTCTTTCAGCGTTCTCCTTTGCACCTTTTCTCATTCCACTGAGCTAAAAGGTGGTGATGCGCTGAGCGAACCGACCAATCACGAACGAGAACACAGCTCCCGAAGCCGTGGCGCTGGGTGAATTTTCCGTTTTTAAGCGTCATGTAATTCCACCTTTTAAATCGTTACGTATCGACGCCATTCCGAGGGTCGGCCATTGTGTGAAAGAAACCAACGTTAGAGTAGTGTGAAGTGATTGAGCGGGAATCGGAATTTTCAACTAATATAAACGTTGTTCGAAAATAATAATTGCCGCAGTTGGTGAGCATAAACTTATTTATTAGTATATATACCATAAGTATAAGTTAGTGTGTGTTATTTGGGTGAAAAGGTGTCTTAAATATGGATGAATGAAAAGGTTGAGCGAATAGCTTTTAAGTTCCATGATGCTCGGACGAATGTCTTTAATAGTTGCGTTTTATTGCCTTAGTAAGCTTCTTAATCGTAATATTTGATTTATTTATTTATCTTTAACTTAGAGGACATAATTATAATCGATTATTGGTTCTTGAATTCTATTGTGAAGGTTATATCTAAATGACGCCCATACACCGGTTGTGTGGCTAATTATTCTTAACATGGCGGTTGCCACCATGCTAAATGTACTTTTTGATATCGCACTTATTGCTTCGAATGACTTCTTAGGCATTATAAACTTTAAATAAGGGCGGAGTTATGGCATTTATGCCAGTATTTATAAGTAATAACAAATGTAAAGACGAAATGGTATTATTCCTTCGTTTTATTTTTCTACTTATTCATGACCTTCATGAAATGGATCCATTTTAAGAGCATCTTGGTTCGTTTTTCAAGGAATTGATTTTCAAAGCAAGTTTTTGTTTCGTTTACAGGTTTAAAACATTATGGGATCAGAACAACAATTTTGTTTGCGATGGAACAATCATCAAAGTACCTTGATCTCTGTTTTTGACACGCTCCTTGAAAGTGAGACCTTAGTAGATGTAACGTTGGCAGCTGAAGGACAGTATTTAAAAGCTCACAAAGTAGTTTTATCAGCATGCAGTCAGTATTTTCAGGTATGAACTAATTTTTTAATTGTGTAAGTTGAAAAGTGAAAGTTACGAAAGGAAATGTGGTTAATGGTCGACTAATCTGAGCGATGTTTACTGTCACTGTGTTACTTTAGTAATACCGTAACATTTTCGCGAAAATTATAATAGATTTTTGATAGCTTCAGGATGTAAATAATAGTCATTCCATTAACCAACATCTCCATGAACTTGGTATTTTATTTTCTTACATAATGTCGGTTATGGATTAATATGTCTAAGGATAACACCTTTTGGTTTTGCGTAGTCAAGTTTTGTTACTTATTGTTTCAGGAATTATTGTGCCATCATATAGAAAAACATCCCATAATTATATTAAAAGATGTAACTTTTCAAGAATTAAAAGCATTAATAGACTATATGTATCGTGGAGAAGTGAATGTGTCTCAGGAACAACTTTCTGCTTTAATTAAAACTGCCGAGTCCCTCAAAATAAAAGGCCTTGCTGATGGAGGTGACCGAAGGCCAGACAGGAAATCAGTGCCTCAGCTATCCCCCCCTCTTCCTCCCGTACTTGCGCCAGCGCTGTCGGGGAACCTATCCCTCGACAATAGGTCTATGGGCGCTGGTGAATATGCCACAAATAGTCCCCTTCAACACGCTCCCAGAGAAGGAAGCATTTCCCCCGTGTCTAGAAAGAGGAAGAGAATTCGGCGTAGGTCCGGAGACGGTGTAGGCGGTGGAGGAACTCACGAGGGAGATGTCGGGGGCGGCTCGGAGCAGGCCTCTTCCTCCGCCTCCACGATCTCCGTGCCAAATATCCCCGCCACCATCACCCCCGTAAACTCAGGTTCAAGGACGACGCCAGGAGACGCAGACGGCGGCGACGACGATGGAGTATCGGGCAGCAAGGGAGACGGAGGACCGGAAGACGGAGCACAGGGACCTGCATCATCAAAGCAAACTAAATCCGAGCCTGGGACATCGCTGCAATCTCACTCGCAAACTCCCCTCCTGGAACCAAAGTCAGAATACAGGGAAGAGGATGACGACGACGGCGAAGCGGACGAAGACAGCATGGACAACGTGGTGGCTTTGGACGAGGATGTGATGGACATGGAAGGCAGCAGAGATGATGGGCTGGACCAGAAGCCAGGACCCTCTCATGGAGCTGAGGTGTCTGGGCAAGGATCTGGTAAGTTTTGGCGCAAGAATTGTGTCTCGCGTAGGCTAAGGGTCAAGTCTTTCACTTACCAGAGGCACGGCAGCTAATAGGTACAAAATGAGGCTGGCTAGGTAAATGTAAATCCCTGGAAAGAGACCTACCTGCACCTTTTGGCAATTTGTTGTTTAGGGTTTCAAAGTCTTTTCACGTCTGAAGGTAGGTTTCTCTTTCCAGGGCACTTGGGGGAGCTGTATTCATTCATTCAGCGACACGATCTGTCAGCCCCATTCGAAGTGCCACCGTTAGTCTCAATACCACCTTCACATCCGTACCCCCCTCCGCCTCCTCGTCAGCTCCAGCAGCACCACCACCACCACCGACAACTCCCGGATGACTGTGCCCTCGGGTTTGTCCCTTCCCACCTTCACCACTCCTATAATACCAATTTCCCAGAGATTCCCACCGTGCAACTCCCACGGGACGCAGTCTCGGATGGAGCATTTGAGGGCCTGCTGGCCTCACTCTCTGAGGATGTGATGTTCCGCAAGTACTCTGTTCAGGTCGTCCGGGGAGCACTCGAGGCAGTGCTGAAGCAGGGTTCTAGTGTAACTAGGGCATCAGCAGATTTTGGTATCAAAAGGTCCACCTTGCAATTTTACTTGAAGAAGATGAACATTGCCCTCCGCAAGTGACACAGACTTTGAGTGGATTGTCTGATTTTTTTAACTGCTTTCTTCGGATATTCAGTTTGTTGTTATTGTTGCTATATTTAACTGTCAAGATTGTAAAATTTGTACAGCCTATGTTTCAAGGGGGAGATTTGTTTGGATGAATAGTAGGAATACTCGAAAATTGTAAACTGGGAATCTCATTCTGTATAGCCAGTTCACAGAAGTAGTCAGGTTTTTTCTAAATAACTGTCTAGATGTTTACCCCACTGCCGTGTCTCATTTTAATTTATGATTATAGTTCTATGATTGAATGAGAATGATTTTTTCAAATAAATGTCTTGTAAAGAAACATACTAGTAATGTTTTATCTTCCATTTATACCTTTAAAAATATTTTTATGTATTGGCTTGGGGTTTTTATAAAAAAATGGGCATTCTCTTTTACCCCCATTTGTAGGCTTTGCACCATGGCATATGATGCCTGACCGGTCAGGGGATGATATCTTCATTCCGTCTCAGGAAGCTGCTGCTCAACGTGAGAGCCAAGGTAAGAATCTCCCTCGCCAATTTTTTCTCTTCTATTATTTTGGGGAAGCAAAGGACACTTGCATAGCAGATGCTGCTGGCTGCCATTTTCCTCATTACCTCATTTGTTTCCTTTTTTCACCTTTTCTATACATAATCCTTTCTTCAGCTAAGAATAAATTTGTGGTAGGAGTCCTTCAATAATTTCTGCTAGGCCCAACATAAAATATACATTTCTAAGAAATTTAAGATGTTTAGACTTTTAAAATTATGCCATTTCACTATCAAAATGCACTTTTCAAATTTGTTACCCCTTATATCAGTTTTGCTTTAGAATTTTCATTAAGTAATTGTATTTCTTTTTGAAATGACAATTTCCTTCTTTATTAGCGAAATGTCACTAGTTTTCTGCTGCATTATCTTCCCATTCCTCAACCTTTGGAAACTAGTCGAGTCATTGGAAAATTATTTTTTATCTTTGTTCTTGTGGAATGGCTGACATAGAATGAAGTGAAAGGGAATGAAAGTTGCATTTCCCATCTCCTCGTTTCCTCTGCAGGGCTATCTTATGCTGCCTCTCACTCCTCTCACCCACCCCAATCCCACTCCAAAGCATTTTCCCTTTCCCCACCCCACCCTCTGCTCTCTCCTCACTTTTCTTTCTCCCTTCCCATTCACCTTGTTGTGATCCTTGGATCGTAACAAATTTCTCCTCTCCATCGCATGAATTTACCCATGGAAAATGGAGCAAGCCATAAAAGACCAATCTGTTATTTAAATGAGGCTTTCTTTTTAATTTGTAATAATTCATTATTCGTTAATTATAAACAATTGAAGTTTCTGATGGTTGAAATAGCTGAGAACTTTTTAACATCTAACAAAAAATGTAATGCCTCAGTATTTATCCAAAAATGCAAAATCAATTGTTCTGCAAGTGTCCTCTGGTTCAAAACAGCACTGCAGGGTACATGTTTTATTATCTGTGAATGACCGCTGGTGTGTATATTGCGTTTTCCAAGTCTCCCTGCCGATGTAAATTCATTTTTGGTCTGTAATTTTGCCTGTTGCCCCGTTTTTTGGTGTTTGTGTTCCGTATCTTTTTATTGAATTTTCGTCTCGAGGGTGAAGGCTTTTCAGCTGCCTCGATATGTCTCCTCTCTTCATCTCGCCCCTGCCCCCCCCCCCCCTCTGTGGCACTTTATGCCCCCGCCCGCCCACCTTTTCGTGTGCAAATCCCCTCGTCTCCCTCCCTCTCTCTCTCTCACGTCCGAAATCTGACGCTGACGATGCCGGTCGACGACGACGCCTCCGCAACGCCTCCTCTCCAACAAGATCTTCTCACCATCAGGTCGCGAACAATGTAGGCAGACCCATCCTCCCCGCCCCACCCCCCAATCTCTAATCAGTCCCGATTGATTCGTTTCTAACCAGCCGAACCCGCCTTCGAAAATTTAAAATGATTTCAAATTCATCTTTCTGTTCGGACGTAAATTTTGGTTAAGGAACTATGCGTTAAATCCGGTGCGATTGTTATTGTTGCGACCGTTCAAGTTTTCTTACGCTGTCGTACTGTGCCTCTGGGCCTAACAGCACCAATCTGTTTGTTTGTGTTGATAATTGTTCCGAGATATTGAGATATATGTATGTGTAATTAAGTGACGCGGAATTTTTTATTCCGAGTGCAATGATATAATTATTTTTAATTGCTCGAGATAATGAATTTTAATCAAATAGATTGGTGACTTGGGCCAAATGTTTCGTAGGTTGTGCGCATTCTTTTAATGTATTGATTTATCAGGGCCGAGTTTTTCGTAATTCGTTGTAAAATGAGCAAAATCTTTGACGGTGTTGCGTCGTATACTGTTCTCGCGTGCGTATGAGACAACAAACCGTTCTTTTGCGATCAGTTTTCTTTTGTTCTTTGAGGGATTGGTTATTATGACGGTCGTTCGTTTATTTTTCGTGGATTCGTTCCCCACACCTCGGCAAGCCTCTCTGCCTCTGCTACTAGAGGGCCGCGAATCGATAACTCCGACTCGTGTAATGGGAGGTGGTGGTGGGAGAAGGAAGAAGCTAATAGCTCTCCTCTGGCGTCTTGTTTTTCTGAAATGAAGGCGGGGTTCGAAGCTGTCAACAAACGACCACTTGTTTTCTCTTACTCCCCCACCCCCTCGCCCCCCACGCGCACTAGCAAGTGGTCGTAGCCTTCCTCAATCTCTGGGCGTAGTCGTGGGAAGGACATGGGTTCGCGAACGGACCTCGCTCGTCCCACTACGCATAATTTGGTCTTTTCCGAAGACGTTAAGCATATCCCCGTTAAATCACTTCATTTTCACGAAACCCGTGCGTTCCGGCGAACCTTAGTGTTTTGTAACGGTGTTTTCAACGCATTTTGGCGGTATATGCGGTTAAGTGAGAGTTTTCACTCCGTCTAAGCTCTTCTGTTTTTGGTTGGCATTTTTGCCCCCTTTTCTGAATCTATGTCAATAGTACGTATAAGGGCTCTGATGCGTACCTCTGGAGCCCGTAGTCCAATCGCCTTCTCTCTCCCTCATCCTACTCCTGCTCCATGCTCTACCTCACTCGCGTCCTCGCCCTTTCTCTCTATGGCCGCCCCACCTCATCTCATCCTCCCTACACCTCTCCTCCAACCTCACCGAGCCCACGTCTTTCTCTCGTCTCTCTCTTTCTCTCGCTCTCTCATGGGGCAGGATATTACCAGGAAGTCAGTGACTCCCGAGGAGAATGTAGGCCACGTTAGCATAGGTCTAACTCGTTCCTACCATTCTTTCCTTCTTCGCTCTCGTTATTCCCCGAAGATTAGTTCGCCCTTCTTTTAACGTTCCTTGTTTTAGTATCGGGCTGTATCCCGCTTATCTTTCCCTAGTGTCTCGATATCGTCTTTTCTTTGGCGCGAAATCAGATGATAAATTTGTTTTTTTCCCCGCGCGCGTTTCCTGCGAAAACATCACGTTTTTTTTAGTCGAATTCGCGATTTTATTTGGCGAGCTCGTTGCCGCATCTCGACCGCCGAATGCTCTCGCCTAAAAGCGTGTCTATTTCGATATCCTCATAATTACGAAGTCCTACGTCGCTTCGTGATTTTTTTTCTAGTCGCCAGTGTATCATTTCATTAACACGATCTACTCGTGATGCTCTGATTTTACGCCCCTTCCGAGGACCAGAGCGAGCGAGTGGGTGGATGAGGACGTTTACAAGGCGTGAGCACATGCCCGGGCCAATGCAATAACTGATGTCGCGGTTTGTTGTTTGAGTCGGCGATGCTTTTGAGTGGGGAATCCTTCTAGTCTTTTTTTCCCGAATGGTGGGGAGTGGGTGTTGGGCCCACGGCAGACATGGTGGTTTGGCAAACGCGGGAGTCTGAGAAAGGGGGATTGGGGAGGTGACCCGCCAGCCGCCTCCTCCCCCGCCAGCCGGCTCGGCGGCGGGCGGGCTGCTCCCGCTCCGCCTGCTACACTAGCGTGGGGCCGAGTAGGGAGAGGGAATCGATAAAAGCGGTGGAGAATCAATAACCGCTGGAGGAGGAGAGGTTGGCTGGCCTATCCTCCCCGCGCGTCCCCTCCCTGCCTCCAGCCGCCTCTTCCACTATAATCCATCCACCATCATCATTCTTCTCTGCTGCAATCTCTTCTCCCCCTTCTTTTCGTCTCTCTCATGGTCGCTCTTCGCAGCCATATTTCTATGCCCTCCAGTCTTCCCCTTCGCGCGAACATAAAAATTTCCCTCCGTGGAGGGAGCTAGTGCCGTGTGAAATTTGTATCGTACGAAACGCTCCTAGGAGGGTAAGGACGGGAGCGATGAGAAATATCAAAGGTTGTGGCCAAAAGCATTCCTTTCGTTCGCGGTTTCTCGTGGGATGATTGCCCCCGTGTCTCAAATCGTCGCCATCGGCTTCTTTAAATGCCGCAGAAGATTCAATTGGTACTTATCGCTCCTTTCCTCTACCGATGACTTTCTAAAAAGCCCATATTGCGCCGGCCCTTCTTTCATCTCGCCTAGTAGCCGGCGGTATCATTTTCGGTGGACATTATCGAAAGGGGTTGTACATAACCACCGTGCATTAATGCCCCGAGGTTTTTCTTATCTCTGGCTCTCATCGAGCCCTCGAGTTCCGACGTTCGCTCACTTCCCCACTTCCGTCCATTCCCTCGACCTCCTCTGCGGCGTACCTTTCCCTCCTTTCTCTTTGCTCCGCGCCCTGAATTTCCCTTCACCTACGGCACACCGCTAGCGCTCTCTCCGCTTCCTCTCTCCTCGACCTCTCTATACTGGCCCGGCCGCACTCCCCATCCCTTCGGTCCTTTCTGTGTACTCCTTTCCCAGTTCCTCTATTTTACTCGGCCACCCTTTCCATCCTCGGACCCTATTCATTCCCTCTTGTCTGGTCCCTCTCTCCACTTCTACTCCTCCCATCTCCTATTTCTCGCCGTTTCCCCCTTTCCTATGCCTCCCTCCCTGCATCGTTGCTTTCTCATCATACTGCTCTACCCTCCTATTTCACCCATTGCCAGCCCTTCCCCCTCCCTCTCTTGACATTTCTCCTTCCTACCTCTTCCTTATATCCCCGCTTTCCTCCAGCCGGTCCCCTCCCCTTCGCTTGGGTTTTCCGTTATATCCCCTCTCCTTCCTCCCTGCCTTGCTTCTATCGCCCTCTCCCTAACCCTCTTCCCCACTCCAAGCAACCTCCTTCACTTGGCCTCTGCTCTCTCGCTCCCCATCTGCCCGCCCTCTCGTGTCCTCTTTTATCTTCTCTCTCTTCCTCGCCTCACCTCCTCCCTCTTTTCTCCCTCCATCGCCACCCACCCCTCTTCCTTTTGTTATGCTTCCCCGTGCACGTAGGCCTCTTGCCCTCTCCTTTGCTTTCTTCCCTTGTCCACGTCTCTCATGCCTCCTTCCTTGTGTCCTCATTTTCTCTCGTATTTTTTCTCTTATTGCTTTTCAGATCCCATCTTGCTCTCCTTTTTTCGTTTGTGGCCATTCTTTGTTCCGCATCTGCCGTCCTTCTTAAGCTTCATGGCATTTTATCCCATCCCCACTCATTTAGGTGGCCTTCCTTTTCGCCCCACCCTCTCAGGGATGTGCTTTCTTTTATTTTTTATTTCGTATTGCCCTTCTTATGCGTAAAGTAAGAGGTATGGATTTTATTTAGGCGAGTTTTTTTATGGAGAAGATAAAGGGAGAGGAGGAGTTAAAAGGATTGGGAATATTCAGAAAGGTGAGAGAGACGGAGAGAGAGAGAGAGCGATGGATAAGAGGGACGCGATTATGGTTGTAGGGAGAATTGGTTTTCAAAATTACTGTTGCGTTATTCATTCGGTGTCTTTGAAAATTTTAGAAGACAAATATTTACTATGATAGTTTTCATTTGGTACAATATATGCACCCAGTGCCCTGCTGTGTTTAAACGTAAATTTGCTGTAAGCTGTCCAGTGCATGGCGTATTTTCTCTACCCAGCCAATTAATCTATTCCATCCTTTTTTCAAACGTGCCTCGCAATTTAAATTGCCTTGTGAACTTTTGACTCGATTATTTGGCTAATGTAGAAAATGCGCCATTACTTAAAAATGTAGTGTAGTATTTTGCAGTTGTCTGTAGATTGTATTGTAGGGTAGATTTTTCTCTATTTATGTATACTCTTGTGTTGGTTGACCTTCTTTGAGCTATTTTGTAAGCATGTTGCTTCAAGGAAACAGGGAACCAGGAAAAAACGATCTTTTATGCCTACTGCTTCTACTACTTTTTACTAAAACTTGTCACACTACCACTGCTGCTATACTATTCACTACTACATTCTGTTGGTGATAGATCATATAATACCAAAATCAATACTGCTGTAAAATTGTCTGCCTCGACTCCGCTTGCCGGAGATTCAGAGCGCTGCCTGTTTAGCTACCTATCGGTCTGACGTCTATATCTTTGACCGCAACCCGTTTGGGACGTTTTTGGTGTCCTCACGTGGTTGAAATCTTATGACAAGTGACTATTCGGGACGTTCTTGAGTGCCTCTTATCGTGTCAATGGCTCTAGAAAGAATATTCAGCGAAATAGCTTGTTTGTGACCAATTTCATTTGAAGATGGCTATAGTAAATTTGATAGGAATTGAATTATAAAGCTTGTTAGGAGGTATGGAGTGATGATATAGTACTCATTCTGACGTTCAGCGTGTTTCATCATTGTGGTTTTGAGTTCTTTGTGTTGCTGAATATGATTATAATACGGAAATGAATTACGCTCGCGATTCTTAAGTGTTTCTTCCTTAATTGGTAAGTTCCCAGCTAAAGAGATTGACGCGCTTGAATCTTCGCTGCTTAGACGCTGCTGTTTCGACATTAATGTAACATGTGCATCTTAGGTTTTGGGCTCTTGACGTGAAAATATTGTCGTTATATTTTTTTGTAATTTCTACTTAAACCCTTTTAATGTTCTCCCATTTTGAATCTTATAAATTTTAATGTTGCATTGTGTGTCTTTTTATCTTTCATTACTAAACATATTATTCGTTAAAATTACCATCAAAAGAAATTTGATGTGATCGTTGGTGTTTTGCAATGCGTAGAGGCTCGTTCACAAATACTTAGGCATGGATGATGTTTCTGCATTTGTTCTGTTAATTTTGTTGCACAGCCATAGCTTTGCCGTTTTTTCAAGGATACGTACTTGTGTTTGTAATATTGCTTGAATTCCGTTGCAAATTTGTTTTTTGGTGTATGACGTTCATCGGGAATTTTTTTAATTTTGTAAAAATTAATTCACTAATGTAATGGCACAAGAGCCTTGGATATTTCATTTCATGTTATCCCTAAGTCTTTTGTGAACGAGCCTTTTTATATATCCCTGATGGCGTGAGGTCTCGACGTGTGGGTGGATGTGATATCTTCTGGTTAAGTAGGTAGGTCGCTTCCCTATAAAAAAAATTCCCAGTGACCGTTGTGTCGTGGACTCGTCCATTGGAGGTCCTAACGCACTCTTCCCTCTCCTTGTTGTGTTGTTGCAGAGCCGTGGAGTAGTGGGTATCCGTTCCCGCAGCCACCCTGCACGCTCTCCTATCCGGTGGGGGAGGAGACGGAGGAGGAGGAAGAGTTGCAAAGCTTTCTCTCGGTGGAGGATGAGGGGGGCGGAGGAGGTGGCAGTAGTATTGTCGCTTGTGGTCGTAGGCCGATGGTAGGCCGGAGGCGAGGGGGAGACGATGACGACGACGACCCTGATATAATGGTGGTCGTGGACGATGAAGTAGGTGGCACCATCAGTCGAGGGTTTGGCGGTGCCGGTGGTGCCTCCGGTGGTAAATTGTCGTGTCCGCGATGCGCCCGCCAGTATTCGGTTAACTATACGTTGGAGCGGCACCTCCGCTACGAATGCGGTGTCGCCAAGCAGTTCGCATGCCCCGCCTGCCCCAAGACTTTCAGGCGTCGTTACGTCTTGAGCGCGCACCAGAAGAAAGCCGGTCATTTCGGGCCCCCGGCTCCGCTTCCTTACAGAAGGCACCCTTTGCCTCCTCCTCGCCCTCCGACGCACACCATTCAGTGAACGCGAGTCTTCTGGAATGCACTGTTGGAGGGAGGTCGCCTCGCTATCTGACCGTTTCGAAGCATTTCTCCCGTGAATTTTGACGTTTTCGAGGGACGTCGCGAATTCTTTCCGCACCCCCCCGCATGCCGAGGCTGTTGTAAGAAGGGATTGCCGAAAACTTTTCAGTAGAGAGACATCGGTGCTCTTGGTGCTAAAATACGGGTTTTTGTAGTCGAAAAGCATCCGAGGGGGTAGAGAGAGCCTCAGTGCGACCTCATCCCTTCCTTCCCTCCAAACAGAATGACTGGTTCATTATTTCCTACTTCAATTACTTATTTAATAGTTAAGATGGGCCGCAGAATAGGCAGGCGTGGACTAGATTGTAACGATCCTCTTCCCTTTTCCTGCTTCTTGTTGTTCCAGAGGAGCAGTGGAGTCCGTTTCCGTTCCCGCGGACCGCCCTCGCACCCTCACCCTCTTCCACATCCACGCTCGTTCCTTACTCCTCTTCTGCCGTTGCGGCCCATCCTCCTCCTCCGACCTCTTCCCCCTCCTCCCACGGTCACCCTCCACACCCTACCTCACCCAAGTGGGCGGTGTCGCCGCGGCACCCGCCTCATCATCCTCTGGCAACCCAGCGTCCACCGGGGAGGCAGGTGAGGAGGAGGGTGGTCGTGGCTCTTCTCCCCCCCGATGAGGAGGAAGAGGTACCCGCCGCACCCCTCGGCCACCTATTCCCCCACCATCTAAATCCTTCCTCCGGCCGCATCCCACCCTCCACGTCGTCTTCGGCCACCCAGTATCCCTCTCACACCTCACCCACATCCAAGTCTTACGCGTGTCCACGGTGTGACCGAAGGTACTCAGTCAGCTACACTCTGGAGCGTCATCTTCGCTACGAGTGCGGCGTCGCGAAGCAGTTCGCGTGCCCCGTCTGTCTGCGCCGCTTCTCTCGTCGAGACGTGTTGCGCGCGCACCAGCGCAAGGCCGGTCACCACCAACACCATCGCCACCACCTCGTTCCCTCCCCGACCTCTGCGGCCTCGCGTGCAGTGGAGGAGGCCGCGTCGGCGGTCGTCGAGCTCCCCGCAGAAGTAGTTGGCTCCTTGTTCTCCGGGAAGTAGGGCGTCACTCTTGCCCCCTTCCTTAGAAAAAAGCATCCTTTCTTGCTGATGGTTATTATCGTATAACTTCCTCCTATTGCTCATTTTTCTCCGAGGCGAACTGTGTATAGTTATGCCCTTCTTGCCTCAATTTTTTATCCAATACTGACGTTGCCCTTGGCGACTTCGTGACATTTGTCTCTCCCTCGTTATTTGAAGCCTTTTATTGGGAGAGAATACATGTTTTAAATTCGCGACCGTTTTGATCTCCTTGTTAAAATATTGCGACCTGTTTGCCCTTACTAGTCATGTTAACAACCTAAACTTTATATATTATAGGTCAATAACCATTGCCCTGAGTTTTGATGTTGATTGGGGTAAGGGTATGTTTTTGATCCTATATATTTTTAAAGCTAATACAGCGTGCAGATCCATTTTGCCAGTAGATGTTACCTGTCCTTCTGCAGGGTCTTTCTGTCAGAGATATTGAATGATGCGCTTCAACCAAATTGATGAGAGCGGGTTGCCCGATTTTGAGCGTCCTTTGGATCGAGTCAATTCCTAGCATGTTGCAGGAAATGAAGTTGCCAATTGAGAAACGAATTATTTTTCCCCGATTTTAAACTTTTACTAGCTGTGCTATGTTTAAGCCAAAGGCGACTTACTGTGATTTTATAAATGTTTAGGATATTGTTATGAAAAGCTCAGACTAATCGGGTATTCATGTTTGTATTTTCACTCTATAATTGGGTTGTGATTACATTGGTATAAATGGAACCATTTGATGGGAAGCCTTACTGGTTAAAACGCTCAATCTTAAAAGAGTGTAGGTGGAAGTATCATTATTTTTTTCTTTATATTGCATTATTGAATTAATGTGATATGTATATATGTATTTATATTGTCATCATACTATTGAATAATTTTTCCTTTTCGGATATCTTAAGATTTTACCCATCTTATTCAATTTCATCGTAGGTAGGTTATTGTGCAGGGTATATTTATATTTATTACTTGGGCTGATTACTCTTTAATAATAATCAAGTTTGCCCTTAACCATTTCCGTGTCATTGTGTTGAATAAAATGGAACTGAGGGCTGATGTGGTTGATAATCTTTACCAATAAGTGTGATAAAATTTCATCTCCATGTTTTCTGTGTTCCTCTGTCCCAGTCAAGGGTACTGTTTTGGATGTCTTGTTATTAACATTATTATTGCTCTTGTTGTTGACAACGATAATAAATGTTTATCAAAAACCTAATTGTGCTGTATCATTGAGACAAGATGTCATTTTTACCCGTACCCATATTACTCTCCCGCTGCCGTATAACCTGTATCGAGACATCCCGTTACCTTCGCTATACTGTTTGCAGATTCTTAATATCCTGATGTAGGTTGGTAGGCTTCTTTTGTGAGCTGTTACCGATCCAATTTCAGAGTTGTGGACGTCGAGAAAGTAGCCAGCATTAGCTGCCTATCATCTGTTCCTAAATAACACTTTAGTACCTCATTGAGATGATACCTGGAGGTGTGCATGAGTCTCGTTTGTTATCGATTGGGGTATTTTATTGCATCTCGTTTGCCGTATCGCTCTCAGCTCAAAGAAGTCGACTAGGTTTTCTGATAGAGTAGTAATGGGCGGATTTTCCACAGGAGGCGGCGGTGTCGATCATGTCGAGGCTGTGCCGTCGTGGCAGCCACCGCCGCCTGCCGCCGTACTCCCACAGAATTATCTCACTCCGGTTGGCCCTCCTGCGCCTTATCCGACGCCCCGGGAGACGCGCGTGAGAGGCTGGAGGCCTTCCTCTGCTCTGCCATCCTGCGCCTGCAACCGCTGCGGTCGACAATACTACGCCAGGCGTTCGCTATGGCGCCACCTCAAGTACGAGTGTGGAGTGATGCCTCAGTTCCCGTGCCGCCTCTGCGGTCGACGTTACAAACAAAAAAGCAAATTGTTGTCGCACCGTTGCGGTACCGGCGTTGACGTGGAAACGGAGGATCGAAAGCCCCCATGGAAGCGTGGGGCTCACCACTTTTGATCTCTGATGAGACTTCGCAAATAGACATCCGTGTAACAGTTGTCAGTAAGGGTTTAACAATGTGAACGACGCTACGGACGGTTAATTTTATTGTAATTCGACGGTTTAGGTAGTTAGGACGGCCTACGATCGGATTTACGGAAAAGAGGTGTTTTGTTGGGATCCATCCCTCCCGCTCTACCATATAATTCTCATTTAATCTCGTCGACTGGGTTTATTTGCCTCGCCGGAGTGGTTCAATCCAGAGCTTTGAAAGTGCTTCCGAGCCTTTCTGCTAGTCATCTTAATGAGAGTTGCCCCCTCTCTGGCCTCTTTGCAGGCGGAGCGGCGGAGACGACCACAGTGTACCTGGATTGGACCACTCAAGTGGGGAGCTCCCTCTCGCCACCCTCCCCATTAGCTGCACCCTCATCCGTCGGCCGCAGTGCCTTCCGCTCTCGTACTTCCCTCTCCCCTCCGACCATGACCACTGCGCCTCCCTATCCTCTGCCGCCCTTGACATCCGCGCCGCATCTTCCTGTCCGTCCCTCAGTTCCCACGCTTCCCCCGTCCATGACTCTTTCCCCGGTCGTCGGGGTTCCTGGGCCTTCCGGTGCGGGAGACCCTGGTCCTTCGTCACCTTCCTCGCGCCTGCACCCGTGTCACCGCTGCGGCCGCCCCTACAAGACCCGCTCCACCCTCAATCGACACCTTCGGTACGAGTGCGGAGGTGCTGGGCGTCGATTCGAATGCCCCATCTGCCTGAAACGCATCTCCCGGCCGGACACCTTCCGACAACACGCCCTCATTCACCGATCGGAGGCCGGCGCTGCTATGTCAGCTTTGATAGATGTGGAGAAGCAGGAAGGAAGCGGGGATCCCTTGAGTTCGCCACCTTCTTCGTCGTCCTCTATTCCTCACAGTTGTTGACCTGCGCAACGAAGTGCTTTTTCTGTCCTTAAGTAATGAAGAGGAGAATCACCGCGTTCACTGTTGATTGTTAATTACAACTTTGTTTTCTCAAAAATATCGTTCGGGCTGATTCGGAAATAATCCCGTTTTAAGTTTTACTGGATAGTTTATTTCGATGAATGAATTAAGTTGAATTGACCGTGGAATTTTATGATTGGTTAATATTTTTGTTTAATTCTCTAATCTCGAGTGAAATTCCTTATTCTCCAGGAAAGTTTGTAATGGTTTTTAGAGTTCCTTCCAATCCTATGAAACATTAATTAGAATAGCTCGTGTCATCTGCTTTATTCCTGTGAAGTGCAAAAGTGTTTTGCACATCTTGCTTTAGCTATTTTGTTAATTTGCGAATGTTTTCATTATTCCTTTATACGCTTACTTTTCATAACATGTCTAGTCTTTCAACCGGCTGAATTTTATGTATAATTTAATCGTGGCGAACCATCGTATATTTTCAAATTCCATTCCGTCAGCCGAATGTCTCAGACGTCCATAATTTTGGCTTTTCACACAAACGCATCTCCGAGTTGACTTGAGAATTTTTTAAATTTTCCTCCATCTGTTCACAGTACTTCACTTTCATATTATTCAATCTTTTATAGTTGTCATGTAGGCTTGGACATTGGGGTTGGCCAGTATCCTAGCCTCACGTGATTGTTATTTCGCGAAGCCAGCAAAATGGTTCCTCAATATGTGAATTCATCAGATGTAAAAACACATTGCCTGAAATAAACTCGTTGAAATTTGCAAAATCTTTTTTAATATGGAGAAGATGCTACCTATTCGTATTCCCACGTACCTGATACCGCTCATTATCGACCTGTCCTTATTAATAATCGTCTGCATGGGACAAAAAATGGCTAGATGAGCTCCTTAAGTACTTGACGGAGAATTATCATTGAAGTTTTCGTTTAGCGCTGTCATTTGCCGTGAGCTTGTTTACAGAACAGCATTCGGTGAAAATGTAACGGTTTGCTGTTCTGTGTCTTTTTGCAGGCCGGGCCCATTCCGGTCTATCCCGAAGTGGTTGCCGAGGTGTCAGATGCGGAGAGTCGGTGCAATATGATGGGTCCTTGGGGGGAGTAGGGGATTGGCTGGCTAGTGGTGGCGGCAGTGATGGTGGGTGGTACGCGGCCGATGGGTTGGGAACGGAAGGGGGCAGTGGACACACCCAGAGGGTCAAAGGCCGTTACGTTTGTGACGGCTGCGGCAAGGCTTACGCCTGGGTCTCGAACCTAACGCGACACGTGAGACTAGAGTGCGGCAAAGAACCACAGTTTCAGTGTCCTCAGTGCCATAAGCGCACCAAACACCTCTCGAACCTCCGAGTTCACATGCGTACCAGGCATCCTGACGTAGATCCATTCGTTGCACTTGCCAACCTTCAAATTGGAAACGCCATGAATCGTTGATTGTTCTCTCTTAAAATAAAAGCCCAAGTATTTCTAGTAATTTCAATGGGCTTGTCGGAAATGTTTTGTAGGCGAACACAAATCTTAGCCAAACCTACTTAAGTTATTGCATTTACAGCGGTCTCAGCAGAGAGAGAAATTCGTCGAGTATTCCTTTATTAAGAATTGACACTTGAGCATACGCTCTTAGGGCAAATTGTAGGAATTTCTTTTTAGTGGGTATGGTATAGAGTTTACAAAACGAAGTAAAAGCAATCCCTTATTTTCCCCTTCGTTTTTCTGTTTTTGCAGACGTGGCACAGCCGCCGAATTCGCTTGGCGAAGACAGCCTCGCCTCTGCTTTGAAGGAAAGTGATTCGGAAACAAAAGTCAAGGTCGAAGTAGTCCATGGTTTATCCTACAAAGTCGAACAGCTGTCCCTTCCTAATTTGGACATAGGATTAGGCGTTAAAAGTGTAATGAATTTGTGTGAAGATGGCCGGGGTAATCGCCGCTTCGGGATTTCGAGGCTCAGTTGCTCGGGAAAATCGCGTGCAAAGCGACCTCCTGATGGGTATTGGCCGTGCGATGCTTGCGGTCGTTGTTACTCGCTTAAGGCGACGCTAACACGTCACAAGAGACTTGAGTGCGGGAAGGAGGCATCTTTCGCTTGTCCATTTTGTCCTGTTCGTAGTGCCCGCGCATCAAATCTGGCGAGACACATCAGGAACATTCACCCAATGATTGGAAGATAAAATAATAACTATCTGGTTATAATTATGGAAAAGCTATTTACTGTGTAATATTATTTTCACTGAAATATTTGTAGCATCTTATTTTCTTGTGAATATTTTTCTTAAATAAGATTAACGTCATAGAAGTTCCTATGGAGATTCTCTTAATATATCATCCGTCAAATTACGATGAAACACATTTTTGTGAATTGTATCTGTGATTTTCTGAAAGTTAGTTATCTCAAAACTGTCAATTTTATTCCGAAATTGGACATTGGGTTTTATGTATTTTGAAAAGTGCCGTCGATTTTATGAATCATTCTAAGATTCCTACAAATGTATCAATCAACATTCATCGAATCATTTTGCGAATATAAGAGTAGGTAAATTTAGTTTCCAGTCACAGTTGGCTGCGCAACGTAACTAATTATCTAGTTTCGTAAGTATTCTCGATCCAAAACGCTAATATTCTTTTGGGTCAATGATTGTTATAGCTTCTTCCAGTAAAATATTGATTTAAATTAATATTTTTTGGAGGGCTGTTTTGTTATGTGAATAAATTTTACAATGTATTGTGTGTAGAAGAATGTGAAATAAAGATGTGATTATAGTTAGTTGAAATGTAAATTTATTTCAGACTGTTTTCGCTTTAGTGCTGCGTGTTGGCTGTCTGTAACGCGAGATAAGTAAGACTCGTAATTTATTTAATTGCGTTTTTTATGTAAGTAAGGAATATTAGTTTTTTTCTTCGAATATAAATGGGAGGAAAGCTCGTCAGAAATTTGTAATGGGCTGACATAATGAAGTTGTATTTTATCCCGAGTAAATGTTGTTTTGATAAAAATGACATTTTTCCAGCCTGAAGAAGACTATGCTAAGCTGCACATAGGATTCTGGAGTATGTCATTCTCAGATATTTTAATGGGTTAATGCTGTGAAAACTTCTGAATTAACATTGGCTATTTTATGCTTACTAGTTAACTCTAACAAAAATTTAATATAATGGCGTATTTTTTAGATGAAATGAACTTATATTTCATATTAAGGAGAAAGAAATCAAGAGTTGGAACGTTTTTACAATTTTGATATTCACTTCAAGCTTATTTTACTACTAATTTCTAAGCCATTTCGGGTTATGAACTTCTAAACAGCATATTTCGCATTAATTGCGTATAATATGCAATTCCAGCTGGTGCAGAGGTTTGTATGCTAATTTTCTTCGTCATCGTCAATGCTAAGCAATTTCCAAGAACCATAAGTTCATTTTTACTGACTATAGTGCTTTTCAGATGAGATGGCGAGTGAGGGGGAGGTAAAAGAAAAAGGCGGGGGCGAGACAGCGAACCAATAGGAAATGAGGGGGAACCTAAGCATTCGAAAGCTCATTCTCCATCGAGGCTACCTAGAGGTAACATCGTGTCCGAGTATGCTGTGTTGCCACATTCGTGAATTCCCTTTAAATGCCCGCCAAACGTTACGTGTGTTCCGGTGTCGAGTTAGCAACGTCTAGCATGAGGTTACTGCTAGGAGGCACTAACCCACCTCTTAGCAGCGGAGACATACGACCTGTCCCGAGTACGGCCGAAATCTGACTCGCAACTCAAATGAAAAGCACAATCGCGCATTGTTTCATGGCCAGCATCACATTTGAGCTTGAATCTCGTAGTAGGCTTAGCGGCTGCATTAATTTTCCTATGGAACATGTTAGTGAGCTTTTGTCAAATTAATAAATACCTAAATAAATTATTTGCATTGGACATGGTCCAGTGAGAGTAGGTCGCGCCCTAATTGACAGCATTGCTATGCTAGGCTGAGCTAAGCTTCGAGTCTGTCCCAATACAGCGCGAAGCTACGCTGTTCCAAGCAGATATGTAAACACTCGCAGCCACGTAAGTTCCACCAGATGAAGTCACGTACGCTAAGCAGGGAGCGTCAACACAGATGCCAAGCAGATATAATTTTTCATTTAGTGAGAGAAATGCCACCAATGAAGGCAAGTCGTTTGTTGCTATTCGAAAATAGTGCATTTAAGGTTTTACTTTTGGATGAGGCGAGGAGTTTCACGCATGCCATTTACAGGAGGAGAAATACATCGGGAATTTCATCATCACGCTAAGATGATAATACATTTTTTTAACACTGCAGAATTTTTAAGTTAACGTTTGACTACATAGCGAATGGCATAGAACTTTGTAGCCACAACGACGAATTTCAATAAGCCGATATCTGTTGAGGAGCGATTCGTAGTGACAATTAGGTGAGTGAGGGTATTTTCTCTTAATTCCCTGTAGGTATGCATGTAAACTGGTAACAATATTTTTCAACTTGTTACGAATTAAAGCACACATATACATACGTCGTTTTTTGACATTAGTAGCTTGAAGTTCACAAGTGAAAAGTTGCAGTACATTACAGACTAAACAGAACAAGTAGCAGGTAAATGAATAGCTAAACTGACAAAACAATTAAGTGACTTATTAAATGAAGGTATGTTCAATCTCCTGTTTACGTAATCTCTACTTGTCCAACAACCAAGTTTTTCCCCTCAACAACAGAAGTGAAGCGGTGCAGCTTGAAAATCAAACTTGCCAATTCGTGCCAAATCACTATTTTGGCCGTTTTGACATAATTACTCACTAAAACGCCTACCGAAGGATTGGAAATTAACAAAATGAGTAAGAAAATAAACAACAACAAAACTTTTTTAAACCGAAAAATCGCCGTTTTTGGATGGTTAAATAATAGATTCCGCGTTTTCATCGAAACTTCAGAGTTTCTTCCGCCGCATTCATAGTTGAACTGCCAAATCTCGCAGTCTATTCACTGAAATCATACAAAATCTTTTCTATAGCTTTTGTAAGTGTTCCATAAGCCACACATACCATTAAAAAGGAACATGCCAAGCAATTCGTTGTTAAAAATCAAATAACACCGATCGAGGCTCACATTCTGCATCAGTGCACGAAATTTTCACACTCTTGCTAACTTACGTGCTATTAGGAATAGTTGGGTAATATATTCGTATGAAATAGTGATAAAAGATTAAAGTTATTTTTGAAAGCAGAATGAACTCAATATCTTCATTGGTTTTCGAGGTATGGGATTTTACATTTGAGCGCGAGAAACATCTGCCGCTTACGGTTAAAGTTAAAAAAAATGCAGTAACTAATTAAATGAAAGTATGTCCAATCTTTTGTTTACGTAATCCCTACTTCTCTTGTCCCACAAACAAGTTTTTTCCCTTAAACAAATAATTTCCTCCGTGTTGACTTCAATGGTGCGCGATGTGAAGCGGTGCCGCTTGAGAATCAAACTGGTTTGTTTTGCTATCGGTGTTGAGCGGCGCTATGCGGTGCGAAGCTACGCGAAGGGTGTCAGTTAGGACAGTCCCATTAAAAACCATAGGTTTGATTTCTCGAGCGGCTTCGCGCCGCTTAGCATAGCACAGCAACGCGGCCAAAAAGAGTCGTAGGATGTCATTTTCTTACGAATCGGCCTTGTAATTGTTACAAATAGAGTTTTCGTATGAAGTTATGCTATTATTGGAAGACCTGATTCAAATTCTAAAGTTGGGTAAACCTCGTGCTTTCCTGAAGGTTAAGGCTTTAAAAATATTAAATGTATACTGAAAAATAGGATGGATGACGGCAAGATTTAAGCGGCATTTCCTTTTCTAGATTTATCGGTAGGCTGAATTCTTTGATTTCTCACTGAGAAAGGCCATTTTGAAATTGGTGTGCAGGACTCAAAGAATACAACTAAAATCTACTGGCCACTCGTTCACAATGCATTTCATGGTGGGTTAGACTGAAAATGTACTCGCCGTTATCCTTTCACTCCCCATTATGAGTGGGAGATAGTATTCCTGGTGCCCTGTCGGTGTGCGTCCTATTACGATTTAATCCTATATAAGCTCTGCACATGATCGTTAGAAAATCTTACTGTAGATGTTAAATAAGCTACTGTGTTAATATCAGCAAAATTTTCTAAATCAATCTTAATTATCTGAATCCTGACATTCAATTGGATATTATTGAATGGAAATGCAACGGGACGTCGTTCGTCACTTTCTCACATAATGTCATATCCTATCCCGAATATTTCTATTCTCGTTTACTTGCAATAAGACTGACTGGCGACCGAATCTATGGGCAGTATCCCCTTTTATAGGCATTGCATGTTATCGTATCATTTTGACCATTAAACTATAATAATACAAAGAAGAGTGAAGACAGAAGAATTAAGAAACTGAAGAGGACTTTTCTAGTAACTGAAAGAATTCGTTGTCGTTTCAGACCCATACGCCATTGCTTCGGCGCAGTCGGCTGAAGACCAGACGCACCTCCCCTTGGCTCAAGACCCTCGCCCTACTTTGAGTGTGGCGAGAGGTTCGATTGCGTCGTCTGAAAGTATAGAAACTTGCTGGAGTAGTGGTGGCAATCCTTTAGTCGATGAAGAAACATTCGTTAGGCTTCAGTTGACACAGCAAAATGATGCTCCGAGCTATTGCAAAGAAGTTCATGTTTCAGGTGACAAATGTTTATTCTTCCATCCTGTGGAATTCTCCAATCAAAACGTTGGGTCGCAAACTGTGCGTGAGCGAGTGCTCCTTAAATGTCCCCTGTGTCCGTATCGCTCTGGGCGGAGTTTTAACATTAATCGGCACATGAGTTGCCGACATCGAACTTTAGAAAACAGTCGACATTGAAACGAGGAATGTGTTGGCTATAACTCCACTGGAGAAAGGTCGCTGGTGAAGTTTTATTTGGAATTACAGATGTATGTGACAGCTGTTCATCACTTGGACTAGCCATGTTGTATAAAAATAAAGTGGACTGGTATTCTTCACTCTTTGCAGAACCTTTATGGGAGCAGCCTCAATTGCCATCCCAGATGTTTCTGAAGATTGCCTCAGTCGAATCTGGAATTTTGGAGGACTGGTCGGAATTGCAAGAGCCTGAAGAACCATCATCTCGCTTTCCGTCTCTGCAAGATGGAAGAATTGATGAATCCGAAACGGCTATTCTGAAAAACAACCGACCGCCACGGACTGCACCTGGCAGGGGTCGTTATCCTTCGAGAAAGTCTATAAATAACGCTGTGGGTTGCGTAGACGCTCAGTTGAGACGTGTGCATGTTTATCAACTAGACAAAGGAGGATCAAGAACAAGATCATCCATGGCGAGGACCCGATATGAGACTAGGAAACTAAAAAAAAGGGTCTCGACCTTCTTCTCCAGTCCAGGAGCATCACCTACCACAGCAATTTCGCCTCTATCACGGCGTAATCTAAGCGTTTTGAGAAATAAACAAGCTCGCGAGAGGGCCCGAGGCTCCGGTCGTGGTCGAGGCCTCACTCGAACAAATATCATCCCTGCAAATTCTGGGAAATTGGTTGGTAGAAGACGTTCACGTGTTGGCGGCGATCATGTTCTTACTCCAGATGGCGGTATACCTGTTACTGCAGGTGCAATGAATCGTCGTGGAAATAGTACTGGGTCTGGTCGTGAACATGTGCTTACTCCAGAAGTTAGTCTACATTCACCCTTAAGCAAAGATTCTCGCAAAAAATCTCCATATCCTACTCATGCTGCTCTTGATGTAGAAATCCCTGTCATTTCTACAAACAAGCGTTGTCTTAAAAGACAAACAGGTTCTGGTCGTGGTCAAATACTCACTCCTGAAGTTGGCGTGCGAGCATCTGTTGGTACGAATGATCGTGAAAAATCACCGGATTCTGTTGAGGTTGACATGCCTGTTAATTCAGAAAACAATAGTCGTCGTGGAAGACAGATGGCTTCTGGTCGTCGTCACGTTCTCTCTCTTGTAGATAGACTCTCCTCAAAACCGACATTTATACCTGATAGTGGAAGACGTGGAGTTCCTGCTAATGATAACGTTCTTACTCCTAAAGGTAGAATAGTTCGAGGTTCTGCCCGTGCTCACGGTTTTCCTACAAAAGTTAGCGTCCGTTCTAATCTTATTAACAAGCGTCGTGTAAAACCTCTGATTACTGGTCGTGGTCGCGTTCTTGATTCAAGAATTGATATTCCTGTCGGTTGTGGAATCAAGCATCCTCATGTACAACCTCCAAATTCTGGCCGTACTCGCATTCTGACCTCCGAAGTTGATATCACTATTATTTCTGTGAACCAGCATCTTCGTGCAAAATCTCCAGGTTCCAGTTGTGCTCGCATTCTGTCGCCAACAGACGAAATGCATGTAGAATCTAAATCCAAACCTAATCGTGAGGGGCTTCGAGGCTCTTGTCGCGTTCACTATACAAAAGCTGGCGTGCCTCTGAATACTGATACAAAACCCCGTCGTGGAAGATCACCAGGTTTCGGTCGCGTTATCTCCACAGAAGCGGCCATGCCTGCAAATTCTGATGCAAAGCCACATCGTGGAAGACCTCCAGGTTCAGTTCGTATTCTATCCACAGAAATTGGCACGTCTGCAAAATCTGTTGCAAAACCACATCACGGAAAACCTACAGGTTCCGGTCGTAGTCTCTCAGAGACTGACACGCCGGTTAGTTCTGATGCTAAGCCACGTCGCGGAAGACCGATAGGTTCCGGTCGTGGTCCCTCCACAGAGGCTGGCACATCTGCGAATTCCGATTCAAAGCCACGTCACGGAAAACCTCCAGATACCTGTCGTAGTCTCTCAGTAGCTGGCACGCCTGGAAGTTCTGATGCTAAGCCACGTCGTGGAAGACCCCTAGGTTCCGGTCGTGGTCTTACCACAGAGGCTGGAATGCCTGTAAGTTCTGATGTTAGGCCACGTGTAAGACACCTAGGTTCCGGTGGTGGTCCCTCCACAGATCCTGGCACGCCTAAAAATTCTGGTTCAAAGCCACGTCGTAGAAGACCTCTAGATTCAGGTCGTATTCTCTCCGCGGAAATTGGCACGCCTGTAAATTCTGATTCAAAGCCACGTCGCATAAGACCTCCAAGTTCCGGTCGTAGTTTCTCAGATGCTAGTAGGTCTGTAAGTTCTCACGCTAAACTACGTCGTGTAAGACCCCTTGGCTCCGGTCGTGCTCTCTCCACAGGGGCTGGCATTCCTGTCAATTGTGATTCCAAGCCACGTCGTGGAAGACCTCCAGGTTCTAGTCACGTTCTCTCAGTAGAAGCTGGCATGCCTGTGAATTCGGATGCTAAGCCACGTCGTGTAAGACACCTAAGTTCCGGTCCAGTTCTCTCCACAGACGCTGGCACGCCTGATAATTCTGATTCAAAGCCACGTCGCGGAAAACCTCCAGGTTCCGGTCGTAGTCTCTCCTCAGAGGCTGGCACGCCTGTGTGTTCTGATGCTAAACCACGTCGTGGAAGACCTCCAGGTTCTGCTCACGTTCTCTCAGTAGAAGCTGGCATGCCTGTGAATTCGGATGCTAAGCCACGTCGTGTAAGACACCTAAGTTCCAGTCTTGGTCTCTCCACAGACACTGGCACGCCTATAAGTTCCGATGCTAAGCCACGTCGTGTAAGACACCTAAGTTCCGGTCCAGTTCTCTCCACAGTCGCTGGCACGCCTGATAATTCTGATTCAAAGCCACGTCGCGGAAAACCTCCAGGTTCCGGTCGTAGTCTCTCCTCAGAGGCTGGCACGCCTGTGCGTTCTGATGCTAAACCACGTCGTGGAAGACCTCCAGGTTCTGCTCACGTTCTCTCAATAGAAGCTGGCATTCCTGTCAATTGTTATTCCAAGCCACGTCGTGGAAGACCTCCAGGTTCTGGTCACGTTCTCTCAGTAGAAGCTGGCATGCCTGTGAATTCGGATGCTAAGCCACATCGTGGAAGACTTGCTTCCGATCGTAGTTACCCCACTGAAGTTGGAACGGCTGTAAATTCTGATACGAAGCCACGTGCAGCAACAAGAGTCCCTGTAACATCGGATGAAGGAGAGAGGTATCGAAGGGAACTATTTGCGCGAAGCATTAGGAGATCTAATAGGTTCAGGTTGATTCGTTCAAAGGTTCGCAACGCACTAGTAAAGGACGTCAATTCTTTGAATGGCAAGCCTAAGAGGAAGTCTGCTGCCGATGCAAGGTGCGTGCCTAAAAGAACTAAAGAACGTCGCCATTCGTATCCACACTACACCTGCGGCGCAAATTGCTGTGAAGTAGCGACATTGAAGAAATATTGATGTCCTCTGTTCCCTTGTGTGCTGCATTTATTATTGTGGCACTGAAGATTATTCATTTCTTAATTCAAAAAATTGCATTTTTCAATTGACTTGCTCATTATGTAGTTTCATTCACTTTCATTCGTAATAAGACAACCGCTAGTGCACAGCGGATATAGTTTTTGTGCCAATCTTATCTTGTTCAATGTCATTGTGAACCTTCACATTTCTGAAATTTTCAATAAAAATCTTTAAAGAGAAAGTCTTGGGAAATTTTTGAAACCCCATGTTTATGGCATGCCAAGAAAAAATATTTCCATTTGCCCGTTAACTAATGCAATCCTTAGCATAATGTAGTTACCATATCTTTTATTGGAAAGATAGCCTTAGTATAATGTACCCATGCCGATAGACTAAATTTGACGTCTACCCATGCATAAGTTTGTTTTTAACATGAAAGGATGCTATTATAGAAAGTGAAAGGTCTGTTTTATAATAATTCACCAGCACACCAATTAATCGTAGTTTTTAACAGCATTCCTAGTTGACATCTGTAGAAAAATAATTGCATGCCCGTAGTTATTGAGTTGAACATTTGTTCTGGGGTTAAACTTTTCGTAACATTATATAGTGTACATTGTAGATAAAGCTCTATTTCAAATACCCCTTCATTATATTAGGTTGTATGCCTTATTCCTGAAAAGAATTTACTATATTATGTTTTAATGCAGTTCTATTAAAGTCTCTTTATCGGACAATAAATCTATTTGCAGTATAGTAAATGTTAGATAGGTACCTCGTCAAGTAATGTTTATCTTAAACAAGTTTTAATTTCTGCTGAGTGGCAGTACATGCAAGTTAAATTGTCGCCTATTTCATTGATTCTCAGACGCCTCAGTTTTCTTTTCCCGTTTATTCATGGCAGCGCTCCAGTGGGATTGCATATAGTCCTTAGCATTTTTCAGAATGTTAAACGATACGCCCCAAAATTTGTTTTAATGGATACATTAAGAAAGTTTAATATGCCATTTTGCGTTTTCTCTTGTGGGATTTTCGTCGAATAGTGTCATTATTCCTTTACGGAATACTTTTTAATCTTACTTTGTTAAAGTTTTAGGCCTTTTGGAAGATCATGCTTACTTTGGAGCGTAGCGTACACGTTGGGAATAGTTTTTATAGCAGTACCTACGGAGTCGTGTATAGTATCATAACGGAGATATGAAAGTAGAGGTTGAGAATATCCCTCCTGGGCAGCAAAGGAATACCATCGCGATTCTTTCATGAGTTGGAAGCCTACCGTGAAATCACCGCCATGCGGCACTCGGAGATAGGTTTCTTCACCTGTTGTTATTCCTCGTGTCTCTTGCAGACGCTGCCATGTTCTGTGTCCAAGTGAGTCCATCCATGGTTGTCGACTTGGCCGGCGCTTCCCCTACCGCATCACCTGAGACTGTTCCCCTGTCCCAGGACCCCCAACAGGGCGTTCCTCCGCCCAACCCTCCTTCGATCGACGACCGAAGGGAAATATGCGGCGGGTTGGAGGAATCCCCAGGACAGCAGCAACATCAACCACAACCATCTCTACCCTATTTGCCATACAACATGGCTTCAGCGTCCGCTTCCGATGACACGTCCTTCCTCCGTCTTCTTAACCTCGATGACGATATAGTGCACATCCCCACCATGGGTGGGAGAAGTACAGACGCTAGTGGTGTCGTTCATATCGCGACGATGGGCGGAAGAGCCGTGGAGGTCGGTGGCACATTTCACATCCCCACCGTGGGTGGGAGGCCTCAGGAAATGGAAGGGGAGGTCGCCATGGTGAACATTCCCTTAATGGGACCCCCTCCGCCACCCGGATTACTACCAGGATTGAAGTTGGAAGGTCAGGCAAGAGGCGCTCCTCGCGGAGGTGGAGCCAGAGGGGGTACTAGGTCTCCCAAGAACAGGGGTACTGGAAGGTTCATGTGTCAAACTTGTAAGACGACTTACGGTCGACATGACAATTTGATGCGCCATATACGATTGGAGTGCGGGAAGGAAGCGCTCTTCCACTGCCCTCTATGCAAGTACAGCGCCAAGCGAAAGTTTTCGCTCATACGACATCTGCGGAGATCGCACTGAGACAGTTGCCCTCCCGCCGTTGGGCTAATGCCTGGCGGGAGGGCCGCCATGGAAGGAGTTACAGAAGCGAGGAACGAGCAGCCAATAATTCCTTGTGGCATATCGTTTCCCACATTTCCTCTCCATGGAAACAAGTGAACTATTAGTAGTTTAGTCCCTTATGCATTTCCCAGATAGGTCGATTCAATAAACTAAACACCAGAATACCAAGGACGTTCGTCGCACAAGTGAGCCAATTTCTCCATCTTTTGTAGCGTTTGTATGACATTTCGCAGTTAGATTTAAGTTTATGAATCTGTATTTATGCTGTCTGATCTACAGTTGTAGGTGACAATTATCTTTCGATCTTTGTCGATAGAGTGAGTTTGCTTAAGCTATTGTATATTATCGGAAATAAAAATGATTCTTAACATATTTTTCAGTATATTTTTCTCATAACTTAAATGCATATTTTTCTTGTGTGTGATATCATTCTAGTGCTTGTGTAACGTTTGCGAAGTAAAAATATTTGAAGCCCCTCGTGCCTCATTTGCGACACGACAAAATATCGAAGACTCCTGGATGAACAAATGTGGCGTACCCCAACTGTTGTCGCATTGTCAGTCGCATCCCCTTGTGAGGGTACTTCCTTGGAAATAGATAGGGGGCCCTAACAACATGAGACGTCTGCTTTCTTTGCAGAAGTCATGGCTGACTCTGGAGAGGTCTCGCAACTACAGTATCCACCCATCGGTCCCACCCTTCCTCCTCCGCCCCCAGCGCTTCCTACCGCACCCTGGCACTTCGCCGAGCAACCGCCCTCTTCGTCCTCCTGGCCTTCTGCTAACCCCAATGGCATCGTGCCGGAGGATGGTCGGTGCTACCAGTGTGCCGATTGTGGGAAGCGGTACAAATGGAAGGCCTCCTTAACGAACCACCTGAAGCTGGAATGCGGGAAAGACCCTCAGTTCCCGTGTCCTCTGTGCTCGCACAGGTTCTCCCAGAAAGGAAATCTCAAGCGTCATCTAGCATCCTCGCATTCGTACAGACGTTTCGCGCGTTAAACTCCAAGGTGACGTATCCGTAATCGTGCTTTGGTCTTCCTTCGCAGTCTTATAGCTGTAACTGTCGGTTAAGTCACCTTTTCGGCGATTCGTGGCTGGCTCCATTCCATCCATCCGTCATCTTCACGCATCGCTTCTTCTTTCTAATCTGCCTTCGCTTATTCGGGGGACAGTGCAAATCACAAGTATGTCGTTTTTTAACCAGGTGGCTTCATGTTAACATAATACCATTTATCTCATCGTCCCACTTCATTGGATTAAGTAATTCGTAGTTGCCATATTCATTTTCCGTAGCTTATATTTCATAGGATCTCAACAGGTTGCGTTCGGTCTGGTCCTTTTATTCGAATGTCACCCAGCTAAATAGAATTTTGGTATCTTACATTTCTCCTTTACATGAAAAATTATTGTTTAAAGATTGTTTAAGATTAACGATGGCTGAAAGGCGTTTGCATACAAATGGCGTAATCTTTTCACATTTCCCTCCCACCGCCTCGCTGTTGTACCCATTAGTGTCCTTCCTATTTTCTTTACTAGGTTATTCGTTAAAAATGTTTTTCTTTTTGGGGTTGGCAGAGTTGACGTCAGGCGATGGAAGTGCAGGAGTTTGAGCTCGCTAGTTTTATTTTAATGAGCAGGATGGATTCAATGTTGAGAGAGTGGATGGTGGTGGCAAGAGCGGGAGACGACGGAAGGTGGGACGTATAACGGAGGAGGCCCTTCTCCTGTTCTGGTTGTCATTGCAGACGCTGCGGCGATGACGATGAAGGGTTCCTGGCGACGTCAGGACTGGTCGTCAGCCCTGCGTGACGCCAACGTGATGTCCCTGCTGGGCGTGGAGGGGGGCGAGGGTGATGGAGAAGTCTCGGGGGAGGTGAGGGCGGTGGAGGAAGCCGACTGGGAAGACGAGGATGAGGAGGGAGGCGGTGGAGGAGTTGTTGGGGCGTTGGTGGGCGATGGAGGAGGGTCGGGAAGGAAAAAGACGGCCGCTCCCCCCGCCCGAAGGAAGAGGAAGAGTAGGGCCAAGGGGACTACAGTCGCGTCCGGTCTCGGCTGGATACCCCCTGTCTGCATCGACGGCCTCTATGCATGCGAACAATGCGGACGCACCTACAAGAGAAAGGACTCGTTGCGTAGGCACTTGCAGTGGGAATGCGGCAAGGAGCCACAGTTCCAGTGCCCCTTCTGCCCGCAGCGGTCCAAGCGAAAGGCTCACCAAATACGCCACATCAGAAGGCTGCACAAGGAAGAACTCTTGCTATAAGTCGTCTTTTACTCGCACATTCCTTGGGTCGTTGGCCTTTCCCTCTTTATTTTGGTCGCCACCCGAGGGTTAATATTTGTCTCCAATTAGAAAACAGAAAAGGCGTCGTTCAGGTCGTTCTTTGAAGTCCCTTCGCCTGTTACAAAGTGTTTGGGGACCACCATAAGTCATTTTTTCCTAGTGTATGTGTACGATGTGTTTGTTGTTGCTGTTAATTCTCTTTGAGGTTATTATGGGCGAGTGACTCCTAAGCCTGTTGTTACTTTGCGCGTCGAACTCCTTGTCGTTCTCCTTCTATTAGTACTTAAGAGCGTGGTTTTTACCTCCGTGGCGGTTGTGAAAGAGCCCGTGGAAGGACGGATGTCCGTTCATCCGATGTGACCTTCTGGCGATTGTGTCAGCCGCAGTGCCTGCTACGGGGCCTTTTGGGAGAAGAAGCTGGGTTGCATTTATCTACACATTTAGGGAAACGAATTAAACTCTCCAGGCCCAATCTTATCGGTGTATAAATTTAAAATATTATAGATTCACATTTATATTTGTATAGTATATTCCTTGAGATATTTTCCAGAACTTAATAATATTTCTTAAGAAATCTTTATTTTCCTCTGGTTATGCAATTTATGCAAGTAAGGAAGCTTTTGTTTTAGACTTGCGTGCTGAGTTAATTAGAAGAACTTTTTTTGTTTGTGATACATGTAAAATATTCATTGTATACTGTTATCATGATGTTTATGTGATCTTCAGAAAATAACGGAAGTTATTATTTGCTGTTGTAGTTTTCATATTTAATATTCTACTTGTCAAAACTTCCTACCGTAGTCAAATTTTCGCTTATTTATATACTTGATAAATATAGCTCTTAAAGTTGTGACCGAGTGATTATCTTAATCATTGTAACGCGAAGAATTTTTGACTTCAAATATTTCATGTATTTCAGCCATTAAAGGACAACACCATTTTCGAAGACCTAACTATTTCAAGAGAACTAATTTAATTAATGGATTTGGTAGAAAATTTGAGACTTAGCAATGTTCAATATCCAATTGGGGTATAGTTATATAGCTGAATTGGCGTTTAGAATGCTTTCTAATGTTTTGGCTTGTATGTATGAATCGGTTGTTTTTGAATAAAGGGATTCATTTACGTGACTATCTCATTTTGATTTACCTCCTAACTACCTTGCCCATCTCGTTGCGAAGTATAGCACATTGTCGAAGTGTTTTAACTACAGCTCCAACGTAATAGAGTTTGTTATGTTCCAATTTAAAGACAATTGAAGATAACCTTGCATAATGTGATGTTTACTTTTTAATTTCCCTTCATCATCAACCAATTAGCCTGTAGTGTTGTTTTAATTAACTTGAGGCGCATGGGGTCTCGGTGGAAGTTCTTCACTTTCTTCTAGGCGCTGTTTCCTTCACTTTAACTAGTAACGGATACACTTGCACTCTTATTTATAAGTAGCTGTTCCTAATGCCCGTAGTGGGAATCAGGTTTACGCACTGCACGCCCTTCTGACGGCACTAAGCCCCTTCCTGAACCTCATCTGTGGACTCACTGGAATGCCGCCACGTGGTGTTGCGTATGCTAATGCTTTTTGTTAGTCTCAGTAATCTGTTGGAAAGGTTAAGGATTTTTGACGGTGAATGTCCCTCTTCTGGAAAACTTCTCGACCTTCATCTTCTATTGTCGTTTTTCAACCGATTTCTCCTCTTCGAAATCGTCCTCGACAAATACCTCGACTTTTGGTAGAGATTTTTTTCTTCTTGTTTCCCTGTTGTCATTCCAGACGAGAATGGAGAGGCAGGGAGAGTAGTGGGGAGATCGGCGCGATTGGGAGATGGTAATGCTAAACAGCCCCACTGGAGCGGGTCGGATCGATCCGGGGACGGCAGTGGCATAAAGGTGAAGGCCGAGAGATCTGCGTCACCCACCTCTTTTGCTCCTCCCTTGGCAGATGGGGATGGATCCTACTACTACACCGCCTCCGGAAGAAAGCGTCCCAAATCCAAGATCAAGAAGAAGAAAGGCCTAGGAGGAGAGCTACTGGACCGCGTACATCTGCAACTCCTTCACCCCAGGCAGGGAATGGTGGTGGCCGAGACTGATTTGGCGGAACTCGTGGAGGAGGTCACAGAGGAAGACGAGGAAGAGGGGAAGATTGGTGGGACATACTCGGCACCCCTATTCCCGATATCTTCGGCCGCCTCTAAGAGCGCAACGTCTTTCGGCCAACCTCCTCGGAGGCATTTTTGTGGAGTTTGCGGAAAGGCATATCAGAGAAAAGACTCTCTGCAGCGTCACGTCCGCTGGGAGTGCGGGAAGGAACCGCAATTTCAGTGCCCTTATTGTCCGCAGAGGTCGAAGCACAGAATCCACGTCGTGCGCCACATAAGGAGAGTTCATGAAAATAAAGCGCCTTAGCGTATGGCGAGACCTCATCAGGTCTTCCTCCGGCACGATGTCAATGGTGCTAAGACTCGATCTCGTTAAGCTTCGAACCCCGGGCCGCATTAACATGACTTCCCGTCTAGTGTTCGATCCATCTCGAGTATGCTGATGATCCCCGAATGACTACGGCTATCTACTTTCAACTAACCCAATTTTCTAAAGTGTATTTTTACGAACAACTTATGAAAGATCTTTCTCTGGTTATATATATGTATATGTATACTTAACAGTGTCTTAACCAGCTTCCATCTCTGTGGGTGGTGTTTACAATATTTGAAGAAATCCGTCCAATTTATGAATTAATTAATATAGAGAGTTTTTGAAAATTTTTAAACCAACTTGCCTGTGATTTTTTGTGAGGTACGTTAATTATGTTGATGTTCTCTTGAACGTTTTTTTTCGTGATCGACAAGGACGAGTGTACTCGACGTCGTAGGTGATCTACGATAGCGTTATATTGAAGCTAACGTCAATGAAAACGAAAAAGAGGAATGCATTGAGGTTTATTTTTAAAGACTTAATCTACTTTTCACTGTGTGTTATTATTGCAGCCCTAATATATGACCATTAGTACCCAGAAGAAGAGAAAAGTGTTTGGGGGTGGGGAACTAAAGGAGGCCGGTTGTATCTTTTTTGTGTGTGCATGTGGAAGGCACGGGGTGCAGACGTATAATGTATCGTCGCTTGTTCTTGCTGCTTGCTCATTGCAGATGCCATGCGCCTGGAAGAGGACGTGGAGGAGGTGGAGGTCCACGAGGATGACGAAGAAGAGGAGAGTGAGGCTGGGAAAGGTGCTGTGGTTAACAGGGGTGATGAGGATGTTATGGAAGAGATCGAAGAGGTGGAGACGGATGAGAAAGGGTGGTTGGACTGGTGGGCCTCGGAAACCACGGGAACGGCAGACGCCACATCCGCCGGAATGCACCATCTCTTCCTCTCCCCAGTGCCCATGCAGGTCAAGCCCAAAGGGTCCCGATCGAGGAGGTCCACGAAAAGCACTGCAGGTGGCTCCGGAATTGCCGGAGGTCCCTCTAGAACTGGGACCGGATCGCAACAGTCTTCGAGGGGCGGCGAAGGTAGCAGCGGCGCCAGTAACGTGCCCGCCCCCTCGACCCAAGCCTCTACCTCCCATCACGTCCTCTTTTCGTGTCCGCGATGCGAGAAGACTTACCAGCTGAGATCCTCTCTCAACAGGCACCTCCGCTGGGAATGCGGGAAAGAACCTCGGTTCCAGTGCGTTCTCTGCTCCTACAGGTCTAAGCACAAGTCCCACGTGGTCCGGCACGTCAAGTTCGCTCACTGAAACAAAAGCATAGTGGGATAAGCAAAAAATCTTCCGGATCGTCCCTTCGTGGGGCTGTACTTAGAGTTGAATTTTTGTTTAGGTGGTTGACATTTTGGGTCTTGGTGTTTTGATCAGTCCAAAGACTTTTCAACTCCCGCCTTGCACTCCACTTTACAATTTTCTTCCGTTGCTACTTAAAACTTTTTCGTTTTGGTCCGGTTTTCCCCACCGCCATCAGAAGAATCCATTTTCGCCGTTTCTTCCTTCTCTTAGCGAGTGATCGAGAAAAGGAAACGGGGGTAGTTATGGATCCTGTGTTGGCAGGGGGATATTTCGAAACGTTAAAATGACAAATAAATCCTTCGGGATTGTTATTTTATTTGCGCCATGATTCGAGATGATGAGATAAAGTCGGGCTCTCAAGTGTGAGAGTATTATATTCTTCGTGCCTCGTACCGTACCAGAAGCCGTGGTTCTCGTTACCACAAAAGCTCTCTACTACCTCCCTGGTTGGCGCTTCCTCTTCAACAGTGGACGCGTTTGCAACTCCGTTGGGGCCCGTGTCTAGATGGCCCCTTCTCTACCTCCGGCCCTCTTCAGTTGGCTGACCGACGGACGTGCGTGTGTCTCGGAGGGTATGAGTAAAGCCCTCCGAGTTGCTCCCGTCGTTTGCTGAAATGCATTCCTCAAGCGTTTGTTTCCCTCCTACGGGATATTGGAACTCTGATATGCGATTGTTATTTTTTTTACCGAATAGTGATATTGTAAAGAAACGTGGGAATATTTTCTCCAATTATGTAGTTTATTGATTTTTTTAATTGTAAGGAAAAAGTGATAATTTTTATCAAATTTTTTACAGGCAACAGTTTATTTGTATATCTTTTGAATGAGTTGCTAGCAATCGAAATATATGTACCAATATACAAAAATATAGTTCATTGAAAATAAACAGTAGTTCATTATCTATGTTGTTGTCTTTATTTTTCCAATTAATCCACAAATCCTCCAAAAATTACTATTCGTAACGTATTCCATGAGGGGAAAATTTTTCGAATCCTCCGTTGATGCCGAAGTGTTTTAGTGTTGGAGAACCTTGAGTCCTATCGACGCAATCGAAATCTTACGTACGCCATCTTTTTTTTCGATCAAGAGTATTAGTGAGGCCGTCCACGACTCAGTAAATTTAGCGTAATCTTGCCATCAAAATCGAAAACTCATCTTGGTGACCCGTCAATCGGCTATTTAAAGGTTGCGGTGTTCCCTTCGTTTCAGAAGCGTACGTCGGTGTGGGTGGAGTAGCGGAAGATGTGGTGGGATGGTCGAGTTCGAGGAGGTCAGTCCTGCCTCCCATGCCACCACCCCCCATACCGACCCAAGAATTCATCCCTCCTCCAATGCACTCTGCTATCCGGACGAACTCGTACCAATGCGGCCGTTGCGGACGGACCTTCAAGCACTACAGCTCCTTGGGTAGGCACAACCGCTACGAGTGCGGAGTGGAGCCGAAATTTCAATGCTCCATGTGTCCCCTCAAGTTCAAACAGAGGTACAACATGATCATTCATACTCGACGTCACCTGCAAAAGGAGAACAATGGAAAATTCGGAGGAAACCCTACGTAGAAATGACCGGACTCCTCTGTGGTGTTTTAGATGTGATGGTGTAATCTCGTCGGCGTAGCCTAGACTGCCGAAGATATCCGGTCGTCTTTAATAACCGGTTACGACGTTTTTTGAAGCTTGTGAGAAATTTATTTATCTTCATTGCCTGGATCCTTTATTACAGGAGAGTGGTGTGAAATATTATGTGTAAAGCGATGCTCGAAAGTATTGATGGTGCAGCCGTTCGTACTCAATAAATGTTGTTTAAGTGGACAATGTATTTTTATTTATATTTCCTTGACTCATGTGATTTATTTCTGAGGACTGTTACAATGAAGGAAAATTAGACCGCTACACGAACTTAAATCGATATACAGTCTTCTCTTTATTCATTTAATCCAAACAATAAACATTGCTCTCTATTGAGACATTGTGGTCTCTGGTCACAAAACACCACATTTTTATGCATTTCCTTGGACTATTTAATGGGAGCGTATTTCAACTTGGGATTGGCATAATCTGCCGTAGCTCAACAGTGGTTGTGTTTCGATAGAACTCGAACTTTTGTCATCAAGGGTCATATTTCTTACAGTTTGATCGTCGTGGGACTTCCTTTGTGAAAACCACTCATTCCGTCAGTTGGTCATTCTGTAGGCATTTCCTATCAACCTTTGATTGCTGTAAACTGAATTCTCTTTAATTTTTTATTTCGATACACTTTTTGAAATTAAAGAAACTCTTTCCTGAGTCATACCAAAGAAGTATCATCAATCTAGCCTTTTCGAGGTCGCTTGTCATATTTACTGATCCTGCCTGCACAAGATGGCCTCACCCACCAAAATATATCCCCAAACCAGTGACCTCCCCAGTCCACCTCCACCGCTTTCAAAAATCTGCCTGCCTCTGCATTAAAATTATATAACGTTATAGCTTCGTCGCCGAGGAAGACGCTGCTTTCGAAAAAGTCACGCTCGAACTTATATAAGAGCGAGGAACCGTTCCTAGGTTGCAACAATACCAATATATGTATATATAGATCCAACAAAAAAAGCAGTTGTCTAAAATGAATTGAAAGAGTAGAGCAGCAGAGGCTCACAAAATTGCTGGAGGAAGGTCAGTTTGGGATGGGGGGATTGGGGTTTGTTTCTGTTTTGGTGTGGGAGGGGATGATTCGATTAAATTGGAGAGCGTAGGGATGTGGGGGAGTAGAGTGGGGTTTTTTGATCGTGGCCTGTGGCACCTCCTCCGTTCATTTTCTTCTACTTGCAGAATCTTCCCCCCGCGGCATGGCTCCCCCGCCGGCCACCTCCCCGGGGGCTCTGTACCCCTCGGAGCACCTACTACTGGCCCAACAACTCCACATGGCCTCGAAAGGGGATCGCGGGGGGGGAAGCGTACCACACCAACAGTCGCCCCAACAACAGCATCACCATCAACGAGCCTCGATGGTGGCTGGGGGATTCACCTGCACCCGCTGCGGCAACTCCTACGTCCGCCCACACAGCCTTAGCCGTCACCTGAGATTCGAATGCGGCGTCGAACCCAAGTTCGAATGTCCCATCTGCCACAAGAAGTCGAAACATAAGCACAATCTTTTGCTTCACATGCGGACGCACCAAAGGAATTGAATGTAGAAGCATAATGAGAATCCACAGGGAGAGAGAGAAAGAGGAAAGTCCCTTTTTTGAAGCGCGGTACAAGGACACGGTCGACGGAAGATCGGGGATGCTTTTTGAGCGTACGAATAATTAGGAAGAAGATGTCGATGGATGGCGGCGGAAAACAAACCTACGGTGCAAGAGGGGAGAAAACAGGCGTCTTCATAGCCACATGATTAAAAAAACACGACAAATCACCTTAGATTTAAAAATAAATAAAACACGTTTTTGTGTGCACGGAGAGTTATGAGCTATAGTTTTTAGAAATATTGTGAAGTTAGTTTTGCTACTCTTTGCAGGACTTTCACTTCTGGCAGGTAATTTAACTCAGTGATTTTTATTAATCCGGTTGAAAGGAAAAATGATTCCTTCACCTCACTCCTAGTACAACATTATTTCAGGTAAATGGAACCGGCAACGCTACAATATATTGTACACCAATGCCTTTTCAGTTACGTGGTGCACAATTTGGTGCAGTTTTTTTAAATAGCTGGCATGAGAAGCACGCCTTATGGTGCGAGTTGTGTGCTTCTTAACGATCGTAATGTGAACGTGATTCAATGGAAAAGGTATACTTATGAAGTACCTCAAATAATTTGCCTCAACATTATCAGGAATGAAAAATTAATAGTTTTTAGATTTTTATGTATTTTGGCACGCTGATGCTGATGTAGCCTTTGGCTAGTTAGACGTCATATCATTCTGCCTGAAATAGACACTGTTGTTAGTGAGATAAATAGTCGTTGATGATTTGCTATTTTTGAAGTTCCTAGTTGGCTGAGCTGTTTTAAACGTTTTCATGCTTACCACTGTAGTACTTGATCGTCCTCGATCAAAAAAATGAAAGCAGTATCTTCTGTTAGAGGTTTTTGGGCTGAATTGTCCTTCTGGTCAAAGTTTGTCTAAACCCGCTATTTTAAAGTGGTAGTTTTGGAGTTTATATACATATTACTAATTTATTGTTTTATGCAATTTTGCCCGATAACATTTTACTTGGAACTAAGAAAGTTGTGATTTATTTTCTTAGTGTTGAAATTATTGGTGCTGATGTGATGGATATTGAAACGAGTGATGTGATATATATATATATACATATAGATGGGAATTTTATTGCAGTCTTCCGTTGATACCCGAGTTTTTACATGTTTTCTCCCGTTATTTTCTCAGTCAAATAATTTTCTTTGATTTAAGTATACTCCTGTGAATTTATATTGTTTTGTTCGCGATTATTAAGCTTCTGTGACACAAAGAAATCTGTGAACCAATGAAGGCGGTGGATGTTGTTGAATTGAGTCTTTCGGAGAAAATTGTATACGTATTTCTTTGAAATATACATGCTAACGTTTTAGCAGAAAGTTGTATATTCGAATTTATATGTAGAAAATTATATTTATAGATAGATGACAATAAAGAGTCTCCAAAAGAACGCTTTTTATTGTTACATGTAACTCCTTTCATATATTTCCTGGACCATTATGAAAACTCAATCGTTTTGATATGTATTTATAATTTCCTATTCTCTCTTAATCTTCTCCTTGATTGCTGTTTCTAAATGTTAAGAAGAGTTGCTCAGGAGTGATACATGAAATTCACTTCGTATTTAATGATAGAAAAGTCTATTACGGTGGTAATGGTTACAGATACTCTGGTTTGTTGATTCAACGTAAAAATTTAAAAAATAGTTAATGGTGGGCGATTCTGGATAAAAAATCTTGTTTTATGTCATCTCAAGTTACCGCTCTGCGGGCTTTTCAGGTTACAATGCTTTTGGCTAGACGTAGTGCTACATAGGTATCCATTCATGTGTAACATAAATCCCCAGTCAATACTTTATTTTCGACTCTTTGTTATTAGCCTTCAACGCTGAAAGGTTTATTGTTATTTTTCTCTTACTCTTGATCAATTTTGCACCACAAGGCGGCATTATTTACAATGTGAACATGAAGTTCCGAAATTGTGAAGTAAGTAAATGAATTACGAAGAAAGTAACGATCTGCAAACATCTTTAATCAATCCTTCTCCCTTTAACGTTGTCGTATCTTAATTTGCTCAATATAGGTAGATGTGGAGATCGTATTATAATTAAAAACCTTGATTTTCCATGTGATAGCAGTCTGCTACCTCATCTAAAACCACAAGTTGTAAATTCATTCCTCTGTGGCAGAGGTGGAGCAATCTAGGGCCCGAGGACCGTATTCCGCCCCCGAGATATTTTCATGCGGCCCGCGATGCGATCCGTAAAATTTAACGCCCAAATTCATATTAGTTTAATAAAATTATGATAGTAAAACTTTTCATTTTGAAATTCTAACCCTAAAACCCTTATTTAGACTTGATTTCCACTTATATGTTATCTCAGAATCTCGAGGCAACTCCAGAATTAAATTCGAATCCGCCCCCCCGAATCATTGACAACTTTCAAAGCGGCCCGCCAAGGTATTCGCAACAATCCATGCGGCCCGCCATGTAGACAAGGTCGCCCACCCCTGTTCTAAGGCCACGGATAAAAAATCTACCGTTCGCATGAATATTTTACCACCTCCCAATTTGGAAATTATAATTCGTATGTATCATGTAATTTAGTGAAATGCGACATTTAATTCCGACGGCTTCGCACAGGTCTGCATCTGGTTCATCGGCGGAAAAAAATCGAACCTACGAGTTCCATGCAAGACTTTGTCTCTCGAGACGTACATATGTCGTGGAGTCCATCCGATAGGAATTCCGTTCCCGTAAGCTCCGCCGCCGCTTAGGTCGCCGAGATTCGCTCCCTCTCTCGGAAACAGTTTTGCGGGAGGTCCACCTCGCCCTGCAGTGCAGGCGGCAGGCCCTCCGCCGCGAAAGCCCCCCTCCCCGACCACGCCCCCCGCGCACAACTCAACCCCTTTCCTCTTTGGGCCCCGAACAGGAGGCGATGAGTGGGAGGAGGATGACTCCGGCTGGGACCCTTTGGACGTCTCCAACTTCCTCCCCCCGGGGCTGCTCCAGCCGCCGCCGCCGCACCTCTCCACCGCCTTCGCCGGCCCTCTGCCTCCATTCCCACCGCCGCCGACGGAATCTCCCATCGAGGACCCACCTCTCGTGCGTCCCGTGGCGAGGGATTTCCGGTGCGAGCGGTGCGGCAGGCGGTACCTCAGGCGCCGCACCCTGCTCAGGCACCGTCGCGATGACTGCGGCACCGAACCGCGGTTCGCTTGCCCGCGGGTCCCGTGCGCACTCAGGTTCCGGCGCAGATACGCCCTAGTCTCGCACCTGATCGGAGTTCACGGCATAGCGAGGGAAAGAGCGGAGGCGGCCGTTCCGGTGGGTCCGGGGGGCCCTCGATATCGACATCCGCCCCCGTAGTCCGCGCTGCGGCCGACGATTTTGCCCTTACGGTAATAGGGCGTGTTTGCGTTTCGTGCGAGGCTAAGATGCCACCCGTCGCGACATATGATTTGACGGAGGAAGTCTGTCCCAATTTTAAAGTCTGATTTATGGTTATTTAACCCTGTCTGCCAGTTAAAGGCCGATTTAGGGTTTGTCCTCGGATATAAATGGGAGTCCTACGTAGACTTCTGATGTTATTTCGGATCGGTGGACCTGTTCGTCAGGAAAATATGATAAGAGACGCTGAAATCTCGGTTCTTCTCCTTCGAGAAGCATCTTTGCATTGGACTTCAGATTCCATAACACTTGTCGGCTACATGAAAACTGTCATTTCCCGTTTCCTTTGAAGTACAGGGTTCTTTATCATGTGGAAGTTAAGGACCTCTTGTGTTCTTTATGTTCATGGTTTATTACGAACTTTAAGAGTTGGCCCTGTTTGCTTATTCTACGTATTTACAATTGCTTTACGAAAACTAAATTTATATTTGTACGGATAATTTTTCGAATAAGTTCGTAATTTTCTTTGTCGAAAGTCGATTTTTGAAATATTAAACAGTTGAGAAAACCATCGGGGCATTTCGGTAACAACGTAGCCTTCCTCAGTGGTAATTTACCGATCGTTGATTCTGTTTCCTCTGCCATTTTATGAATGTAATCATTTGGATTTCGCTAAAAAGTGAACTACATAATTCGTTTTTAATCGTGTTCCTAGTGGCATGTGGTTAATTCTTTAGTGATCCTCCGAAAGAAACTCGGGTTGAAAAGTGCTTTGTCTTTGAGATGTATCTAACAGATTACTGTGTTATTTTATGATGCATCTGCAAAATTTACTATCCAGTGAGAATAGCGTTTGTATCGTACGTTAGTGTAGCGACTTGTCATTTACCGGAATCCTCCACTTTGAATTCCGGATGATTCGTCAATGAGGTCTTAACTTAGAAAATGTCATTACGGATGGCAATCTTGAGATGACGTACTAATAGGTTATTAGGGAGAGAAATGTGAGAAACTAATAAGCATTTACAAGTATATAGAAATTTATAATGCTTTATAAAAAATGTGACAGTTGTGATTAGCATGCGCGCCTACGAGTTCATTGATATTCATGCTTTTAGCTATGCGATAGGTAAACTGCGCCACAACTTCATGATTTATACTCTCAATCAGTGGCGTACCGGAAAATAGGGTGCCCGCAAAAACAAATTCGAAGTTCCTGAAAAAATGATTTGGGCCCCCGTTGGCCATGGGCCGCGGAGGTTGTGGCGGTGTCCGGTACGCCACTGATGACGAGTAATGCCATCATTCACTAGTGAGAAAAAGTGTAAAAGCGCAATTTTAAGCAATGGAAATCAGATGATTTATATTATAAATCTTTTTTCGGTTTAAGTTAATGCATATTTATGTAAATTTTTACATATAATTATTATTTTATTTTATATGTTAATTAGCCGATTTTTTCGAATTGTAATTGAAAGTTCTCATGTTTACGTTGGCAGCATTTCAGATTTTCTTTGTGTTCTCTTGATAATCGCCTTGCCTGCGTGCTAGTGATATCGGATCAGCAGTAATTATTACTGGAGTCCTTCCTATTTTCAGTTTTCCGTGATTTATATTCGGCATAGCATGTTAAGCAAAATGCGTAACTATGCGCAATCATTTTAATATTTTGGGCATGCTATTTGGGTTCAAAAAATGTTATTAATAATTTCCTTCCATGCGTATTGATAACATGTCCGTGGAGTTGTTTAGATTTTTATCAGCTATTGCGCAAAAATATTTTTACGTTTTTATTCGGATTAGCGAGAACAACATTTATTTCTTGTTTCTAGCACTGTTCTTCATTTCGCTTGAAATATTCCACATTAGCGAATAAAGTGCTGTTAATTATACGAGCAAATATTAAACTTTTTTTAAAGATGTAGCTGAGAAATCGTGGGGATAGATTTTGTAAATTGTTATTATTTAGGAGCTAATATTTCAAATAAAGAAAGAAAATGGTCGACTAGAAAAGGCATTTCGTAATTTTATTAATTTTTAATTGCTGTTAATCAATAATGAGTGTAGTGAAAGTAAAGCATTCATTTTATAGGTTATTTGATTCTGACTGATAAAAATTATTGGTCTTTAAAACTGTGGATGTACATGAATAAACTATACTCGCCTTTCGTTTGTCGTTTTTTATCTGCAGGAACAATTCTTCCTACACTTTCTAGCTTCTTGGTGAAATTTTAACGCCCATTCAAAGGATTTGAAAAATCTCCGCTTTGGGAAATAGTAAATCGGTATGATTATCTACGAATGAGGAATTGTTACGCCTATTGCTTGAATAATAACGTAGCTTATCAGCCGTGTATGAAACAAACCACAACGGTGTCGTTAAGATAAACGGCGCGTAAAACCAGGACGCAGCGAGACCAATACGCAGTGTTTTTCGTCATTTACTGCAGTCTCTTTTTTCATTGGAGTGGACTACTTATCCCGAGTCTCGTGTATGTGTGTTTATGAATGTGTCATTAAAAGCGTCGTCCGCGGACAGGTCCGCGATTATATTTTAAAACTGGTTCTCTGAGTTTTCCTCTCTTCCGCAATCATCATTCCTTGATAACTCTCTTTCCTCTTCGAGCCGTCTATCAGCTGAAACCTTTTCCTTCCTCGTTCTCTCTTCCCTTTGTGTTTTCCTTCAATCACGGTGTCCCTCTTCAGGAAATGCTTGGCACGGTTCATCTTCCTTCTTCTTATCAGTCGTATTATTATCCTCTCCTACTCCTCTCAACACTTCCTCACTGTTTAGTTTATCCATCCATTTTATTTTCAGCATTCTTCTCCGTTCCGCATTTCGAAAATTTCCTAGTATTTCGTATCGTTCTTCCTAAGCGTCCATGTTTCCGCCCCGTACGAAGCGTTACTTTATGCCTCCCATCGTCTTCTACCTGAACTATTGTTATTGTACTTGTTATCGCAACTTTTTCTTTTGAAAGCGGCTTTCACTTTCATCACTCTAGTACGCCTTGCATTTTTTTTACCTTTTTTAATAATAGTTAGGTGTTAATAATGCTCAGTTTAGGATATATAACGTCAGATAAGAATATATGCAGCAAAATATTGTTGAAATGTTCCTACACGTTAATATAATTACTGTTTTTTAATTATGATTTTTTTCCTTACTTTCTATAATTTATTTTTAATTTCCTAATTTTAGTTTTACCAAATTTGTTGATTTAAACAAACCACCATCCTCGTAACTCGGTTCAAAGAATTACGTTGCTATATAAACAGCATTTTCTAATCTTGATGCTCTTGAGTCGATTCTTCCCTAGTACTCTGCCCATGTTTTATTCGCCATGTTCGAGTTAATCCACCTCGCATGTGTAAAGAATAACACTCGAATCCTACGCAAATTGGACTGTAAGTGACTTATCCAGTGCCTAGAAGAAAATAGATTGGACTTGGATTGAGCTCAGGTTAGTAGATAGGGAAGTTAGGATTGTAGGTAGAAGCAACTTTGAGAAAACATACTCATTAGCGAGTGGGCTGTCTCTTGAGAAAATGAAAAAGGATAATCTCCATTCGCTCTAAAGCGGCAACCATATCATCTTTCGGTTCCAAATGTGGCACTACAGGAGAAAAGGAAGATTATTGTAAGATTTCTTCGGGAACACGTAATCGAAGCCAATTCATATATTTACTTGCACGTTGTAAACGTGTGCAAGCACGTTATATCCGTGCACATTTTTCATTGAATAGTTGCTCTTCCAAAACTCGTAAAAAATGTACCTTGTATCCGTTATATTGCAGTATCCTTTCTCGTTTTAAGCGAATCCTGCTTTGTGCACCGTGTGCATGCATTTACAAATACACATACGCATTCCTTTCATATTACTTTATTTACGCCGTGAATACATTTTCGAGAATGAATCGCGCATTCGACCGAGTCTTCGGTGCGTCTCGGCCGTAGCATCTGCGATACGAGAACCGAACTATTATACACAAACCTTCTCCATCGTCTTCACCTTTTTTAACTCCCTTATAGCCTCCTTTGGCCCCTTTTGTGAGCACCTGGTCTAACGGTATCTCCTTGGCTCCTCACCCTCCGTTGCCTCTTTTCTCTCTCTCCATCCCTCCTCTCTCACGCCTTTCATCAACTGCTGTCCTCGCTTTTCACCTACTCTCCGTTCGAGGAGGTGGAGGAGGAAGAGAGCGTCGTCGTCTCGCTCGGTTGCCGCTGGCCTCTCGCTCTCTCGCGAGGTACTCACGCGAAACCGAATATTTCGTCTTTACCCCATTCGGGACACCCTTTTCTCCTTCTCCGCCCTCTTTTGTTTACTCCGCTCGGTTATTCCCGGTCGTCTTTGGATATTTCTTCGCAGCGTCGGCGGTTTTTAAAAATGTCGTGTTGATGCATTCCGTAGCCGGTGAATGAATCGAGCGGCGGGGCGACCTTGCCCCGGGCCGTTTCGCTATCCTTGGGACGCTTCAAACGGATTCCGATGTTTATTTCTGAGCGGAGAAAACAATTTTTCCTCGTTGCTTCTCGAAACCGCCGTCCGTGGTTGTACATTTGGAAGCAATGACGGAAAGATGGGCGAAGTAATTTTCTGAGAGAATGAATTGGTTTATTTTTTTAACAGGGTGTTACGCGGTTCAATTTCAGTTGTTTACGAATAGGTGGAGTATATATCGTCCGAGATTCGGATTAGAAACGCAGTGCGAGAAATTGCCGTTGATGGGATTGGCGACAATGGTCGGCTGTTGTTTGAAAGTGAACAGTTTCGTCTAATATCAGGTCTTTGCTCTTATATTCAGCTATTCGGAAAATGCTGACACTTAGAAATAGTTGTTATGTAATTTTTTGTTTTTGGATTTTATGATGTTATCGCAGAAGTCGGCTAAGTAATCTTTCTGCGTTGAATCGATTATCCATTTTTAATCCATCCGTTTAAATCGCGGTTATTGACTGCTTGGCCTCTTACATAAATTTATGAACTCGAAAAACGACCGACCTCCTTATCTCGAAGCTCATCTCGGAATTCACTTGTCTCTTGACGATAATTCACTGCTCTCCTCGTGGTTCCCAGGTAACGGATGCCCCGTTTTGGAAACAACTCTTTGGTCGTTGTCCTTTGTGACGCTTTAATGAATAAGAGAAAAAACTGGGAGTTTTACGCCGGGATTGAGGCTGTCCGTCCATTTTATCTCGCTTTCTCTGTACGCGCATTCAAAGCGATGGAAAACTCCTTGGCTTTCGAAGTGAAGGGAGATGCAACACAAGGAAGAAGGCGAGGCAATAAGTGCGGTTTTTCCTTTTCTCTCAAGGGAAAGAATTCTTGTTTTGGCGGAAGTGCTAATTTCCTTTATCTGAAAACGTACGCTTTCGAGTTTCGTATCGAAAGGTTCAACCTCCAGTGTGGCTGCGAATACTTTCCTTAAAGCGACGCGCGATTGTGTGTGGATGTGGGAGTATTATAATGCATCTAAAGCCGGTTTTATTGTTTTTTTTATCGAGTGGTGCATTAAAGACGTATGCGTATTTGTTCAACACTTTAGTTGAGAATACGTTTTAAAGATACGGATTCCATCTCGGAAATATCTCGTAACAAGATTTTTCGAAGTCATTTAGGCGAGAGGCGTACAATTTATGTAACGTAAACCATTTTTAACATCACATACCTATGAATAATAGCTATGAATATTTTAAATGTGCCATTATGCTTGTCCCGAAGGGCGTTTTGATTTGTATTTCTTGGTTCTTTTCGAAAAACGAAGTAATTACACAATGATTTCAAGTCTTATTTTTCGGTCTTAAGTAGGTTGATGCACATGTGTTTCTACGTACATAGGAAGGGGTTTGAGGATGATATTCACAATAGTTCTGGATGATAAACCATCATATTTCAATGCAATTCTTAGATGCAAAGACGAATTTTCAGCGTCTGTTCCCTGCTGTTTCCTTCCCTTTTAATCCTTTCTATTGAAATGAAGTGGTATCGACAGGAGCAATGGTTTAATCAGTCGGTCAGAAACTTTTCTTTTTTCGCCTATAATGAAACATCTTTGTAACCGAAAGCATTATATGGTTAAATTCTCATTTTATGACACATTTGATTTTTTCGAGACTATCAGAAACCAGTGCGTGTCCGATTTTAGTTTTCTCTCGCTCTTGTTCTACGTATGAAAAAAACTTATTTTTTCTTCTATGTAAAGCTGAGTATGCAACGAGTTATCTCGGCGATATTTCTCAATTCCTTTCGGAATGTATTCGATATTGCGAATTGCGGTCGACGTTTAAACCCTTGGATCGCATCCTTTTGAAAAGTGTTATACTCCACTCTCCATTTTTTTAATTTTAGATTCGTTTTTCATATATTTTTCTATCGTCTTTTATCTCATAAAGGATTTAGGAAAAATACAGCGGCGAGCAGCTAGATTCGTGAAAAAGAATTACGATAAAAAACAGAGCGTTACGTTACTCATTGAAGAGTTGAGTTGGCCATCGTTGAAAGATCGTAGATTACAGGCGAGACTTAAACTTCTAGATAAATATAGGTCGGAGATATTGGTAAATGAAATGAAGGATATTATTCGACAACCATCGTATATCGGACGGAGGGATAATGAGGACAAGATTCGCGAAATAGATAATAGGACGGAGAGGTATAAGGAGTCATTTTTCCCTAGGACAATACGTGACCACAATAGATAAGTGAATAATAATTAGTAAGGAACTTGGTGCGCGGCACCCCCTGCCATCCACCGTCAAGGTGACTTGCAGGGTAATATGTAGATGTATCTTTCCGAAATGCTTTTAGAGTCGATTAAGTAGTGAAAATCTCCTTGTCTGAAGGCGAACCTTTGCTCGTGCTTTTCGCCGTTTTAAGACATCCTCGGCCAAAACGATCGCTTTGCACTTTATACGCATTACGGAGTAAAGGTTCGCGTTTTCGTTAAGGGCTCGAAGCGTTTCGCGCAGCAATATCCATTCCCCGGCGTGTTTTGTTGGCCATTGCATTTTCTCGTTAGCCTTTCTCCGTCCGCAAAAGACTCCTTCCGCCCTTTCTTTCTTTCTGCTTGCTGGCATTCCTCGGCCGCGCAGGTGTTTCAAAATAGGTCGAATGCAAGGAGAAATCAAGGCAAAAGGGTGGATAGCGCTTCCCTTAATATCGTAGCCGGAGCACCCCATGCATGACGTCCTGTTGGCCGGAGATAGTTTTTTATTTATAAGGCCCGTGGCGCACGCTTCTTTCTCTCTTGTCAGATCGCTTATCGCATTATTTGGTTGGTGCGCAGGATTTTGAGACTCGTTTTTGTTTCGTATCTATCGGGCGGATCCCTTGACCAAATGATGCACTCTCCTTTCAGCTATTGAGATTGGTAGAGTGGGTACGTAAAAGAGGCTTACGGTGCTATTTTTTACGTTATACACGCGTTTTCTGTTTTTAATGTTAATTAATGTGTATTTTCTTATGACACTCAGCTACTCGAGAGAAATATCAGTGATACGAGGCTTACATTTTTGGAATTTTCGTGTGCTTATTGCAGTACAATCCAAGTTTTTATTCTCCTAGCGATGAATACACGAGAGAAGTGTCCATTATGTCATGCCAACTTCAGAATTTGTGAAATATTCTTTCCAAATTTTTGATAGAAATATCTGTCAAGATTTTTCAAGAGTCAGGAACAATATAACCATCTATTTGTTAATTATTATTAATATAAAACGGTGGAAGGCATAATTTAAACGATTCTTGAATTACCGATTACGAGTAAGGTTCTCAACGGAACATTTTATGTCAAGCGTTTTAGTTTACGCCCCTTACTGCTCGACTATTTTATTTCTTGTCCTTCGTGTAATATGAGCATAATCTTAACGGCATTATGTTGTCAAAACATTTTTCGCATGACGCTATGAACCAGAGGCTTAACTACTATGCAGCCAGGTCCGCCACCGCGAGGGGGGGGGGGGCGAAGGTTCTGGGGGGCCCGAAGAATCTGGGAGCCCACAACGCCGGCCTAAGCATTTTTTATGTCATTACTAAAATACTTAATTTTCCACCCACTGCAAACAGAGCTTAGCAGGCCACTTGACCATATAAAGTTAAACATTTGTCCTTGTGATCCATCTGGATCCATCAGACCCATATGGAAGATAAAAGGAACTTTTGTACTGAATTCATTAGGCATGACAATAATATAGGGAAGAAGGCTGAGTTCAGCACTTCAGATGTGAATACGTATGCCCGGTAAGAACACGTTATTCCATGACGCTTACCAGAAAACTTCGATTATTTTTCGGTGTCTTTGAGGAGAGAAACATTAATGTAATTTGATAAGTATAAAAATATAACTTGGTCTTTATCTTATTGCATTATAAAGTATTTATTCATGTATCTTTTTCTACATTACATATTGCTAGATATGCAGAGCCGGATTTAAAAATCACGAGTCCCTGTTCAAAGCATCCCGACTTTCGTGTTTTTCGTAAGAAATGAAGTTTTAAGTTATACATACTTAAGTAAATATATGTCATTTGCGAAAGCTAGAATTTCTCGCAGCTGATTAACAGAAACTTAATATAAATTCTTTGTACTACATGAACATACCCTGCCATCCAATAAGGTGACTTGTAGGGTATCATGTAGATGTAGATGAACAATAACCATCGCATTACTAGAACGCGAGCGTCCCTTAGCATGTCCCTACGTAATGGGAAATCCGTCCCTGTACACACCAGTGTTTTAGAAGAAAATGCTTTTAAAAAAACTGAAAATCGGAAAATTCATAAGTAAGAAAATATTTAGTTTATTAATTACGTATCAAGATACACTGCAATCATATTTATTGGTTTTCCTAGTTATTCAAATGGAAAAGGATAATTCAAGTACACCTAGCGTGGCTGCGAAAAAGAAAATAAAATAAAATTCGAACAAGTTAAAAAGAGCAACAAGAAAATCACCTCACTGAAAATAATGTCTATCTAATGACTTGTAAATAAAATAAATATTAAATAGTGCATTTTTCATTTATATCGACATTTTCGAAGCGAATGTAGATTTTCGAAGCGAAATGATTTTTGGTATGGTTGTTTAAGGGGGCCTGTTCAAAACTTTCGCGAGGGGACCCAGACTTTGTAGTTACGCCACTGCTATGAACTCGATATTTATTTGTTTACATGAAGCGGAGTGTGAAAATCTTATTTGATCGCAGGGTTCGACCTATTACTCGCCAAATATACTTGATTTACTAATGGACTCGCAGTCTTCGCATGATTTTATGCATATTTATGCGTGGTTATTGTGTCTTCTACTATTGGAATGGAGCATTATGTTTAACTTTCGTGCAAAGTTAATGGTAATAATTAAACTTGGTTTTCGTCTATCGTGACGTATCTGTAACCTTAAGATGAAAATCGGGCATGTCAGCATTTCTTATTTGAAGCTTCGGACGAAATTTTTAATCCTTATCTTGGAGGAAGATATGCTATAGACCCAGAGGAATTATCTTCTTGCTATCACGACGAAGACGTTGAAAAAGAGATAGCAGGAAGAAGCGATTGTCGGCAGAGAACTTCGTGAACAGAAGTTTCTACCAAAGGAAAATCTTTGTTGAAATTTTTAGCACATCGGCTCTATTCTGTTGTTATGCGCTCATATAATAAAGCTTTATTTGTTCGTCATCAATCCTTAAAGGTACAGCGTTTGGTCGTGCGTTCCGTATGTAGATTTGGGAATGGCCGTTTGAAAAATATACCTAAAATAAACCCCAAATGTGTTCACGTCATTGTCGGATTTTTCCTATTCCTCCGCTTTGTTGGTGTTATTTCGTTGCAAAATTACGGGGAGCGAAATAGCTCCGACTCAATTATCTTGTTCCATTAAGAGCTTCCATTCGCCCCTTTTGAGGCGTATTGCCTATCGTGTTAAATGGGAATCGAGGTAACAATGGAGAAGAGAAATCGGTGATTGTGAGCTCGTGAAAAAAGATCTTTCTCCCTCTCCGTCTTTTGTTCTTGATCGTTAATTTTCTTCCTTTCATTCTTTTCGCCAGTGACCATCTCCTGCCCTTATTTCCCGTGCTCAAAGACTCGATTTTTTTTCTGCCCCTGCGAAAATTTAAATTAGTTGTCATAAAAAAATCTCGCCTATGAATATGTCGGTCGTTTCTTCTTCGCCGTGACACCGCTGCGATGCATTCTGGGATATGACTTCTCTTTTTTTCCATCCCTTTCGAGAACGTCAGGTGAAAACCTCTTTGGCAGCCTCGCACACGCATTTGAACCCCTTTCGTCTCCCTCTTCTCTTTAAAGGGGCGATGGTGAAAGTAAATGAATCGACGTTGCCTTGTCACGGATACGCTTATTCCGCCGTTCTTTCGCGAAATCGGGTTTTCCTCTTGGAAATTTTTCCCCTTCCGCTCGATTCCAGTACGACGAAGAGGACGCTCGAAATCATCTTCGCTGGAAACTCTTTTCGAACGGCGAGAAATTGTGGCGGTTTTTGCTTTGTCATTTAGATCTGCTAAGTGAGTTACTATTCCTCGCGACATCTAAATCAGTGTTAACGGTATGTCTCGCGGATGCATTGCATTCACTTTAAGAGCGGTTGTTTTTTTTTACGTAACCGTATTCGCCGTTGTGTTTTGCTTAAAAGAGAGAATGTATGACTGATAAATATGCGAGTATTGCGATAGCTTTTGTTTTCCAGAAAAACAGTCCGACCGTTATTTGTGTTGCCAATAGTTTCCGGCGTGAAGAGAGAGAGAGAGATAAGGTGCCGTTTAAATCATACCCAGGTCAAGGCATTCAAAATGAGCCATTCTTTTCCAATAGCATTTAACATAAATGACTATTGCTGTTTCTAATTAAGAGCTATCAATAAGCAAACTATATATCACCGTTTACTTTTGTCTACTTACGCTTTCTATGTTTTCGGCTTAACCCCACCAATAGATCATTACTTAAGGCAGGGATCTCCAAACCTTTCTACAAATGGGTCACTTGGTTAATAAATTTTATGCTCGCGGGCCTGAGTATCAGCATGAAAAACATTTTTGAATATATAGGCGCACAATATACAAATGTAATCTAGGTAGTTTTGAGAATTGGGTAAATTACGATTTCTTCCGGGCAATTTTTCGAAATGTCCAATCTTACTTTTATGTTTTCTTCACCGAATATGAATCTAAATCAGACGTAAATGGAGCGCAACTTCGGTAGACCTCTGCCACGCTTTGGGACCAGAAAGACCCCCCAAGCATCCCGTCCTCGGTGCATTTTATGACGGTATGACTGTACGTGGGAGCTAATAGGACCGCTGAGGACGAGAGAGAAAAGAAATGGGATGGGAAACAAGGGACGAAATGTCACACAGTAGAAGCGAATTAATGATTTTTTTCGTTGTTGGTACGTTTTTCTTTGCAGTTATTTTGGAATTTTCGTTAACGTTTTTCGTTACGTTATTCAAAAATTATTTCGTAACGTTACGCATAACGTTTTCCAATATCGCTTGATTGTTATATCTAGTAATAAATGGCAAAGACTTAATTACTGGTTCGAGGTCCACATGTGGCTCGCGGGTCATAGTTTGGAGAGCCCTGACTTAAGGCATCGTGAGACGAAGGTTCCATAATCAACGAAGTCTCACTGCATACAGTTTGTGCTGTTTTTAACAACGGGAACAAATTGTTTCAGAATGTGTCATTCACTTTTACAATCCCGTAGTAGGAAAGCGGGCATCCCCCGCGCCGTCCCTTATTTAGATTGTTATTTTGAAAGTTTTTTTGTCGCCTAACGGCTCGACGGCAGCGGGATGCGAGACAAATTTTTGAAGTCGCACATGACTTTATCAATCGTTCTTGACGGAATGAAAATAATTTAAATGCCATCCTCATTGGGTTTTGAAATACGGAAGAGGCGAAGGGAGGGTGCGAAGAGTTAAGTGGAAGATGTTGGAAACCCCCGCCGTGGTCGACACTTCTGTCTCTCCTGCTCCCTTCCATTCCCTCTCTCTCTCTCTCCCTCTGGCCCTCCGGAAATGACACCCTTTTCTGATTGCATTATCTGGTGGTTTGCCTTCCCTTCCGGCTCCATGGTATCCGTGCCTCCTCCTCCTTCCTTCTACACCCTGCTCTTTCCTTTCCTGTGGGGAAGTGCTTTCCTCATCCCCCGCCTCCGCGCCCAAGCGGCCGCCGCCTCTTCCCGTCACGACCTCACTGAAGTCTTCCTTTCTCTCTTTTGCTCTCTCTTCCCCATGCCTCTTATCCTCTCTCTCTCTCCGCTCTCCTCTCACTTCCAAAGAGAACCCCTTCGGAAATAGTGTCGGAAGCGATGACCCGGATACAGATGCCGGTACGGGGGCGGTGTGGTATTCGAAGGGGTTCCACTTTTCTCCTTTCTTCCTCCTTTTTTTCCGCCACCCTTTCTTTTTTCCGGGTCTTTTTTCAGTTTAACTGGGTCTTTTAAAGCTTAATCCGACTCGAAGGGACCGTCGTGGGAGAAGAGATGGAGATTTTGTATGTTTTGGGGATGAGGCGGAGGGTTTTCTTTTTTTTTTCTCTCTTCCTCCCTTCGGACGTTTGCTCTTCGAGCCTTTAGAACGTTTGTTGCGTCCGTCTCGCTTAATTGTTTCGGTGGTGTTTTTTTTTAATCGATCGGAGGGTGACGAGACGCTTGCCGCGATACTGGAGGAGATGAAATGTTTCGGGCTTGTTTTGGGGCCATGTGTTCTTCTTTTTTTCGCAGCTTTTTTGACGAGGAAATTAGTTAGTATTTTCGTTTCTTCTCGAAACTCGTTATCTTTTGTGATTTTGTTTCCGTTGCGCGAGGTTTGGCTTATTTCTGTTTAATTGAGTCGTTTCCATTTATAACTAGTTTTTCATCGTTTCTACGTTATCTTCTTTTGGAATATTCTTAATCGGTTGTGGAAAATTTTTCCACGGAGTTTTTGGAAAGGCGCGTTCTTCTCAAAAAGAGATGTTTTCTTTTTTTATGCGTTTACTCATCATTTTGCTGTTTGTCGCCGGCCTTTCATCAACGCACACCTTAGATGAATGTGTTTATTTTTGGTTAATTTTCTTCTCATATTGGGCCATCGTGTAATACACCACCCCATCGTCATTTTCGAGACGAATGAGTTGGAAGCTATCTATAAATTAATTTTAAAGGATATGGTGATAAGGGTTATTTGTCACATCAGTTAGACTTATTTCGCTTTCGGAGCCATGTAGTTTTCAGGCATGTTTCTTTATAAATAATGTTTACGTGAGAAAACCGTACGCATTTTTAAAAAACAGTTTTTTCATATTATTAATTAATTGAAATTTTCAGACGACGATAAGGCGTTTCTTTTGACTCATAAACTCTGAAATTTTCCTACCAAATCCGTTCCTTTGGTTAAATCCCAAATCTTGTAACAAAAATGCTAGTCTTTCAGTCACTGCTGGCCCGTATAAACGTTGTAGCTAATATTTCTGGATAATGTGATTCGAATAACAATTACATTACCAAAAAATTTCCTGTTTAATTGTAAATATGTTCGCTGTATTCATTAATGCGTTAAACTTCACACACATTATACATACACCTTTTCCGACCTCTTTCCCCTTTTCGTCTAGGAAAACTAGACGGAAAAAAGATATATATATATATATATATATATATATATATATATATATATATATATATATATATATATATATATATATATATATATACCTACACACACTAAATCTATAATATGTGTATAATTAAGAATTGTCAAATTCATTTCAGAGAGTATAATTGCTTGTAATTGTCGGGATAGGTTTTTCTATGCAGTTATATCGCGTTCCGCCATCGAGGGTGAGAGAAATTAAACATCCATCCCGCTCAACCACCTTTCCCTTGCTCTCTCTCTCTCTCTCTCTCTCTCTCTCTCTCTATATATATATATATATATATATATATATATATATATATATATATATATATATATATATATGCCTGTCATTTTCTCTCCCTCTCACTCTACCTCTTCTTCCTTTTGGTGGTAATGACGGCGACTTGGCCGTGTGGCAAGGAGATTTCGTGAGAACGGTGACCAGCGTGTCTTGCGGGGGTCCCACTCCCGTCTTCCTTTTCCTTCTCTCGGATTCCCTTCCTCCCTCCCTCCCTCTCTCTGCCCTCTATCTCCCTCTCTCCACCCTAGTTGATCCACGTGTGGGAGAAGACTCCGAGATTATTCCCTCGGATACAAATGAATGGAAAATCACGGTCAAGTTTTTCGAGCCGGAGAGTGTGTGAGAGAGAGAGGGAGGAGGAGGAGGAAAGGGGGAGAGAACAATGAACGCTGTGCATTGTGGGAATGGAAGGCGGTGTTCCGTTGCTTTTTTTTATATATCTCTCTCTCGAATGTGGCGGGAAGAGGAAGGGGAAAAGGAAAAGAGGATGGAATAAGACGGAAGTGGTGAGAACGCCGGGAAGGGAAAAGAGAGAGGTTTGGAGGGGGGGAGGGTGTTTTGTGAGTGAAATGTTGTGGAATGTTCACTTCCCACTATTTTTTTTAGTTCGGAGTTCGTAATTGGTGGACGAGGAGAAATCAGGAAAAAAACCTTGTGTATCAGGAAAGACGTTCATACTATTTTTCTTTCCATATGGGCGGTAGTTTACCGGTTACTTAGGGATGGATTCGTTTGGCTACGCGCGCCTCCGAATGTTTTAATCGTTATAAGAACCCGTTTCCGATGCATTTTTTTGCCCGTGGATAGGTCTAAATGGCTCAAGAGGATGATGGTTGTAATTCGAGCGTAACACGAAACTAATGAACCCTCGCTCCACTCCGCCACTGCCCAAAACTATCGCTTTGGTGACGTTTGCGTCGTAAGGAATCTTATCCGCTCAAACTAATCCTTACTTAATGTTTTTATCCGATTGTTTATTTTAGTCGAAGTGAGCTCGAGGGGTTTTTCAACCTAGAAAGACATAGCAACGCATCTGTTGTTTTGTCTCGCTGCGACCTTGTTTCCTCGAGGTTTTGTTTTACGCTCTAGTGGTCTCATTCTTATACGAATGTCAGTTCGATTAAGTGTGATGATTTCGGTTTGCTTTTATTCTGACCACTTGAAGGTTTTTGGGATAACATATTTTATGCCGTTAAGACGAAAATAGTGTTTAGGAAATTTTAAAGCTCTTTACTATATTGACATCAAGATTTTTGATCTAAAAATGATATAAGTAACCTCAATAGCCATGAAATAGCGGAATATTTCATTTACACTTCTCAAGATAAAAAGCACATATTCTTGGTTACAGTGACATTTATTGTCATAAAACAAATGAAGAGGACGGCTGCTCTATACATGAAATGTATTTCTTAGCAAATTAATTGGCTTTGGACTTAAAAAGTTACTCGAATTTATTAAGCGTTACAAATAGAATAACTTAGAGTGAGTGTAAGTGATTAATATCCTACTTTTTATCCATGAATCATCAACTTCTCGTCTTCCTTTTAAACAGAAAACAGCTTACTAATCTCTTAAACGATTAAACCGTCCATTTTTAGATTTTAAATTTTGTCTGGCAAATGCCATCAATTCGGACATATTAGCTTCCTGTTTGGGCGAAAGTCCAACGAAGTAGTGCGTGAAACGCAAATTCGAGCTCATTCAGATTGAAATCTCGGCCGACGAATATTTTGTGGAACAAATATTTTTTCATGCGCATATGTACATAGTGTACGTAGTGGAAGGATTCAAAATGTGGCTTTGGAAAAGTCATTGGCATAAATAATAATAATAAATAAAAACTCAGGAGATTTTTTTGATTCATCCTGGAGCACTCTTCCTTTTCGTTTTTTCATGTTTTCTGTTAGACCTGAAAAAGTGTTAGGTTGCCCTTGTTTAGATGTCGTTAGAACTAAAAACGATTTCTCTATCGAAAATGCGATTTGGAGGAGTCGCGTGGTGACGCGGTCCATGAATCTCATGGGTGTGCTCTCAAACCGCCTTACTGTGTTCAGTATTTTATCAAACTGACCTTTTCAAATGAGTTAATGGCGGAATTTTTGTTTTTAGACCTAGAACTGAGTCGTTCTTAGCGAACCGCGGTTTTAAAAATATCTTTTCGGGGTACTTTTATTGTCAAATCAGTATTAATATCATAGCGTTAAAAAATACCCCACGAATATTTCCTGAGATATTTTGCAATTCGGTGTGCGCCCGTGTAATAATGAGAGACTATCGCATTTCTGACATTCCGATGGAGGCTTAGGCGCCTTGCGTTTCAAAATTTCACGGCGAACCAGAATGATTTGGCGGTTGTGGTATTTTCATGCTTTGTTTTTATTTTATCGTAATCTCTCCGTTTCATCTTTCTTCTCTCTCTCTCTTCGCCATAAATAAAGTCGTTTGTCTGTCTGTCTCTCTTCACTTCTCCATTTCTCTCATTACTTCTTCCTCCATCACGGAACACTTCCCTTACGCTCAATTGCTGTCCTCATTCGCCGTTCGCTAACATTCTCTCTCGCTTATCCATTCCTTTTATCCGTTCATCCAATCGCCAACTCCTCTTTCTTTCCCTCGCATTTATCCCTCAAACTCCATCTCGCGGCGGATACTCCTCCTACTTCCTTTTATGCTTTCCCACGTTTCTTCCATTTTCGTTCACGTGTCTCGTCCCTCATTCTTCCTGGTTTGTCCCACTTGTGTGGCAACGCAATATTTAACCCTTGAATATATTTTATTTTTAGTAAAAAGCGATACTAGCGTAAATTAAAATATGTATTTATTTTGCCAGATTTAACGGTATCATAAAAGCAATAACCTTTACTCCTAAATCGTAACCATTGTCGCATTTTTCTAGCACCCACGCACAACTTGACTCAGATAAATTGTCGTTGTACTTTCCGGTTTCATCAGATGCTGAAATCCAGCAGGATATTAATTTCGATAGCCGTGAAGAGTTCGAGTAAACGTATTTCAGCGGCAAAGTAATCGATATGGGTGGTAATTCCCCGATAATTGATTAATGATGATAATCTATACAACAGGAAAGATATTCACTTATTAGAAAAAGCCACAACTTTGGCTCACATTCTCATTTTCCAAATGGAAACAAAAAAGTGCCTCTGGATTGTCTTCGCGTTTCATTTGTAAAATCCTTTCGATATTTAAAAAGTGGCGTTTTTTAGAACGCGTGATTAATTGCGGCATTTCTTTGGTTTAGCCACTCATTCTATGGCAACGGGAGTTATAAATAGACTTTCGAAATCCCAATTCTCGTCGATGAATTTTGTTTTGGTTGGTTTATAGGAGGCGTGCTTATTTTAGGACGAGAACATACGAGGCATTTTATTTGTCGCAGAACATGCCGTCGAATACGGGATTCGAAAAAAAAAATAGCAAATTGAATGAGTGCGTCGCTCTTTTCACGAATTTTCGATTTTTTTCCGCCGCTCGCAACTTGCTTTCTACTGCGTGCTGTGGTCTGTTTTACGCCCTGGAATGAGAGAGAGAGAATGAATTTTCTCCGTCGCTTCCTCGGGACTTTTCAAAGACTACTCTCGGACGCGGTTTTATGAGCATCCAGGACAAGCTGAAGGCAGCACCAAAACTCGCGAGCAACTTGGTCGCTCAAACGATTTTCATGGGCATTCCTTAAAAAAAGGAAATGCTTCAGATGCACGAGACATCGACGATTATAAATTTAAGTAGCAAAGGTCAGTTTCTTTAATCACGGAGGATCGGATGAAGTTTTTTTAAGCTTCGGTAAAAATTGTTCTCGTTTTTTCTCGATTCACGATCACAAGCGGTGATGATTATGGAGGGTGCGTTTCTTTTATTAGGATTAAACTGGTCTTTTCGGGAAAAGTAATTTTTCATGGTGAGAATTGTTGGTATTATGTGATGAAGTATTTAATTAGTGGAAGACTAGCGTAAATTGAATGGATCGAGTTTTGTTAGCTAATTGATTCGTCTCGAACATCGCAAATAATTTTTGACATGGCTCAAATAAAAATGCAACGTGAAAGACGAAGAATGCACGCGTTTATTTAAATGTTTAGAAATATATTATCCGAAATGTATGTTCAAATACTACGTATGCTTTTCCGCGAATTCTTTCAAATGCGTCGTTTTTTTAGATTTAAACTCTTGTTGTTTACTTACATAATGTTAAATGCCAGTTTATAATTTTTTCATAGGCCTTCATGGTTACATTCCCTTAATAGCTAAAAATTTAGCTCAGATTCTAAGCTAAATTTGAGATGATGTGAATATAACAGGCGAATCTAGGAAATCGATCGTTCAAAAGCACCAATTCCTTAACCCACGTTTCTGGAAGAACAGCGAGTATTTTTATTTTACTCCACGTTATAAAAAGACGTTCGTGACTTCCGAAAATTCACCGCTCCCTTTCATTCCATTTGACTAACCTGTTCGAAAACTTCCCCTTGAAAAAATGCGCCGAGAGACTGACGAATAATTAATCAATCGTAGGTAAATTTTTCGATTAGTTTCTGCCTTCCTCTTTCTCCTCCTCCTTCTCCCTCTTCCAAAACTACCCCGCGTTATGCATGTTTAATCCGAGTTCAGTGTCCGGGGCGGAAACATTGATTTCCAATGCGGCAACTCCTTCGAAAAAGTTGAGCTAAATCGATTCGGGCTGGATTTCGGGACCTCTAAGGGACGGAGATGGGAGAGAGAGAGAGAAGAAAGTGGCGTTGTTTTGATTTGTAGCCCCTCGTTAAAGGGGATCGCCTTCAAAGGGTGGAGGGGAAAGGGTATAGGAGGACGAAGAGAGAAGAACGCGTATAAAAACCCTCCCTTCTCTCGGCCATCTTTATCCGTTTCTCGTCTCGTCCTTCTCGCTCTGCGTCCTCTCCCGCACCACTCCTACTAGTCCTCACCGAGAATATTTCCCATTAAAAAAGTGGCCCTCATCGAAGATAAAAAAATGATAAAAGTGCCTTTAAGGGTCCTCTCTCTCTCTCCCTCTGTCTCTCTTTTTAAGTCCTTATCTCGGAGACGCTTTGGCGGCGAGGTGTTGCTCCGTCCCCTCCCCCCTTTCCCATTCTTTCTTCCTCTTCCCCCCCCCACAACTTCTGCCACCTCCGCCCACGCAGAAGCCACCGCTGCACCGACGGATTTCGGGACCTCGCTCCCCGTACCCTCCTCCCCCTCCTTCGACACTCCTTCCTCCCGTCTCTTCAACGGTTGTAAAACGCAGCCACCTTAAGTCTCCCTCTCTCTTTCTCTCCCTCCCTCCCTCCCACATCCCCTCTTCGATCCCTTTTGCCACCTCTTTCTCTTTTTCCTCGCACACATACACATACAACACCCCACGTCGACGTGAGAGCAGAGAATTTCGCCTTACGAGAAGCTTGAAGGAGGTTTTCGTCGGAGGTTTGGGTGGGCGGCGTGAGTAAAGGAAAGGGGAGGATGAGAAAGAGAGAGAGGGTCCCTTGTTTTGACTGCCCTGACCCCTGCCACACAGACTATCCACCCACACACGCGCGCACTCACACACACACACACACATCTTCTTCTCCGAAACTCTTTAACTTGGCCCCTCTCTCTTTCCCTCTGCGCCCTCCCCATCCTCAAGCGCGCGCCTCATCGAGCGTGTCTGCCATTTCGCGGGGGCGGCGGCGTTGCGAGGGAAGTAAGGCGGTCGGTGTGTGTGTGCGTGCGTGCGTGTGGGTGTGTGTGCGTGCGAGAGAGATGAGGAGGGTCAGGGAGAGAGAGAGAGAAGGCTCTTTAGGGGGAGAGGGGGGGGGGAGAAACCTCACGGTCCTAACCTACCCCTTTAAAAACCCCATCCACCTGAGTTGGAGTGCGTGCGTGTTGAGAAGGGTAAGAGGGGGCAATTATTAATGTCTGCAGGCGCAACAATTGCGCGACACACACTTGGGCAATCCGGGGTCTCTCTCTTTTCCCTCCTCTCCGTTTAGTCGAATGTGTGCGAGTTCTCTTATGGCGGTATGGAGGTGAAGGCGGAGCCGTTATTTTCCCTCCTTATCTTTTTTCACCTCCTTTTATCTCCCTTTTCCTCTCTTTATCGCCCTTCCCCCTTGCTCCTTTTTTATCTCTCTCTCTCCCCCCCTTTTCCTCTCCTTCCCCTCTCGCCGTCTTTCCACCTACTCTGGCTCGCCTTTCTTATCTGCGCTTCCGGCCTACGTGGGCGAATGGTTAGAATATCTGCATCCCCGACGCTTCGCCGTCGCGGGTTCGAGTCTCGTTTTTTAAGGGGTGGATGGCGATGTCGAAGGCCTCCTTCCTCGCCTAGCAGCTTCCACCGTCACTTAGCGACGCTACATATGACGATTGGGAAAAAATGAGGTTTCGGGACGAAATAGTCAATTAGCACTGGATCGCGCAACTACCTCTGGCGGTTTTTTTCTGCTCTCTATCTTTCTCCACCTTTCTCCTTTTACCTCTTTAGAGAAAAAGAGGTGAACGAGCTTCGTGGGAATTGGAATATCAGTCGTGCGCGTACGGATAGAAGCGAGATGGAGATGATGAACATCGAGGTTAGGCAAGGATGGCGGAAAAGTAAATGGAGGCACGGTGGGGGAGGAGGAAGAAAGATGCATTAGAAATTAGAATTGAAAAGTGGCATTAAGGGTTTTTTAGGAGAGAGGATGGGAGAGTTAAGATGGGCGGGGGAGAAGAGGGTGAGGGGATTTCCATCGGAGGGGGAAAGGGGATGGGGTATTCCTTCGGAAGAAAGGGGGAAAAGAGATTGAAGCGGAGGAAATTATAGAGAGGAAGGATCGGAGGCGGAGAAGGGAAGTTGAGGAGGTATACGAGGAATTAAATTATATTAGAAATGTAGCGGAGGAGGCCGGGGAGAGGAGATGGTGGTGGGTGGGAAGAGGGAAAGAGGCCAGAGCGAGGAAATAAATGGGATGGAGGGGGGAAATTGGAAGAATAAGAAGAATTAGACATTGGGATAGAAGCGTTATGAGTTGGAGAATTGGTGGTGGCGAGAGAAGGGTTGAAATGTTTAACGAATATAGGGTTCGCCGAGGGAGAAGGAGAAGGGAGGAGGGAGAGAAGGTGGAGGAGTAAGAAGAAGCTAACTTTTTTTACGTAGTAATGAAATAAATTGCGTCGCAAAGATCAATATCTTCTCCCTACGCCTCCCTTTGCTTCCTCACCGTCTCTATCTCTCTCTCTCTCTCTCCTTCTCTCCGTCCCACTCCCTCCCCCTCCCTCACTCCACCTCTACCTCCCTCCAAGTCTCTCTCTATACACGGGCATACTTTCTTCTTAGCTACACCCCCTCCCCTTCCTCTTCATACCCTCGCTTCTTTTTTTAAGTCTCTTTATCTCCCGTCCTCATTTTCTCTCTTTCCTCTCCCTCCCTCCCTCTCTCCAATCCCACCCACCTCCCTAATGTTGTACTCGTCTTCAAAGCAATTGTAAAGTCTCTTTCTCTCTCTCTCCCTCACTCCCTCGAACATTCCCATCCTCCCACTACTTCTCATAACCCTCTACCCTTCTCTTTCTCTCTCTCTCTCTCTCTCTCCCTCCCTTTCTCTCCTTCCCTTTGTCCCGTCCTTTTCCCATTCCTCACTCCCACCTCCCGGTCCGACATCCTATCTCTCTCTCTCTTTCTCTCTCCCTCCCTCCCTCCCACCCACCTCTCCCATTTCCCTCTCCTCTGTCCTTTCCACGCTCCTTGAGTGTGAATTATTCGCCCCTCCCACTTCCCTTCTCAACCTCCTCACACCCCTCTCCTATTCCCGTAGCATTTTCGCTCCCTCCCCCGTCTACTCTCCCACAGCTTCAATCTTCTCTCTCTCCCTCCCTCCCCCGCTCCCTTCACCTCCTTTGTCTTGCTTTCTCTATCTCTCTCGCTCTTTCTCTCTCTCTCTCCCTCTTTCTCTCTCTCTCCCTCTTTCTCTCTCTCCCTCTTTCCCTTATCTCGCTTCTTTGAGTGCCTTGTGTACCGTTTTCAACCTATCTCTCGCTCTCCCGGTTAACCCGCACCCGCCCCTTCCTCCCTCCCTCCCTCTCACTCCCCGCCCTTCCTTTCCCTCCGGTGTCCTCCTTTCCATTTCCTTCCCCGACACCGCCTCCTCCTCCTTCTTCCTCAATCTTCTCTCCTACTCTCTCGCTGAGGCCTCGCCTTTTTCTTCCCCTCCTCCGAGGCACCAGTTCCTCTCCTCCCTTTTTCCCTCTTTCTCTCCCTCTGCCCCCTCTCCCCCCCCCTTCTTCCTTCAATCTCCATCTACCTCTCATCTTGAGCCTGTATTATGTATCTGTCCCGTCCTCTTCTTTTTATCCTCTTTTTTTACCCTTCTCCCTCCATTCCTCCTGTCTCCGTCCCTCCCACTTATCCCAGCCGCCTTTGCCTTCATATCTCTCCGCTCCTCTGCCTCCCTTTTCGGAATATCCCTCCCTCGCCGGCTCCATCTTCCTTTGCCTTCCATCCCTCCCGACTCTTTCTATATACCTCTCTCTCTTTCCCTCCGCTCTCCGTCTTGCCTTCCTCCTTATACCGCGTTCTTTACCGCCGCTGCTTCAGTGGCGCGCTCTCTCCGTCGCGGCCCGTACTAATCAATAAGACGTTCCCCTCTCTATCTCTCCTCCTCCGCCTCACCTCCTTTCTCCTCAACCTCCTTCCTTCTCAAACCTCCACCTCCAACTCATCTTTCTTTCTCCCCCTTTTGCACCCCGCCTCCCACCCACGCCTCCCTCCCTCATTCTCTCTCTCCCACCTCCTTCCCCTTTCAAACCTCTTTAACTCCACCTCCTTCCTTCGGAGGATTTACGTTCATAAGACGATCTGTCTCCAGGAACGAAACCAAATTCTAAGAAGAAGTGGAATGAATAAAAATTATGAATACGCCATAAAGGAAAGGAGGATGGGGGAGGGAGAAGGGCGAGGTGGAGGGATTTTTGGGAGGTATCGGAGAAAACGAGGTGTTCCAGGTGGAGGGGGGGAGGGCGTGTCGGGAATGGCGCGGAGGAAGGGTGGTTTTAATTTCGCGGGGAGTGAAGGACGGCGGTGGTGGAGGTGGCCGTGGAAGGGGCAGGAGAGAAAGACAGATTTGCGCTACTTTTCACCCATTCCTCGTCGCTCGGATGCGAGAATTCCCCTCTTCCCTCCCTCTCTCCCTCTTCTCCTCCTCCTTACCTCTTCTCCTCTATACCTCTCCTCCTCCCTACCTCTCCATCCCCATAATGTCAAAAATATTAATGTAGTTTACTTCCCGACTATTTTTATTCCTCTACGTCTTCTTGCCCATTTTTCCATTTTATGCTGAATACGTTTCTCAGGAGTATGGGGTGTAGAGGGTGGCTCCCTTCTCCCCTCTCCCCCCCTTCCTAAGTGCTTCTCTCTCTGTTTCCCTTCTCTCCCCGTTCTTTTTAACTCCCCATTTCCATTCTCTCGTCTTCGTCGCTGTCTCATCCTTCATCCAAAGTCTATTATCGCGAAGGAAGGTGGAAATTTCTACGCCCGTAGGTTTGTCAACTTGTGAAAACGGAGATAGGAATTTTCCGACCTCTTCTCTTTCTCTCTATCTCTCTCTCTCTCTCCCTCCCTCACCCGGTGGTCGAAATTGAAGTGTTACCGATTCTCATCTTTTCTCGCCTTTTCCCCTTTTTCGTACGTGGCCCCAAATCGTTATCTCGCAAGGTGGGAATTTTCCTTGCGTAAGTGTAATTTCCGACGTGATTGGGCCGAAAAATTCCCTCACTGGAGCGGCCGTCGCTCAATTTAACCCTCTGCATCACGTGCGTGAGTTGGTAATTTTATTTCTTTTTTCCTTTGCCGCGAAAATTAGAGATTTCTCATCTCTCTCTTTCTCTTTTTGTATCGGTCTCGTGTGATTCATCCTCGGATTCATTTTATACATCCTTTGTGGTGAGGATGAGTTATCGGAGGCTTCCGTGTTCTGCTGTTAGTTTTAGCCTTATGGTAGGACGCGGAGGAAGAATAGCCCCGGATGCGCCATTATCGCTCAAGATGGGTTCCCCGGTTCGAAGCGCGCATATTGGATCAATCCGATTAAAGTTGCGAGATGTGTGTTTTGTATTTCTCCATTTTTTCGCCGAATTTAAACTTCTTCTTAACGTACGGGAGGCTGATCGCATACTTTGTACAAAAAATCTCTTGTTCTAGGTGTAATAGTTTCCAGCGTAGAGACCTTCAAGCCCTTCTTTGGGACTCTCTCTCTCTCTCCCTCTGTCCTCCACTCCTCTATTTCCGCGGAATATCGACCCCCTGCCGTCCCGAACGGCGCGAGGGAGCCTAAGTTCCCATCCCTCTTTATCCCTCCTGCCTTCTCCGCTAATGATTCTCCATGAATATGGGAAAGGTTATTCCATGACTGGTAGATGGGTTTACCCTTTTCTCCTCCTTCCCTCCATTTCCCCCCACTCCGAATTACTCGCGCTCGAGTTTAAGGATGTAGGAGTTTCTCTATGAATATTACCACTACGTGGCCCTTCCCCATTCAATTCACCTTTCCTCTCTCACTCTTTCTCCATCCTAACGATTCCCTAAACCCTTCTCCTCCCTCCGTAAATGAGTAAAATGTTATTGTCTTCTCCCTTGTATATATGGTGCCCTTTTGGCTTCAATAATCCGAGGATTTCATGGCTCTAGTAGCCGTGTTACAACAGACATGTTCCCTCATTTAACCGTCCTCCTCTTTCCCCTCTCCCCTTCTCCCCCCGTTAATGATTCATTGGCGATGAGGCTAAATTCTATGCCACCCTTTGGTAGGTTGCGCCGTTCCACAAAGGAATTCTCCCAGTCTTGAGTCGTGATAGATTAAATAACAGGTAAAATATGTCTTTAGCCCCATCCTCAATCTCCCCTCTTTTTGGTTTAATGTTTTGGCAGTAGGGTATAAAATGTTACATATCTTCTGATAGATGTATTTGCATCGAAGAACCTAGTGATTCTATCGGTGTCTATCACCGTCAGGCAGTTATTCTGCTATTTTCACCGTAATTATTTTTAAATGTTATACTCACGGAGATACGCTAGGCAACCTAAAACATTGACTGTGTTCTTAGTGAGTCTTTCCTCGCCGTGACATGTATTTGAAGAGAATTACCGAGTAATACAGTAAACGGCCCATTACCTTCAGCGGTCTACCATTCTGCTCTACCCTACCTCCATCCTGTAATGATACCCCTTAATACGGTCTCGCGTCTTTCTTGGTTATATCGTCGCGTTCATTTTTACCTTATAGTCAGAGGCGTATTGATAGGCCTCGCAATGCGGGGGAGAGAGAGATTTAGGGAGCTCCCAATCATTCAAACCTTACTGACAAAGAACTCGAAAAAGGGAATTGGGACTTCTACAATACGGCTGTAAAACGCTGAGAAGAGGCATTTCTCGGCACGAATACCAGTGCAAAATATTAGCTACGATTATATACCTTCAAATGTCTCTCGCTCTCAGGCCAATGTATTTTCTCAGGTGTCAACACTTCTTGAGTGCTACATATGGCTAGGGAAGATGAGAGGTCTCTCCGCCTTTTTCTTTCGACTCATCATTTCCTCTGGACATTATAGTGAGAAGGAGAAAAAAGGTCATTGTGTTCAAATGCCCTATAAGTGTTTACAAAGCAGTATTTTAAAAGATAATTTTAATAATGCCACTCGATAGTGAGTGTTCGGATTCCATGGGAAGTATTCTTACTTCACTCCGAAGAATTTAGTCTACGGAAACCTTTTCACTGTGTGGAAGCAATTTTCGTTCCTTTACGAGGTGATTGGTTCTTTGGAAGATTATTGTGCTTATTTGGGTATATTGTGTGTATTTACTTGTTAAGTGTAGCATGAGTTTTGCGTACACTGTTCCGACTTGACTTCAATTACCGGTCGATCCGGCAGTCACTACTTTGGGCCTCCAATATCGTCATGAAGTAAGTTTTGGTTTTCATACGTAGGTAGATTTTTGTTGACGTGCAGCCCCCCCTTCCATCCGACACCACGAGCCGCCCCTGATGGCACATAAGATTTTACAGATCGTATTTATTTATTTACTATTCAAGTATTACGACAGCAAATGTTTAGCTGTTTTTGACCCCCTGTCCCTCCATGTGAGCAACCATCAGCGTTTAGGTGATCCCTCCTCCCCTCGTCTTACGTAAGATTTCGTTGTACCCCCTTTTCAATAAAAATTAGAAAATGCATACTTATGCATGGCAATCTAATGCCTTCTTATAGCGTTGCAATGCATTTTTAATTCTCTTTAAAGCACAATGAGGAAAAATTTATCCGAGCAAACAAGGTAAAATTATGCTTACCGAAAAATCTGTTAAATACGGCGAAAAGAATTCTAATGTCAGGCTAAACGCGGGTAACGAGCAGATGGAAGCTTGCTGTGGACGAGCTGTCGCGACACGTAAATCGCACGTAAAAAGTAAGAAAATTCTTAAATAAAAAATCTTACGTAAGCATTGGTCATACCCCTCTCCCCCAAGTCAGCAAACGTCAGCTTTTCTAGACCCTCATCCTCCCTAATCTGCTGACGTTAGGGTTGCCAGATTTCCAGACATGGAAAGCGGGACATTGCCTAGTTTCCACATAGTGAAACCGGGACCAGCAGGACATTGTTACTCGGAGGAACAAAACTTTTATTACTCTTAAAAGCTGCGTTTTCGTTATCCCATGGTTTTTCCAATAACAACAGAGGTATAATATGTGATATTCTCGTCCTCATCCGCATCAAATATTTTGTGCGTACTCTCCATTTCTGCATGTAAAAATAATTTACCGCTTAATTTTCGCCTATTTTTAATGTAATGTCGTTTTTAAAAATATTTATCACTGATTTTAATTTTATGTAATAATGAATGCGTTAATTAGAAAATGAACACATTGGCGGAAAGGAATGATTATCTCGCAATTGTTTATGTTTTCGGGCTAAAACTTTTCACGTCCTCGGCGTATAAATCGGGAAACTGGAGCAAACATCCATTAGGCTATTTAATTAATTGCATTGATCATTAGTACTTGCATAATTTGGATGATCTTTGAACTGTTGATACGATTTTCATCCTCCCAACAATACTTGACGAGTATTTCAACCACTGCTCCACCGGCGTCGACCTATAACTGTAAGTTAATAAGCATACTCAATGCCATAGAGTAACGAGTACGTCTTATTTTTCTTGTATCCCTATGGTATTATAAGGACTGTTATGCATAATATAATATGTTGAACCCATTTCTCCAAATTAATAAAAGAAACAGACTTATTACTATATTTTTTTATAATTTCATAATTTTCAAAATATCAGTAGCGTTTGTGTGAGAAAGGGGGGAATTCCTCATTAATATACACGCAATGACAAGTAATTCAGCTTGGAAAATATTTAAGATATCCATAGGGGATCCCCGTATTATTTGCTGCCGGGGAGCCCCCAGATTTTCCGTTACGTCATTGATCACCGCGGTCTCTCGTCCCGTATCTTACATATATATTTTATCCGCCACGGAGCTCTCGCTCCGCGTCCCTGAGCATCCCTGACATCCCGCCCCGGTTCGTTGCAGCGTTCTACCTGCCGCTACCCGAGGTGTCGGAGGCCGTCTTCGTAGCGCCCCCCGAGGAGGACTGCCGCAACCCGTCTTCTTTTCATATCCCGCGAGGGGAGGACCACGCGCGTCGACCTCCGCCCTCCGACCCCTTCATCCCGTGGGTGCAGGCTCCGGCAAATTCCCTCGTCTCTTCGGCAGCCGAGGCTAACCTGATGTGTCCGAAATGCGGGCGGAGGTACTCTTGCCGAAGTGCTCTGGTCAGGCACCAACGCTACGAGTGTGGGGTGGAACCGCAGTTCCAGTGCCCGATATGCGGGCGTCGTTTCACACACAATTACAAATTGTCGGCTCACTTCGAGAAGCGGCACGGCGACACGAGGAGGACCGTATGAAATTGTCGACCGAACAAAAATATGATCGATGCGGTTCGCAGCGCTATTACAAATACATGTATTCGCGTTCGTGGTGATGTGGCATCTTCGGCGACATTTTCCCTTTTGGTGCTAATTGTTTCCCCGTCCTTGGAATGAGCGGACGCGATGCACGTCTTTCATGCGTCCCAGTTCCGTGATTCTGGAGGTTAAGTGACGCTCGTTCATCTAATGCAGTCTGCACCTGAAATGGTGTTTTTGGATCCTTTTCCGCATACGTTGTCTTTCGCTGATTTAATGTTGCCCCGAAGAATGTATGACATGTGAAAGATGCGGCGAGGGGGTGTCGGGAAACAATCGCGCAATTTCCCTTTTACCTCGCGTCTTCTCTGTAAAAGAAGACGCGACTAACACGCAGCCAATAGGTTGGATTTAGTGGACAATTCTCTGGACAATACTATCACCAATTGGCAGCATTCCTAAGCGGGCTGCATGATAATTTCGTTTGAAACTTAAGCGTGCAACCTTCCAGAGGAAACTTTCTGGCGTCTTTGCGACGCTCAGGATGGTTATAAGAGGCGTTGAAACCGTTATTGGAGATGCATCCGAAAAAGACGAATCCGAGGAAGGCGATAAAAAAAGCAAAAATGATCTTGAAAATGCTACCTCGTGAATGGCAATTATGAAAACACGGATTTTTCTCTCGCCGCCAAAACGCAAGATCCTCGGACGAAGAGAAAGAAGACAACTTCACGCCAGCGCAACGCCTTGTTGGTGTTCTTGTTATTTGTTGTTCTAATTGTTGATGAGTGCAGTGTTTTTGGGTGATTCTTTCGTTGCCTTTATTTTTTCTCTTCCCCCAAGTCTCTCGCCATCGCGCCCCCTCCCCTTCTCCCTCCCTCCCTCTCTTTCTCTCACTCCCCCGCCTTCCCTTCCCGTGTTCCTTGGCTCCAGTGAACACTCGTACGCTTCCCTCGAGAGAGAGAGAGAGAGAGAAAGGGAGGGATGCGGTAAAGACCTACCCCACGGCTTTTCGAGGTCTATCGGGGTGAGTCTTCGGTGGGTGGGTGGGTGGGTCGGGCAGGGTGAAGAAGCTTACTTCCTCCTCCCTTTCTCTCTCTTCTCCCTCGTTCCTACTCCTGCCCCGTGGCGCCCAGAAGAATGGAAGGGTTCCTTTCCAACCCAACCAGGCACCCTCCCGCCACCGAAACCGACTCCCTCTTCCTCCCTCTCCCTCTCTCTCTCCCTCCTCTCCCCTTTCCGTGTGAAGTGGCCCACTCTGACTCAATGCCTTTCGGCTTGCACCTCCTTTCCTTCCCTTTATCGGGGATATCCCCTCACCCACACCCTCCCTCGTGGGCCCACCCGGGGCCATCTCCAGGTGAAGACGACCCTTTGATAGCAACAATAATGATACTTGAGGAGATTCTCTCGACGCGTAAGGGGGGGGGGAAGGATGAGAGACATACTTTTTGAGGGGGGAGGTGAGATAAAGAGAGAGAGAGAGGGAGAGATGAAACGCACTGTGTTGTCTCGCGCCGCTTTGCAGAGCGGAGGGAGAGAGAGAGGGAAAAAAGCGTTTTTACGCCCGGGATACTTGCCGCTGTGCGTCCCTCTCTCTCTCTCTCTCTCGCTCGCTCTTCTCGTCTTCTCTTGTCTTCTCGCAATTTTCGTCGGTTCGTGGCGGGAGAAGTTCTCCTTTCTGAAGGCGCGAAATTCTGGTCTCGAGGTGGTGGGAAAAAGAGGGATGGGGGTTAAAGAGGAGCCGCACTAATTGTTCTCCTCGTTTATGCGCTTTCTTCTGTACTTATTTTTTTTAAATGGAGGGAAAATGTTAAATGGCGGCATCGCTGCTTGTTCGTATTTTTTTTTATCTTCTCTTGCTTCTATTGTGATGTTTTATTATGGGTATTAAATAATATCGTTGTTACTTAATGTGATATGTACATTCTTTTTGATTAATATCTTTGCCTTGGCTATCATCTTCAAAATGATGCGCGCGCCGCAAGTTTGTTTCAAATAAATGAGGAATTATTAAAGATAATCGTTGATTGAACTTGGGCGTTTATTTATTTATTCCCTCCCTCCTTTTAACTGTTTTATTACCCTACCCTACATATGTAAACGAATTGATTACAAAATATTTTAGTAGAGCAAAATTTAGAAAATTATGTAGCTTTTTGTCGATTTTTATTTGCTGGTATAGGATGCTTTCGTCGAGTTACTTCCGCCATTATCTGTAAGCTTACGTAATTCTTTAAATAAAATTACAATCTTAAAATGCTTAGTAATTTTTTGTGTTACGCACAATTTTGGAAAGCGTTCTGGAATGAGAATGAACGAAGTGTTTCATGCAAAAATTCTAAGGGTGGAGTGTTTTTACATGAAACGTAATCCGCGGCTGGAACATAAAGATCTCCTAGACAGGTAGTTGAAGAAACGTGTCTTTTTATTCTTAGGCTTAGAATTTTCCTATTTAAATGGATGATTGCCTTAAAAACATGAAATACAAAACAATAACTCATCAATAAAACCAGTTCTTTATTCTTTCATTTTTTAATGAGGAACAAATAGGAAAATATATGCTGGCAGACGTTTTCGGGATTCGCTGCGTTGAGAACATTGCTGGCTCTCGACGTTGCATTGCAGCCTGCATCTTCAGGAGATGAAAATGTAGGCTGCAATGCTTGCGAAACGTCGAGACTCAGCAATGTCCTCAACGCAGCGTAACCCCGAAAACGTCCACCAACATTCAACAACGCTGCAAAAGCCTCCAACTCAAAAGGAAAATATATGGTTTATCTTACACCAAAAATGGGTTGTTATTTTTTCCACTAAAGGTTATTCATATACATTCATTTTACGGTTAATTTTCCATCTTTGATTACAATTAATCCACATTTCATAGGAAGGCAATTTGTCGCATCATATTTATCGTATAGCAATAGTAGTACTCTTGATATGGACCGCATTCTATTTCCATGCCGTTCCATTTTTTTTTAATTTTCACTAATGTTTGATATTTGCTCCTTTCCATAAATTTCAATAACACTGCCTAGCTTTGTGCCTTGCCGGGAGTTTCATTTTCGGCCCTTTTGCCTTCCTATCACTTTTCATGTACGGTGAGATCCTGTTTGCGGTGTGAAGTCTGAAAGCATGCCTTGCCGTTATGAAAACACGGGAATAGAATGTCTATATACGTTCTTGTTCATGCGAAACTTGTCCTATTACGGTGATGCATAATTTCTGTGTAATAAAACTTGATCCGTCCTAAAAAACACCATGGCTCCAAACGTTGAAGATCATCAATGACGACGTTCTGTGCGAACTAATGGTGATTGAAAACAACCAATTTGTTCAATCTCAGAGAGAAAGGTAGTAATATGGAGTGAGCAAACATGGAATAACCGATTATACAATATGAATTCCTTTGAAAAAGAAAACAAAGAAAACAAACACTGAGATTTCTCAGCTTGTAGGTTTAAGTCGTAATTGTAAAATAAATATGAAAAGTTATATATTTTTCATAATTTACCGATTATTCATACAGACTTAATGATAATAATTTTTAAACTGATGTATTTCTAAATAATATTAAATACTTAAGTATAGTAGTAAATTTATTAGTTGCTCTTCAATTAACTGATCATGTTGTGCGAATGGCTTATGTTAACATTTAATGTAAAATACTTCGTTATCACGCACACTTACATCAAATATCCGACACGTATAACACGTAGGCGTTATGTTGCTGCCAAGACTCTTGCTAAACTTATGCTTTATGAAATTATTGTTTTTTATATTATTAATACCCCATAAAAATTTTATTTATCTAATGATGAACTTTCATTTAATAAGGAAGAATCTTATTTTGTCTCATTTATTTTTAGAAATGAGCCGTTCATTATCATTAAGCAGAAGAAATTGCCTTCTGGCAGTCATTCCTCATAAATATATCTTTGTTTTTAAATATGAAAGCAAAAGTCTTTATTCTCTCGATGTCATTTCTAAATTCTTCAACTTTCATCGATTGCATTTTTGCCACCATAGCCGTTTTTAAACATTGGATCTCTTCTTAGAAAAATATTTCAAGGCGCGAGGTTTTGCAAACATCGGAATTTCTGTTTTTTTTTGCAGTCCTGAGGTAGGAAATGACACCAAGAGTAACCTTTCAGTATGGCCGATTGATCATCATTTTCCGTATAGGTCTAGTGTAGATCCCTCCGCGTCCTTTGGGTTCCATCGTTTCCGGGTAATATCGACCCGCCGAGCTGAAGAGCCCCTAGAGATAGCACCCATCCTTCTTGATCTCCTCTGCCATCCTCTAATGATTCTGCATGAATACGGCGAGGGTTATTCTTTCGCCGGGAGATAGGCCGCCTCACCTCCGAGCACTGCCAGGTGGGCTTATATTGTGCCGCCCTCTCTATCCTTAAAAAATAACCCTCTTCCGACTTTTTCTGGGTTCAGGTTGCGTTTACGTTTTTTTTTTTTAAGAGTAACGAATTGCATGTGATACCTGGATATTGCCCGCAGTCTAGACAGCGCTGCGGGTTGGGAATAATGGCGGCAGGCCTGTTGCTCGTTTTTGTGTTTCGTAAATTCTGACGTCTATTTTAATGGGCTGTCCGTTATTACTCGGCGGTGACTCGAAGGGAGTTGTGATAAATGTTGTCAGAATGTAAAGGAAATCGCTTATGCACAAAGAATATGTGAACATTCTTTTAAAGAAAGTCCCTCGATCGATATCAACAAAATCATTATCCCAATTCGGTTCTGAGATGAATTCGATTTTACAAAAATATACGGCACATGTTCATTGTCGGAATTACTCACTGTCTTAATAAAAATTCAATTTGTATAGCCACTATTGATAACTGAAACAGACTTCGGCTTCGCTTTGATCATAGGAACTAAGCAAATCCTCTTGCCTTTTATGCTTTTGAATAAGTCTTTTATTGTGTCCTATTATGGTTCATGTTTGTGCTTGTAAAAAAATAAAATTCGTATTGTCTTTGATGTGTGCAATATAATCCTCAATATTCGAGAGATAGTTTATTTCGTTCTTGACATTTCAGTGTTATATCTGCGAGCTTCTTCTGAGGAAATGATAGGAAATAACTTCCCTAAAAATGAATGAATTCTAAAATATTTAATCTCGCTTAACCCGAGGACTTCTTTGTCCTCAGAAATCCAGGATTCCTCCACTTATTTCCTCATCTCTTTCATCTCAGCTGCTACACTTACAGAAATGAGTTTCTGACTGCGACCCAGGCAGAAATGTCTCCTTCAGAATCTTATTGGTTTCCGAATGTGTCTTAACGCAGTAAAAGCAACTGGAGACCGATAGGCTAGTTTTAATCCTGGAACCTCTTATCGACAAATTGGAAAAGTACTTTACTTTATTTATACGCTTCTTAAATATCCCTGATAGATTTTAACCGCTAATTTACCATTTCCTTGTAACCGAAAAGTTGACAGCCACACGCTATTCGAGAACTATCTGCTTTGTGATCGTCGATGTTGTCAACATTGTCGTTATGAACTGGCCATTTATCAGGAATAATTTTGAAACGAGAAAAAAATGCGTCTGCTTAGAATGTTATGATCATTTCATTCCATCAATTACTAGTCATTTCTTGTTGTTTCTTTTCTTGAAGATAATGCCTCGATTCAATCCTCCTCCCCCCTAACGCTCTTTATAGCCATAATCCGGATCTAAGTCTATTCCTGATGGGAGAAGCTAATAACGCGATCTTTTTTCATATATTCATTTTTTCTATTATCGTATAATGACTTGGAATTTTTTTTCACCATATTGGAGATAGGCATCCCAAATTTAAGAAGTGTTTATTTTGCATTGGCGAATCTCTTAAAATTACATTTGCAAATATACTGCTATCGTTGACGAATAAATTTATTCTTATTTTAAACAACTGCTGTCCCTTTGAGAGAATGCTTTTTTTAATAAATGCTTGGAATGAAACTCCATTAAATTGTTATTCGGCTTTCAATAGCAGATAGAATAGAGAGAGAGAGAGAGAGTTAATTGACATTGCATAAGGAGGAATGGCTCGCGAACGGGGAGAATTTTAAGCGTCGGAAAAGAATGGGCATTCAGCGCAGTAAATCTTCATTAGAGTGAATGACTCGTGAATGCCTTTTTTCCTCTTGAACGGGTGATGGAGCACGTATTACTCACGGCGTGCATTTTTGTACGTGTTTTTCATAGGCACGAGTTATTGTCCCGATGGCGAAGGACTAAGGCGACGCGAGATAAGTCTCGCGTTTTGCTTTGTCGTATTCCAATCCTCTCATACTCCCGAAGAAGTTTTTGTAATCCATCTACGCGAACACTCATTCTTGCTCGGTGTTTTTTTTTAATTTTTTAATTTAGAGACCCCGAGAGAGTTGTTTTGTCGTCCACCTGCTTCTACTGATAGTATTATTTGTTTGTATCGAGAAAAACATTAATGTTTAATTTTAATTAGTTAAAGCTATTTTAGAAAATATTTTGGAAGGAAATGTGAAGCAGAATATAACTTCTCCTTGATACCCGTCAATTACAGATATCCCTCGAGGTACCCCTTTTCGCTAATAGGTCGTGACAAAATTACGGACACAAAATTTGAGATACGCAGTCTTTCCTCGCTAACGACAATTTAAATGTTGCGATGCCGTGACTTATTGTTTCTCTCAATAATATGACGAATGTTCTCAGCAACAATGACTAGCTGCTCAAACTAAGTCAGTTAAAGCCTTTCTCTTGTAGTGTTCGTATTCATGGGTTTTTCATTACATTATTTGTGATCATCATTTTTGTGTATTAAATAATAACCCTCTTATCGAAAAAGAAGGGTTATTTTCATTGAAATAATCACTTTGAAAAATGATTGCGTGGAAAGGTAATTTATGTCTAATGACAAGATTAAATAATGTACAAAAATTGCTACGCTTTTAAGTATTTCTCGGATTACTCTTGTGAAATAGAGTTCTATTATGGTGAAGATAGAGAAGTTACTTAATCTGAATCTGAGAAAATACCCTGCAAGCTCCCACAGTTTGTGTGGCAGAGGGAGAATATCACTGACCTTGTATGTTATTCTCCTGTTATGGTCTTATATCTGGATTGACGAGCAGATTCAAAGGAATATCCCTCCCAATACCTACTCTCCTGATTAAGGAAAACGCAAAGTCATTGCATCAACATATTAGAGAACTATGGCTAATTATATCAATATTAGGTAACGACTAAGTTGAAAATTTCGAGTAGAGATCAGATTAATCATTATAACATAGGGTTATGTTGGAAAATGTTTCCCGAGATACGTTCAGTTTCCTAGGAACGTATCCCCGACGTTTCTCGAGAGAAGCCTGTACTCGGTTTTGGAATGCCTTAAATGTGGAAGTAGTTTTTCTTGAAAATGGATTTTTTCTTTTGGATATTTCTATGAGTTTGTTTAACGATCCTTTATCTTATAGGGCAACATACAACTAAATGTCGTAACAATATTTTTGGGGCTTTCAATTAAAAACCGCAACGGTCGCTTGTTCTAATGTTGCTCAAGTTCGCACCTGATGGAGCGATTTGTTAGAGTTAAATTGACATAGATCATCTTTCTATTCTATTCGTAGCTTTACATTTTATTCGGAAATTTCCCATAAGCCTAATAGATTTTAAGATTTTGTGTCAATGAATCTTCATCTGGATGTCTGTATGCTCTTATAATGGGGTTCGATTCTTCCCCGTTATTATTAATCCGAAACATTCACAGTTAATATCTTTTTTATTCTAAGATACTATTTATCCACATCGTCCACTTTCCGCCTCCAGTCTCTCCTCCTAGTCTAACGTGTTCACAGATTATCAGAAGAAAACAATCCTATCTATTTACCTCACCTGTGGGTAAGCATTTTCTAATTCTGTCTACACATTTATCCTTTTGCCTGAGCTATTTATATTTAAATAGAGATTAGATTATCTCTGTATAAGTTTTAGTAAATTAGGTCCTTTTATTAAGAATGTTGAATCGAGAGAGAGCGCCTGCCTCACATAAACGCCGCTCTCTTGCAGTCCACTTGCTGCGTCAATCGGATGTCGTCGGGAGGCTGGCCTCAGACGTCGAACCAGAAGCGGGCGCGGCTTCCTATCTGCGCCCCTTTCCGATCATCCTGCCCTCGCAACCTCCACCTTTGGTCCCTTTACAACCTCGCTCCACTCCCCCTCTCCCTCCCCCTCCTTCCGATGCGCAGATAACTTCTTGGTCGGCACCGCAGCACCCTCAGCGCAACTCTTCACTGGCTCCAACCGCCGCGGAAACTGGCTTTGCCTATTGCTCGGACTGCGGACGAGGCTACTCGTGTCGCAGCACCCTGGTCAGGCACCGAAGGTACGAGTGCGGCGTTCAGCCGCGCTTCAGGTGCCCCATATGCAACAGGAGATTCAGCCACAACTTCAACCTGGCAGCTCACATAGTTGTGCATCAGAAGATAGGGGACGGTGTGCTGGAGAATTAAGAGACGGACTAAGGGGGAACATCACCATCCGAACCACGTTCGCCGTCGATGGATCGAATTTAAAGGCAGCCGACGGCGAAATATCTCGAATACCTCCCTTTATACCCCTAACGGACATCGGTGACTACATTGTGAAGGGCGCATTATTTATTTCGGCCGGTTGTACGGGACCGTTAATCAGGAAGAATGGTTTTGTGCTACAGGATGTTGTATGAATGGTTCCTTTGGTCAGAAACGGGCCACTGCTCGTTCAGTCGATGACATTTGAGTAGTCAATATGATTTAGTCACGCCTTCCCCACGCTCGTGAGACTGATTTTGTGCTTTATTCATCCTCGCAAGAGTAATATTTATATATACATATATAGATAGAAATAGATTTTTCGAGGCTTATACGTTTAAATGGAGTTTGAAAGTTCCTAATACCTTTCGTCGCTCTACTAAGTTTATAAATGCCAAATAGCATATTTTGAATAGCACTTGAAACCTGTGTGTGTCGTCTATCATCAGGGGAGGGGGACCTTTTCTACATTTCGGACCGTATCGGTAATTGCGAGCAGTTCTGTGGACCGCGTTGAAAGCCGCGAATTGTTCAGTGGGCCTGATTAAAGTTTAAATCACAAGTTACCTAGAGATTCTTAGATATAAGGGAAGATCAAGTTTCAATAAGAATTTTAAGGTTAAAATTTCAAAGTTAATGTTTTCACTATCATAATTTTACTAGAATAACGTTTATTTGTGCATTAAATTCTACGAATATCTTTTTCGTCATAGCTTCGCGGGCCGCATAAAATGCCCTCGGGGGTCACATGCGGCCCGCGGGCTCTAGGTTTCCCATCCCAGGTCTATTTAATAGTTTGGTGAATTTTATGTACGATAATACAAGGGACTTTTTTATTCGAATGAAGTGAACAAGGGATGGATAGGACCCAATATTTGCTGTGATGCGTTTAGCAAAATGTTTTTCTATAAATATACGTATTCTATTTGATTAAACTGCAGTTGATTGAGGTTATACGTATCCGCTAATTTGCCGAACGCTTGAACTATGGATTGCGCTAAGCCGCTGTGCGTAATCGAAGCCATTTTCTCCTTTGGCACAATCCGTTGTTTTCTCTGCGAAATTGTGTGCCTGTAGAGCTATGAATTTCGTTTCCGGGGTTAGTGATCAATTGATCGGATGAGATGAATTTTTGCAATTTTCCTGTGAATTTTACCGCCGCAGAGAACTCCTGTGTGCCTAATGTGTTCCTTTCTTCCATATTCTTCCTTCGCGGTTCCAGAAGGCAGTTAATTTTACATGCTAACGTTGAAAGTAACAGTGTGCCGCATTCAACATACGATGTGTTTGTTTGATTACTATTGCTTCTTGTATGTTATATGCAGTCAGTTAAAATTGATTCTGCAATTTGTGCTTCATAAGGTCGGTTGCATCTAAAGATTTTTATCCCATTTTGGTCTGTGCTCAGTGAGCCATCAAACGTAAGAAACGTGGCTTTAAAATGTATACTATTCAACGAATGTGATGCAGATATGTACGTAATAATTAGGTCTACAGACTAGAAAAGCCTTTTCCTGAAAGGTTTCTATACTTTTTGATAGCACTAGCGGTATAAAGTAGAATTATGATAATTTCTCTTTGGTGTCGCGCAAACGAAGAAAAATATTGTTTAAACTTATTTTGCGAAACTAAAACCTGCATATAGCATTGCAAAGATATTATTGGAAGAACTGTTGTTTGTAGAATAGACATTCGAATCGTTCAGAAGAACGTCCTTTTGAATCTCCTTTGTGACCGTGGTAATTATCTCGCGGTAACATATGCGAACAAATGTTTTGTAATATTTATTAAATAATAATGAAAGAAAACTAGAAATTGTCTTTTTTATTCATTCATCTTTAATGAGTCTTTATTTTCAGTCATTGCCTTTATGCTGACGTGGGCGAAATACGAGTATTTTTGTGCCAATACTTGGATAGTGTGTATTGTCTTGCTCCAATAATATTTCCTATGTGAGCTGCATATTATTGGGAGCCGCCATTTAACACCACTGTAAAATAAGTTACTTTAATTTGATATAAGCTTATCTATTCCATCCCGAACTTACATTCATCAGGAAAAGCAGGCGCCATATTACATTTTTTATATTTAAGCGATCATTTTACTGTATGGAATTGTGACCCTTTAATTCATGACCACCGGTAATTTTTTTCTGTGTGTGATGTTTTCGTTTGAATTGGGAAATAAATGATAAATTTACATCTAATTGAAACTTATATTATCCTTGCTTCTATTGGCCGATCGAGGTGATATCTCTGTCGCATTGGCATTATTTTAAGGTCCAATGCGGTGATTTGGTCATAAGCTTCCAAATTCAAAAAGTTGTGGCTATTTTGTTTTCGTAAATTTCGTTAATGCAAAGTCGATAGTCACACATTCTTCCGTCTACTTATCGAGAAATATTTAAATTCTTTATTTTACATATCTCTCTCTCTATCTCTTGGTATTGAGTTTCTTTCCTTTATAATTTTCTGACGCAACGATGTATTCACATATTTGGCCTTTAATTGCCATGCGAGTTTTTACTGCAATGAATTATTTTACTTAATATCGCATTTATGTTAAGGATCTACTTGCTTAGTTCTGATCATATCAAAAAGGAGCTAGCCTTTAAGTGATCTTTCTTCTTTCCGAACTATTTGCTTATTCTAAAAGGTTAACTCGAATTTTAAGCCTAGTGCTGCTAATTATTCTTGTAGTGTTACGATAATAATTTCATAACTATTGAGGAGTAGATACGGTTTGGTGTTTTATAAAATTTCTGTTGGTATGATACAAACTAGAGAAATTTAATTGGACTGAGAGGGAAATAAATTTAACACAATAGGAGGTAAAAAGAGTTTAAATCTAGAAATAAGTGAGCGGCAGAAGTAATGGGTAGGACAAGTTTTGAGAAACAACGGTCTGATAAAAAAAAACCTAGAAAAGAGGAAAAGAGATAGGCAGGAAAATGGAATATAGAATATTTCAAAAAGAGACGATGGCTATGAGAGGATGAAGAGAAGGACCTTGAGTGGGATAGATCTGGTGTGGAGAGAGTAAAACATACAGATAGAACACCTAACCCACGCAAATTTTCTCCCTTTTCTAATATTGACATTTTAATATATTAATGTGCTTACTTCCAAGTTTCTGTCAGTAATTTTTTATTTACTGCGATGGCTGCATCTTTGTGCTTTTAATCTTTTCGGAATATTATGAGTATCGTCATACGTTTTAAAATTATATCCATAAATTAACCGTAGTAATTTCCATGTAATAATAATAGTTTCAGAATTGTTATCACCAACCTACCGTGCGTGTCGGTTGATGAGCTATTGGCAGCGACGGAAACTTCAAATAAATCTTGAGCATTTGCTTTTTTTACACGATATTTTGGTTTTTATTTGGCCAAGGAACCATGCTTTTGTGTTGAATTCTTCCGAATAAAACGTAGTTTAAACATTTACCATAGCTTTCATATAAAATAACAGACATATATCTAGGCAAACCTCTCTTAGTATTTCGATGACGTGCCCTAAAACTTAACATCTCCCAGTCTCTATTCCTTTACTACGCAGTTTGGAATGCGCCTCGCAAGAGCAAAACTCACGGCGTCTCCCCGTCATATCTTAGTTTCTCTCTCTCTCTCTCTTGCTCTTCCAGTCTCTCTTTCTCTCTCGGCCTCACTCCCATCTCTCCATCTATCTCCTCTCGTTTCTCTCCCTCCCTCTACCTCTCTCTCTCTGAATGCAATGCTATTCCCTCTCGACGGTAGATTACTTGCGAGGTTGGGTTTTGCAGCGGCGGTGGAGGAAGAGGGGGAGGCGGGGTAAGGGAGGCGTATACCTGGCTGCCTCACTGCGTCTGGGTGCAAGGAGGTGGGAGTACGTGGGACGCCGAGGCAGATGCAAGGGAGGAGGAGGAGAAAGATGGAAGAATGTCGACTGAAGTTGGGTGGGAGGAATACGAAGACAGTTTCATAAGAGTATGAAAATGGCTTGCAGGAGGAAAAAGTCTTCCTACGTGTAATATAAAACTTGCATAGACAACGCGGTTGCTTGAGAGATTGCGTGAAAAGCTACCTAACGAGGAAAGCGCGCGAATTTCGCTGCCAGCTTTTATGGAAAGACGGGCGTAAATTACCACTTTATTCCTTTGCCAGTGTCTTTTGGGTTAACGGTGGAATAAATCTTTAAATCCATACTGTCTAACGGTCGGGTGAGGCTCCAACCCATTTTAATTCGAAGTAATGAAAAACGATGGCAGTGCTTCGTTCCCTTCCGCTGCTGTTGTTATCATCGTGTCTGTTACTCGAGGTTGTTGAGCATTGGCGAAATTTCTCGCCCCAAAGATTCCATGTCCCCTGCATGTAATTTATAAATCCGTTTGAAATTTCTTCTGTAAGACTTGTGGGTTTCCGATTCTGCTTTCGTATCGTTGCCTTTTTTGTAGTCGAATCGATTTTCGCTGAAATTTCTCTCTGATAATATTCTTTCGCGTCAGGCTTACTAGGCGAGGTGAGAGTTTTATGTTTAACCACGTTTGCGTCCAAATATTTTGATGTTTATTGTCCCATTGTGCGGGTAAAATCGTTAACGTGGAATTTCGCGTTGACATCTTCCCGTATGAGGAAAACCTCCCTGATGTAACTTACTGGAAGGATAGCGAACCATCCCCGAAAGACCTAGGGTTGCGTAACAGTTAAGGATTAAGTAATAATTACCGCCGCAATACGCCAGTAAAATCGTCACGTTGTAAGGATATCCTCATGTAATAAATCGCCTCATTTTTTTCCCCGGGTGCTTTGGGATTCATTGTGAGGGATTCTTAAAGATTCCTTTTTTCGTGCGAGAAGGTGCAAAGTCCAAGGGGAATGCACGAAAGGGGAGGGTGGTAGAGGGTAGGGAAGAAAGACGGAGGAAGAGGTTGAAGGAGAGAAAGAAAGATAGAGCTGGGTGTTGGGAGTGAAGGTGACTTGGCAGAGTACGAGAGAGGGAAGAAAAGAGGTCTTTGCGGCGGAATGGCAACGGTGTTGGTGGGCCATGATGATGATGATGATGATGACGATTTCTTCCAGAAAGCGTAGCGGAGAACAAAGGGAACGAAGGAAATAGAGAGAAAGAGAGAGAGCGCGGGAAATATTAAAAAAAGAAGAGCGAAATGGAGAGAATGATGAAAAGGGGTTGGTGGTAGATGGAAAGAGAGAGGAGAGAGAGCGGTAAGACAAGGTTGTGTGGGTCGGATGAGAGGAGGAATGGTTGCAGAGGGAGGGAGAAGGGGAGGAGGAGGGAAGAAAAAGAAGGGAGGTCTTTTACAGAAGGGTATGGAAAATAAAAATGAAAAGGAGTTGAAAAGAAAAGGGAGGTAGGAAAAAAGGATGACACTCCAGAGGTGTGGATGAGTGATGGAGGAGGGGAATGAGAAGAAGAGGGGAGAGAGGAAGAATAAGGAAGAGAGAGATGGAGAGGAATATAAAGAAAATATATATTTTTGCGAGATGAGGTGTGAACGGGAGGCTCGGAGGGAATGGAGTGGAGGGGAGGAAGAGAGTTGGATTGGAAGGAAAGCTTGGTGCCATAGAAATCGTCGGAATGGGATGAAAGGTTGGGAGAGATGGTGTGTGAGAGAGAGCCGGTGGTGAGAGGTAGGAAGAGAGAGAGAGTTAAGGAGAACGGGTGAGAGGTAGGGAAGAGGGAGTGACAGAGAGAGAGAGAGGTTATTCCCTGGAGAGTGAGGGGGTTGGGAAAAAAACGGAATGGTGTGAGAGTTTGTTGTATGGTGACGGCCGCTAGACGTTTTCCTTTCTCGCATGCATGTGTGCATGTGGTGGGGGGAGGGCGAAAGGAGGACGGGGAGGAAAGGGGTGAAGGTGGCGGTGGGGTAGGTGTGTTGAGAGGAGGGAGAACGCGGTCTAGAGGCTGCCTCTTCCCTTCCCTGCCCGCGAATTCCACCTCCCCGTTCTCAAGGTGTTTTCAGATGCTCTCTCCCACCTCCTCCCTCTTACCTTCCCTGTTCTTTCTATTAATCAGTCTTGCGATGGTGGGTAGAGGAGGTCGGTAGGAGGGTAGATGGTGGAGGGCTGGGAGAGATGGATGGATGGATAGATAGATGGATGGGGGGAGGGCGGTAAGAGTTTGATTCGTCAAGATCCTCTCTTAGCGTTCGCCTGATTTCTCTTCCCTCCTTCGCCGGGGTTTAAGGTTTTCGCTCTTCTCCGAAGGATTGGATTCCAAGAGGAGGGAAATGCGATACGTCCTATGCACTGCCTTTCTTTTCTTCCAAGTCTGTATGCCACCCCCTCTTTCCTTCCTGTCTATACGTCTCCCGTAGCTCTTCCAGATTCCACCCTTTTTACCTTAATCTCTTAACCCCTCTCTCTCTCCCTCCTATCCCTTCCAACCTCTCTCTCTCCTCCCCCCCCCCCATGCGCTGTCCCATACTCTCTTGTCCTCAAGCCTCACTCCATCGATGCACTTATTTTCGAATCTTTTTTATTTTTGCTCTAAGTTGATGAAGTGGAGGAGGGTGGTGGTATGGGTGTGTTTCTTGCCCGTGTGAGCTTTAAAAAGGTCTGTTGAATAACTTCTGCCCCCTCCCCTTTCTCCTCCTATCATCCCCCTCGGTTGAACGGGTTCGTTTTTTTTTCGTTGAAAGGATGTTTTATTTTTGGTGACTCTCTTGCTCTCTTTTTTTTATTCTCTCGCCCTATCTGTAACGTGGAGTTTTTTTTCATTGTAAGTGTTTAGGTCAGTGAATGGAGAAATAAAATATCGCTTAATTTTTGCGTGACTGAGGGCTATGAGTGGTTAATTGAGTATCAAAGATTTTGTTCCCGAGTACTGGAGAAAAGCTTTGTCCGGACGACATCCTTTTTTTGGATTTCTTGTGCTTAATTAGTCGCCACACACAACGATCGCTTGAAAAAAAATAATCGGATATGAATCGATTGGTTGACTCGTTCGTTTTAAATGCTAGGAAAAACGATTTCATTATTTTCTTTGTTGACGCAATATTTCGCTTCTCCCTAACTTTGTTATGATTGATTTTCCTCGTCCTTGATTAATTTTAGAACGGAAATGACCGGCTCTTTCTAATTGCGTCCAAAAGCTTTATGAAAAGTTGAGGAAAAATTGTAAACGGTTATGTATGTTTCCTTGACCTGTCCGAGTTTAAACTTCAGGTTCTGAGTCCCTGCCGGGCTATGAAAAATATATTAATGTTTACGTTATTTATAAATATCTGAACGCTTTCTATTCATCCTATGAAAATTGCAAGTAAAACGTGCTATTAAATGTGTTAAATAATACTAGACAACCATACCAAATATTTAATTAAATTTGGACATTAGATTTAATTCCTTCCTGTATATTATCTTCCCCGTAGTCTCCACTCCTGGTTAATATACCACATATGCTAGTGGAATTATTTATATAAAATGATTTCCAGTTATATTTTGAGTCTTCCTCCGACGGCCCAAAAGCAGCAGGCGTTGAGTTTTATCTGTTGTTGACCGGAGATAGAGCTATCTTCAGCAAACAATAGCTGCCAACAATTGGCGCTTAATCTTCATAGAGTAAACTCAATGAACATTCCATCCCTTCCATGCGATTTGTTCGATTTCAGAAATTTGGGCTTTTTTTGAAACGTCAGATAGTACAGGGAAAAATTCATTGGACAAAATGTTATATTAATATACTATTGCCTTGCATCGATATCGAATACTTTTTACCGTAAACATTTTACAGGATACCAAATACAATCTTGGGATCATCATTGAGTATTGTATTCATTAGTGTACATTGGTTGATCATAGATGAGAACACCAAGCGAGATGATCTTTTTATATCATAGAAAGAAACGTTAATTTAAGTTTAATTCTCATAGCGAAATGAATGTTTTTTTGATCAGGCTCTCTATTCGTTTCAATGCGTTTGCAATTTATACATTTTACAACAATGCAACGCCCCAGATGGGAATGTTTCCTTGGTCCAGTCCTAATGCCAGGGAGTAGTGACGGTAAACGTTTTTAATGAGCATCTTGCCAAAGCGAACGAAAGAAATGTCTTGCCAAATCCAATGTGCGCCAACTGTATCTGTGTCTCGATGCCATTAATAGTACTCGTCCTCTTTGTTTTGTAGCAGGATCCTTTATTAATGACGCATCGGACGGATTTAATGCACATGTACATCGGCCAAATGCGGCCTCAAACGTCACTTGTCTTCAGTAACGAAGTCGATCTTCTCAAGAGTGATTTGTTCGACCGTTAAAGTGTCGTTGCACGTTCATAATCTTTTGTCCCGGAGAAAAAAAATTTGGTCAACTTCTCAGTTATAGGTTTCCTTAGTTTCATATTTTTTCAATCCCGCTCGATAGCATTTTGTTTCTTTCGCTTGGATTAAATGGAAAATATGTTTTATTGAGGGAGAAGAAGCATGGTGGATGCCATTTTTACTGTCACTGTTGTATCAACCACATTCTCTATTATGTCAGATGCTGTTTTAAGTGTGCGAATGAATTAATGTTATTTGTCTGCGTAAAAATTTCGTATCATTGCTGCTTGTCTCCCACAACGTTCGACTCTTCTCTTCCTCCTCCCTTAAGGATCCGCGTGTCCCGATGAAGATCATTTTCAAATCCATTGCTTCTATATAATTTTCAAATTCTTAAGAAGTTCAAATAAGGTTAACGGTAAAACAGTTTTCTGAAATACTTTTTTATTCGCGGAAGCATATCGTCTTTATATTTAAGTGCATGTTGGCACTGTTATCGCTTGAAGGACCCTCGCACGCTGTTGTCCAGTTACACGATGATCGCAGCTCTTCGATTGGCCATCTTACGAATAAGTATTGACCTCCATTATGGAATAACTTCGTTCTCTCTCGTGTCAGTCAATTCTGAGCCGCGACAATCTTCTGTCTTCTTGGAGAGGAACCTCTTAATCACCCGAAGCACCTTATTCGACGAGCTGGACTTTTTTTAGAATTTTTGTTTCACATCTAAAATATGAGAACGGATGCATTTTAGTTGAAACAAGCATTTGATTTTCGCAATACTTTTATGGTTGTTGGAGTTCTTTTAACAGTCGGTTATATTCCAGCTATTAGGTTAGCTAGTTAATTCGTTTTCGTAAATGAAAAAAATTCAGTGTGTTTGTGTTCCATGATGACATAGTTGCCATCCGGCGTCGATATTAGGCATATTTTAAAAATATTCTGCCCGATATGGCTGCCTGCAATGACGCAAATCGTGGAGAATAACCGGTGCATCACTGATTTTTTTCTTCACACCAGAAATGTACTTTAAAGGCCCAAGGGCACGAATGTTTAGTCTCCTTGTTTCCTCCTTGAGACCTTTCTCTGCTACATTGGGGTATAACATCCCAGCGATCTGTCATGTTTTTCCAATATATTGCTGTATATGACAATATGATTGCTAGATATTCACGTTACATGGAACGAATTTCTCAAAATATGTATAGTAAGTCGGCAATTTGCAAGTGATCAAACAGGCGGCCATAACGTTCGAAATATGCAGTAATGGTTTAGAACAGGGCGACCTTTTCTGCAGGGCGGGCCGCATCGGTGATTGCGAACTCATCGGCGGGCCGCATAGGAAGTTGCCATTGCTTTGGCGGGCCCGGTTAGACTTGAAATCGGAAGTTACCCTGAGATTCTGAGATATCTTATAAGTGAAAGTCAAGTTTAATGAGGATTTCAGGGTTGAAATTTCCAAGCTAAAGGTTTTATTATCATAATGTGGACTTGAATGTTAAATTGTACGAATCTCTTTTTCATCATAGCTTCGCGGAGCTTTTGAAAATTTTTGTGTCGTAATAATGTTAATTTCCACGTTTACTTCCAACGTGTAGGGCAGAGCGATATCAAGGTTCGTTAATTCATAGGACAATCTGAAATCATGATAGGAGAGTCAACCCTGAGAGCGAGTACTGTTTTGGACATTTTGGTTCATTATCCCCCTCCCGCCACCCGCCTATTTCTTGACTTTCAGGGCACTATGTTTGTGCATGTGATTCTTCCATTGTTCCGTCTACCTCCTTAAATACTTCCAACATCGCATCCAATCTCATGTTGTTGTTCTCCTGGTCGTAGCGAAGACGTGACGCAAAGCCCTCACCCGACGGCACGTCTTTTTTCTCTCGACTTTCGTCTCGTATTAATCCTGGCCTCATCCCAGATTCGGTCTTCATTTTTCCCCCGAACGCAATACGCCGAATTCGCGCCTCTCGCTTGAGAATCTGGAGGTCGAGGAAAAAAGAACGCGTGATTGGAGCGATTATTCGGCGAATCGGTCTCGGAGACGTCACTCCCCCTTTCTCCGCGTGAAAGGAACGTCTGAGGAAAAACTATTAGGCGTGTGTTTTGGCTTATGTATATATATATATATATATATATATATATATATATATATATATATATATATAATGTTTTTGAAGCGATAGGTGCCCGCCCAACCTCATCATTGAGGAAGGGAGGAAAATGAAAGGACTCCGGGAATAGCCTGGTGGGTGGAGGATGAGAGAGAGAAAGGAAAGAGCAATGTTCGATGGCTCAGTAGTTTCTCTTGCTTTCCCCCACTTCCCTTCCCCCTCTTCCCTTACCCTCCTTCCCTTCCCCTTCACGCATTCCCTTCACCTTTACGCATTCCCTTCTCCTTCCCCCCCTTACCTACCTGCTTCTAACCTCCCCCCACCCCCTTTTCCCTCCTTCATGGGTGGCGCCTCTCTGACGGTTCGATTTATATTTGTCACCGGCTTTTTATCTCTGATTATCGTCGATCAGTTAAGGGGTTTATTTGGTTTTGTTTTTTGTTTCTCGCGTAATTCTCGATTTTTTCCCCTCGTGTAGAACCGTAGGTTTATTTTTTATTCGCGATGTTGGCTACGTGACCATCCATGCGACGCGACCCTATTAACCGAATGGATTTTTTTTGCATCGACTGTTTGTTAACTGAGCGAGTTACGAGCGGTTTTGGAAGGGGATCTTGTCTATTCGTTTGCCGTAGTTTTTGCCCCAGTCGGTCATTGTCTTCCTGAAGTCACATTTTTGGGGTAAATTCAATGATGGTACGAATGCAGTGTTACAAAATCCACGTATCAGGAAAATTCATCAAAAAGAATTTTTCCTATTGACGGGTTAATGCAAGGAACGAACTCGCGTCCTCGACCATTTGGCGTTGCATTTTTGCGCCACATATGCAAAATTAGTCTGGTTAATGGTAAGCGCTGAGACAAAATGAAATGCGTGATAATGTTGTCGAGATAAAATGTGCTGTAAAACGGTATATTTTTGGCATTTTTGGAATGAATTTAAAATATTTATTCTAGTAGCGTTTAATTGTCGAAGCTTTATATTGCCGGCTTCAAAGTATAAGAATCGTTCGGCTACTTGGAAATGGAAAAAGTAAGCATTTTTGGATATTTAGTTAAGAAGTAGGGTCCTTATTATTAATCGTTACACAAAGCGCTACATTACATTGAAAGATTTTATTCAACATCGCGTTAATTCGCTTTTGATTAAGAAATAAAATCTTTAGTTTCACGATTATTTGAGCTTCAATGTTAACATTTTTTGTTGGTAGCTTTTTCAGATGCTTTGTTCAAGAAATTTGTTTTAAAATATCGGTGCAATTGTATATTCTTTGTGAGTATTTGTTTCTGTTAGCGTTGCATATGTAAACCGATTCTCTTATACTCTTGAAACAATTTTCAATAAAAAAATTTGTTTTTTTTATTCTAAAAATGAATTTAACAAGTTATATTGAATAGCTATAAATTTTTCTTAAACCATATTATAGAGCAAAAGTTTATCATGATCAAGCATTTTTGGAAATCCGTACGAAGTTATTACATTTATGCATAATATTTGGTATCTTGTGCTTATTGGCACGGTCAGGAAAACGCTGTTACATTCCGCTGTTGCCTGATATCTGGGTACTTGATTTCAACCTGTGATAGAATTTAAGACGGTTTTTGTTACATCGCTTTATATTATTATGGATCAGATCCTCATAGTTATGCGTAAATCAATCAACGTTTTAGCTCATGTGTCGATTTCAGTGAAAAATCAGTTTATTAAACCCAACAAGTGTTATAATCGGAATTAATTAGTTATATTTGTGGAAAAAAGCTATCTGAAGATACTATGCAGACAGGCATAAGCTGTAATGTTGGAAATTTTTCTCGTTTCAAAAATATTCCCTGGTCATATTTATGTTTTTATTTGCACGCTTCAAGTATCACAAGATTAATGTTATCATTTAACGTTCCATTTTGAATCTACTTGACGATGGAAACCTCTAAAAGCATTTTCTGAAATGAATTTTTGCCGCTTTTCTGACTTGTCCGAAAGCAGCGGGTGTATACTAATGGAAAATGTAAGTATGAAACAAACATTTAGACGATGCATCCGTAGTGTTGCAGGACGATTTCCCCACCTGTAAAGTGACTCCTGTTGGAGAATCTGTTGCCGGGAGGGCACTGCGACGGAACCTTGTCTTATTATTTTAATCCTTACGAGGGCGTGAATTCCTAATACGACGTTATCAGCGCCCATTATCTCTGACCCGTCGTCCGCAACTGCCGAAAATACCTCTTCCGAAAAAAAACATCGATCCATCCCCGCATTTTTGCGTCCATCGGCGATCGACCCGCCCGACTTATGGAAACGCTAAACAAAATAGAAGCGAGACTCTTTAGAAGTTGGGGAGCGCCCCGTAAGAATCTCGTATGTTGTCCCTTCCCCTCCCTTCCCCTTCCTTCTCCCCTCTCAGACGCGTAACTGACCACCCCCTCGCCGTCGTCCCTGACCACCGCCCACGCGACTGTAGGTTGAACGCCGTCCCGCCGCCTCTTCCCTCCCCCCCCCCCCCAACCCCCCTCCCTCCTCCGACCCCCGCAAAAGGAAGGAGAGATACGATTCCCGACTCCTTTCCCGGAATCGGTGGCGGCGGACGCACCCTACCGACCCGCGGGAAGCCGGAGGCTCCGGGGCCCGGAAACGCGCCCTCCCGAACTCGGGACCGTTATCCTCTCCCTCTCTCTCCTCCCCGGACCTTTTCTCCTCTCCTCCCCAATCTCTCCTCCTACGCGCTAAGAACCGCTAGAATCTCTCCAAAAATCGGGAAGAATTTGTATGTTCGATTCGTGTCGAAGCAAATGTATCGAGAGTGAATGGACGGGTTTGGAGAATTGGGTTTTTTTCGAGGGTTGCGGGAGGGGGGTGATGGAGTAGATTTGGGGGGTGGGGGTGGAATGGAGTGGAGCTTTCAATTTCGCCGACTTCGACCTCCTCCTTCCTACTTCATCCAGATCCGAAACGGTTCCAAGTGCATGCAATATTTACCCCCTCCCCACCCATCCCCACCTCTATATCGTATCCTCTCCACCCGCTCCTATCTCCATCTCTCTCTCTCTCTCTCTTTCTACATTCCTCTCTGTACCCCACCTCCTCCTTCTTCTTCATCCGAGACATTGTCATATTTTTTTAATTACGACGAAAAGAAAAATCGAAATTCGAATACCTGAATACATCTCGGGAGCCGCGCTTATAATCTTGCAAAAGAAGAGAGTGAGAGAGAGGGAAGGGAAAGAGGCACCCCGTCTCCTCTCCCTCCTCTTTCTCTCTCTCCCTCTTTTTCCCTCGCCCCTCGGAGAGAGTCTAGACGGGAAAGAGAAAATTCTAGAGAGAAATGGCGGGAGAGAGAGGGTGTAGAAGGGAGGGAGGTCTGATTACCTCCTCCTCTCTCTCCTCTCATAAAACCCCCTTCTCCTCAACTCCTTTTCTTGCCTCTCTTACTAGGCGCCCTAGTCAGAGACCCTATAGTTCGCCTAGACAACCCCATACCACGGGAGAACGCCCTCTCTCCCTCCTCACCCCTACCTCTACCCTCCCTCCCTTACCTCTACCCTCCCTCCCTTACCTCTACCCTCCCTCCCTTCCTTGGGACTACCATCCTTATCCTTCCCACCTCCATAGCCTTCCGTCTTTTTCATCCATCTTCTCATCCCACTCCACCCACGCCCCCTCTCTCCCTCTCTCCTTCCTTTCCTGCCCGGGATACAAGCCCCCATCCCTCCCTCTCCCTCCTCCCCCCCCCCTCCATCCTCCTTCCAACTTGAATTTCCTTTTTCATCTCGTACCTCTCTCGCTCCTTTATCTTGCTCAGGTTTTTGTATTGTTCTCCTCTTTCTTTCTCTCTCTCTTCCTCTTTCTTATTTTTTTGCCTCCCTCGGTTTATCCAGTCATTTTCCCCCTCCCTCTCCTTGCCTCTTTTGCGTTCACCTAAATTCTCGGTCCCCGAAAAACCCGACTCCCAAAGTCTATACGTCTCTTATTTTGCCTCGTCTCTTTTCAACCTTTCATTCTTCTATCCGCTAGCGCTATCAATTCCGCTGCCTTCCCTTTTATTTTCCTTCCAAGATGTTTATTCCGTCTTCTCCCTTCCCCGTTCCCTCCTCCCTTCTCTTTTTTCGTCTCTCCAATTCCCTCTTCCGTGACCGTGGATAACCCTTAACTTTTTGTTCTTCCTTTTCCACTCCATTTTCCTCTCTTTAAATTACCTTTTTGTTTTTTTTTCTCTCTCTCGATATACTTCGTCCTTGTGTTATTCTTTATACTTATTTCCCTCGCTCTCATCCTTTTATGCGCTTTCGTTCGTTTCCTTGCGATTCTCTCCGGTCCTCTCCTGTTCTCTCCTATTCCTTTTATCAACACATTCCTCGCGTTTTATCATTCTGTGTTATCACATTCCTCCATTTCGCTCGATTCTTAATTCCAAGTCGCGAAAAACTCCAACTCCCTCTACGTGCACCACTCCCTTTATTTTAATATTTCTCTTCTAAACTCCTATTTTTTGCTTTCCTTTCTGACTCTCTCTCTCTACCTACCTCTATTCCCCGGCTATCTCTCCTCCCTCCGTCCCTCCTCTCTCACTCCCTCTATCCCCGAGTCCCCTTTATGCCTCTCCTTTTTTTTCTTTTTATATCATCCGATGAGGGTTTTTATCCTCCTATCCCATCTCTCCCTTCCTGTAAATCCCCCTTCCTCCATTCTATTCCAGTCGTCCTTCCAGGTATTGATTTTCGCCTTTCTTCCTTGCCCTCTCTTCTTCTTTTTGCCTTTCCACAAACTGTTCCTCTCTCTCTAACTCCCTCCCTCCTCCACCTCTCTCTCTGAGCTTCTCTTTCTCCTCCATCTCGACCTCTATCTTCTCCCTCCATCTCTCTTCTCCCTCCATCTCTCTCTCTCTTTCTCTCTCTCTCTTCTCCGCTCTCCCTCGCCCTACCACCCACCCAACTCCTTCCTCCCTTCCCCTTCCTTCTCCTCCTCCACCTCCCTCCCTTCTCTTCCTTATCCTAGGCTGCATTTCGCCCGCGTTGGACTCCGCAATATAAGGATAAAAAAAAGAACCTGCGAAAGAAGTTTGACCCAGAAACTGTGCAGAATCTTAGCACACGTTATACTTATTTCCTCTTAATGCCCTCCGCGTGCTCGCTTCTGCTCGGGGAGAGAGCTCTTTCGCTCTCACCATCTCTCTCTCTCTCTCTCTTCCCCTCCGTCTCTCTCCCTCGCTCTTTATTCCTCTGTTACTCTAACGCGAGTTGCATTAGACCGATGCATAATGCCAGCGAGGAGAGAGAGATGCAGACAGAGAAAGAGAGACGTGTATATATGTAGGAGAATTTCCAGGAGACGGGAATGTTTTTTTCGGGTAATTTTTTAAGGGAGCGGTAGGGCGAGGAAGGCTTGTAGGCGTAGGATGGGGAATGGTGGAAGGGAAAAAAATTTAAATGATAAATGTAATAAGCATAAAGACAGGAAGTTGAAATTTCCAAGATGGCGGTCGGGCGTTCGAAAGTTCACGAGACCCGCCCCCTTTTTTATCCCCTCCTTCCCTACCGTTCTCCGTTTTATTCTCCCTCTGCCTTTCTCTCCCTCTCTCTGTCTTCCTCCCTCCATCTCCGCCTTAATATTATTCTTTACCCCCTCTCCCATCCTTAAATTCATTCTCCGTCTCGTTTCCCCCGTCGCCCCTCCTCCCCCGCTAACTTCCCTCTCTCTATCTCTCTCTCTCGCTTTTATATCTCTCGCTCTTCCCTTTATCCCCCCTTCCCTCCTCCGCCCCATCTCCCTTCATCCTTTTAATATTATTCTCTCTCCCCCCTCCGCGCACCTCTTCTTCATCCCCACAGTAAATTCATTCTCCCTCCCTCTTCTTCCCCTCCCCTTCTCATCCCATCTCGTTTAAGTTTCTTCCTTCTTTCTTTTTTCCTTCCCTTCCTTCCCTTATTCTCTTTTATCTCGTTTCCCATCTGTTCTAACCTATCTCTTCTCCTTCCCCCTTCTCTCCCACCACTCGACTCTCTTCTCTCTCCCTAACTCCAGAGACCCTTTCGCCTATCTCTTCTCTCTTCCTTCCCTCCCACTCTGCCTTCCATCTCTTTTCTCTCTCCCTCTTCCTCTCTCTCTCCTTGGCTTCTATCTCTTTCTATCCTCAACCCTTCCTCCCGTACCTCATCTGCCAGCCTCTCCCTCCTTCCCTCTCTTTATCCCTTTCTATCACTCTTTAACATCTCTCATTCCTCTCTCCCTCTCTTACTTCCCCCCTCTCTTCCTCCATCCCTCCACGGCTTCCCCGTCTAGTTTTGCTTTTCTCTCTTTGTGTCTGGGTGTATGTACTTTATCTCTCTCTCCCGCCTATGTCTTCTCTCTTTCTCTCTCTCTCTCACTCCCTCTCCGGTTCCCCCACGGCCTTCTACCCTCCTCTCCTCTTCTCTCGCCTCCCTCATCCGCTTGCCTCCACCGCTTATATCCCATCCCTCTTCGCCTCTTCCTCGCTATTTCCCGCCCTCGGTGTGGGTTGTATCCCGCGCATAACCTTCCGCTATCGCATGCGCTAATCTCTCTCTATTTCTCTAGCTTCGTTATTTTTTTCGCTCTTTTTGTATATTCTCTAGCTGATCGCCTCGCGTTATTTCCGTCTGCTATTTTAATATCTCTCTTAACCGAACGCCTCTTCGCCATTTCTCGCGTTCCACCCAATCCTCTCTCGCATGTTCCTCCGCCGCCTCGCTTTCCAACTTATCTTCTCCTCGGCCTGTTTATTCTGCGTCGCTGAGCCGCGCTTTCTTTATTTCTTCACCATGCGAAGAATCAAAGATCTCTCTTTCTTCCAATATCTCTCTCTTTCCCACTCCCCGTATATCTGACTCTCACATCGTTCCCTCGCTCCCATTTTCTCCCTATCTCCTTCCGGCTTTCTCCTAACCTCCCTCTCCCCCCTCTCATTACCTCCCTTTCTCTCATTCTCTCCTCCCATAAGCTTACGCGCCCTCTCTCCTCCCTACCTCTCACTCCGTCACTCGCCTTTTTCTCGAAAAAAGTTGTGCTGCTTTCTCTCATTTCTTTCTGTTCTATTACTCTGCTCAATCTTTTCCCACTTCCTCATCCCCCTTGCTGCCAACAGACACCTCCCACACCCACCTGACATCCACCCATCTCGGAAAACCTCCCTTTCTCCCTCTCTCTCTCTTTATTCCCCTCCTCAATCTCTCACTCCCTATCTATCTAAAGTCTTCTCCCACATAGCAGTATACCTCAATCCTACTTTCCCGCGAACTCCCTCTCTTTCTCTCCCCCCCCCCTTCCACTCGCCTCTCCCTCCCTGAGACTAACTCCTCTCTTCTCCCTCTCTCTCCCCCGCACTGTACTTCTATTTCCCTCTCTCTCTTCAGCCATAACCTCACCCCATCCCGCCAACATTCACCCGTCCCGTTCCCTCCATCTCCCTTCATTCCTCCTATCGTTATCTCCATCTCTATTCCAGCCCCATTTCCATCTTCCTCTCTCCCGCAGAACGATCCTTCTCCCCCTCCCCTTGCACTCCTCTCGCTCCCTCTCTCTCTCTCTTCTCCCTCTCTCTCGCGCGCTATCTCCTTTTTTACCCTATCTATCTCTTGCATGCTAGACAGACTTCCCTCCTCCTCCTCCCCCACCCTTACCAGCGCCTCTGTATTCTTCCATCTCTCTTATCTCTCCCTCTCCGTAAACCCCATTCCCCTTTCCTATCTCTCTTCCAACTCCCTCTCTATCCTTTCCACTTAGCCTCGCTCCCAGAGTCCGTCTCCGTTCCCCTTCTCTCTCCCCACCCCTTCCCTCGCTCTTCCTATCTCCTCTCTCTATCTATCTCCTTTCTCTCTCCCTCTCGCTATCTCTCTCTCTCTCTCCTTGATCCCGCCATTTCTCTCAATCACCCTCAGCCCTCTCTCTCACTCCATCTCCTCCGCCACTCCCTTTCCACTCCTTCCCTTCATAGTTTTCTTCCTCCACCTACTCCCGGGCAAGAAAATATCCCTCGTATAAGCGAGGAGGGAGTCATAGGGAGGGGAAAGGAGAGAGAGAGAGTGCGGAGGAAAGATGAGGAAGGACTCGGATGAGTGGGGGTGTAGTCTGGAAGACGGGGGAGAGGAACGGGCGGGTGTGGAGAGAGAGAGAGATGTTGCACGGAGGGAGGTTTTGGAGTGGAGAATAGGAGGGGTAATTCGTATGGAGGTGAAGTGGGAGGATGTAGGTGAGGAGGAGGGATAATACGAGAGAGTGGGAGATGGGGTGTTGGTGGCTTGGAAGAGTGGAGGAAAGGAGGCCACAGAGGAGGGTTTGGGGGGCGTGGAGGGAGGAGGAGAGGGAGTGAGCGAGGGATTGAGGTGAAGCCGGGAGTGATTGGGTGGGTGGAATTTTTCGTATTGTTAAAAGCCCACTTTGCGCCCGCTTTTTAAGGTTAATCGTTAGGGAGGGGGAGGAGGAAGGGTAGGCGCGGTTTCTTGATGTGATATCGCTTCTCTTTTTTTTGTTTGTTTGGGCTCGCGGCAAGAATCGAACCTGCTACCACTCCAACGCGGGGACTAAAGGGAAACCCGGCTACCGAGGTCGGAAAATGGAAATAGTGCTAGGGAAGAAGGGACCGGGAGGTAGGAGGTCGGAGGAAGAGGGAGGGGGTGTAAGGAGAGGAAGAAAGATTGCCGAGTTTAGGGAAGAGGGAGGGAGAGAGAGAGGCGAAGGTATAAGTGTGAGGAATGGATGAGGATGGAGGTGGAGTCGAGTCGGTTTGGAACTAGGAAGGGAATTGTAGTAAGAGGAATATCCCGACTCCGGGAGAATAATGGCGATCGTCATCCGAGGAATAGGCGTTCAGAAGGGAAGAGACGAAACCGGCATTCCCTTGCGTCGGACTAAGAAAATGGTGAGGAGGACGGAAAAATAAGCTGTTTTTTTCGCGTAATCATTTTTTTTACTCATTTAAAGTTTAAGGCTCTGTTTGCAGAGCGGACGGAAATAGAAACGTCTTTGTTTTTTTCCCTTACGTATCCTCTGGTGAAAAATTACGCACATGACGATATCTCGTAATGTTGGTCGGCGTGGGCGTTAAATACAAAAAAATAGAAAGGAGACGGCAAGCGATATTGTCGCGGCAATCGCCGTGTTATTTCCTCTTTTCTAAAACTCTTGTTTACGCCGAATTAACGGGTGATCGGGCGCCAGCGGAAATGACTGACTGAAATGACGGCCGCCGCGTGCCCGAGTAATTAACGATTGTGTGTCGAAGAACCGGCCTTCCTCCTCGCCTTATAAAAGAGCCGCATCGCTAAGAAGGAGCAGGGTGCCTGAAAAAAATGACCAACGGCTAGAAAGTTTTCGATTTCGACCGGGAATCGAACACGCGAGTTTTCCGTCTAAATTCTCCCGAACCCCCCGGGACACGCCGGTCCGAGGAGGGATTATAGTGAAAGATGAGAGGAGATTAGACGGCAAGGATTGTAACTAAAGCGATTCTCTTCTGTTCTCGTTCCCTAGCGCCATCTAGCCCCTCCTGAGTTATGCCGTAGGATTTCGGTGCCTACCTCGCGCCCCTTTGCGATAGCTTAGTAGAAGACAGGAAAGATGCGATATTCCCTGACCCAGAGGAACCAGGTGCGAGCCCTGTTAGCTCCCCTCCTCCTCCGCACCCTTTGCTTCTCTCTCCCCCCTCCCACCTCCACCACCACAATCTCCCTCCCTTCGAATTTCCCTCCCTTCGAATTTCCCTCCCTCTTCCTCGTTGTGATTCATAGTCTCGGCGCATCGGCTTTTGGGAGAGATATGGCGAGGCGTGGTGGAAAGGACCACACGGTATAGATCCCCCCTCCCCCCCATCCCCCCCAGACTGATCGAGGCTCTATGTTTTTGTTTTTATTTTTACTTCTTCATCCTTCCAGACGTACTCCTTTATATCTGGGTTTCTCCCGTCTTACGCTTCCTTCTTCCCTCTCTTTCTCACTCCCACTACGGCGCGTAACCTCCATTTTACCCAGCTCTCTCCCTGCCTCTCTCTATCCCTCTCTCTTTCTCCCCTCCTCTCTCCAATCTCTTGGAAAACCTTTCACATTCCTTATCCCCTCTCCCTCCCTCCCCCTCTCTTCTTCCTCTACCAACTTTCCTCTTTCTCTCGGTTATTCCCGTTTCTCAAGACCTCCTTTCGACATCCTTCCTCCATGTCCGCTGTTTTTCCTCCTCGCCGTTCTCTTTATCGCCACGTCTTTCACGAAATGTTCCATTTTCCCCGATCGCCCTTTCCCTTCCGAACTGTATTACTCTCATCATTCTCAAGGCTCTCTACGCCCTTCTTTTTTTACGTCGCGCTCTTCCTGCTGCTTTTTCCGTCTAATTTTCAATTTTTCCATTTTGCTCATGCCCTTCCTTCATCCCCCCTTTATTGCATCCATTTTCTCACCCATGCTTCTTCGTTTTTAGTTCTCGGTTCTTCCTACTTCGCGCTTTCACCTCTTACACTTTTGCATATTTCTCTCATGCTTCTTCCATTTTAGTTCTCGGTTTTTCCTCTTTCGTGCTTTCACCTCTTACTTTTGCATACTTCTCTCTTCTCTCGTTTCCTCCTCCCATTCGTGTTGTCATTTATCTTCCAAAGTTTTGCGCTGCATCCCATTTTTGGATATTCCGACTTTGGTCCTTTTCTCATTTAAAATATTTCTCTCCCTTTCATTTGTTCCTTTTTTCGTCTTCGCGTTCAAATTTATTCTCCTTCCGTATCTCCATCCCTCCATCTGGCTTCTTAATTATCCATCTTATCTCCCTTTCAATTTCTTCGCTCGCTTTTCCCAGCTTCGTCTGTTCGACTTCTCCCATCCTTTCTTTCTCTCGCTCTCTCTCTCATCATCAATATTTTCCTTTCATTTCAACCCCATTCTTCTTCCACGCCATTTCTGTCCCTTTCATTCTCTCTAGTTCCCTCTCTTTCGCTTCTCTCCCCTTCACTCTCCCTCTAACTCGACTTTCATATTCCCCTCTCCCACATCCGCCCTTTCTCCCAGCCTTCCTAAATCTCCTTTCACATTCCCTCTCCCTCCATCCTCTTTCCCACTATCTCTCTCTCTCTCCCTCCGCCTCTCTCTCCCACTCAATCTTCCCCTGCAAACTAACCTCTCTCTTCCTCCCGACCCAAGCCAGCCAACTGCCTCTCTCATTCCCAGCCCCTCCTCTCTCTCCCTCCCTTCCTCCTTCCCTCCCTCGCTCTCCGCCTTCTCCTCTCCACTCACACGTCATTTTTCTTCTCATTTTCCTCCACATCCTCAGCCTCAATTTCCTCTTCCTTCCTCCCCTCCCTCTCCCGCAGCCCTCCCTGCCTTCCCCCCCCTCTCCTCCCCTTTCGCCCCTACTTCCCTCCTTCTCCAATCTACTTCCTCCTCTCTCCTCCCTCCTATCTCCGCCTTTCTTATCTCTCTCTCCCTCCCGCTCCTTTTTTCTACCGCCTCTCCCTCCCTCTCTTTCTCCCTCTCCCCCATTCTCTCTCTCTCCCTCCTACCCCGCCTCCTTCCGTCTGGCTCCACTCCCTGCCTCCCTCCCTCCGTCTTTCTCTCCCCCGTTCATCCTACTTATCTCCAGCCTCTTCCCCTTCTCGCCACTCTGCCTTCCTTCCCCTCCTCTTCCATTTCCTCTCTTCCCTCCGCCTGTCCTCGGCTCTCCTTCCCCCCTCTCCTCTACCATTACCCTCTTTGCCGTCGTCATCCTCTTTCCTTCCACACAAGAAACCTCTCCCTCCTCCTTTACAAAACCATCCTCATCTTTTTTCCTTAAGCCCCACCTTTATTCCATTCCAAAACTCCCAGTCCCTTCCTCCCACAATTTCCCTCCCATTCCGTTTTACCTTTCCCTCCCTCTCCTTTCGGACTCGTCCTCTACCGTTTTTATCCTCATCTTTAACCGCGACTGCAGTGCAGCGAGCAAAAAAAAATATGGGATGAAAAAGGGAAATTGTCTCCTCCTCATCTTTTTTGGCGTTTACCCTGTGTAGTAGTTGCTTTATGCTTCTCTCTCTCTCTTTCTTTCCTTCGCACGGGCAATTTGCTTCTGCTACACCGTCGCCGCCATCCCAGCCGACGCAAACCCCTACCATCTCTTTCTCTCACATCCCCCTCTTTCTGCCGCTACCACCACCACACCCCCCTTTTACGTTGCCGAGTTCGCGGTGCCGGCCTTCCCCAAGGCAAATCCCCAAGAAGTAGTCCCCCACCACTGCATCTGTGTGTGTGTGTGTGTGTCCTATTCCCCCATATTTTTCCTTCTCCGTTCACGGCGCTCGTCATTTATTTTTTTATTTCTCTCTCTCTCTCTATCCCGCTCTTTCTTTAAGCTTCTTACCGCCTCTCTATCTCCCGTTTTCTCTAAGTCTCCTCATTCCCCTATACGCCTTCCCCACTTTCTTCTTATTGTTTCTTTTCCCGCAGCCGACACCTTCCCCGGTATGATCGGGCCCTGGGAGCCACAGCTGCCGTCGGCCTCCGCGCACCACCACTCTCCGTCTTCGCTACCCGCCATCGGCCTCCTGGAGCAACCTCCGCGCCATCTATCGGATCTCAGGCCAATCCGGTTGGCGGCCGAGTCCGCGCTTATCCCATACCCCGGCCAGGAAGAATCCCTCAGGGGGCAGTTCCGGTGTCCCATCTGCAGAAACCTCTACCGCCACAAGACGTCTCTCCAGAGGCACCTGAGATACCAATGCGGCGTCGAACCCAAATTCCGTTGCCATCTATGCGACCGTCGCTTCAACTACAATTTCAGCTTGAAGAATCACATGGCATCGCATCGCACCGTCGGTGGCGGCGGGGAGGGGGGAGGGGAGGGAGGGGGGGGAGGGAACGGAGAGGATCATCCATCATTGCCTTAGACGTCCTCGTCGTGTGTTTGTGTGCGTGCATGCGTGCGAGGGGAATTCGTGAACGCGGCGCCTCCCCTCCCCTTGGCGTCTCCCGAGGCACGCCATCTCGGAAACCCACAACCTTCGGCCCTTCCTCGCTCCCGACGTGACGGGGAGGGTGGTTTGAAAATGCACGCGTAAAATCGCACGCGGTAGAGTAGAGGGAGTCGGCGGGAAAGGGAGAGAGGGTGGGAAGGGGGGAAAAAATGAACTCGATCCGAGCCGCGACCTACCTCTCACTGCCCTCCCCAACCCTCTCTCTCTCGTCCTCCCACCGCCTCACCTTCCTCCTTTCTCTCCCCCCCTCCTCCGCACACACCTGCCGCTCTCTCGCTCCCTCCCCGCCACTGCCACCTCCCCGCCTTCCCGTCTCCCCTCGCAACCCACGCTTGCCTCAACCATCGCTTCACATTGTCACTCGTTCTCTCCCCCTCTCGATCCGGAATCAAACATCCCGATTGACTCCCGCCCCTCCCCCAACTCCGTCCTCTCCCCCTCCCATCGCGGTCCTCTCGCTTTGCGGAAGGCTTCGTCCGTAGCCTCGCACGTTCGAACACGCGCGAACACATTTTCGAAAAAAAATATAATGATGGCGGCAAAAAAATGACGGTGGCAGCGTAATCCGTCGAGTCCCGCGTGATGAAGCTCGTAGTCTCGCTATCGAACGTGTATGTGTGTGGGTGCGTGCACGTGTGTGTGTGTGAGCTCTGTATGCACTTGATAATAAAAAAGCAATCGCACTCGATTGTCTCTGTCCAGAAATCGGAAGACCGTATGTTTCTCGCGCTCGTATGTACTTGTGAGCGAGATGAAAAAAATGCAGAAATGGAGTAGGCCGTCGAAAGTGTGTGTGTGAGAGAGAGAGAGAGAGGAACAAATAAATGAATGACGATTACGAGTCGAAAAAAATGTCCGAAAGGTTTTTTTTTTACTCTCTCCTCTCCGTTTGTTTTTTGAGTGTTTTTTTTTTCAGTTCGTGTGCAACGCGCCGGGAAGCCGGCCGCTGATGCACGCCGCTCTGTAAATACGTAGAGACGAAGGGATGATGTTTGATGCCTTGGGTTTTTACTTGTTGCATCGGTGCTGTCTTGTTTTTATTTCTCTGTTTTTAGATGAAGATGTAATTATGCAGAAAATGTATGTTTGGAAGGAAAAAAATAGAGGAAATGTCCGAATAAATGCGGGATCGATTCCAGCCGTCGGTCCCGCGTTGAAACGTTTTAAAAGGTTTGTTTCATTTTTCTCCGACGCCCTCTTTCCTTGGCGTGCTTTTCGCATTTTTCATCGTCACGTCGCTGCGTTTTGCGGCCGTGCATATTTTACTCATCGCGGGATCGGGTTGATCGTTCTACGTTCCCGGCGACAAATTATCTCCTACCACACACGTTTCATCCCGCCCTCCCTCCCCCAACAACAAAAGTATAGCTGGCAGTGGTTCGTCCTCTTACTCTCCATGACCTGCGACATTACTTCTGTTTTAGGCAGACGCTTTCGTTTGATTGCTGCGTAGCCGTCGTCATGGTTGCTCATGATAGATTGAATGTAGAATTTCATCCATGAAAAACCCTCTCTCCCCCCGGTCTCCTCTCTCCTTATCTCCCTCCCTCCTCTCTCCATTACTCCCTCCCCGAGAGCATTTCTTTCATAAGCTTGAGTTATTGCCTTCGTCTCTCTCTCTCTCTTGCTAGATTTATTTTTTCTCCTTTTTCCCCTCGTGAGTTATCGACCTTTTTATTCCCTCCCATATCTCCCTCTATCCTTCCTCCCTACCTCGCTCCCTCCCTCCTTCCCTTTCTCGCCCTATCTTTCCTATCATCCAGCTCTCCGTCTCCACCGTCAAAACGACCTCCTACTTCTCTCTCTCCCCCGACTCATTCCGTCCCTCTCCCTATTCCGCTTCGTCTGCCCCTCACTCCCATGCATCCATCTCTCTCTCCTCTTGCAGTTCGTCTCCCCTCAGCCGTTTCGCCTCCCCTCCTCTTGCCTTGGCGGCGGCGGAGGCCTTGGTGTGGGGAGAATGGGAGGATGTGAGAGGGGAATGGGGGAGAAGGAGAGGTAGAAACATCAGGGTGTCGGCGGGGAAGGTGGGATAAAACGAGAAGACAAAGTAAATGCTTCCCAGCCTCTACGAAAATCAATAGTGGGGAAGTAGGAAAAGAGGAGAGAGAGAGAGGCGGAGAGAAGCGAAACGGGCAGGCGAGACGGGAAAGAGAGAGAGGGAATAAGAGAGAGAGACACACAGAGCTGCCCTCCCTCTTCCCCAATAACCCGCGGAGAGGCGGTTGGCGGTAGTTATTCGCCTTGCCGATGGCGCTGGCGTACAATAGTCCGTTTTTTGAGTGCCTCGTCCGAGTTACGATCGCTCCCACTCTTTTTACCGTGGCACGTCTGTGCGATTTTTCGTGGCTTCATTCGCTTGCGTGTTGAATGCCTCTCCTGTTTCGTCGCCAGAGGGTAGGACCTGTCTGGTCGCTTTAAAAAGCTTAACCTTTGCCGCCTCTTTACGAAACTCGAAATTTTCGGTACATTGTTGTTTTCGAATGGAGGTTTTTTTATTTTTTTCTTCAAGAGTATATGTTTTTACGTGTCCAATTTTTTGTTTTCATTGTCTTCTGCCCTTATAACGCGATTCTTACAGATCAAGATTCTGCCGTCTGGTATTGGATTGTCATTTGTTGTTTTTATCAGCGTGTTTATTTCGCTCATAAGAAATATGCGATTAAAAATAACGAAGCCAAAAAAACATCGGATAAATAAATCATACAACTTTTCCTGTCTGTTTTGGAGTTGCCGTTGGCTGCCTACGAGCAATCAGTTGGTATTAAATTATATTTGAGCATTTTGTAAATTCAAAACAATATCATGGAGCTCACCTTACGGCTAAAATCAAATTGACCGTGTGGGGAAAGCCAGATGCGCATCTCGTTTACATAGCCATCATTAGATGTGGTTCGCTGATGATAGATTCTTTTTTAGAATCTACTGCCGATTAATCGCCGCGGCTATTTTGTATCCGTGATGCGCGTCTGGTTTCCCCAACCTATTTTTGGAGATAATTTCTATTTGTAAATGGTTACATTTTTACAGTTTTAGAGTCCAGCTGCAAATAAATGAAGTAACGCTCCACTAGAGCTCTAGTAGAAGACCGTACTTCATTGACACACATTTACGCAATTTTCAGATTATATATTATTATTCATTTAGAGCCTGTTTGCACCAATTTAAGGGGGAAAAACTTTACATTCTCCAAAGGATAAGGTGAGTCAATAATCGCCTGTTATAATTTTGAGAGGAAGGGTTCCCAACTCATGGAATTAACCGAATGATTATTTTTTAAAGGCTTTGAAATAATTCATAGAATAAAGAACTATAATATTAATTGCTCATGGAAATAATTTTTATAATTGCAGCGTGAATTTTAAGGGCACAACGACCTCTCATTTTTTCAATTCGCGAACTGATTATGTATTATTAGAAGGGTTAGTTTTCAACTAACTGTGGACATATCTCCAAACGCCTGGAACTGGACTAGACCAAAGGTCTCAAACATGCGGCCCGCGGACTGGATGCTGCCCACTGCGTCATTTATTGCCGCTCTCCCATTGCTTTGCTATTACAGTTTAATAGGAGTGAACGAGATGACCATATGCTTACGAAGTGATACGAAACGAAATGGAAATATTTGACATTAAAGAATCTTGGATAGTTTAAGTTTTGTTACTAAAAGTTTGCGGCATTGCCAAAAGTCGATGATGTTTTTAAGTTTCAATTGAATAAGTGCTTTGCGACCTGTCGTATATTTTACAATTATTTATTTGCCACTTGAGGGGTTTGATTTTGAGATCTCTGAGAAGATCGGAGCTTATCAATGAATTAAAATTTTCTATCAAAGGAAATGAATTTCATTCATGATTTCTTCTCAAATACTTTGTTAAATTAAATGATAAGCGTTGATTTAAATCTTCAATTCACTTGGCTTACATTGGAGAAGAAAAAGATAGTCCTTGGTTATTTTGCCCTACGATCGTTACTGTCATAAAACTGAGGAAACAAATAAAGCACGTAAAACTGTTTAGAGTTTACAGGAAATTCTTGAGATCCTTGCTTTAGGTTGGAATGAGAAACGGATTATCTCTTTCTTAACCCTTAGGCCAAAATGTCGGAATAAGTCATAAATAGAAATTCCCGATATCTCTGAGTGCAAGACAATTTTCATGTATATTTTTATTTTGTACATTGTACGATATAACTGTAGCATACTATGTTAAAATCATATGAAATGCATTTTGCAACACCAAAATAAATTTTAGCGGCATCAAATAATTTTAAATGGATTCTGACCGACTGACGTTTTGGTCCAAGGGTTAATAAAAGTTCTTTTTCTTCTGGTGAAACATATTGGACAAGTTTATATTTCTGATAAAAGATTTAATTTACTTTGATGCAATTCAAGAAATTTCTACTGTAACCGACTGTGCATAAATAGAACCTATAAAAAAGGTATCTCCTATAAAGATATTAAAGTGGGTACTTTTCTTCAGTTCCTATACCAGTTGCAGATTCACAAATCTTGCACTTTTCTTAGACCCTCACCTGTTTTAATTCAGATTTATAATTCATTTTTGTTCTAATATTTCTAAATAAACATCACAGTAGTTTTTAATCACATTTTTTACTATATTAAAGTAATAAATATAAAATATTACATAATATAAAAAATATGCACCCGCTAATCATTTGCACCCTTAGGCACTGCCTTAGGGTAAATCCACTATTAATGATTACTAATTATCATGACACTGCTTTCTTGAAATTCGCCTGATAACTAACCACATAGTTACACTCAAATAGTGTAATCAGACAAAATTTATAACGCACAAATTTGTCATCCATGTTTCTTGTTAGATATTGCAGAAAGCTCATCTTCTGTTAATCTTGGATGTAAAAAAATGATGATGTCATTTATAAGGAGGTAAATTGTATTCAATTGATGACTTTTATAGTGAGGAATCAATTTTAATTGCTAAATCTGTAAATTAAAGTGAAACGCTTGCAATTTTTGTATCAAGATTTTTTATGTAATTGACAATACATTTATTTTTCTCATATATATTGCAATTCCTGTTGGGAACCCTTTATAATTGTCTGCTTATATTTTTTTGGTTTCAATACTCATGTAAGTTATTCTCCTTATAAAAAATTTTGTTTTATTATTTAGTTAGAATTATACTGTTTGAACTATTTAATTCTTTTTATTGACATTTAATCTGAGAACCGTGCTCCTATAAATGTGCCATTTTGTTGCCTTGTATCTTGTAATATAAGTAGTCAATTTGTATAGTAAATTTACATAGTTAGAATTAGTGTTTGTAAGTTTTTGTAAGGTTTCCTAGTTCCATGTTTTCAAATTTAGATTATCTTCTAACAAAAATTGAATTTTTGAAAGTTTTTGTGTTTGATTCATAATCATTTGTACTTTTTGTTGTTCATATTAGGTAGAAGCGCTTTGCTGAAAGGTTTAGTGCCAAAGGACCGCCGAGTTCTCCCTAGGTTCCCTGCAGGTGCCCTGCCATTTGGTCCACTGCCGTTGCTGCCAGGTCCACCATTTGTCTGCCATCGCTGTGGTCGATTGTACACGCACAAGTGTAATCTCATGCGCCACCTTCGTCTCGAATGTGGGGTAGGTCCTCGCTTTGAATGCATATGGTGTGCCAAGAAGTTCAAACACCGCCACCATTTGCGTGACCACCATCGCACTCATTTCCACCAGTCCGTGGCACCACCTCCAGTGATAATGAGTGCCTCCTCGGCACCATCTCCTCCACCCTTGACTACTGGAGCTGCCACTTCCTCGACCACCACCGCCACTTCCATCACTGCTCCGACTCCTGCTTCCATTGCCCCAATCCGAGACTGAACCCACCCTATCCTTGATATCCCTCCTTACCATCTTCTTTCCCCCTTCTACCAGCAAAGGTTCAGGATCCTAGATGGTACATGGGACCCTTGCCTGAATTGCCCCTTATCCTCAAACATCCTGACCCTTCTTCCTCCACCCCCACAGTCCACCGTATACAATTAATATAATAAGCTTTAGGTAGTTGAAGGCTCCACGGGTAAATATGTATACAAGAGTCTCAGCTGCCTCCAAAACAGTTGTGAGTATGGTTATTACAAAAAGTGGTTTCTTTTACAGTTAAGAGAGTTTGACTGTCGTAGCCTCAGACGACAAACACGGACAGATTAAAAGATATGGAATGTAGATAAATCATATTTTTTTTATTTTAAATGCTGACAGATACGATATACCTCTCTTGAACAGCCCGATTTTGGGTTTGTTTAGTTGCTTCCTCCGTCCATTATCATCCGTATCCACGCATACTTGGCAATGGATTATACTTGTCAACCAAGGTGCTGCCGCTTTTTAGTCTTGTGGGGGACAAAACTGGGGTGTTGGGTCACATTCTGATACCTCTCCCACTCTTTAAGAATGCATTCTTCTTGGCAGTTGAGGCGAGTCACAATTTTTACTGATTGCCTCACAGAAATGAAATAATGAGAGTTCAAAGCATGCCCATGCAAACTTATGCAAGAATTTATTCATGGTGGGAGTTGGAAAACTGTGGTTATAGGATGTAATTCACTTAAAGAGAAGGGCCACTTGGCAATATGCCCCATTGTCTTGGGTAGAAAGAAATCAGGGAATGTACCAAATCAATCCTTCTATAACAAGACTGTAGATCATATACCTCTTACTATGTACCTTAATTATTTACAACAACCATAGTGCCAAAATCAGAATCTAGTCTAAATATATTTTGACATCGGGAACAACTGGTGTGCTCGTATATTTGTACAGAAGTTGAATAATACCTGATATATGTGTACACCAAAGGGTTTTTGTTCCTTTTGAAATATATACTTCAAAGAGTTTTCATAAATATTTCTGACAAAATATGTTTCAGTTGTGAAAGAAAGTTTACTAAGCAGTTATTAAAAAATAGTCAATCCTTTGAAACAAGCAGTGTCAAATGTTACTTCCATTTTATCTTTGCTCAATATTCTCATTCTTCCAAAGCTCTACTTACCTTATATAGTTGCTATTTGTGGTTGTGTAGTCTAAGTATTAACTTTTAATATTACCAAAACCAATGATCATTTGATATAATCCTGTGATCCATTTTTGGATTTTAGGAATTTCGGGTAATGTGTGTAAACTACATCCGTGAACCTCCCTTGTGCCAACTAAGAAAGATATTTTTAACAGGATAATCCGTTGATAGTTCCTTATTTGTTTTTGATTTTTGTTACCTTTTTGTGATGCCCCATGCTATATTTTCAGAAAGCTCAATGTTTTTACCTCAGCTGTATTGATGTGTGCCAAATACCCAATGTTGACTAAGTCAAAATAAGCAGTGAGAAATCTGTAAATATGGAAAGTGCAAGATGACTTATAATTTTTTATGTTGCTATTATTTATTCTTGTCTTAGTCTTGTTAAACGAGATTTGCTCATGACAACCATTTAAACAATATTGAACAGTATCACGTTCCTGTCATAAACCGTCTCAGGATAATTTCCTCCTATTCCAGTTTTTTCTTGATTGAAATCTATTGCATATTTATAGTCCTCTATTTACAAGCAATGACTTGATTGTTGAGGACTGGTTGAATACTCAGTTTTTACCAAAACTATGTGCCAAACATTGCTCTTCTCTGTAATTGTTGAATCAAAGGAGTGTATCAGAATAATCTGAAATATTTATGGTAGTCGATAGTATTGTTCAGCATGTTTTGTATTATGTATGTATGTGTGTCAATTTGGGTATGTGAAAATTAAATTGCTTACATTTTGTAAGCAATGTCAAATTATAAAAAAAATGGAATTTGATTCAAGCCAATAGGAGCTAGAAGAAATGTAACTATTAAATCTTAATACAAGTAAATTTAACAATTTTTGTATAAAATTCATGGAATATTTTTAAAAAGTTATAATCTACCAAGACTTCAAATTTTCTTATTTATTCCTCGACTGCAGTCAAATGTTGTTTCTCAGGTTTTCATGACATACCTCAGTTTAACACTTGTGATAGGTGATATTTTCAAGGATAGGAAGTTTAGGAAAATAATATGCATTAATCTGAAGTACATGTGGTGAACATGTTAAGTACTGAATCTTTCTGATGAAAATAACTTTTATGCCTAATGGAAGATCATAGATACACTGAGGCTTTTTAGGTAACAAGTCATTCAAGTATGAAGTCTTCTTTAGCTTTAAAAGCACTGATAACTTTACTTTTACTATTCAAGAATAAGATGAATTATTATTCATTAAAGCAGCATTTTTACTTTATTTTATTATTATCAGTTTGCCAAGGTATTTTTGTTTTCAAAGACGTACTATTTTTGTGATTTTTATTTATAACGATTTGAAATAATTTCAAAAACAAACTGAATGCCATAATTTTTGTGATGAAAATATTTAATGTCTAGTGATAGTCTAAGTTATGTAAGTTATTTATTTGTTTTAAATATTTAAAGTCTACGGAAATGTGTCACACATGATTTTCAGACAAAATCACGTCATGATTTGCTCATTTTCCTCTAATAAACGTTTTTGTTATTTATTGTTGAACATTTTCACCTTTTAAGGGTATTGCACTATAATTGAGGGTTTATTTGGAACTAGTGCAAAAAGTTTGCTGTGTGACCATTGAATGTAATTTAATTTTTTACATCATTCATTTTAATAAACTGTGAATAAGTCATTATTTTTTAAATATAAGTACATTTTTGTTGCAAATGTCAATGAAAGTCAGTTTATAAATGTGTGGCAAAATGCCTTTGTGATGTAATTTTTCTTAATTGTTAAGCCTGACTTTCATGCCATGTTTTTGTGGTTTTTAATGTGAGGCACATTAAAGCCTTTTTTGCTCGGAATATTTTTACTGATATAATGTGTATCTATGCCTGTATGTAATGTGCCAACTTTACCTTCCTCAATTTTAAGACTGAATATTTATCCACCTCATACGCTATATCCAAATCCAGTTGTACCATTGATAGAATATTATTGATAGTTGTTAAGTGATTGTGAATGAAAGTGTGTATATCACATTCTTGTGGTACACCCTTTCTGAATATCAATGGTCTTTGGAATCAGTTACCTCTTCCAGTTGTTACTGCTGTTTGTTCTCTGTCACTGTTACCACCTCTGCAAATACATATATGTTTTATGGCCTATTTATTACCCCAAAGCTATTATATAAATATCCTCAAAGAATAATAACCCCAAATCTGTATTCATGTTGATACAAGATATTTTTGGCTTTACCAAAGTACTTGTATAGACTTAACCACCTCACCGTTGTTGACCATGTTAATTTGCAATAACTGCTCTCAGGAAATCTCTATATCTTCTAGATGTGTATTTGACTTGTATGTAGGTAAGTTTAAAGAAATTCCCTTCATATCCAGTTTTCATGTGTCTTATGTATACGCATCTGGTTTAAATTGGATTATACATATTTCTGTAATCTAGGGGTAATTCTCATTTAAAAGATACATGATTATAATCAATTAAACAAACAACCAGACTGACTTTTTCTTTGCTATTATATAACATGGAGATTTTATTTCTCTTAGTTTTCATGAAATTTTTAAAGGTCCAAATTGGAAAATTATCACATTATTTTGCTAGAATACAGAGTATTACATACTTTAATGAGAGAATTGTGCTCATATACTCTGTAAAAGGATGCTATATAATCTTACAATCATGCTGTTGCAATTGAAATGCAATTTCATTGCATTTCATTTATTTAAGGGTTTTTTCTCATTTGGCCTTTTATTTAAAAAGAATAATGCAGATCCTTGAATTCATTGATGCAATTATGATTTCATTCTGATAAACTTTACCAAAATTGATGTAATCAATGTTTCATCTGTGGAAAGTTAAGAATTTGGTTGCTTTTTAGATACTAGAAACCATCAATGTAAAATTATGTTCAATAAAAAACTAGTGTTTAACACTATTTTGTGTTTTATTTGATTTTTAAGCACTCTAATACAACATCATGGCAAGGAAATCTTAGTGCCCTAAACTTTATCAGAAACAAAAGTAATTATTAAATTATATGCAAAATAAGATAAGCATTACATCAATTATCTTATGATCAAAATTTAAGAAACATTTTTCCAAATATTTATATTGAAATGCTGTCGCTCAATTCACCGGCTGATATCCCTTCCCTTATGTCACTGGAGAGGTCGCTCCACTCTCTCCTCTACTGTTATAGTACTGCTCAAAGCTATTTGTGGGGGGGTACCAGTGGTGTAGTGGTTAGGACACTGGCTGCTACTTGCCTGCTGCTTGAAAGGGCAGCAGGTATGAATCCTGTGAAAATAGGATTTTTCTAAGGTTGCCTGGCTCCCTGTTTGTGTGGTTTGAGGAGACTGCGCAAAGTCAGCATTCCATCCTTTGGAAGGGATGTTAAGCTGTTTGCCCCCTTGGTGCTCTTCGTTAGGTGTGGGCTAATGCTGGCACTGAGTTTCTCTCCTCCCTTGTGATCGTGTTCGGTGTGGAAGGTGTTATGGTTATAATAATCCAAGAGGTTGATTAGCCAAAAATACACACACACATACTCAAAGCTATTTTTGACAGAAAAAAAAAGAGAGGAAGTTTGATAATTAGCTCTAGAGAATAAAGGCTAGTCTTGGATAATATCTGGACAACTAAAATTACATTAACACATTCAGTGCGGGTGACTTCATATGAAGTCATTGGTCTAGGGACATTATTTACCTATAGTTTGGGTACTAGCATGCTCAGGGTGACCTTTTTTCACTGCGATGCTCTTAGTTGTTCCCTAACCATCGCAGAGGAAGCAGCCGTTTCATTACCAGCCGATTTTTTTGATATCATATATAACTATGATAATTATAGCCCCTTAACGTCTATACTAGCGAAGATTAGAAAAAAATACCCCATCACCGGGAATGGCAAACAAATTTGCGCCTGCACGGAATGTGTTTAGAATGTGCAGGTAATTTAAAAATATATAGCAGGCAAAAATTTTCATCTATTCATTGGTAAAGAACCTCTGAAATTACATATCTTTTTGCTAGTTTTCTTTTATTTTTTTTAGAATCAAGATGCCTTTTAAGCAACCATTTTCTTTAGTATCTTGCATAACTCCATAAAGCTCATGTCTTGAAATTTTTAAATTTTTATTGAAATTGTAAAGAGGACAGGTGTACATAATGACTTGACTGAATGCATGTTCTATACCCTAACTCATGGATTGGCAACCTGCAGCTCTTTAAGGGCTTAAGTAATGCTATGCTCTCTAAACCAACTTTTATTCTCATATAAAGTGCACTGAACATAAAATTCGCTTGCTACTTCAGTTAGCAAAACTTCACATTTACTCATACGAATGTTCTGAAATATACATTTGCATTGCAACTTAAAAATAAAACGTCTTATTCATTTTGTACTGTGGCTCTTCTTACGTTGGGTTTTATGCTGAATTGGAAAAAGCACATCTTTTTAGTACTATTTTCAAATCGTTTGTTTTCACTTTGTCCATCCATGTGTAAAATTTTGAAACAGTGAGAAGAAGAGAAGCTAAGATATTCAGGATAATTTTGGCTGGTGACAGAAATGATACTTAATGATTGAGATTGGGGTCCATCTTGACTTTTAGCACAGTTTTATAAAGCCCCTTAGGAACTATTTATATGAGTCCACTACTATCAGGGATGGATCTACATATGGCTGTTGTCTAAGGACCCCCAAAAGTCATTTTTTTGTTTTTGCGTTCTACATATGATATATACAATTCTAATTTGAAATGAAAAAGTTCTCTATATTTTGGTACCATTCATTAAACTCCCTTATATCCCATGGATATAGTTTGTTCAGCAGTCTTGGGTGCTGGACACAATCAAAAGCTTTTGTCAAGTCCAAAAATATACCGCACGCTTTATATCCCTGGTCAAGACACATGGTTACTTGACTTACAAATTCTGCCACAGCAATTTTTGTGGACAGACCTGATGTGAAACCATGCTGATTACAGTTAAAAAATTTGTGTTTACTTAAAAATACATTCATTCTGTTAAGTAAAACCTGTTCATATATTTTTGAAAAAGATGATAATAGTGAAATTGGCCTATAATTGTCAGCATTACTAGGATTGCCCTTTTTAAATATGGGTTTAACTACACTTATTTTTAAGCACTGGTCATTGAATAATTAATAATATGCCACAAGGGAGGTATTGACTGAAGAGCACATAATTTAATCACTGACATTGGAACACCGTCTAGACCACTAGAGTGTTTATTCTTAAATTTTGAGATAAAACCAAGTAACTCAGAATCTGACACTTCTCTTAGAAACAGCGTTTCTGACACATTTACACTGCATTTGTAGTCATTGGAGCCTACTCTGGTCCTTCCTGTTATTTTGTTAGCCACACTGATAAAATGGTCATTAAATATATTAGCAACTAAAGCTGGATTTTCATAAACCTTATCATCCACAGTAAGTTCAATATTTTTACTATTATTATTTTGAGATACCCTGTATTTATTTATAATATGCCATGCTTTCTTAGCAGTGGCATTTGCATCCCATCCATTCATATATTGGTTGAAATATTTAGCTTTAGCTTCCTTAATCAGTGCTCTGTATTTATTTAAATTGTGTTTATAAACTTCCCAGTGTTGCTTTTCTCTGGTGCTCTTACATTTTTTATAATAATTCCATAATCCCATTTTTGCAATCTTAATATCATTGGTTACCCATGCTTTTGTTTGTTTCCTGTTGATATTTCTTTTCATGATTGGACAGGCCATATTAAAATATTCTTTGAAAGTTGACATGAAAAATTCCCACTTAGAATCTACAGTGTCTGATTTATTTATTTGTTCCCAAGATTCTGAGTTAAGCAGATTTTTTAAATAGCATATTGCCAATATTTATATTATGCTTATAAATACAACATGCACTATTTTGATGAGGAGCAACTGTGGTTATTTTAACAAAATGGGCTAAATGACCTGATATATGAGTGTTGACAACATCCACAGAACATTGATTTTTACTAAAATTAGTTATGACATGATCTATAATTGTTGAAGAGGAATTAGCGATTCTTGTCAGCTGGTCGACAAGAGAAGTTAAATCATACATACCTAAAAAGTCTCCCAGAAGTTTGGAAAGTACAGTTGACTTCAAGGTGTCAATATTGAGGTCACCTGTGAGAAGCAAGAAGAGGTAGTTATTCTATCAACTATTTCACATAATATATCAAAAAACATATAAATATCAGCTTGGGGAGGCCGATATATGGCCAAAATAATATACCTTTCTTTGTTAAGTATCATTTCAATTCCTATTATTTCAATAGTCTTTTGAACAGTCCTTTTTGCTACCCATTCCATACATATCCAATTTAGTTTCCCATCAGAAAATAAGGCAACATCACCACCTACTGAGTCTTTCCTGCAGAAGGATGTTACTATGGGATATTCACAAAAACCATTTAATGTTATTAATTCTGGCTCTTTTAGTCCATGCTCCATAACAGCAAAGATGTTAGGGGAACTCTCACTCAGTAATAGTTCAATTTGTTCAAGCTTTTTGCGTATAAATTGAACATTTAAATGAATATTTGAGAGGGAAGTATTTGCAATACTGTTGTTGAATGTATGATTATCACAAGATCTCTTGGATATATTTGATGAATCACAGCTACCTAGTCACATTTGCTTGGTCTTAGTGATCCCAACTTTTCCCCTAGGAGTTACACCAGTGGCTATAATATTTACATCAACATTGGGAGCAGCATTAACATTTGCAGGTGCAGAGGGAGAAAGACACTCAGGAATATGGGGTGTGCACAGGGGTGGCATGTTGGGGTCAGAAGATGGGTGGGGAGTAACTCCAGATTTCATCTTTCTGGGTGGATAGAACTTCCCCACACAAACACCATTGGGCCAATTTTTACTATCCAATAATTCGTCTAGTAGAGAAAGTGGGCACAAATTTACTACTAAGGTAAAATATCGTTTTGTTTCTGTTGCTACAGCAGTAAAAGCAAACCGTAAATATCTTCAATTTGCTTTAGAAAAGGATTAAAGATCAAATTACAACTGTATAACTGCTGTTAGGCCATAGAAGATTCTGAAAATTTATGTGAACATTCCAAAAAAGTACTTCTGGAAACTGCTTTTGAAGTTCTTTTTTAACTTTTTGTTGGATTTGTTTTCTCACCCCTGCCCTAGCTTAAGATTATGATCTTCTGGTTCATTCAGTTTTATGTGCAGTGAAAGTAAAATATTTTTGGGTTTACTGTTTAGATAAGGCAACCAATCATTGCTAAAAATTGTTGTTGATGATTGTATGTGGACCACTTGCTGATCAGCTACAAAATAAGTAATTGAGTATCATTAAGTCATTGACAGAGGACATGTGAAAATAAAAAAATCTACTTAGTCATTCCATTACATATGATAAATGAGGATGGATTAGAAGAAAAATAATAAATGCAGTTATATTTTAACAAATCAAACACAAAAAATGTGCTATTTATTGGTTGAAGTTTATGAAGCCATATGCATATTTTTATTCAATATACTCTCCATGTATATTAAAGATTACAAATCTATAATTAAGTTTACCTTAAAGCAAATTACAGTTTTATCATGTCCTATCCACCATAGAAATGGAAAGCTAGTTAAATATCGTAATATCGTAAAATAGCAGTATGATAACTGTAAGAAATGTAAAAGGTACATTTAAGTGTCAATATACAAATATGATACATAACTTGATTCATTTCATGCTAATAAATTATCCTTACACAGTTTCATTGGAATTATGTTATCACTGCACCTTTAAATAAAATAATCATTCTTTATTAATGAGAATATTGCATGGCTTGCTTTTCATGAGAAAAGACCTAACTTGAATATCAGCAAAGAATTTATCATTAAAAGATGAATGGACAGCATCAGAATGAGGTTTGAATTAATTATTTAAAATCTGCTGAAGGAAGCAAATAGTCCATTAGTTAGTTTAATCATTTGTCAGAGCTGACTGTCATTATGAAATTTTATATCAGTAATTAATGGTATTGTCATAACAAAATACAGTAAACCCTCATTAATATAAACTCCAAGGGAGAATCAAATCTTGTGTTCGGGTTAACCGAGTTCGTGATAACCAAATTATGTATGAAAAGCTGAAAAAATATTACAATTTTCTGCATGTATGTACATATAACCTGTTTGTGTTAAATAAATTATTATTAATAATACCACAAATGCATGATTTGGACCAATATTCAAATTAACATAACATTAAATTTGATGTGAATGATAGATCTCAATTATCTGCAAATTTATAATGTTTAGAAGTTAAATGATGTAAATACTTATATCTTAACTTACTGTTAATAATTCTAAATCATGTAGGTTTTTGCCTTCCATTGTCGACCCCGCAGATAGAGCTTGGTAGATCGTCTATTTACTATTTTTCACAATTGTGGACATTGTAGATTTCGGAATTTATATTTTTCTGTAATTCTTGTTTTTGAAAAAATATACCGCTCCAATACCTCTAGTATTTTCATTTTTGTTGCCAGTGTAATTAAAATTTGACTTCTTTTGCAGCTTGTGCTATTCATTTATATGGTTGAATGTTTACACATAAAAATATTCTTTAACAGTAAGATGGTGAGATGCAGACATTTCCCTCTTTCACAATCAAGTAGTAATACTATTGGTTGAGCCATATTCATCTTGCTAAATATACCATTTGTTGTGGGAGGAAACAGGAAAATGTTGGAATTACCTGGCCTGCGATTTTTTCGGCAAGGGAAAGATCAAATACAAAATATAAATTTCATTTTATGACACTCAATAGCTTACCCAAATTTTTGAGTTCCACTCCTTGGAGTGAGAGAAAAACATTTCTGTCTCTGCATGGTCATGTTTTTGCAGAAGTGGTAAATGGTGCAAAAGTGTAGTAAGCTCTCAGCACCTTGTGGATTTGGGCATTTAGCATTTGTACATCTTCCTTAGAATTCCTATTGCATCAAGGCATTCCATTGTTCATTGTGAATGATGATATCAGGCAAAATAATTTTCTCCCTTTCTTCCTTGTTGATCTGTTCAACTAAAAGAATTACCACAAGGAATGTAAATATACTAGAACTTGGTTATAATGACATTCAAGGGACTGGCAAAATATTGTCATTATAATCGAGTGTCATAATATCCGAGGATAAACAGAACTGTTTCCAATTTCTACAATTTATTGCAAGTTCTTCAAGTTCCACATATAATACAATAGGTACATAAAATGTAAACATTATATTTTAAATACAAAATACAATATTTTTGTAGTGTTTTTAAAGGTCATCCTCAATGTAGTGAATAATATTAACTGTCTTGTCATTAGTATTTTTCGTTCCATAAAACTGTGATATCACTTTGATAGCTTGTATAGCTTTATTAATAGTTGGAATGGGTTTGTCTGGTTTTTCTTCCATGAAGAAGAACTTCATCATCGCTACACTTTCCCTGCTGCCCTACGATTACCTCCTTCACAATGTCTAGATCTGTTTGAGCTTCCATTGTTATCACATTCTGGTCAATTTCTTTATATAAATTGATACCTTCACAATTTATTGAATTTTCTATGTTCATCTCCTCTTACCATTCTGTTACCTATTGTTGTTTCATTAGAACTAACATCTACTGACTTGGTTTTAGAAAAACTGGCATGACGAAAACGGTTTTTAATTGTTTCCGGTATTACTCATCTCTATGCTTTCCTTAACATTCTGATGGCATCCAATAATGAAGTTTTGTGAACTTCTTTGTTCTCAATGCATTCAATCATTCTAATTTTTGAAAATGGCACTTGAGGCTTCTTAGTTCTATCAGTATGTATAACAATCTCCAGAGTGGAGTGATAAGGTGCACTATTACTTAATTTTGAGTTGAGGTGATGCCATTTACCATTTTATCAGTGACAATATTCATGAAATAATGTTTTTTGGTTTCTTCCCACATTCAATGTCCTGCTCCCATGAGAGGTGTGGCACAGTGAATGTGGGAAGAAACCAAAAACTCTTCAACTAACTTACCCAATCCAGTCGCAGTCATATCCCGTGTGCTTATTCTTTTTTCCTGCATCTAACCTACAGTAGTTCCGTATCTTGCCACTTCATTCCATTAGGGTGCTGCATATATTAACCTGGGTGGGTGGCAGATAACAGACAAGACCCAATATCTATAGTTATAGTCTTATTTAAAATAATGCATTTTTCAATGTGCTAACATGCTGGGTAATTGTAGTTATCAGCTTTCCAGTTTATCGTATTTTGAAAAGTGAATATCATATTATAAAAATATGAAGTCTCCATAGGAAATTTAAAAGATTCAAATACTTTATCTTACTGTTATAATTTAATACAAACTACTACACTTACAGTCTAAACAATACAATGTTGTGAAAAAATTCTTTTCATAGTATATGCAAGTATTTCCATCACCAACATTATATGAAAGATATATAAAACTTCACATATATTATTATTGTATTTCATTAACAATAGAGTTAATTTTTGAGAAAAACTGAATGTTCATTTAATCTAGTAGAAGAAATATCTTTTACAAGAAGGATTGTGACAGTTATAAAATGTTAAGATTCAAGCCTTTTTGTCAGTAAAAAATTATTCCAATGCATTCCATCTTGAGCTTAGAAAGCTAATAATCAAAATACCCATATTTCAGATAGGTCTATGTAGAGAAAAACAATAATAAAGACTTTGTATGATCTAACATTTGTCTGTACTTTTGCAATAGTCATAAAAATACTATAATTTTGTTATTATAACATTACAGAATGAAATTCAATATTATGTAAATGTTTAACAAAGAATTTTGCAGATAATACAGCTATAGCATAATGAAAATCACAAACACAAAAATAAAACCATTTATAGAAGGCTTCATAATATAAATAAATATCAGTGCAGATGTTTTGTGTTGAGCATTTAATTGTGAATGAATTAGAAAATGGAGTAGATCAAATATTGCGTATACTGATTTGAAAGGTGTGACACAGTTGAAAAGCACTAACATTTGAATGTAATTGATTCATAGAGAAATTGCAAATATGTGTTAAAAAGAATGAGGGGAAATGGAATGTATTTTTTATGATAGGAAGTTTCTCTACAGTATTGTATTGACTCTGAAGTATGTGTCCATCAGATCGAACTCCACATCACCAGCTGCCAGCTATGCAGTCAAGATGGCCAGGAAGCTGTGGTTCCAGAAAGAACTTAAAAGCTGATACAGTAAAAGAGACTCTATGTCCCAATATCAGTTTCTTCTCTATTCTGAGTTATCTGCCAAAAAACCAGCAAACTGTGCACCCCCTTCAAATTCAAAGTGTGAATGTGCTTTTCTCAAGAGTTGTTAACTTATCACAATACAATTTCTCTCAACTGGAACTCAATATCCTCCATAAAGGACTCAAATTTGCTTCCTCTAACTCGACCAAATGGGTTAAAAATTTAGCAGTTGATTGTGTAGTTGCCCTACGTAATGAACCCATTTCCTTCAAAGAAAAGTTCATGGAATCCATAGCTATTTATTATTCTCATATTTAATCCACATAAGGGGGCAAGTCACAGAGATGTGCTCCCTGTACAATTTTTCAGACAAATGTAATGTGAGGAATGTGATGGAAACCCAAGCATACTATACTAGCATTTTAATTTGGCATATATTATAATATTATTATTGTTTATAAACAGAAATGTTAATTTTTGGTCCATGAGTTTGTGCTCCTTCCACCCTGTGCCCAGGGGCATCTGCCTCCCTCTGCTCCCCCCTTGCTATGCCACTGATGCACATCCCACAAAAATTTATGACTTCACCATTGCTCCATAGTCCAAAATATCACCGATACTTTTGCCAAAGAAAAACTAATCATCACCAAAGCAGACAAAGGCAACAGTATTGTGTTAATGGATAAAAATGACTACATTAGTAAGTGCATCGATTTCATTGCTAACAACCACTTCAATCTTCTCTTAAAGTACCCTACCCCTACCTACCATAAACAAGCCAAAACGGCCATAGTCACATGTTCAGCTTTATTCAGTGATAGAGATAAGATTCGCCTTATCTCCATGAACCCTCTCCCACCAAGATTTTATGGGCTACCTAAACTCCATAAACCTAATATGCCTATTCGACCTGTAATTTCCAATGTCTCAGCATCAGTTCATAACTTAGCTTTTAAATTAAATTTGTTTCTCCATCGGTACTTTAAGTTCACACCCAAACACAGAATCGAGAATTCCAACAAATTAGTCAAACACATGAGTAAGTTAACTCTCCCAATGAATGCTAAATTAGTATCATTTGATGTAACCAATTTGTTTACTTGTATCCCAACAAGACGAACTGTGTTTTTGTTCCAAAAAATTTTATTGAAATCCAGAACCAATCCCATAATAGTGAACGAGCTTAGTTCTTTGTTGGAACTTTACATTTCTCAAAGTTATTTTTATGTGAAGGAAAATTTTACCAGCAAAAAAAGGTTTAGCAATGGGCTCTCCTTTATCTCCCTTACTAGCTAACATTTTTATGGATGACCTAGAATCAATATTATTTAATTCCAATAACTACTCCATAACAAATATCTTCTATTGGTTCAGATACGTTAATGATTTTCTATGCTGTTGGACCAGAAGCAATTGACAATTAGATTCTTTTCTAATATTTTTAAGCTCAATTTATAAAAATATTAAATTCACCATGGAACAAGAAATGAAGCGAAAATTAAACTCTTTATACCTAAGCATCACAATTCATAATAACTAGTGGCTTGTCTGCTGCTATGCAACTTTAAAAAATAGAATAATATACTAATCTTTTATAATTCATATACTTCAGGATAAAAAAATGTATGAATTTAAATTTATTTAAAATTTTAGTTAAAAAAAGATGACTTGATGGCCATATTTAAATAAAAATAATCAGTCAAATTAAATAAATAAATGAAATATAAGATTGAATAAAAACGTGACCCAATTGGGAATGAACCCTGATGCATTACTCACTATGCCACCCAGGCTCCTCATTTATATTAATTCAAATTACCGTTCAAATACTGTGCCATTTAAATGACCTCACCTCAGATGGACATTTGACAAATTATATATAGATAAGCATCAATTTGAAATCTACAGAAAACCAACTTATACCAATCAAGTCATTCCTGCCGATTCTTCCCATCCATTATCTCACAAACTTGCAGCTTTTCATTCCATGTTCCACTGTTTAGTGAACATCTCCCTATCCAGGAATAATTTTAATAAAGAATTGAAGATCATCAAATACATAGCCAACAAGAATGGATAACCATTTAATCGATAAACTGCTGGACAAAAAACTTTGCAAATTAGACATATCCAACATTGCTTCTCTCTCTCTCTCCTATTAAATCAATAATTCCTAAATGGTGCAAATTACCCTTCATAGGCAAAAATCTCTTATAGACTAGGAAATTTTTTACCCAAAGATAAATACCATATACCTCCTTTTATACCTCCCTAACACTAGCCTAATGTAAGGATAAAAATGTAAATGTTTATGTAAGGATAAAATTGACTCTTCTTGGAGAAGTGGGGTATATAAGGTTAAGTGTGACCAAAGACTAGTACCCCTACGGAAAGACCGGAAACTTAATGCTATAAAACGATTCCCAGGTTTTCCATGGAAGGCGACAATAGATGGGTCAACGGAAAAATTTGGAACTAGATGTTAATGAAGGCTAGTGAGACGTCATCACAGGGTGTCGCTCACCCCCTTCCCCTCCCATTTTAATATGATAATCGGAGAAAATATAAATTGCACGGACAAAAGAAATGGACTTAAATGAAAGAATTGAATATAAGAAATCAAATTTATTACAGTATATCACACATTGCAAGAGTACAAAGTCATTATCAAATTACATAACATAAATATTATACAATAAAGATATAAAAATGAATTATTGTAACCGAATTTTATAACGTTAATACCTTTTATGCATGAAACGTATTTAAAGGAAATTTACGTGGATGACGAAAAACATCAAACTTTCATGTCAAGAATGAATTTGTGGATCAAGCAAAAATCTATTGTCAAGTGATTTCTTCGGCCCTGGAACACATTCTCTTTCTGTTCCGCCTGTAAAAATGAATTTCTAAGAATGTAAATCATTAAACCTGCTAAACCTAATGAAATTGATGAAGGAGGGAATGGGCATGCTTCAAATGTTGAAATAAATGTAAAATAAGGCAAATGCCCTTACTGCCCATTGCGGTTCATAAACAATTTTTCTATGAAGATCACATTACCAGTTGTAAAATTAAACACATCACATTGCACTAGAAAATGTCCACTTTATTTATAATTTCTTCTAAGCAGTTATATTTGCTGATGTTTAGGTGTTTGCAGCAGTTACAGTTATCCCATTTAAGATCGAAGTGTGACAGTTGTGAGGTGGTGTACTTCAGCCAGACCAGGAGTTTCAACACAAGGATTAAGGAACATAGAAGGTGTCTACGGACGAGGGATGCTTCTTCACTACTGGCCAAACAACTTTTCGAGTCTTCACACACCTGTCAACTCAACCTGGAGATCCTGCATTTCAAAAACAAAGGACCCCAGCTGGATGCATTGGAGCAGCTAGAAATAGTGCAACACATTGAGAGCAAAGTTTCACTCTTTAATGAGCAATTATTCCCAACTCACTCCTTTCCATTCCCTTTGCAAAACTGTAACCATCATTTCCCCTCCACCACGTTACCAACCAATCACCTAGCAGTCATACCCTTACAACATGGGATCCCTTCTTTCTCTCCTATATATACTCTGTCGACATATTGTATCGCCTGATGATGATGCTAAGTGTCGAAACCTAGATTGTGTTAAAGTATAAAATAGTAGAAAATTACATTCTTTTATTTCATATTATGGAATTATTCCACAAAATTACACCATCAACATTAACAAATTAAAAAATAATTTGTATAATTAAAACAAAAATGTTATCATATAAAATAAAAATTATCTTATCAGGTGAATAGCACTATAGCTAATGTAGGACAGCTGTCAATGGTAAAGCCCAGGAGAGAGTGTTGGAATGGGAAAAAATGTTGTCAACCTATGCAAATTATGAATATATGGAACACAATTGACAAATTTTGCTGAAGGCATAAAACATCCGTTAAATTACAGCCCAAACAGTATTAACCAGAAAATATCAACGCATAATAAAAGTCATAATTAAAATGAACATCAAATTATGTTAATTAAAATTAAGTTTAATATCCTGAAAGCTAAATAAATAATGGAAAACAAGAAAAAGAAGGTAAAAAGCAGCATTTAACATTTAAAAAATGAGATCCAAATATACATATTACTTCACCTAAAATACACTAAATTTTCTTTTGTATTTTAATCCGTTGTGCTATTATTGTCTAGCACTTTTTCATATTATGCTCTAACCCAGTGGTGCACCTTTTTACATGGTGGCCTGCATCAGTGGTTGTGAATCCTTTACCAGGCCACATTGGAAGTTGCCAAATTCAAGTTTAAATCGGAGGTGACCTATATAAATATATTTCGAGGTGCCATATAAGTGAAAATCAATTCTAAATAAGGTTTTTATAGTTAACATTTCAATATTAATAGTTTTATTAGCAAAATGTTTGAAAAAACGTATGAATTTTTGTGTTTAAGTTTTGGATAAATTTTTAATCATAGCCGTAACCATTCCTCGGGCCGTGGGTTGGGCATCACTGCTATAACCTATAAAACGTCCCACAATATGAACCCTGCTAACTGCATCTTTTTCACGAATTGAATCTCTAATTTAAATATTTCATTCAGTACACAAATAAATAGAAAAGCATTTTAAAAGATGCACAAAATGGTAAAATTCCATTCAAGCTTCATTCTGTAAATGCCAAAACAGCTGCTGTTTAAAGAAAATGTGGCTAGTTTTTACTAAAAGAAAGGAAAATATATTTTAGATTCTTCTTTAGAACCTAAAGTTAATGTAAAACTGCGCCCAAAAATTTTTCCTGTAATTTTTGTACTCACATCGACCTTGGCATGGCCTTGCTTAGGGTTAAACAGATCAGTTATACTGCTGGGATTGGTATATGACTTATCTGGAACGTTAACTCAAAGCTCGATTTAAGAAATCAAATTTTTACTGGGGAAAATTTAAGGATTTATAATATATTAGAATTATGAGGAACGATTGAGAAGAAACCTGCAAAAAATTTCCATTGAGTCATAATGTGCGGTCGAAGAGCCGAATAATACCTAGCGAATCAAGATGGAACTAATCGAGAAAATTGACTGATGGAATGCGAATCTGCGTCTGGGAGCCCTTACTCTGGGATGAATTTTCTATTATTTTAATTTCAGTTGTTTTTAACTCTGTGTTATACTTTTAACATTCTCACTAGTAAAAATGAAAGATTAACGTTTAAGTAGTTTAGGTAAGCCCATTTCAAAGCAATTAATTGGTTTTTTTATGTGTGTTACACGAATTGTTTTATTGAGACTTCCATGTAGTTCAATTCATTATAATTCAATATTCCGTTACATTTACATAATTAATATATTTAATATTACTCATAGATTCCCTAAGCAATCAAGGATAATAATCTGAAGAAATTTTTTTTCTGTTTTTTACCAAAACACAAGATAAGTTTTTGTGTTTTATGTAATGTTTTTTTTTGCTTAATTGAAACTTATATTGTCATTACAGTTCCATTTTAGAGCACTTTTACGTGCTAATAAAATTTTTTAACATGTGTGAGCACTTTTGGGAGCCATTGGCGCACATACATTTATCTTTGACTGGACTCCCCCTCGAAGAAAACATTTACTGCCTCTGTAGCAGAGTTTTTATCCGGTAAGAAAATCCAGATAACTTGAATTTTTAAAAATTTAATCGTCATAGACTAAGATGATGATGATTTTTATACTTTCTAGTGATGCTGGGAGCGTTAGGGAAGGAATGTGTGAAAATTCATCTTCCATCGATGAGAAAGGCAACCAGTACCAGGAAGCTTTTCATTCTGTTGACTCAAAAGAAAGTGTGCAATATTTTTCTTGTGCTGCTGAGTCTCAGCTGTCTAAATCAGGGAAAAATGATGTGAGTATCTTAAGTCATTCTCTTCATATTTCTGTCATTTAATCGTTATTTGAATCCAGTTAGCTGTTCCACAAACTCTACACTTAAGCATAATATAACTTTTGATAGGTTATTTTTCTATTCTTTTGCCATAGGATGAGAATGTTAGCTGTTATTGCAGTGCATCCCACACTGACAACAACTACTCGACTGACGAGTACGTTGGAGAGGAGGATGGTGACATGAGAGAAGGAGGGGAGCCTGAAGTTGCAATGGAAGGACTTGAGGTGGAGGAGGAGGAAGATGATGAAGAGAATGAACTCGGAGACGACGAAGATGCTGTGCCTGAGGAAGACGAAGAAGAGGAAGAGGAGCAAGTGGAGGAGGATCATCACGCTGACATTCACGGTAGCGACAGTGGTGCGGATCTTTCTGAAGGTGGCGGTTGCAGTGCGGAGTGGGCGCATTTAGGGGAGCTGCAGCCCGAAATGCTTCCAAAAGAAGAAACCACCGGTCAAGATCTTCTACAGGGATGGGAGCGTTTCTGGTCTCAGACAGGCGAACAGCTTATCTGGCAAAGTTGGATTCAAAGGTACGGCCACTACATCAATCCAGGATACTTCTCTGTATCTGAGAGCAACGGCGAAAGGGGAGAGGAAGGGGAGCTTGGTCTTGGCGCCGAGTCGACAGTCCAATCCTCAGAAATGAAGGAAGATCTTGCAAAGGAGATGGAAGGATATCGTGCTTCCTCTCCCATCCAAGTTCCCAATGCTCCCGAGGAAAGAGACGCAAACGAACCCGACATCAGTATCGAATTTTCAAGAAAATCCTCCCCGGCAATGACCACGAACGAAGACATGACCTCAGATCGCCACAGCAATCGCTCTGGATCAGCTGCGGCGTCATCCTCGTCCTCGTCGGCTTGTTCCTCATCGTCTGCGTCCTCGTCTCCGAGTGATTCCATCACGACCGTGACTCAGATCACGGTGTCTTCCCTCGGTCAAGACGAAGAACAGGACGAGGAAGAAGACGGAGCGTCCGCCAAGAGCCCTTCTCAGATGTCTGAGGTGAGTTGCGCCACTGGTTCCGAGTGCGACGCCGGTGGCCAACCCGCGGTGGACTCTGGAGATGCGTATTGGCAGGAACTTTGGCGCCAGCATTTCGAGGAGAGGTATTATTTTCACTACAACGAGTTCCTTGCCTCGAGGACTTCAAATTTAACTCCTGGTGAACGAAATGATGCTTGTGCGCTGAAGCCCAGGTTCGGAGTGTATGACAGTGTCGATGATGGTGACGAGACATGCTTTTCTTCCATTGAACGTTTTCGTTGTAGTGTTAATCTTGTTGATGATGATTCTTGTGAGATCTCTTTCCCCGAAGACAGGGAATTAAACTTGCCAGATGTGCCCAAAAGGTGTCGTTCCCGGTCGAGTAGAATCTCATCAGGACAAAGGTTGGTAAACATATGATGCACTTATGCAATGTATGAGTAAAGTTGCATCCAAAGTTTCAATTGTATAGGTGTGAGAAATAGTTGTTTTTAGTTTAGTTCTTATACATGCGTACTATTCCACACTTGTCGCCTTAAATCAGTTTTATTGTAGCATATTTTTTAACAACTGCTGAAATTGTGGAGGTTATAAGCTACTTCTCCATATTCTGTGTAGACAATTTTATCTGGTGAATGTTTAAACTTCTTTACTAAGTTGTAACTGATTTGGAAACAGTCAGAAATACAAGTAGTGCATGAAAAGAATGAAGATTTAATGTGCGACCATTAAGTTTTACCCTAAATTATTTTTGAAATCCTTTCTTTCCAATTTTGATGTTTCAACACAAGATGAAAATGCAACTTTTTGATATATTCTTGGGAAATTTGCATCTAGATAACACCATTTTATTGTGGACATTGGATTTAGTTTCACTCAAACGGTTGTAATCTTTTTATGATCGGTATTTAGAAAACTGCTGGATTCTGTTGGTGCACTCCTGAAAACCTTGAGTGTTTCCACGTCTGCGAATAATGGTTGTGAAGATGCTCCATCCGGTGGGGGTGGTAACAGAGAAGGTGGAAACACAAGTGTTGATGCCGATGGTGTTGGTACATCAGTAGATCTGGGTTCTTCTACAACAGAGTCCAGTGGCAGTAAAGATGTGAATGCACATCAAGGATCAGGGGCAGATGATGGGGGAGATGGCCCTCCGAACAATAGACCTATATCTCTAAAAAGAAGGTTGGTGTTCCGGCATTTGCATCTCTTTCTATGTTTGGTTGTGGGGAACGCGATTGTAGGTTGCATAATAAGTTTTAAATTTTCTTATTATTCTGTAGTTTATCATAGGCATAGTTATTTTTTGTTTTAGAATAAATCTCAACTTTTTCTGCAGAACAAAAAGTGATATAAAATTTGCCATTTATATGCTTTTGGATGTCTGTAAGAATGCACTGCATTTTTCATAGAATCAAGAACTTAAATATTGAAAACATCTTAATTATATAAATTAGTTCACCAAAGAAAATGGGTCTGCCAAATAATGGATGTGATACATTTGAATTTTCTACATCATTACATAGTGCATGTCAGTCAATAATCTGTTTCTTTTTAGCCATGAAAATGACACAGAGGTACCAGCTGGTCTCAGTGGAGTGAAAAATGCATTTTCCCTAATGGGATACACTTTTGATCTGAGTATGAACAAGAAAAGCCATGCAGAGACCAGCAGTGCCTCAACCAAAGTAGATGCAGCTCTCCATAGGATCCATGGAGGTGTTGTGTCTTACTGCAAGAAGAACATAAAAGGAGCCAACCGGCATCTCAAAATCCAGCAAAGATCTACAGTGGAGGTCAGTCATATGTTACCCAAACAAGGTGGAACTCTTGAAAAGGTGAGTGCAATTCAGAATTAGTAATATTTGGATGAAGTTAAGATAATAATCTTGCATTAAGCCAATCATGATGTATACATATTATGATAATATGTTGAAATGGAAATTATACTGAAAAATAATGCAACTGTAGTTCTTTTTAAAAATTGATAATACCCCTGAAAAAAGAATGTGGTGTTGCTTTTATTGAATTTTTTTAAAACTGAAGCATTTAGCACTTAACTTTGCACTCTCTGTGGCTATTAATTTTTTCCCCAAAATTAATGTTGACAGGTGAAGCGTTTTCTCATTGAAGAGAAAGTAAGCAGTGGAAGCACCCCACACATTGTGACCTCACCATCCATTAATGCAAAGAAATTGTACAGTTCAAGCTCGGAGGAAGAAGAAGAGATCGGACCATCAGAAGGATCCCAATCTCTGTTGGGTAACAAGGTGCGCAGCCGTAAGAAGCTGGCGCAAGAAGGTAGCTCAAGGAGGTCCCCACCTCAGGGGATGGGGTCCAAACGACCTCTTCTGCAAGTTGAAGAGGGTGCAGAAGAGGAGGAAGAAGAGGAGGAGGAGGAAGATGATGACCCTGGGCCTGGTCTAGGAAAGGTTGAAGGAGCCACGCTGACAGAAGATGGAGCAGACGTCAAGCTTGCTAATAGAGAGGAGGGTGAAGGGCCTGAGAAAGAGAAACGGGAAGAGGCTGGTCAGTTGGTTGGCCCAGAGCCGACGAGGAAAGCGAGAAAAAAGAAAAAGAAGCAAGGTAGCAAGAAAAGGAAGAGCAGCACGAGGGAAGAGATAGACCTAGGTCCTCTTCCTCCTGAGGTTGCTCAAAATCCAGTTTTGAACAAATACTGGCTGAGGCGTTATAATCTCTTCTCTAATTATGATCTTGGAATCAAGCTGGATAAAGGTGAGTTTCTGTGAAGAAATGTTTATTGTGTTATAATGATGCACTATTTTAATCTGTTCATAGACACTGCAATATTTGATCAAAGTTCACATTGCTGCTGCATAACAAAAAGTTAATAAAGGTGCAATACTGGTAAACTACTAATCGAAGAAAAAATTATGTATATACTTCGCTTAATTTTAGCATTTTTGGGATATTTGGTATATTTTAAGATTGGAGAGCAGCTAAATTGATGGCATACAGCAAAAGAATCTGGTAGGAAAGTCATAACTTAAAAAATTCCATTTCAATGTTGAGATAGCAAAAAGTTATAATATTCTACTTGTTAGTGAAATTTTGTTTATTAAAAAACATGACAAAAATAACTTTTACAATACCACATGTTATTTTTGCCAGGTCTTTTAAGATATAATGCCACCAAGTGAAGACCCATACATACAAGTTAATGTTTATTATTTTGCTATTGGCACATGACAACATTTTCTGGTGAAATAAGTATGTCGCTTGGAAGAAAGTATCCAAATTGAAAAACTTTTGATGTGTTTTTTACTAAATGCATTGCATTGGGTTGTTAACACATTCATGACATTATTTTTTACATAGCACAAAATTTCTTTTTAAAATCACATAATAACACATTTTTCAAACTCAATTTCTGTAGATCATAGCATTTATTAGGATTACCTTTCTCTCCCTCTTGTCTTTCCAACCCTCTATTCCAGGGCTCTCCAAACAATGACCAGCAGGCCACATGTGGCCCATGACTTCATTTAATGTGGCCCTCGAGCAGTCTTGGCCATTTTTTACTAAATTAACAATCAAGCAGTGTTGGAAAACGTTATTGCATGACAAACTCATCACGCATCAATTCATCTCTCAACAAAGTTGCTATGGTGTCTTGCCTTCCAATTTGTCTCATGACGAATTTGTCTTGCAACAAAATTGTCACTTGATGAATTTGTCTAGTATTGAATTGACGAGCGATGAGTTTGTCGAGCGGTGTATTGACACGCGACGAGTTTATTGTGTGATGAATTGAAGCGTGATCAATTGACCATTATGTATTGATGGTATATGACTTCGTAGTCGAATTTAAGACGACCCCCGATTTTCGCAAGCTGAAATTTGGATTAAACCTCATCTTGGATTCGGGTAAATTCAGTATGTCTGACTTTGATTAGTGTTTGGCGAAGAAAAAATAAAAGTCAGATTGGACATGCTGAAAAATTTCCCAGAAAAATCGTAATTTACCCATTTCACTAAGCCACCTTTTAATATGAAAATAGCCTACATTTGTATATTGTACGCCTATATTTTCAAAAAGTTTTTCATGTTGATACTCTGGCTTATGAGCAAAAAATTTTTTAGCCAAGTGGCCCCCTTGTAAAAGGGTTTGGAGACTCCTGCTCTATCCGTCTGTCTGTTTGTTTGTCCGCATGATTACTTCCACTTGGATTGTTTCATGTTTATGAAGTTTAGATTTTTGGAATGTTTCAAAAAAAGATAGTGAATTGAAACTTATTAACCCCTTAACATTGTAAATTTCTCACCAAAAATCAATTTCAATTGGTATTATTCTCTAAATACAATGATACAAGCAGTAGTTACTTCTTCTGTTCAAATACAGTAGAACCCAATTATAACGCAGGTATTGTCAGAAACAGAACATCTGTGTTATAGTCAACCCACAATATATTGGGCACAACATATTGAAAGGTTGCAGAACTATATTTTTGTGGTCTATCCCTATTTATATAAGAAATTTAATTGCAAAATTATATAAAAATACACAACCAAATCTTGTAAAACTTATACTATATTCTACCTAACACATCTTATTTTAATCAGTGATTTTAAAGTATTCGAATATTTTCTTTTGGCACGACAGAAGATGGCATTTTCTTATCACGTAGGCTTTGATGCTTTACAGATGTAACAGCTGAAGATTACCACAATCACTTTGTTTCCACATCCTATTCATTACTTCATTGACAGTTATACAATTAGTCCTAGGTTAACACAGTAGATATGTTCCTTAAAAGTACCACATTAAGTGAAAATCTATTTTCTGTAAGAATACATGTAATAATGGTAGGATACATTCTGGACCCAAACTTTCTATACTCATAACTATTTAAAATGTGTTTTATGGCCTTAATTAGATGATTAATGTTAAAAAGGCTCTGTTGAATATTGACCAAGCATCTATTTTGAAAAGTATCAGCAAAAAGTTGAAAAATAAGTAACATTATTTTATCCTGATCCTGATTATTTTACTACATAATAATCTATTCAATCGCATAATTAAAAAAATGTATTACAGACTTATGAATATTCATTTTAAATCACTTTTATGAGACAAATTTTCAGCATTTTGATTTTGACCCAGTGAAAATAATCACGAGCAAATTTGAGATGTCCAAATGCAAAGCTGATCATGCTAAGAGAAAGTGAACTTGGTTGAGATGCCACAAATAAATTGGGGACTAAGGTTTCTTTTGAGCAATATTGTATCACAATTTGTGATACAATGTAGCAAATTTTCTGACAGGAAAATGATTTGCATGTCAAAATGCAATGCAATATAGCATGCATTAATTTGTTTCATTGAAAAGGAATACAAATTACTTTCAAAAGTTGTTGTACAAAACTGGTAAACTGCTGCATATTGAACTTTTTGTCGCAAATTGCTATTCAAGTATCCAAATGTAACAAAATCATTGGGCTGGACATAGCACGGCCAACCATATTCAGTGAATTTTCTGTGTGATAGCGAAAAATTGGCATGCTGTTTGAAAAATGATCATTAATTGTAAAACTGCATAATGAGAACTCATTAACTAAAGAATTACTGTACTTCACATAATATCAAATAATTGCCGCACTATATGAAAATGGTACTTAATTGATACACCACGTAGTAATTGTAATTTGGGAAAAAGCTAGCATATCAAAAGAGAACATGAGAACTAGCATCTGTAAACATGATATGGGCAAATCAGGCAAAGAGATAAAATGGTCAAGGTATTTATTTATTAACAGCGATTAATTATATGGAAATTTTGCAGAGATGCCAGGGTAAGCTATATTAAACATACATCTTGTATTTGCATTTGTCATGACCCGCTAGGTGTAGGTGAGGGTAACCTTCATTCATGTTCAGATTTTGGGTGAAAAATGTGAGTGAAACTGGAATAATTGTTTTTCTCTAAACACACATGCCTCTTGCTCCTCCGAAGTACCATCCAGGGTGAGGGTCCAGTGTCTTTTACTCCTGAATTGGGATCCATTGCAGGGCATAACCACTAGCTACTCAAGGTTTTTTTGCTCCTCAATGAAGGGGTTGAATCTCTTCTTGCATGTGTTTGAGTCTTTTCATTTTGAACCCTTTTAGCGCCACGTGCTGATATATCGGCTTTTGCTTCTCGGGCGAAGAGTGCCATGGCCGATATATTGGCTTTGGCATAGACTGAAACTAAACTGGTAATAACACATCATATTCAATACACACCCTACAAACACGTTAGTATAGAAGAAACACTAGTCAGAACCAAAAGCCACTTGCAATTACTCCAATATTTTTCTTTAATAATCATCACCGTATTAATTTTTTTATTCAAAATTTATGGCTGCAGAGGTTGATTGAAAAATTTGTAGTTTATATTATTTTTTTTATTTCCATGTGATTTCTTCTTATGATTTTCTAGAGTAATATAGATATTGTAATTTTTAAGTTCTAATGGTGTATATTGTATATAAGATGAAAATTATTTGTGATAAACTTTTTTATTTATTTTTTGCAATGTGATATGTAATAACCTTTTATTGTTATTAAATGATCTAATATTTCATTTAAATAAAAATCATGTAATTATGAAGAATTTACTATTTTTTACAATTTCTGATAAAATTCGCTTATTATTTTATGAAATAATTTCACTGTGATAGTATTCCTAAGGTAGTACAAAATTCACAAATTGCCCATGGCAATTTTGGCTGTACCCACCGAAATTTGCATGGCACTAAAAGGGTTAATCATCTCCAACTTGGAAAATTGGTCTTCCTAAGATTGGTACATAGGCAAATTGCTTCATGTGGCTGTAAAAATTTCAGAAATTTTTTACAGGCAGTTTGCCTGAGTGAAGACTATATAAAGCATAGACATTATGTCCCACCAGTGAATCACATTGTACATGAGTAAAATTACCCATGACCCACCGATGAGTCATGACAATCACAAGAAGTAATGTCCATGACCCACCTGAAGGATCATACTGTTTGAACATGTTAACATGTAAAATATATGATGCAATTTGGACTTGGTAAAATGCTTCATTTTTGTAAAAATTAATTTTCAAAGTAAAAATTATTCCTCAGAGTGGTTTTTATGAATTATTTCTGACATTAAATGTGTATTAGCTATTCACAATTATGGTTTATATTATTATCAATCTTTATTTTTTCAGAATCTTGGTTTTCAGTAACCCCTGAGAAGGTTGCTGAACACATAGCAGAACGATGCCGTTGTGATGTAATAGTGGATGCATTTTGTGGTGCTGGTGGTAATGCCATTCAGTTTGCCTTCACTTGCTGTCATGGTGAGTCAATCAGTTTTCAACGATATTTCAGTTGCTTCATATCAAATATATGTTTTCACTAATGCCAAAAGTTGGCATTATTCATTAGCTTCTATATTACCGTGAATGTTCTTGAAGATAAATCAACAAACAAGTGCTCAGATAATAATGTATTGATGCATTCACCCCTCTCACCTCTTGGTGCTCTTCATTAAGAGTAAGCTAATGCTGGCACCAGGTTTCCTTCCTCCCTTGTGAGTGTTCATTGTGGAAGGAGCTATGGCTATAATAATCCAAGAGGTTGATTAGCCAAAAATACACACACATACACCTCTCCCTCCAAACAAAATTTCAGCCTGTCACTGGACCATTGTGTTGCAAAATGTTTTTTCTATCCACTGTATAATAAAAATTCAATTTGGCACCCCCTTACAAAGCTCTACCCTGCTCCCACTACTGCTCTGTATATATATATATATATATATATATATATATATATATATATATATATATATATATATATATATATATATATGGATGTCAACAAGGTGTTGGGATGAGGAAACCCAGTGAGCACTCACCAATCAGACGACTTCAGGTTGGCGAGGCCCCGGGGATGTCGAAGCGACACACGTAAAATAACACAAAAACACAGATACACGGATACCCGCCGGATCTGATCCGAGACCAAATCCGGCGGGCAGTCGCACCCGCCACCCCTAACTCCCACCTCAATACCCACACCACCACCGATTCCACCCTCCAACTCACCCTAACCACCCTGTATTTCCCCGGCATCCACGACATTCTGAAAAACATCCTGAAAGCCGCCCACCTTATCCTCTCATCCTCCCCTCACCAGATCCCATTTCCCAGACCACCGATGCTCTCCTTCCGCCGTCCCCCTAATCTGGCAAACATTCTATGGAAGAAAGAACCCCCAGCACCCACGCCTTTACACCCTGCCGGATCTTACCCCTGCGGTAGACCCCGATGTCTAACATGCCCAATAAACCCCCCCTGCAACTCCTTCTCCAGTCCCACAACCAACATCACCTACCCCATAACTTCCACCACCAACTGCACCACCCGCAATATCATTTACCTCCTGAGATGCACCCAATGTCCCGCCTTTTATGTTGGCCTCACCAGCAATCCCCTCAACATCCGCATGAATGGCCACCGCAACAGCGTTATTCTCAAACGACCGCTGCCGGTGGCCGTTCATGCGAACAAACATAATTTAAAGTTCAACAACTGCTTCACAGTGAGAGTCATTCGCGCTCTCCCCGACAATGCTTCGGCTCCCCAACTCCGTCAGTGGGAGCTTTCGCATATCCATCTCCTAAACTCCTTCACTCCCCCAGGCCTCAACCTTCGATAGCTTTTCACACCCTTTCTGTCTTCTTCCAACACCCTACCCATCCCCAACCCCCTCCGTTTCCTCCAATCCTCGACCTTTCCGCACTACCCTTCCACCCCCATGCCTCCACCCAGTGTCACCGCCATCAGTTCTCTCTCTGTAGCTGAAGAAGGAGTAGTTCCGAAAGCTTTACGTTTGTGATGTTTCTGTGTTTTTGTGTTATTTTACGTGTGTCGCTTCGACATCCCCGGGGCCTCGCCAACCTGAAGTCGTCTGATTGGTGAGTGCTCACTGGGTTTCCTCATCCCAACACCTTGTTGACATCCATATATCTATTTTACCTTTCCTTTTCCGTAAGTTGTTATATATATATATATATATATATACCAGATAATCTTAAAAATATCGACCATACAGATAATCTTAAAACTCTGCCAACCCAAAACTCCCTCCCGGCCTCCCACCTACCTTTTCCATCTTCAAACCTCCTTCCCAATACATTCCACCCACCCTTCCTTCCCTACACCCGGTCGAACAATACCTCAATTATATCCTTTCCAGAATCTCCCAACCTAACTTTTCCGATCTTATCGACCATACAGATAATCTTACCAGACGTGAAAGGCATGCCATTTCCACACTCAAACATCTTGACCATATCATCATCCTCCCTGCCGACAAGGGCACCACCACGGTTGTGATGGATCGCGCCAAATATAACGAGGAAGCCGAGCGCCAACTTTCTGACGAAACCTCTTACCATCACCTTACTTCCAACCCCATTGACCACCACTCCTACCAAATTTCGTCCTATCTTCATTCCTCAGGCAAACAGGAAGGCCTTTCCGATTCTGCCATTGCTCTAATGATCCCCAACAAACCCCGCACACCCACATTCTACCTTCTCCCTAAAATCCATAAACCCAACATCCCCGGCCGCCCCATTGTTGCCAGCTTTAATTCCCCTACAGAACGCATCTCCGCCTTCGTTGACTCCCACCTACAACCTCTCATTCGTCAATTCCCTTCCTTCATCCAAGACACTAACCACTTTCTCAAACGTCTCAAACACCTCCCCTTTCCTCTCCCACCCAATACCATTTTGGCCACTATCGATGTCTGTTCCCTCTACACAAACATCCCCCACGATGATGGACTCTCTGCCCTTAGTAAACTCCTGGACTCAAGACCACCCGACGCAAGACATTCCTCCCATTTCTTATTAGACTTGGCAGCAATGGTGCTCAAATTGAACAACTTCTCTTTCGATGGTCGTCACTACCTTCAAATTAGAGGCACTGCGATGGGCACCCGAATGGCGCCTTCATACGCCAATTGCTACCTTGGAGAATGGGAAAGACTCTTCCTCAACGTTCCACTCAGACCACTTTTGTGGCTGAGATACATCGACGATGTCTTCCTCATTTGGACGCATGGACCTGACTCTCTCCTTTCCTTTCTCTCGCGTCTCTCCTCCCATCCTTCACTGTCCTTCACCCACCAATCCTCTACCTCCCACATCACATTCCTGGATGTCGATCTTTACCTTCAAGACAGCCAAATCTGCACCTGTGTTCACATCAAACCCACCAACAGCCTCCAATACCTCCACTTTGATAGCTGCCATCCCCTTCATACCAAAACCTCTATCCCCTATGCCCTTGCTCGTCGAGGATGGAGGCTTTGCTCCGATAGAGCATCCCTTCTAGAGTATTACTCTGTCCTCGAGGATGCTCTTCTCAAACGTGGTTACCCTCCAGTCTTGGTCCGCGAACAGATCCATAGGGCGATGACGCCTACCCACATTGGATCTCATCCTCACACACCCACTATTCCTGCATCTACCCCTCCACTCACTCTTACGACACTTTTCCATCCTGGTATCCACGAAGCTCTCAAAGCAATCCTTCATGCTGCCCACCCAATTCTTACCTCTTCCTCCCATCAGTCCCTCTTTATCAACCTTTTTGCCAATCCTTCGCTCCTCTCCTTCCGCCGGCCCCCAAATTTGGGAAATATCTTGTGGAGGAAGGAACTTCCCACTCCTACCACGCTTCTTGCAATAGGTTCCCACCCCTGCGGAAAACCTCGCTGCCTCACTTGCCCTATCCACCTACCATCATCTTCTTTCTCGAGTCCCTCCACCAACATCACCTACCCCATCACCTCCAGAAGCAACTGCACCACCCGTAACGTCATTTACCTCCTTACCTGCACCCTTTGTCCCGCGTTTTACGTAGGCCTCACCAGCAATCCGTTAAACATCCGAATGAACGGTCACCGGAATAGCGTTTCTCTCAGACGCCCCCTCCCAGTTGTATTACATGCTAATACCCACAATGTCCCCTTTAATAGTTGCTACAATGTTAGGATTATTCGCGCTTTACCCTATGACACTCCTGCCCCCCTTCTCCGACACTGGGAACTAGCACATATCCATCTTCTCGACTCTTTCTCTCCGCCTGGCCTCAACCTCCGCTAACCCTGTTAGCCCCCTTACATTGTCTCCTTGTTACTTTGTAACTATTCGGACTCTACCTCATCACACTCCCTCTTTATTGGCTATCCACCCCTCCTACTCCCCACCTCCTCCAATCATCAACCTTCCCACATCACCCTGTCATTCCCCGCCCAGTGTGTCACTTTACGTTACTCTTTCGCTGAAGAAGGGCTATATATATATATATATATATATATATATATATATATATATATATATATATATATATATATATATATATATCATCATCATCATAGGTAGTCTGTCCGTAGACAGGTCCGTGATTATTCATGGTTAAACCTGGTTCTCCATATACTCCTATTTTCCGCTGTCCTCTTTATATCTTGATAACTCTCTTTCCCTTTCAAATCGTCTATCAGCTGAAACCTTTTCCTACCTCTTTCCCTTTTCCCATCTAGTTTTCCTTCTAACACGTCTTTAATCATACTCTCTCTCCTCAGGTAATGTCCAACCCAGTTAGCCTTCCTCTTTCTGATAGTCTGTATAATCATTCGCTTCTCTCCTATTCTTCGTAGCACTTCATCGTTTTTCATCCTATCTGTCCATTTTATCTTCAGCATTCTCCTCCAAGTCCACATTTCAAAGCTTTCCAAGTATTTGATGTCATTTTTCCTTAGCGTCCATGTTTCTGCCCCATACAATGCTATACTCCATACGTAGCATTTTATCAACTTCTTGCGGATATCTTCCCTTATATTCCCTGTAAGTAGTTGTTTCTTTCTCCTGAAAGCCGCTTTTGCTTTTCCTATTCTAGTTTTGATCTCATCCGTACATTTTGCCTCTCGTGTTATGATACTTCCAAGGTATTTATATTCTGAAACTTGTTCTAATGGCTTTCCCCCAATAGTTATGTTCAGATTCTCTTCTTTACCCGATATTCGAATTACCTTGGATTTTTCTGTATTTATTTCCATACCGTATTTTCTACCTGTTATCACTAGTCTATTTATCATTTTTTGTAGCTCCTCTTCCTTTCTTGCTAGAAGTACTTGATCATCTGCGTATTTTACTGTTCTTATAATCCTTCCTCCAATTTTGAAATCCCCTGTGCCTTCTAAAGCTTCTTGCATTAGACTTTCTCCATATATATTGAATAGGGTTGGCGATAGGCAGCAGCCTTGTCTTACTCCTCTACCGATATTTATTCCGCAGGTGTCCACATTCTCAAACCTGACCTTTACAACTTGATTCTCATATAGATTCCTAATCAGTCTCCTGTCTTTCCAGTCTACACCTATATCCTTTAATATCTTCATCAACTTTACCCAATTTACTCTATCAAAGGCCTTCTGCCAGTCTACGAAACATGCGCAGATATCTTGACTGTATTCTATTGCCCTTTCTGATATGATTCTAACTACTCCTATAGCATCTCTAGTTCCTCGTCCTTTTCTGAAACCGAATTGATCTTCCCCTATTATTTCTTCTGCCTTTTTCTCCAGCCTTTTATTAAGAATCCTCGTGATGATCTTCGATGTGTGTGACAGAAGGCTTATAGTTCTGTAATCTTTACACTGCATTGCCTTTGGCTTCTTCTTTAGAGGGATCATTGTTACTTCTAGGAAATCCTGAGGCCACTCTCCCGTGTCGTAAATCTTATTAATTAATTTCGTGATCGCTTTTAGTCCTTCTGATCCTATGACTTTAAGTATCTCGGCCGGTATTCCATCGCTGCCCGTGGCTTTCCCCTTCTTAAGTTCCACTATCGCTTTTTCTACTTCGCTCTCCATAATACTTGGTCCTAAGTTGTCTTCTTCAATGTTTTCCTAATTTTTCAGTTCTATTTTTGCCGCTCCTGTCTGTTTGCTGTATAATTCCTTAATGTATTCTTCCCATACCTGTGCTACATCCTTTGTTTCTGAGACTATCTTCCCATCCGTATTCATAATTCCTTTACCACAAATTCCATTAGACTTCTTATCTTCTAATTCCAGTGCCCTAGCGTACATCATATCGTACCGTCCTAATTTCTCCATTTGTTCTATTTCATCACATTTTCCTTTTAGCCAATTTTCTCTAGCTTTATCTGTTACCCTTCTCAACTCATTGTTTATACGCCTATAGTTGGCTCTACCTTCTTCACTGTTAACGTTTTTCCATTTTCGTCTCTCATCCATTTTCTCCAGCATTTCCTTCGTGATCCATGGTTTTCTGATTTTCTTCTCTTGTTTTCCAATCTCTTTATCCAAGGTATCCTTGATACTGGTTTTAATTTCATCCCATTCTATATCGACGGTCTTCGGTTTGTTTTCCAACTTTCTTAGGTTATCTTCCAACTTCATGCTGACTACATCCTGCCTTTCTTTCAGTTTTTCTAGGTCCCAGGTCTGTCTTTCTCTTCTCGTTTTTCTTATTTGTTTGAGCTTTGTACTCACGTCAAGTATTAGAAGGCTGTGATCTGAATCAATGTCTGCTCCTTGCAATGCCTTGGCGTTCTTTATGCTGTTCCTAAATCTTTGTTTTACAAGGATGTAATCTATTTGGCATCTCATTCTATCTCCTGGGCTTTTCCATGTGTATAACCTTCGTTTATGGTTTTTGAACCATGTATTAGTCACTACAAGGTCATTATTGATGCAGAATTCTACGAGTTTCTCCCCTCCTCGATTTCTCTTCCCAAGTCCGTATTGCCCGACAACATTTTCTTCCTGTCCTTCTCCAACTATGCTGTTCCAATCTCCCATTATTATGCAGTTTACCTTTCCTCTTCCGTCTTCTTCATAAATTTCATTAATTTGCTCATAGATCTCATCTATTTCTTCATCGTCATGAGCTGACGTTGGCATATATACCTGGATTATCAGCATGTCCACTGGGACTGCTTTTAGCTTTATTGCCATCAGTCTATCGTTCGTTGCTATTATCTTTGTCACGCTTTTCATCATATCTTTCCTAAGTACCAGAGCTACTCCCCTTTTCCCACTATTTCCTCCAGAATAAACTACCGTGAATTCTTCCGAGTCGAACTGTCCTTCTCCCTCCCATCTAGTTTCGCTTAGCCCTATAATGTCAACTCTATTTCTTCTCATTTCTTCTTTCAAGTTCTCTAGCTTTCCTGCCTTTCTCATAGTTCTTACGTTCCAAGTCCCTATTCGTAATTTACTTTCGACAAATGTTTTCCTCAAGGCAGTCCCCGCCCGGAGATCCGATTGGGGGACTATTTTACCTCCGGATTGTTTTACCTCGAGAGAACTCATATTGTCCAACCATATAATCTTTACTAGGGATTGTAATGTGGTAGTTTCCCTCTTGCTTTCCACATCGCAGTACTGTAGCCGTTCAAATCGTCCTGATCACGCCTACAGCTGTATTGGATATAGACCCAACCAACATCATTTGTTTTCGGCTCTATACCATACTGACAGTACTGCTGCCTACTGCCAGGCACTGATGATAGTTTTTTTTTTTTTTTAATAAATAAAACCTCCATTCGAGGGGTTTGAACCCCCGAACTTTGCAATAGAAAGCCGACACGCTAACCACTACACCACCAGTGCATATATATATATATATATATATATATATATATATATATATATATATATATATATATATATATATATATAACAACTTACGGAAAAGGAAAGGTAAAATAGATATATGGATGTCAACAAGGTGTTGGGATGAGGAAACCCAGTGAGCACTCACCAATCAGATGACTTCAGGTTGGCGAGGCCCCGGGGATGTCGAAGCGACACACGTAAAATAACACAAAAACACAGAAACATCACAAACGTAGAAGCTTTCGGAACTACTCCTTCTTCAGCTACAGAGAGAGAACTAACTAACTAACTAACGTTAAAAGTGCACCCAAATTGTAATTACTGTGAGCAGACATGTAATAAAGTGCAATAATGAAAATACATAGTTGGAATTCATGTTGCATAAGGTATTACTGTATATATTAACAAATTTTTCATTATTAATTTTTAATATGTGTTTTAATGTTTTTGCGACAAATTACTGCTAATTATTCCATTTGGGGATGAGAGTGTTTGTTAGTGTCAGTATTTAGGACAGTAATAATCTTACCTTTGGGGTATAAGATGAAGGCTAATTTTGGGGGTCATTTTTCTGGAAAAAGTGCGTCTTATATGCTGAAAAATTTGGTGTTTCGGGAAAGCCAGGCAGAATATTATATGCAAAGACCATATTTGAAATTTTACCATAATAAAACGAAACTTCATACCTTTCTCTGTTCCTGGGTTTAAGTCTCAAACTTGTACAATGATTTTAAATCATTTTAAAATACAAAAGAAAATTATGCTACATCATTTTCCATGTTATTTAAATTGAAAGGTTAAAAAAGAAAATAATTTTTTAAAATTAAAACTGTCGATCAAATCAGTTTAAAAACCACACCATCTTTCTAATCTTATTATTGCAGTAGAAATAAAACCTTCCCCTTGCTCCTCTATTCTGTAGTTGTCGAGTTATAGCGACACAAATATCCAAACTCGGAAATATATACAGGAAAACTTTGTTAATTTGTAATTAGATAATTTGAAGTTTCTGATACTATAAAGTCATTACCATTGGTGAATTAAGGAGGGGGTCGCACTTAGCATGCGCCAATGGCTCTATTAAGTAAATGTTTTTATGTAAATATCATTAATAAAGTCTGGCTCAACCTTATGGAATTTGGTCATTATGAGATGAAATAAAACAACTATATCACTTCCACACAATTTATTAAATTTATTTATTAAACCAGTCATTTTAATAAATTGTGTGGAAGTGACATAGTTGTTTTTATATACAATCTCACAATTATGAAATATTTCAATTTCAAAATCATGAAGAAAAATTCATTATTTTTGCACCACGAGATATTATTTTCACTGAATGGTGCTTCAGTTTGTTTGCTATTGGCTGCCTTGCCTTTTATATGCATGAACTATTAGGTGCACAGCAGTATAGCATGAATGTGTACCTCCATTTGTTTTTTCTTTATACCAGTTCTGTGCAACTTCATTATTTTCTTTTCAGCACAGGTATTTAATGTTACTTAAATTTTTGAATTTGATTTATGTGACTGCTATGGTTGAAAATAGGTTTAATTGCTTGGATTTACTTGAAAATAATGGTTTAAGTATTATAGATCTGAATCTATTAATCGATAATTTTTCTAAATATAAGTTCAGGAGGAGGCATTTATAATTTTTATTCCCTTTCATATAGTTATTATGTCTATTATACAGGGTGTCCCTCAATAAGATGTACATAGCTTAACTACGTGTTCTTGTGATCATTTTGAGTCGAAAAGTTCTATTTAACATGGGTCCGATCTGCAACGGTTTGTCATGAAAATGAGAATTGGCATTCACTATGCATTGGTTGTATTTGAAAATTTAGTTCACTAGGCTGCCACGAGAATGCCCACACATGACGTAGGCAAGATAGAGAGGGCAGTCAGTAGTCAATTGTACATTGAGTGACTAGTGTTTGTTTACCCTTCCTTTTGTTCACTGTGTCACTGAGTATTAAAGGCAACAACTACGTAGTAGACGTAACAATCGCTACATTTTCTAATGAAGATTATACCAATATCATTTTCGTGTATGGTTACTGTAATGGTAATGCAAGAGCAGCAGTCATGGAGTATCATCGGCAGTTTTCTGATCGTAGAGTCCCAGATAGTTGAGTCTTAAGTAATGTTTATCGATCTATCAGAGAAACAGGTACAGTCTCACAACCAAGGCGTGAGGACCACGACGACGCAGTGATGATGTGGAAGGTGATGTATTGGAAATGGTAGAGTGCAGTCCAACCACGAGTGTCCGAGAGTTTCCAATCAAGTTGGGGCCAGCTGGATGACAGTTTGGAAAACCTTGCATGACTTTGGTTTGTACCCATTTCACGTCCAAAATGTCCAGGCTCTGCAACCAAATGACTACTTTGCACGTGAAAACTTCTGCAATTGGCTGCTTCAAAACCGGGAGCTGTGCATGAAGATTTTATTCACAGATGAAGCTAACTTCAGCAGAGATGGCATTACAGACACAAGAAATACACATGTGTGGTCCTACGATAATGCGACCCAGGAAACACGTTTCCAAACCCGTTTCTCGGTAAACATTTGGTGTGGTATTATTGGAAACCTACTGATTGGACCATTTGTGTAACATTGACATAAAGGAACATCATCATAAGATTACATCTTTGGTTGAAATCGACAGCCTCATACTCTATAAATTCCATTTAAAAGTGTTATATGAATGCTATGAAATAATCTTTCCCATTTAATAGCAATGGACTTGTTGCTATGGCAGTTTTATTTCCCATTGTTAAAAATCAGAAAATTATCCCTCTTTTTTGCAATAAAAACAATTGTTTGTTCTCATTCAACATGAATTTTAATTCTGCTTTTAAAAAATATAAACCTCAGTCTTTCAGCTACAGAACTGTTCATGTCCCGAGCTCTTATCTTACTATTAACTAATTTAAAAATGCAACTTTATCACCAATATCATGCTTTCCTTGTGGGTGGGGGGGAGGGGGGGGGGGGGTAGAAATGAAACTAAGGGATTGGAAATAAGACATTGATTACTCCTCTGCAGCTGATCCTAGAACCACCAAATTTGTACCATGTGTAGCCCAATTTGGTTTTTCTAAGTTGCTGGATTCAGAAGATATTGCCTGAACAGACGGACAGACAGACAAACCAAATACATAGTGATTTTTTTTCAAAGAAGTCGCTTAAAACATCAATATGAATGAATACAGTGCAGACTTATGGTCCATTTTACTATCGTTTTCATTTTTAAGTGATACATTTTTCTTTGTAAATGAATGTCCATTTTATGTCTATCCGTTTGTTCATTAAGTATGTGTGATCTTCTTGACATTCTGCTTTGAGTTTTATAATTTACCTAACAATATTTGTCAAGGTTCAATGTTATTCATATCCACGTGAACAAACAAGGACTTCTAACTTCAAATTTTGGCACCAAAATGAAATATTGGATAATTTGAACCTATGAATTTTTGGTCCCTTGGGTTTTGAATTAACAAGATTTTACAGTAATTGATATACACACACATGAGCATATTGAAATACGTTAACATTACTCCATTTAATGTATTAAAATGCTTAGAACTACTGATTTTAGCTTTTGATGATATGTTCAGACTATAAATACCTTGGAAGCATCATAACAAGAGAAGCAAAATGTATAGATGAGATCAGGACTGGAATAGGAAAAACAAAAGCTCCTTTCAGAAGAAAGAAACACCTACTTAGGGGGAATATAAGGGATGATATCCGCAAGAAGTTCATAAAATTCTATGTATGGAGTATAGCTTTGTATGGGTCAGAAACATGGATGCTAAGGAAAAATGACAAAATACTTGGAAAACTTTGAAATTTGGACTTGGAGGAGAATGCTGAAGATAAAATGGACAGGTAGGATGAAAAATGATGAAGTGCTATGAAGAGTAGGAGAGAAGCGAATAACTATACAGACTATTAGAAAGAGGAAGGCAAACTGGGTTGGACATTACCTGAGGAGAGAGAGTATGATTAAAGAGGTGCTAGAAGGAAAACTAGATGAGAAAAGGGAGAGAGGTAGGAAAAGGTTTCAGCTGATAGATGATTTGAAAGGGAAAGAGAATTATCAAGATATGAAGAGGACAGCGGAAAATAGGATTATATGGAGAACCAAGTTTAACCATGAATAATCATGGACCTCTCTATGGACAGACTACCTATGACGGTGATAATGAATATGTTTATTCTTGTGAACCTGGAACGTAACCTCCCTTTTTCCATATTCCCTTGGTGTTAATATATATTGAAATAGATTGCAACACACCAGCATGATTACTTTCATTTATAATTTAAGGCTACATATGTTAATATTTGCTTTTGCAGTGATAGCAGTTGACATTGACCCAGTGAAGATTGCAATGGCGAAGCACAATGCCTCAGTTTATGGAGTCCAGGATCGTATTGACTTCATTGTTGGTGACTTCCTTCAGTTGGCTCCTACTCTGAAGGCAGATGTTGTATTCCTTGCCCCTCCATGGGGTGGGCCAGAATATAGCACTTTAGAATCATCTGACCTGGAGAAAGGAATATTTTCTCCTGTTGGAGGATCACACATATACCACTTGTCTACTGCAATCTCAGAGAATGTGGCATATTTCCTTCCACGGAATATCAACACTGATCAGGTAAAAAAAACTTAAAAATCTAATTTTCTATTCTCTTCATTTCTTCTACCACTGGTGCCCTGATGGGGGACTGTCAAATATTGGGAATTACCAAAATTTTTATGAAGTTGTATTGTATGGCTATTGTTATAGGCAAATATAAAGTTTTTTTGTTCAATTTTTAACAGATATTTATAAAAAAGCAATTTAAAACAGACCGGTTAATGCCGAACCCGATCACATCCGATTGGTAGCCAAAGTTTGCCGAGTGTTTAGTGACGTCAGTGCATGCCATGTTCGATTGTGCCAATATAGAAGTAGAAGCTTGAAAGACGTAATTCTGATATTTTTTTCTATATGTCGTCTTAGAAGAAATATTCCTGCATTTATTTCACTTTATGTTTTGCAAAATGGCATCTGAAGGGTTTTATTTCTGATAATTTGCCCAACGTTGATTCGTACATGCTTTTGCGGTACAATGGGAGTCACAGTGAGCAATATTCAGATATTGAAATGCGTGGAGTGAAGGCGAATACGTTTGTATTACATTTAATTGATAAAACAAGTTCGATGTAGTGCTTTTATTTTCAGTTATTGTAATAGTACTATTATTTCGACTGAAACGCGTAAGACATGTAAAAGATAGATTGACTTCTTAAAACAGCTTTCCCATATTAAATGAATAAAACAACTCTAGTTTTAACTAATATTATAGAATATTTATTTATGTATTGTTTCCCATGCTGTCCTAATATCTAGCAAGTAAAATATAGTTTGATAAGTATACAAAAGGTAATGGACGAGGCCGAGATTTTGTGGAATTCCACAATAAAATAACATGAACAATGCTAGATAGTATTTTGTATTTATATTAAACTTTTGCTAATTTCCACAAAATATATGAAGTAAAACACAACCGGTTTTGGTGAATAATCACCATCATCTGCCTTTACAGAATTATCAGGTCAAATATTGACAAATATTATACAAAATTAATGTGAATAAACTTAGTTTCCTGTGTCTTGTCTGTAGGAAATGTGGTGAAGTTTGTTGTTTGAAGTGTCTATCTGCCTTAGTTATTATCTATACTTGTGAAAAGAAAAACTGTAGAAGTGTTTGTCATAACTGCATGTCTCTTTTGTATATTTCATGAATTTCATCGTTGCTTTTATGGCTTTTTTCTCCCTTTGAGGTCAATGAGGAGACTATGTCAGTAATGCTGTTGGATTTGTTAAATTGAAGCGAGAAGAAAAAATTTATATTTTTAAAGGCAAGATTTGCCCTGAACACAGAATAATATAAAGAGGTTATGAAGTGAGTGTAGTTGTAGATGAAGAAGAAGATTTAGTCACGTCTGTGGAGTGTCATGACTACCCTTGTTTAGCAAAATATGGTCCTTCAAAATACCATGCTGTCATGGATATTATGGGAACAAATTTATTAAAATATTTAAATTACAGAACTAACTTAATATGTGACATTTGTAAAAGTATTTACTTAAAAACTTGGTACTTAAATACAGTCAAACTCGTTTATAACGAGCACGGTTGTAACGAGGTCACGGCTATAGTGAGCAAATGCTACCTCCAAGATAAGTTTACGAGCATTTACATACAAATATTTCACGTATATAACGAGCACGCTTCACGGATATATCGAGCAAACTTCGACCACTTCTCACTGTCTCAAACGCAGTGGCGGTCAGCCCCTTCAATCCTCATAGTGACCCAAGATATGTAACCTTGTGTTCTCGAGTCCAGCCTCTACACCCTATCCCTCGGGGAGGTTAAAGACCGCGGCGTTGTTGTTAAAAAATAATCCCTTCGTCCAAGCCAAGAATTTCCAACTTGCAAGTACAGTGGCACCCGCCGAGGTCCTTTGTCCTCTCCTCCCAACCCCCAGCTCATTTACAGCCAGGAGGTTGTGATTGGAAGGGGGTAAGGAGCTGAGGGCATGCACAATGGGGCTCGCCCCCGTTGCTCAGCCGAATGCACCCAACACTCTTTCCCACGTAAAGATGGGAAATCCCAGATTTAATCCGTCTCCTCATTAACTCTTCCTGGAATTGGTATGCTCGCAGTTTGCAAAGAAAGTTCGTAGCGTTGATCACAAAAATCAGTTGAGATTTTGCCCTTGAACGAGTAACATGTCTGTACATAAAAGGAAGTGTCTGTCTATTCGCGAAAAGGTTGATATTATTCGAGAGTTAGAACGTGGTGAAAAAAATGTTGAAGTGTGCAAAAAATTTAATTTATCGTCGTCTACGGTTTCAACCTTATGGAAAAACAAAGAAGCGATTTTATATGCACTAGAGAACAACCTAACAACGAACAAGAAAATGAGGAAGTGTGACTTGGGTACTGTTGATCAAGCACTGCTGGAGTGGTTTAAGACGCAGAGAAATGCTCAACGGCCCCATTTTAAAGGTACAGGCAGATAAATTTGCAAAACAGTTAGGACATGAAAACTTCACATGCAATAATGGGTGGCTCGATCGTTTTAAAAATCGGCATAACATTGTTTATGCGAAAGTCAGTGGAGAGGCCTTGTCAGCAGATTCAAAAACGGCAAGTGAATGGGTGAAAAGTGTTTGGGAGGAGTGTCGAAAAGGTTACAGAGAAGAAGACATCTACAATGCCGACGAAACTGGACTGTTTTACAACATGATGCCTGATGCAACGTTTAAATTCAAAGGTGACAAATGTGTTGGTGGCAGAAGACCTAAGAATCGTTTAACAGTTTTAATGTGCGCAAACATGAATGGGAGTGACAAAAAAAAATTTTTGTTATTGGTAAGTCACAAAAGCCGCGTTGTTTCAATAATGTAAAGAAGCTTCCCGTTGAATATGCAGCTAATAAAAAGGCATGGATGACTTCCAATATTTTTCAGCAATATGTAAGTCAGTGGAACAATGAGTTACGGAGGAAAAATAGAAACATTTTACTCCTTGTCGATAACTGTCCTGCGCACCCACATATGCAGGAGTTATCCAATGTAAAACTGGTGTTTTTGCCTACAAATGCGACTTCTATTTTGCAGCCAATGGACATGGGGATAATTAAAAGTTCTAAAGGCCATTTCAAGCGATTTTTTGTTCTACAGTTGATTGAAAGGAGGGAAAGAGGTTTAGATGGCAACGTCTCTGTATTGGATGCAATTCATTTGATGACAGATGCATGGGACAATGTTTCACCTACAACGATCATAAACTGTTTTCGGAAGTCTGGTTTAATATCGGGAGAATTTTCGATTGATAACCATAACGTTGATGAAGATGATCTACCTCTGTCAGAATGGCTTAAAGAAAATGGAATTGCGAATTTTGACCATGTAAATGACATTGACAATTTTGTTCATGTTGATGATGATTTGATTACCAGTGGAATTCCTACGGAGAGTGAAATAATAGAGACAGTACAAAACACAGCAGACAGTGATGAAGACATTGTTGAATGTGTCGAAGACACAATCCCGACTCTCAAGCTCAGGATGCTGTGGAAACATTAAATGATTTTTTTGAAAACATTGACATTTCCGATGGTGTTTTTAGTGCAATAAGTGTAATAAGAGGAAACTTAAGAGACTTCAAAGTGAAATCTATGAAACAGGCTACCATTCAAAGTTATTTTTCTAAAAAGGGGAGTGATTAAGGATGCAGCTGTGAGTAAATTTTATATGTACAAATGTTTATTTTAAATTTTCTAGTTTATTCTCATTTTTATGTTTTTCCATAAATTTACTAAATAAACTTTCTGTTTATATATTCACTTTTACTTCTTATGTATTATTTCACCATACGCATGCATGTTTTTGCCTTCACGGATATTAAGTTTAACGGCTATAACGAGCAAAACTAGACGGTCCCGTGGCGCTCGTTATATCCGAGTTTGACTGTATATGCACTGCAACAGTAATTATTTGCTTAATAAACCCATAGCCCAACGATTTCCATAAGTTTGATATTACGTATTTAGAATAGGTATGTTACATTATGGAGGTTTTGTTAAAATATATATGCTAATCTTTGAAACAAAAATATTATTTACTCTTTCAACGTTCTTCAGAATATATGCATCATGTGGATGTAATGCCGACATGAGTCATAAACTAAAATACGAAGCATTAAAATTACATGCATACATATTACTAGTACTTAGATTAAAATGATCTTCGCAGACAAATGCAGTTGTACGTTCCGATATATCAGATGCGTATCTCCTCATGGCTTTCAACCACAATATTCTCTGCTTCTTATTTCTTCCCAAGGAGCTCAGTAGGGTGAAGAACAATTTTCTCGGGGTTTTAATCTTTGTATTTAAGCACTGAGGTACCAGACAATACTTATAACCCTTTTTAAGTTCCATATTCTCCATTTTAACTACGATATCAGGAAAAGCAACAGGACGAAGTATCAAAACCGCGTGCTTTCAGTACGGTCATGTTTACACGAGTGGCATGCGATGATATCACATACCCCTTACTACGCTCTCTCCCTCTCTCTCTCTCTCTCCAACCAGGAGGCTGTTATCGCGGGATATTTCAGAGAGTTATTTTAAATATTTTTTTTGCATAATGTAGAGGATTTAATAAAAAATGTTCACAGGGAATAATTAAGTCAATTACAAAGAATTAAAAAAAACAATTAAATATTTTGACAGTCCCCCATTGTAATGGCGTGAAATTATGTTACTTGAAAATTTAACAATAGATAAGCATAAGAAATTGAATTAAGATGTAAAACTACTTCTTTAACGTCATTCTCTGATTGATATTTAAAAATTGAGAACCGCTATGGTTTCTTTGGAAATTTTAGCTTTCTCCTGGAGTCGAACCTGTGATATTATGATAGATGATATGTATAAAATGTGCAAGAGGTAGATCCCAAAGTATTATGAAAAGATCTGATGTGGCCACCACATGACTTTCTCCATACCTGTAATATTTCTAACAATTCCAAATAGGTTACATAATAATAAATATTTTAAGAAACTGCGAGAAAATTTTAGACTTTACAAAGAACAGAAATAAACTCAAACCATAGCCTTCTGATATTGAATATAGCCACAAAGCTCCAGCAATTAAGAAAAGAAAAAGGAGCGTTACTAAGATGTAACTAAGCGTCAATTGTTGACAAAAGTTGTCGGTAGGTAGCATGGTGGTGGCAGCTAAAAATATAAGATATCTCTTAAACAATGCATTATATGGGAAAATGTTTCAAACAAAGGTTGTAGAAAATTAAATTTCCTACAACTTTTATTCCAATACATTTTTACGTATATCAAATATTTCAAAATAATGGATAAGTGACAAGAGTAAACACCCACTTTCGATTGACTCATTTTTACCAAAATCTAATCAGTTCTTGTGACTTTCATAAAAATGTTAAATATAAAATTTTGCATTGACCTGATTAATATTTTTTGAGTTAGAGCACCCACAAAAAGCTATCATACACACAGACATCATCGAGAAATTTGTCAAAACATGTTCAGTGGACCTCAAACGTGGAAATCTTGAAGTCGATTTTTTTCATGAAAACAATACTTTCCCCTATACTACATATATGGAGAAAGTAAAAATCGTCGAAATAATACATTCTGTTCTTTATCTATTTGTGTTGAACCACAGCTTGCCATCAGAGGCACCATAATTAAACATCATTTTCAAAGTCACAACTGGCTGTTATATAGGTAGCAGATTACTTATAATGATATATTTCATTGAATTATCTGAATCGATCAGCAACATATTTATTTTGTGGGATACCAAAGACAATACAGCAGAAAGAAACTGACACAGGAGAATAGTGATATGTGCAGTATTTTACCCAAAAGTGCAGCGAATGGGAAAGATGATAAGTCAAAACATCTTCGAAACCGATGACACTAAAATGTCTCTCCCATTAGAATTATCAGAATGTGAGACTAAGCTGGTGATGTCTTGACATCTAACTGACTGCAGAACTTTTTCTCACATGCCCCTTATCATTCCTGCTGCAATCTAGGTTAAAACTAACATGTTCATAACTCCATCAGTAATAATAATCTAATGCATATATTAAGGAGAATTCTGTTCTTCTTTCTGTCTGTTTGCATGGTTTGCACAGTTGCAGCAAATTTTTCATTTGCATTTTAGAATCACTTAGAATTGCGATATGAATACGGGACTTGCACCAAACAATGCCTAAAAGAACGGATATTCATTTTCCAACCATCGATTTTTGAAAACACATCGAATTGTTCCACAAATTTGTTATTAAAACAAAAATTTGGCTAAATTTTAGACAAAAAAACTTCGTCATCAAGGGTGACAGCATTGTTGCTGATCTAGCAAAATTACGTCTGTATCTAAAAGCAATGACATGAACTTTGATATTGTATTTGAAATCAATTGTGAGAACTCTTCTTATATATTTTGATTGTATTTTAATTGTAAGGGAAGTAACGATGGATTAATTTGAACGATAGGTTTGTTTACTGCGGTGCCATTTCTAAGGAGTGGAAGAAATGCGAACGAGCATACGACCACTAATATTTTAATTAGCTTTTTGTTTTGTTTACCTTCACGACAAAAGAAGTTATTAAGTAGCTTTTTTAATTCACACATCTTTTATAATCACTATAAATGCACCGGTCCTGCGTCAAATATCTTGCTTAATTATCGAAAGAAATTAATCATAATCATTCTCAATATAGTAATTTGCTTTAAACTGCCCAATAAAATTTGCAAACGAAAAGATATTTTCAATATATTGACGTATCATCCTATTTGAAATGTTGAGTTGTCCATCATTACAATACATTGGAGTTGTTTCTGACTTAAAGTTTTTGTTTTTTATTTATTTTAAATTTACATGAAACTTTTCACATAATTTTCAGTTGGTTTTTGTCCTTCATGATTTTGTTTCATTGCAACCTCTTTATGAAATATCGAAAAATCAGAAAAAATCAATTATAAACTTAAAATGTGAGGTAGGAATGGAAGAGAGAAAAGGAGGAAGAATGTTAAGTGCCTTAAATTTAATATTTAATCCACGCATACCGGTCATATTGACGGGCTTTTGTACTAGTACTAATAATTATAATATTTCTTTCCCTTATTTATTTGTTGGAATGATTATGTAATGTTTTTATGTGTCACATACTATGTAGTAAATCATGAGAGCCATTTAGTGAAGTCCTAGACAAATTTAACAGTTAACTCAACTTTTTTAACATTTCCAATTTTTCCTTGCATATGAGCCAGATCTTTATTTTGAAGATGCAAAAATTAGAAACAAATACTCATGTTAAGATTTTGTCTTTGCATCAAATCTTATTATATCTGTAGCTGAAACATTTCCGACCTATTATTTTTTTCAAAAAATTAAATCCCTTGTCTTTAGAGTCATCCTTGCATAAGAGTTGCTGTCAGATTTAGGGTTCCATATGGTTTTAACTTAATAATCTACAGTTGCAAATGCAACTTTGTGGATCTTATTCATACTATAAATTTAAAAAATTACTTAGTAAAACATCTTGCTATTTTTACTAATCCTTCTATCAATGTCATCTAGAACAGGGGCCTGCAACCTTTTCAGCCTTGAGGGCGCATTTGCGAATTCAGAGAAGGATTGCGGGTGCCAATTGAGGGTACACAGAAAAATAAAGCTAAAAGAAATGGGTTAGATTCTTGTTTTATTTTCAAACAAAAATATTTTGATTTGAATACAAAATTTATTTTTAATAAAGAAGGAGAATCTTGAAATTTTTAATGAGAAAATTGAATTTGTACTTTTTCTGTGCTATCTTATTGCACCTCCCCAGCAAATAACTTGCCATAGCCCTAGTACTGGGTGCCAAGGAATTTTATGAAGGGCGCCATGGCACCCGTGGGTGCCCTGATCAAGAACATTAATCACCAGTCAAGTGATGATGCTCTAACACAGCCTACGTGGTTGTGAATTTATTAAAGCTAGTGGTTCTATTAAATTAAGTTTTACTTTCTCCATACGTAGTATAGGGTAAAGTATTGTTTTCATGAAAAAATCAATTTCGAGATCTCAACGGAAATACACGTTTTGAGGTTCCCTGAACATGTTTTGACCATTTTCTCGATGATGTCTGTGTGTGTGTGTGTGATAGCTTTTTGTGGGAGCTCTAACTCAAAAACTATTAATCAGGTCAATGCAAAATTTTATATTTTTATGAAAGTCATAAGAACTGTTTAGATTTTGGTAAAAATCGGTCGAATGGAAGTGGGTGTTTACTCTTGTCACTTATCCGTTATTTTGAAATATTTGCTTTAATATTTGATGTATGTAAAAATGTACTGGAATAAAAGTTGTAGGAAATTTAATTTTCTACAAACTTTGTTTGAAACATTTTCCCATATAATGCATTGTTTAAGAGATATCTTATATTTTTAGCTGCCACCACCATGCTACCTACTGACAACTTTTGTTAACAATTGACGCTTAGTTATGTCTTAGTAATGCTCCTTTTCTTTTCTTAATTGTTGAAGCTTTGTGGCTATATTCTATATCAGAAGGCTATGGTTTGAGTTTATTTCTGTTCTTTGTAAAGTCTAAAATTTTCTCGCAGTTTCTTAAAATATTTATTATTATGTAACCTATTTGAAATTGTTAGAAATATTACAGGTATGGAGAAAGTCATGTGGTGGCCACATCGGATTTTTAGAGGATATAATGTATTTCAGAAAAAGCAATCTCAATTGGCAATGCCATGCCAAAGCCTTCAAGTGCCTGTATCCAAAATTTCGTCGTAGCTCCTCTTAAAGATAACAAAAATTTCTTTGATGACTAATAACTAAATGAAGAAAGAATTTGATCCTTTATTAACACTTTTTATGAAGAAATGTCAGAAAAAATAGTTGAATACAAGAAAATTGTTATAACTATTCAAGATGGTAAAATTGATTTTGGCAATTTGTCTCCTCTTAAGTAGGCACCTGTGTTCAATACACATTCAGCATGCCCCCACGGGATGGCTCTGTCAATAGGTAAATTAGGGAACTCAAATGGTGAGTTAAAATGTTGAAAAAATGAGATGCGCATTTTGGCTACAAAGCAGCTGTCCGCAGTGGTTATTCACTATAGTGTTTTCTATTTTAAAATCTACTATCAGTGAATCACCACTGTTGATGGCTGGCTTATATCTGAAATGCCCATTTTTCCAGCCTTTTAGAGCTATCTAATTTATGAACTGTATTCCAATCTCAAAACTTGCTCGATAATTCTTTTTTTTTAAGCAAAACCACTTCAGCTTTCTTTGCAAAGGTAGCAATGAAATCATAGATGTAGCTGGGAGATGTGGCACTTATGGCAAAATTTTAGGTTAACATCTTAGTTATGTAAAATATTATTTTTCCTATAAACGATGATAGCATTTTTATTAAAAATAACTTTAACATCTGAGTATTCAGTTAATACTTATTAACCTCTACCCGCCATGCGGAACATATATGCTCCGGTGATTATATTTGCTCGCTTCCATGCAGAACATACATGTTCCATCAAATACATAAAAAAAAAAAATCCCCTAATAGAAGACCAGGGTTCAACTCCAGGGTATAATTTCTATTCCCCATAAGATAACATGCCTTCTCAAATTTCCTAAGTATTTACGGGGGCAAAATTTTAACAAATATTGATAACTTTAATTATGATTCAAATGGAATAGCTATGATGTATAAATTATTTTTTATTTTCGGCTAAAAACCGTTCGTAGAACGGATATCTCTCTAGTAAAGAAAATTCTGCCTCACAGAAATAGACATATCAACAAATTCATATAGAATAGAGAGTACCAATTTTAGATAAAGTGCCACCTGTCACCAGTGCCTCGCTAGCCCAGGTCACATGACAGCCGTGGTTGGAACACCTTGTAAAAAAGAAGGGGGGGTCCCCAAAATCATACTTGTATAGGGGTCCCTAAAAGTATCATTTCGCCCCTGTATATAGAGAAAGTATTGTAATCATGAAACAATCGATTCCAAGATTTTGTCGGAAATATAGGTTTTACGTATCTATGAGTTTAAAAAAGTTGTTTTTGTCATGTCATCTGTCTGTCTGTGCATGTCTCTACAGCAGGGGTGGGCAAAAGCCAGCTTGTGGACTGGATCTGCCCCGCCAACACTTTCAATCCAGCCCATGGCAAAATATGCCGAGTATTCAACAAAGAATAAACTTATAAATACTTTTTACTTATGTGGGTGGAAAAGCAGTATGTTTAATATGCAGAGAAAGCATAGCAGTGCTCAAAAATTATAACCTGTTTCACCATTTGAGAGTAAACATGCACTTTTTGAAGGAAGAAAAAAGAAAAAAGCAGATGAAATGGTTATTAATTTCCAAAAAACAGCAAAGTATTTTCAAAAAACCTGTGTACATCCCAGGATGATATCACAAGAGTGAGTTACGTGATTGAACACAAAATTGTCAAGAACAGCATGTCATTTTCTGATGGAGAATTTATTAATTGTTTGTGTGCATTTCTGGCTAATCAATCTCTTGGATTGCTATAGCCATTACTCCTTCCACACTGAACACACACACAAGCCCAGTGCCGGCATTAGTCTACTTTTAACGAAAAGCACCAAGGGGGTCAACTGCTTAATGTCCTTTCCGAAGGATAGAGTGCTGATTTGTGTGATCTCCTCAAAGTATACAAGTAGGGGATGGGACGATCCCAGGTTGAAAAATCCAACCTCTACCGAATTCGAACCTGGGACCACTATGTGGAAGGCCAATGCTCTAACCACTCCACCACTGCCACCCCAGAGAATTTATTAAGGAATGTATGGTTGACTCGGCTTCTATTTTATGTCAGGAAAAGAAGAGCCTGTTTGAGAAAATTATCTTGTCGAGGCATAAGATTGTGAGACATGTCAAGGATGTTGCTGAGAACCTGCACCTGCAGTTAAGAAATAAAGTAAGTAATTTTGAATATTTTTCATTGGCACTCGATGAGAGTTGTGATATCAAAGATGATCATTTTTATTCAACGTATCACCAAAAATGTTGAACTCAGTGCAATCAGTGAAAGATATGACAACTGGAGAAAATTTATTCCAGACAGTAAATTAGTGCATTATAAAATTAGGAGTAGAGTGGATGAAAATGGTGAGCATGATCACCAATGGAAGTCCAAATCTGACTGGTAAAAATGTTGGATTGCTGAAAAGAATTCAAGACAAAGTCAAAGAAACAAATACTGATCAGAATGTAGTATTCCTACACTATCATCCACCAAGAGTTCCTCTGTAAGAGTGTTCTAAATCTAAGCAATGTTGTTGTCATAGTTACAAAAGTGGTTAACTTCGTTCCAGCAAGAGGATTACATCACAGGCAATTTGTAACCCTGCTTGAGGAAAATGAATCCAAACACAATGACATTCCATATCACACGAATGTAAGATGGCTCAGTTTGGGGAGGGGCCTGAAAAGAGTATGGAATTGAGAGCAGAGATTGGTTTGTTTTTGGAAGTGAAACAGAAAGATTCAGATTTTCCACATTTTGCATTAACCATTGATATAATGGGCCACATGAACGAACTAAATTCAAAACCGCAAGAAAAAGGGTGTTATGCATATGAGGTATATTTCATTGTCAAGGCATTTATGACAGAATTACTTCTATTATCTCATCAGTTAGCCCACTTTGCAGGAGAATACAGCTTGTGATGAAAACTTAAAAAATATTCTTTATTATTACTTGACTTTATTTAATTTATTTGGAGGTTCCAAGATTTCAAATTAATCGCAAATGACATGGCCTCTCCTTTCTCATCTGATATTGATAAAGTCCCAGTTGACCAACTTGAGCTTATTGATCTGCAAAGTGATCTGTTGATCTTGGAGCAATTCAAATCAGTGATGCTTTCAAATTTTTATGCCTCTCTTAATAAGTGCATTTCCAAAATTAAAGGCTCACACTCAAAGGATGTTTGTGTTATTCGGGTCAACATATGAGGGCTAATCAAATATATCTGGGACAATTTACTGCTGAAAAATTACTGAAAGTATGGAAGTGGTAACCATATACATTAAGCAACATCTCCTGATGACACATGCCTGAAGTAAGGATAGCAGCTTGACTCAGCTGTGAGTAAGCTGGTCTGTAGCGCATGAGTATTTTTCTCTCAATCACACCCAGAAATGGATCTTTTGAAGAAGCAATGTATGTGCTGCTGAAAACTTCGTAAGACGGCCACAGGAATGTATAAAATGTTACAAACAGAATTTGGAGAAACAGCATTGAGGCATTCCAAGTCATTTTAGTGCAATGGAGAGAAAAATACCCATGCACTATGTGGGATCACAAGATGTTCCTTAATGTACCGTATGGTTACTACTTTCATACTGTCAGTAATTTCCCAGCAGTAAATTCAGTCCTAGACATTTTTGATCAGCCCTCGTACATATGTAAGCAGACATTTTCTCTGATGAAATTAAATAAATCAAAACTTAGAGCTGCAATGACAGATGACCATCTTGGAGAAATACTGAAGATATATATAACTCGGCTCTTGTCAGTTCATTGTTTTTTTCCTTCAGACCGTGCTGAAGAGTATCATCTGGTGATCCAGATATGTATTCGTTGATTAACACTGTGTGTGTGCATCTTTGATTGGGTCCCTGGAGAGATTTAATCACACATAAACCCACGTGTGTTCATTGTGTGATTGGTGTAGTCCCTGCCATGGATAACATCCTGCAAACTTGTGTGTATGAAGACATAATGTTTGTTACTTGCGAGGATTATTTTCCCACAAACCTGAGTGTTTTGTGTATGTGAGGTTTGCATGGGTTCCTGGAGAGGAGTAACATCCCATAAATCTACGCATGTGTCTAGAGCAGTGGTTCTCGGGCAGATCCGTCAGGCAACCCCTCCATCTGGATGTTTGGTTGCCGCAACTCTCCGAGAATATTCGAGAAGCAAAAAAAACACTCCAGTTTTCTCCATGAGATGGCGACGATAAAGAAAGTAATAATAAAAGTTTTTATTTTGTGCTCTTTATAAATACTAAGGACAGTTTGACTTGGAAGAGTTCACGGTAGTTTACTCTGGAGGAAATAGTGGGGAAAGGGGAGTAGCTCTGGTACTTAGGAAAGATATGATGAAAAGGGTGACAAAGATAATAGCAACGAACGATAGACTGATGGCAATAAAGCTAAAAGCAGTCCGAGTGGACATGCTGATAATCCAGGTATATATGCCAACGTCAGCTCATGAAGATGAAGAAATCGATGAGATTTATGAGCAAATTAATGAAATTTACGAAGAATATGGAAGAGGAAAGGTAAACTGCATAATATAATGTGAGATTGGAACAGCATAATCAGAGAAGGACAGGAAGAAAATGTTGTCGGGCAATATGGACTTGGAAAGAGAAATCAAGGAGGGGAGAAACTCGTAGAATTCTGCATCAATAATGACCTTGTAGTGACTAATACATGGTTCAAAAACCATAAACGAAGGTTATACGCATGGAAAAGCCCAGGAGATAGAATGAGATGCCAAATAGATTACATCCTTGTAAAACAAAAATTCAGGAACAGCATAAAGAACGCCAAGGCATTTCAAGGAGCGGACATTGATTCAGATCACAGCCTTCTAATACTTGACGTGAGTACAAAGCTCAAACAAATAAGAAAAACGAGAAGAGAAAGACAGACCTGGGACCTAGAAAAACTGAAAGAAAGGCAGGATGTAGTCAGCATGAAGTTAGAAGATCACCTAATAAATTTGGAAAACAAACCAAAGACTGGATATAGAATGGGAAGAAATTAAAACCAGTATCAAGGATACCTTGGATAAAGAGATTGGAAAACAAGAGAAGAAAATCATAAAACCATCGATCACTAAGGAAATGCTGGAGGAAATGGATGAGAGACAAAAATGGAAAAAAGTTAACAGTGAAGAAGATAGAGCCAACTATAGATGTATAAACAATGAGTTGAGAAGGGTAACAGATAAAGCTAGAGAAAATTGGATAAAAGAAAAATGTGATGAAATACAAGATATGGGGAAGTTAGAACGGTATGATATGATGTATGCTAGGGTACTGGAATTAGAAGATAAGAAGTCTAATGGAATTTGTAGTAAAAGTATTATGAATACAGATGGGAAGATAGTCTCGGATGTAGCACAGATATGGGAAGAATACATTAAGGAACTATACAGCAAGCAGGCAGGATCGGCAAAAATAGAACTGGAAGATGAGGAAAACATTGAAGAAGACAACTTAGGACCAAGTATTATGGAGAGCGAAGTAGAAAAAGCGATAGTGGAATTAAAGAAAGGGAAAGCCACAGGCAGCTATGGAATACCAGCTGAGGTACTTAAAGTCATGGGAACAGAAGGACTAAAAGCAATCATGAAATTAATTAATAAGATTTACATCATGGGAGAGTGGCCTCAGAATTTCCTAGAAGTAACAATGATCTCTCTAAAGAAGATGCCAAAGGCAATGCAGTGTAAAGACTACAGAATGATTAGACTTCTGTCACACACTTTGAAGATCATGACGAGGATTATTAATAAAAGGCTGGAGAAGAAGGCAGAAGAAATGCTAGGGGAAGATCAATTTGGTTTCAGAAAAGGAAGAGGAACTAGAGATGCTATATTTATAGTTAGAATCATATCAGAAAGGGCAATAGAGTACAGTCAAGATATCTGCGTATGTTTCGTAGACTGGCAGAATGCCTTTGATAGAGTAAATTGGGTAATGTTGATGAAGATATTAAAGGATATAGGTGTAGACTGGAAAGACAGGAGACTGATCAGGAATCTATATGCGAATCAAGTTGTAAAGGTCAGGTTGGAGAATGTGGACACCTGCAGAGTAAATATCGGTATAGGAGTAAGACAGGGCTGGTGGCTATTGCTGACCCTATTCAATATATATGGAGAAAGTCTAATGCAAGAAGCGTTAGAAGGCACAGGAGATTTCAAAATAGGAAGAAGGATTACAAGAACAGAAAAATACGCAGATGATCAAGTACTTCTAGCATGAAAGGAAGAGGGACTCCAGAAAATGATAAATAGACTAGCAATAACAAGTAGAAAATACGGTATGGAAATAAATACAGAAAAATCCAAGGTCATTTGAATATTGGGAAAAGGAGAGAATCTGAACATAAGTATTGGAGGAGGGCCTTTAGAACAAGTTTCAGAGTATAAATACCTTGGAAGCATCATAACAAGAGAAGCAAAATGTACAGATGAGATCAGGACTAGAATAGGAAAAGCAAAAATGACTTTCAGAAGAAAGAAACACCTACTTATGGGGAATATAAGGGAAGATATCCTCAAGAAGTTCATAAAATTCTATGTATGGAGTATAGCTTTGTATGATTCAGAAACATGGATGCTAAGGAAAAATGACATCAAATACTTGGAAAGCTTGGAAATGTGGACTTGGAGGAGAATGCTGAAGATAAAATGGACAGATAGGGTGAAATAGATGAAGTCCTATGAAGAGTAGAAGAGAAGCGAATGATTATACAGGATATTAGAAAGAGGAAGGCAAACTGGGTTGGACATTACCTGAGGAGAGAGAGATGATTAAAGACGTGTTAGAAAGAAAACTAGATGGAAAAAGGGAAAGAGGTAGGAAAAGGTTTCAGCTGATAGACGATTTGAAAGGGAAAGAGAGTTATCAAGATATGAAGAGGACAGCAGAAAATGGGAGTATATGGAGAACCAGGCTTAACCATGTATAATCATGAACCTGTCTACGGACAGACTACCTATGGTGATGATGGTGTGTATTCAGATGGTATGTGGTGTTTAGTTTGATTTTTTTAAGTACTGTATTTTCTGGTAGATAATGTGTGCTTTATCTATTTAAAAAAGTTCGAGATCTAGAAAAAATGGCTGTGCACATTATACATAAGAAAAGAAGTTAATACTTAAAAAGTGACTTAAAAAATTATTTATGCCCAGTATTATGATTCTTTGATTCTTACATCCTTTAGTTGACAAATTCATGATATTTCCTCTCATTCTGTTTAAAGGCCTGAATTTACATAATTCTGTTAAATCTTGCAAAAAATAAAAAATTTCAAGTTAAAATATTTTTATGGACAAATTTAATGCATAATCAACAAGATGGAAACGTATACTCCATTAATGGAATGCACATTTCAAAGGTGTTCTTTATGGTGAAAACATTTGAAACGATATTGAAAGATTGGATGATTCTCGAATTTTTATCTCTGAAACTATAACTTGTAATTATGTGGTTTCACAGACTTTTTTGTGGCAAATGAAGTCCTCTATCCTCACAGATCAAATAAGAGCATGGGAGAGAAAAATATGGATTTTTAATTCATTTTTGCTGAGAACCGTCTTAGCAATCGATGTAAATAAAATATGTGATGTTTTGCTCAGGATTTTCTCAAATATTTCTCTCCAAACTATAACTAGTAATTATGTCGTCTCACAGACTTTTTTGTAGTAAATGTTGTTCTCTATCCGAATTTAATTTTTAATCTATAACTTACAGATCATATAATAGCTGGGGAGAGAAAAATATGTTATTTAATTGTTGCTTGACGGATGCCATTTAACAAGATGTGAGTATAAGTTTATTTAAGTGTTTATGTCAAGTGGAAGTTCTAATTGATGGTTGTAACTCAAAATTACAATCGGGTAATAAATTTTAATAAGGATCACCCCTACTTAATTTAATTAAAATCTGTCCAGCAGTTTAGGAGATGAAAGTTACGACAGACAGACGAGATGTGACCATAAGGTTTTCTGCTACTACTGCTTCGCTGGTAAAGAATGCCTAAAAAATCAGTAGTTGGCAAAGGAAAGTTTAATCCTTTAAGCACCCTTTCATTTAAGTCCTGAGGAATGAAATGCTTCTGTACTCGAATACAGTCCATTTCTGTACATGGTAATTATCTAAAAGCCTCTTTAGGCATCATCTCTAAAGCTGAATTAATTGTTAAAATTCTTTAGTTAATCAACATTCTCTGGAAATGCATACCTTTACGTAATGGTCTTTACCAATCAACAAAAAATTTTTGACTGCGCATTATCTTACAATTTAATGAGCATTAAAAATATGAAGATGTACGTTATTAACTAAGTGCATGTTATTGATGGGAAAATATGCTAATAATCACTACTGAGAGTTATAATTGCTTGTTTGTTTTTATTGCATAAAAAATAACTCATTTGTTAAAAAAGTTTTTGTGCATTGATAAGCTACTGAATTTTTTTTACTTTTTGAACAAGACATGTCGGTAAATTAAAACCTGCAGAACTCTTAAAACCAGAGTAAAATCAATTGCCTTAGCAAAGGTGTTTGCGACTCCCCTAAACTCCTCTCACGACCCCCTAAGAGGGTCGCATTCCGCCGTTTGAGAAACATTGATCTGTGTATCATTGTGTATTCTTCTTTATTCTTATGGCAACTTGAGTGCCTCTTTTTCAACATAAGTAAAATACATTTGTGAAAAATCTTATTTCAATTATACATCCATGGGATATTAGATAATAGTAAATTCTATAGTTAAAGTTATGACAATCTTGAAAAATCTTACATTATAATTATAATATAAGGTATGTATGTAAAAAAGCTGTGCAGAACCATCTTTATATAGAATTCCTGCATGCACAGAAGTGCAGAATCAGAGAATGACCCACCTTTTTCTCTTCAAAACCGGAGTACTTAACACACCAGTACTAGAATCAGCAATCAGTAAGTAAATGCCAAGGATGGTTACTTGAAACATATATCTGGCTTAATCTTTGTCATATGGAATTTAAATGCTGCCATGGTATCTCACAGCCGGACTTATTTGGGACATTGAAATACAATACACCCAGTCCCTAACTAACATGATAGATGCATTCTTAAAAAATTTCGAGGTGAAATCGTGTTATTCAAACATGAATTTTTCATAAGAAATAATGTAAATAGGGGGGATGCATTCTGGCATCCTAACCTGGTTGAAATTTTTAATTTTATTCCTTTATTGTGACTATACTTTGGGTAATGCTTTGTGTTTTTTATCTGTGTATATATATTTCATACATGTAACTCATTTTTACAGAAAAGAAATGATAATAACGCAGATGGTTCGTAGCATTGCTTCGTTAAGACCTGTTTGACGAATGATATCACATGTTTGTTCATTGTTCTCATAGCGCTTAAGTATATCTAATTTTTGCTCTAGCAGTATAACTTTTCTTGGTTTCTTACTCCCATCACCAATAAAATGTGAACCATAAACTCGGTGTATTTTTTTATGTAGATGGCCACCATTTTAAATCAGTTGTTCAAATGTTAACCATTTATTTAGCAGACATTATTTAGAAAATTTGTAAAATGATAATATTAAACAAATATCTAACAATAAGAATTAAACATTTTTGTTTTAATACATGAAATCATTTTTCAAAAGATAACAATGTATGATCTATAGAAAATTACAAAAATGGTCCAAGGAAATTTTAAAAACATTCAAGAATGGTATTTTTCTACATTGCAGTGTAATAACCATGAAATCCCTTGCCTTCTGCATCAGACTCATAGAAATTGTCAAATTCATCCTCTGGAACAGATGTTATGATAATGGGCTCATTGTCATCCACGATTAATGAAGAGCAGGTCTAAAGTTTGTTTCCATTTCTGCTTTCTAGACCTTTTTCACAATTGTAGAGAAGTCATGGAGAAATCGTGTTAAACTGAAGGAGCAGTTGTGTTAGTCGAAAACCAGCCCTACTTTAAAAATCCTGTTAAACCGAATTCGTGTTAGTAGAATTTGTGTTAGTCGAGGAGTGGGTGTATGTTTTTGTTTGAATATATTCTCGTATCTCAGGAACTATTAATGATAAAACCTTCAAATAAAAACATTTTACAGGAATAGTATTGAAAAGTTACCCTAAATTCCCATGTATAACGCGCGTGTTATACAAGTTTTTTTTGTAAAATTTTTGGAATCTCTTAGTGCGTGTTATGTATAAGGAATGCCACTTTTTAAGAAAAAATAAGGTAAGTGATAAAGTGAGCAAACTATTCCATTTTGTCCATTTTCTCCGAAGATGCGTTAACTCTGCATATTTCACGGAAAAATTCAATGTTTTCAATGTACCAAGCAAACTTTAAGTTCGAAAATACATTTTTGGCTTAAATGCCCTGTATGTCACATTAAAAACTTGAATACGTAATAATGAAGTAACATTAACATGATTCGTTGGATAAACATATCCAATTTCTCTCTGAATATGAAAACAAATCTCCATACCAAAAGCATACACTTTCCATAATAAAACATTAGCAAATTGCTTACAAATTTTTTTGTCATTAATTGGATATGAATGAAAACCATCAAATTTGTTCTCACAATTCAAATGAAAATCATCGATTTCATTTACAAATGAATCAGTGAAGTTTTCAATTGACAAATCTTCACTTTTGTCTGATGAAGAATCACTGTTTCCCCCACCAACACTTTGAGAATGAATTCCAGTGGTAGAAAGAAGACTTATGTTCTTAACAATCTATACAAAGAATAACTTGTTTTGGTTACGAAAGAAATAAAACAGGAAAACAAATCAGTAGAATGATTTTTGTCATCAACTAGCAGAGCAGATTCTATAGCCGTTGAAGTACCTTAAATATCTTTTTCGGGAGAAACCTGCGAAATACAGTAATATTAATAAAAAAACTTTTTGAACTTAGGTGCACGTCAAACTAGAAACTTTGGAAACCTGTGGAAAACAGGCTAAGATCGACCTGCGCTTTATGCATGAGTGCGCGTTATACAGGGGAATTTAGGGTACTTGAGCATAGTTAACCAGATATTAATGTAGTTGCTTACAGCTGTGCATACATTTAACTAGGTGCTGAGTCTGCTTGTATGGATTCATGGGCTAATGATATCCACCAGACTCTTTGGAAGGATGTGTTGTTTATGGAATGTGATGAACAAGATGGCTCACATAACACAGTGCATGAAGGAAAGTAAGGAAAAATACCGGGAGACCCTACGATTTGAGGCACCCACTTTTAATTGCTCCTTGAGTTATGAAAGTGGGTCTGAGACCTCGGCCTAGATCTTGCATTATAAACTCCCTCAAGTTTTTGTTTGCTCTTTGTGTGAGGTCTACCCTCTCCTAATCATTTGAACTTTGACATGTATGCCTGGGAGCTGCAATTATGTCTTTCTTCCGGAGCACCCTTTCCCAGTCCCTCTATTCCATGACAAAGAGTACGTCTGTAAGTAGTCTTGGAACAAACGGACCAAACTTGTAGCAATATGTCCATGAGCGATCACATTTTAGCACCACTTTTGTGGTATTATTGCTGATAAAGGTTAATCATTTAAGGGTCCATTCACAAATTATGTAACAGGATTTTTTTAGCTGTTAACTTGAGCTGTAGCACTTTATAACAAAAGCATTGACCATCCCTATCCCTTTCCTACTCTTTCAACTGAATAATGAGGTTGGGAAATCAACCAAGATGACATAACAGACAGAACAGAATCATATAAGTGTGGGATTTCTCACACTTTTCTTATTTTATTCATTCTCTACTTCCATCTCTCCTCGAGGGAAACTTTTTCGAAGAAGTGATCCATACCCCTTAGTCCCATTGGCAATAAGTTATATAAAAGCATTCATCAACAAACTTTCAATATACTCGAGCACAGCGGTTCTCAACCAGTGTGTGTGTCACCAAAATATTTAATAATGGCTTGTAAAAAATAAAGTAAATTTTGTTAAGCAAGTTTTTGTGTTTCTCTTGCATAATTTTTAACAACAATAAAAATGTTTATGTTTAAACTTTTCATTATTACATACTACTCCTTTTTTAGTTTGACAGATTGTAGTGTACAGTGTGTTGCACGCATGACCATTGACTGTTATTTGCGTTATAACTGAGAAAAGGTTGAGAACTGCTGCTGTAGTAGACTATCACTTGAAATATTAAAATTTGCTACACTTTCACATTTAAAGTTAGACAAAAAACTTAGTTTGCATTGTTTATATTATTCCTCAGAAAAAACTGAGTCTGTTGTTCTCTCTCTCTCTCCAACTTTCTTGCATACATAATCGTCTATCGCCATGCCAAATTCCAGTTCTTTAGCCCTTATGGAAGTGTTATGTCATATAGGGCGGAAATGAATGACAGGTGTAAAACACCTTCAATTGAAATTTTTTCATTTTTGTAATTTTTCTGTTGGTTGTACAGTAAAAGCCTGTTCCACCAATAGAATAGCATGACTTGCACCTGTGATCCCTTTATGTTCCCTAGTCTGCCAATAAATTTTTACATAGTTTTGACTGGCATTACATACAATAAAGCTCATAATGCGGCATCTGTTGTTTCATGATGTTCCTTAAATAAAAATCCACAAATAAGGTCAGAAGTAGTGGAGGAAAACAAGCTAGCAGTATATTTCAATAGCAAAAAAATTAACTTGTTGCTCAACTCAATTCATAGAATAGCTCAAATGTTAGTGGGGTAGTAGAAAAAATGAAGTTAACTTCTTTGCCAAGAGAATTGAAATCCTTTCTGAAAAGCCCAAGATTTAGTTTGCAATTTGAAAATTTTCAATTAGCAAGAGAGAAGACCAGATGTATTGATGAATGTCAAATGGCCCTGATTAAAAAATGAATTATGTTTTTGTGAAAGGGATCATCCATAAATTACATCACGCTGTATGGGGGAGGGGGGTTGAAATTTTGTGATGTATCATGACGAGAGGAGGGTATCTTTTGAGAATGTGATGTCCTTGGTTTGATGAGAAAAATGACTTTGTGTGTAAGTTTAATGTTGCGGAAAAAAGGGTGAATCATCGGCAGGGGGCTTAGCCTCCTTAGTACTTAAATTAAAATTGCAGCCATAAAACCTTGCCTAGTGGAAATTTAATGCTAAAAAATTGTTTAGACTTTATTTTCATTTTAAAAATCATGTATGATCTCTTGAGTAAGTTCCCATATAAACATTAATCTGGCCTGCCGAGGCACTCACAACTTATAATATAGCCCACCAATGCGCTCATATCTATGAATGCGGCCCTCCACACAAATAGGTTGCACACCCCTGCTTAAAATCAACCATGGCTCCTGGCATGGAACTGTGCCATTTTTAAGTTTTGCAATAGGGGAGAGGGAAGTCACCAGATGTTCCCACATTCCCAAAGCCCACTCCACTGTTAGTAAGGGTGATGGTTGTGGGTGGGTAATAGGGTTGTCACTTGGTGTAGTGTAACTGATTTGTTATTAAACAATTATCCTACTAAAAAGAAGTTCCAGTCCCATGATTTATTTATTTTCATGAAAAAATCCTTTTACATCCCATTTGTGCAACATCCCCTCCCTCTGTTACAAATTGTAACACTTGGTCTGCATTACATAATTTGTGACTCATGACTAAAATAATTACTTAGATCATCTATTAGATTCAAGCCATAATATATCATGTGGTTTCTTATTTCTTTTTTGGGACTGTCAAGTTGATGGATAAGACCCTACAGAGGTTGTATCAACTTTCTTGTATTCAGTGCCATGTTAAATTCTTAATGTCTTTTTTCGCAGGTGGTAATGCTTGCAGGCCCAGGTGGTCAAGTGGAAATTGAACAAAATTTTTTGGGTAAGAAGTTGGTATCCATAACAGCTTACTTTGGTGAGCTAATCCATGAATGAGGCAGTAATGCTGTGAGCAGCTCATTTTAACTCACTGACTCCAGCCAGCATTTGCATCGAACATTGCCTTCCATAGGACTGACCTATGAACCTCAATTTTATGCATGAATCCAAACTGTATTGTTTTTTTATACTTTATGTTTGAATGAAACTGTTGGTGCAGAAGGGCATGGTCCACATGTATCATACAATGTTTTAAGAGGGATGTGCTCATTCCAAATGTCCTGAAAATGCATTTAACTGCTATCCTCTCTTTTTCAATTATTAAAAACTTGTGTATGTTGTACCAATGCTCTTCTGTATGATAGTTTTCCCAATAAAGACTTCAACTCTTGTATATTTTTGATTTTATCATGACAGTAATTTTTAAAACGAAAGTCCTAATCTTCACGTAAAGTGAACTTCCATGTAGTATAAATCAAATGCGGCTTGGAACTCTTCATTATACTTGAACCATTTGAGATCACATAGGTGGTTATCATGGCTTATTGTCTTTCAATTATCAATACTTCGGCCATAAACTATGAGATTTCTCTTCGTTTATTTTGTCAATTTTGTTAAATTTTTAATATCATTAACCATGCATATATTCAAAATATAATTTTCATTAAGCTTATGGGAAATGAAACTTTTCTGGAGGGCTGCAAAAAACAAACATTTTTATATATAAAAGATTTTGTAAATTTATTTTCTCTTTTATGTCGAATTCTTGGCACCGGTATTCACATACAGTTGATCTTTATATAGTGACGTAGTTACATCCCTGGAAAAGCACGTGCTATATAAAAACATTATATGTATTAAAGAATATGGGTAACATATGGTTGCGTTCACAAATATGATGAAATTGTATAATATTTGAGAAAAAAATGCTATTTTGCTATTTATTACCTTTGAAATTAAAAATTAGTTTTTGAAGATGATGCTTTATATCAGTGTTTCTCAATCACTGGAACATGAAATTTAGAAAACAATTATAACCTTTATCATATGAATGTTTCCAAAAGTGGTCACTTAATGTTTTTGTGTTGAATTATTTTGGTCAGCATGTATTCCCTTCCAAGTAGAGATTTCGGCACTACTGTTTAAGCACACTTGAGAAGGTTTACCTCTTGAAAATTTTTTTGTTTGGACCACATATGGTGTTTGAGTTGAGTCGCTAAACTCTTCCCAAATACAAACTAGGCTGTTGCAAATGTGCATTGATCAAACTGTGCTACAGAGAGCTGAATTTTTCTGAGTCTGGTCTTCTGCCCTGTTGTTCAGGAGAGACTTGTTAGTTTTATTTTGTTGGTCATCCCATCTAGTCTTCGTCTTGATGGATAGACTTGCATTACATGTACTCTAATACTAACCTTGCCTTTCCTAATGGTGTGAATCGTACATTCATTCACACCATACTCTCTACCAAGTACATAGACTCGGGTGCCATCGCAGAGCTTGTCCAGTATTTCTATTTTATTTGCTAAATTCATGGCATCCCACTTCTTCTCATTTTCTTCATCTCACTTTCTTAGGACTGTCACTCCTCTTAGGTAGTATGATTACTGAAAATGAGGTGGACGATTGTGATATATTGTCCAAAAACTTTGCTAAATGAGTGAAAACATCAAAACAGCTACGTGTATCAATGTTTTATCTCACACAATCAATGGAAATATTTCTAGGATAAAATGTAATTTTTCATCTCATCTTGTCAAATTATTCTAAATGAAGTTATGCCATAGCAAGGTAATTAGGCGCCTGGTATGGAACCTAAATAAGGCAATAAGGATGGGCCAAAATTTTTATATATTTATAACATTTAGCTGCCATACATAGGCCGACGTTTTTTGTTGACAGATAAAAAAGGTAACAAAACATATCAGGAAGTATAGCATCTTACGCATGAGGTTACACTACACTGGTGCTTGGCCTGGTGGTGAGGTACTGGTACTACTTACAATTAGAAACAATGGCAGCTGATGCCTTTGAGAATGCTAGGAGTTGACACTTCTTGTAGAACTACAATCAAGTTATCGTTCCCTACTTTTCTATCAGAATTTATATGTGATTTATTCTTGATTCTTAGAGTCTGTAGTTAATTATGGTTATTTGCTATCGTTTTTACATGCTCCAGAGTGTTCTAATAAGGGTAAAACTGAAGGTTGGGCAAACCCGTCCACCTCAGGCATGACTAAAACGTGTGTCAAAAACTTCGACATAGGATTATCGTCATTCCTTCATTTTATTAGCTCAAACAATGTCATATGCCATACTGTGAAATTAATATAATTCGATTTATTGTGTATATCCTAATATCACCTTGTAAGTAAACAGAGTAAGTAATGATTGAGTTAGCTTACGTTCTTCTGGAACGTTATTTGAAAATTTCATTTCGCACTTTCATTATGTTACCAATACATAATACCAATAATTCGATCATTGCTTTAGACCAGGGGTCGGCAACCTTTTCTGCATGGCGTGCCTCATTTGCAGTTGTGAATGCTTCGGAGGGCCGCATTGGGAGTCAAGAAAGCCTCGGCAGGCCGGATGAGTGAATAAATCAGAAGTTTTCTAGAGATTCTGTGATTTCATATGAACTAAATCATGTCTACATAATTTACTAGCGTTAAAACTTCACCCAAAAAGGTTTTGAGACCATAATTTTATTCAAAAAATATAAAATTGCCCATGAGAAATTTTCCTGATTACTTTTTCATTACAGCTTTGCGGGCCGCATAAAGGGTTCTTGAGGGCTGCACGTGGCCCGCGGGCCATAGGTTGCCGACCCCTGCCTTAGACCATGTTACACCATCTACTTAATTCTGGAACGGTAACGCTAAAAAAATATGTTCGTGCTATACACGGGTATATAGAAAAATCATAGATTATGAGGCTGATAACCCCCCTGCGCATTATATCCAAAATAAATAGTAAATTTATATTGTACTTAGCACATACTTATTCATGTCCTAACAGATTGTAACTTTTCTTGTTTTTAGTGATGTGAAATCTTGAATTAAAACAACGTAATTTAGAGATTTTGCTATTTCATGTTCAATCAAAATTGATGCTAAATTTTTCTTGGCCCATGATAAATTTCAAATTTTATTATTTTCAACTTACTAAAACTACGCTCGCATGATGCAACAGTCACGGGTAGTGTGAGGAATATACAGAGGGAAATATCTATATTTGGATAAGCATCTTGAAGACCATAAGAATGAATTAATTGTAATAAATCAAATGAAGAAGTTGACACTAAATTTTCTAATAACGAATCTGACTGAAATTTAAAACATTCTATCTCTAAACAAAATTCCGCAGCATCGAAATCTTCTGCATATTTTAGTGCAAGATCTGCTGCATATTTTTTTAGTTGTTATATAGACATGCTAGATAACGATTTTCCAGTCAGAAAATAAAAATTCAAAGATACTTTGGTCATGGATTCGAATCGCCATTGAATTTGAGTAAAAATGCTGCCGAAGACTGTGTTGCACTCTCTTATGAATTCTTCTTTATATGTTGGTAAGTACCCTTCATCTTCAGCTTTCTCTGATACCATGTGTTTTACTTTTCGCTGCATTCTTTCTACAAAATTTACTTCGATTTCCATCTGCTCCGCTGTATTTTTGTCTTTTCAAAAAGATATTCAAGCCCTTTATTTTGCATTTTGGCTATAGATGACATTGGACCACGTAGCATCTTTGCAGCTCCATCAACTGCCAAACTTTTAGTTCACAAACAAACATTCATGCGATCAATGCAAGTAAGAATATTACACCAAAAATTTAGCAGACAAATAAATTTGTAATCAATTTGTTTAATTAGGTTTTGCACACCTGACACTGTATCAGATTTCAAAATTGGATCCTGATAAATTTCTTTCAAAATTTGATACACTTGCTGAATTTGTTTATTTAAGTGGAGTCACTGTCTGTTTTTTAGACGACCATCAAGTTGCACAGTGTCCTTTTAAATATACACTTGGGACTGAATTAAGTTTTTACCATCTTGACGTTGAGCCTGAAAAGTATGCAAAAATCCTTTCAACTACACCAAAAAATGTTACCATGGTTGGTGACGCTTCAGCAGCATGTACCCCTACAAGATTAAGAGTATGAGTTGCACATGGAACAAATTTTGCAAAATAATTTATTTGCTTGTACACCACGGTATTTTCCTGCCATATTGGTGCCATTAGCATAACCCTGTCCTCTGCAGTCTTTAAGTTGTAATCCATCAGATGTCAGTTTTCCAGTATTTCTTTAGTAAGCCCGTGGCCGGTTTTTTCATGAGTTTCGACAAAATCTTGAAACTTTCTTCAATTGAACATTTGCCGTTTTTTACTCATTTATGTACCTAATGATCTCAGTCATTTGTTTCTTGTGAGACACATCTGGTGTGCAGTCAAACAAAATTGAATAATATTTCTTTTTAGTAAGGTCCATTTTTTTGTACCTGCATATTATATATGAATATAAATTTTAATGAACTATTTGGACTAGTCCTTTATTAAAGAATAGAGACCATCTTTTTTTACATTTTAAACCATTATTTTTGAATAATCAAAATAAATTTAAAAAAATAATGTGTATTTATATTGCACTTAACTATTTAATTTGAACAGAGTAAGTATCTGTACTTTGAACTGTATAAGTACATATATGTATTTTTAAACGAACACACTAATAGTGCTTCACTTACGTTATTATTGTGTATCACAACTACGCACATGCATTTGGTTAAAACATATGATAGTTTACCCTCAAACCATAGCGTGGTTAGGGGGAGACATCTGTATGATACTGGTTGTACTATATACTTAAAATTTAACATTCACTGTCAAATCTAATCTCGGCTGCTAGTTCTATCAAAAAATAAATAATTATATGTTTTAATATATAAAAATAATTTAATTAATGATGTCGAATGGCACCCCCTTCGACTTGGCGCCTGGTGCAGGCATACTGCTTGCACTGCCCTGGCTATGGTACTGTTAGGAGTATAAGGAGGCTTGTAGTATAGTTTGTGAAGGTACAAAATGACAAAATCACAAAATTGTGCTGCAAACAATGCAAGAATGATAATTAAGAGGGTAAATGGTGTAATGCCATATTTATCTGAACATAAGACGACTCACAAAAATTGGCAGTTGTAGAAGGAAAAATGTGGTTACCTTAATATAAGACAACCCATTTGCCAAATTTTTCAATTACGTATGCAAATATAAGATTGACCTTTATTTTTCAGATTCAAAAATAGGAAAAATACGTCTTATATTCGGATAAATTGGGTGCATGATCTGATGTTTAAGTGATCTGATTGCTAGATAGAAGGAATTTATTCATAAAGCAGCCAGTGGACATGGATGGAAGGCTTTCACAGTAGTTAGGAGCCATAATTCTCTAATGCATTTGAAGTCACTCACATTGTATATGCATGACTGCATTTTTTTATTAATTTTTTTGAGAGTGTTAACATATAAATAATTTGTACTGCATAATTTAAAATCTTTAATATGATTTCCATTTTAAATATTATCTTTACGTGTCAGTAGCCAATTGGCATTTAGAAAGCAACTTAGGTATTTTCAGCCATGTTACCAATATCTGAGTCATCATAGAGATCATTTTCCACCATAATAAAGCCTGTTTTTCCCATTACATTCATTTCTATGTCCTCATTGGTTTGATCTTCTAGGTGTGAGTTTCGTTCCTCTGCAAGTGTTGGGAGAGGTAATGACCTTCTGATTCCAGGTTGGGTATTCACATCATCTATGTTCATATTCACATCCCCTATTGTTGAACTATTGCGTGGAGTTTCATTAATCGACTCGTATCCATAGGAGTTTTCATAACTGTCATGAAGATTTAAAGAAATGATCCTTTCTTGGGATATCTCCTCATAAAGCTCTCCAGTGGACTCCAATGTCTCTGAATCAAAACTATTAAAATCCTCTTGGCCTCTGTTGTTGTCACTATCGTTGATTTTTCGTTTCATCTTCCAAATCAACAATCCACCAGCTACAACAAGTACAACTGCTATTACAGAGCCAACTCCTGTTATTGTATAAACTAAAGTAAAAAATGAAAGAAAAAATATTAGAATAATTTAAATTCTTGAAACATTTGTTAAAATGCTTTCATTTTAAATAGAACAGAAAAATGACTAAGTAAAAAATTTCTCTGCATTATAGTATAGTATAGTTTGAATGTAAGAGGTTGTGCTTTTTGCTGGCTGAAAAAAGTTTTCTATCTACTTGCAGTAGAATAAAAGGAATGGCAGGGTTGCACTTTCTGGATTGGTGAATCATGTCTGAGGCTAGTGACCTAAGTCAATTTTCTGTAGCATGTGTAGCATGGATAAATAGATGGTTCACTCATAAATCTAATACCAATCATCTTGATGAAACTGGTGTTCATGGACACACAACATGTACTTACACATCCTACTGAAACTAATAATATACTTGCCATTATATGGTTCATTCTCATTGTCGCTATCAAGCATTATGTTGTCATCAGTACCCATCATGGCAGTTGAAACTGAAAGTGTAGGGTGAATAATAATTAATATGCTTCAAATAAAATGAAAATAACATACCATATTCATTTGAATCCTCCAACTCATTGTTTTCATCCATAATGAATTGGAAGACACTTTGAATTAGGATGGCATATATGGGTATAAATCTACAGGGACCATGTCAATATGTCATTCTTTTTATATATGAATGCACTTCAAGGCTCATTGTGAATGCCATCTGAGTATACATGAACTTATGCACCAAAGTGAAAGTAAAAATATACTTGCCATCGTGAGATTTATTTTTACCATCATTTTTCCAGTTTTGATCATTACCAGTCCTGTCAGTTGAAACTGAAAGTGTTAGATGAATCATACCTTACTTTAAATTGTTAATATTCCTTAAATAAATTTTGTAAAATCTCATATTTACATGAAATACAATTAAAACACTAAGAATGAGTATTATTTAACCATATATCTAATGAGGGAAGGATAGTATAATGATGTATTGGTATTTTTATACATGAATGACCATCCTGTTCATTTATTACAATCAGATGATTCTGTTATAGTTTCAACCCTGTTTTAGCCACATCTTATCCTAATACATCTGATCACAGAACATGAACTCAAGAATCAAAGTAAAAATATAATTGCCATTATGTGACTGATTCTTACCATCAAAATCTTCCATTTCATTGTCTTCAATACCAGTTACCTCAGTCGATACTGAAAGTGTAAGACGAATCATAACTTATTTGAAATAATTGATGTGCCTTAAATTTAATAAAGTCTTGTATACACTTGAATCTTCAATACATTGTTTTCATTCATAATGAAGGGGAAAACAAAAGGAAAACAGAATTAGCATTGTTTAAAGAAATGTACATAGAACTTATCAACATATTGGCATTTTATAAATGAACAGAGAAAATTTAAAATATTTTGGGACCTGGTGCAAAGTGTCTTACAAGTCAAATAAATTTTTCATAGTAAATTTTAATAAATAAAGCAACTTTTCTCTCACTATGATATTGTTCAATATTTTTTCCAATTTTTACTTTCTCCATATGTAGAATAGGGGAAAGTATTGTTTTCATGAAAAAAATCAATTTTGAGATTTCAATGGAAATACACATTTTGAGATCCCCTGAACACGATTTGACCATTTCCTCGATGATGTCTGTGTATGTGATAGGGATTTTGCGGGTGCTCTAACTCAAAATCTATTAATTAATTCGTTGCAAAATTTTATATTTGACATTTTTATTCAAGGGAGAAAAGTTGATTAGTTTTTGGTTAAAATCAGTCAACTGGAAGTGGGTCACTTATATGTTTTTTTAATATTTGGTTTAAACTTGACTAATGTAAAAAATTACTGGAATAAAAGTTGTAAGTAATTGATGCTTAGTTACATCTTAGCAGCATTCCTTTTATTTTCTTAATTGTTGGAGCTTCGTGGCTATATCCAATATCAGAAGGTTACAATATGAGTTTATCATTTCTTTGTAAGGTCTTGGAATTTTTCTCGCAGTTGCTTAAAATATTTACTATCATTTAACCTATATGAGAGAAAGGAGACTATGGTGAAAAATTGAAATTTACAATTACAAAATTTTTAAAAATTTCTTTAAAACAAACTCCTTAACCATATGAATAGATTCATACGGTTTAGGAGTTTGTTTTAAAGAATTAAAAATTTTAAATTGTAAATTTCATTTAACCCGTTTGGAATTTTTAGAAATATTACAAGTATGGAGAAAGCCATGTGGTGGCCACATAAGATTTTTTTAAATGTATGCATTTCACATGTACAATAAATATTCTTAGGAAATCATGTGGCCCCACATAGTTGCACTGCCATTAAGCCCATCCTGGTATTCGTATATATTTATAATTTCTGTAAAGCAAATTTTAGGTGTACTTTTCTAGAACCAAAATGAAAATAAAAATATAACTTCCATTGTGATTTATTCTCATTTTGATATCTACAGTTTGTTGATTACATATGAAGCTATTGAAAAGTAAACAGCTGGCTATGTAAGAATCGGAATTAATTTAGAAAGGGCCATTCTTGCAAAACTCAGTTATTAGGGTTGTGTCAATAGATAAGTCAAAAAATTGACAGGATTGTTGTAAACTTTGCTAAAGCTTTCGAAATAGTACCTCACAATATTCTACTATGTAAATTATATGAGTTAAACATTGTAAAAATAAGCATACGAGTTGCCTTTGGTGTGAAGTTAAATGAAAATGTAACACCTTATACACCAAAAAATATAAAAAAGAAATATATAAATAAATAAATACTGGTAATAGTATGCAAACAGACACACCCGGTTTACAGAAAACTAATTCACTCCAGGGGCCAAAGCATTATGGCAAGTTTGTGGGAAATGACTCTGCACCAGGGAGACATGCATTAAATGCACATTTTGACATCAACGATATACTACAACAAACCTAGCAATATTCTAGACCATGCTAAAGACAAAGTATCCGATCACTAACTGGATTTAAAGAACGTTTATCACACTTCAAAAATGGAAATTTTGAAAATTCTAGAGTTGCCAAACACATTGTAGTCTCTGCTCACCCCATTTAGATTAATGACTTGACACTAGTAAAACACATACAAAGCACAAAGAAATTAGATGCGTACTAAAGTATATACATTCACTGACACAAAGATACGATAATGAACAATGACTTCTGTCCGATCATCAACATCACATTCCTTTCACTTTGTACTCAAAAACCAACCACCAACCCATCCCACCAATCGCAGCACACCTTCTGCGCCAATATTAATTCAATCGGTTATTCCCTTATCTCTCCTACTGAGGATGACATCATTGATGTCGAAATGTGCATTTAGGATAACAAGTACTGGTGTAGCGTGTGACTTTCTGTGTGTGTGTGAAAGCGTGCGTGTGTCCCTGGCACATAGTCACTTACCGCAAACTCATACGCATACTAGTACTTCCTGGAATGAATTAGTTTTCCATAAGCTGGGTAAGTGTATCTGTGTGTGTTTGTGTGTGTACTATCAGCAGCATTTATTTATTTATATATTTCTTTTTTGTATAAAATGTTACATTTTCATTGAGTTAAACATTGATAAGAAAGTAATCTTATGTTCAAAAATTTCTTTACAGGTAGATCTCAACAGGTTAAAGTAGGATAGGGTTACAACAATAAAATTCATGTCACACGTATTCCACCAGGGAGCATTTATTATTCCTGATTATCTTATTACAGATGACTGCGTTATCTATATACGAATAAATACTGAGGATTGGAAAATTTTGCCTGAAGATACAGAACAGGTTGCAGAATGGATTACATTAACCAAAATGAGCATTAATGTAAGCAAATCACCTTCACAAATAAAATGGCCATGAGCAATTGTTGCTACACTCTAAATGACAAGATAATACCTAAGATGGATAATTGCAAATATGTAGAATATTGCAAAAGGGGTATACACATGGACAAAATCATGACAAAAGCTTTACTTTACTTTTGTGTCATCTAAAAGGAAGCACTAAATCAGCGAGAGAGTTAGCATACAAATCATTAATTAGGCTAATTTAAGAATATGCGACCAACACCCTTGATGTAGCTAGGTTCTCCTTTGCCTGGGGGCAAGTCACAGAGATGTGCCCCCTCCCTTTGCTACCTGTACAATTTTCCAGACAATTGCAATGCGGAGAATGTGATGGAAACCCAAGCATACTATACTAGCATTTAAATTCAGCATGTATTATAATATTATTGTTTATAAACAGAAACGTTATTTTTCAGTCCATGAGTTTGTGCCCCTTAGCCCTTTGCCTGGGGGTAACTGCCCCCCTCTGCTCCCCCTCGCTATGCCACTGCTTGGGAGATAGGACAAATAAAGAGAATCAAGAAAGCCCAAAGAATGGCTGCAGGATATACATTATGTAGATTCAAGAAAGAAAATAATGTCTCTGAAATGATAAAAAATACTAGATTGGGAAAAACTTGGGGACAGAAGAATGATTAAAAGATTAGGTGCTATATTCCAGGAACTTAGCAAAAATGGGCATGGGAAGATCTAAGGAGTAGAATAAAAAATAAGAATTTATTAGAAAAAATTGGCATGAATGTAAAATTATGTTAAGTTGAGGCTGCATAAAACGAATACTGCAAAACATTTTTTTATTAATAGAGGAATCAGGGATTGGAATATCTTACCTGAAGTGCTCTTTGAACACTTACCAAAAAATGCAAAATGTTATAAGAAAAATGTTAGTTTGATAATAGATAGTCTTGTAAATTTCAAAAGATGGTGACCGAGTTGGAGGAAGTAAAGGAATGCATGAAGTAGTGATGTATGAAAGGAACCTTTTGAACCCTGTGGCTGCTACAGTAGCAATAGAGGCACATTCTGAACTTAGAAAACTTTCTGTAAAAATCTGTAATTATGAGAATATGATAATTATAATGAGAAGATTCAAGAACAAGCACTTAAACAATACTTGTCTCAGGTACCTCTAATAGCCACAACAAGGTTATAAAAACCCAGATGAACATTTCGGCTAAAAAGCAGCTGTCTTCAGAGACAATTCACCAAAAATAGATTCTAAAAAAAGTTTCAGCGCATTACTCCTAAAGACAGCTGCTTTTTAGAAAAAATGAGTGTCTGGTTTTTATAACATTGTTGTGGCTATTGGAGATACCTGAGACAAGTATTTTTTAAGTGCTTGTTCTTGGATTTTTCCATTCATAAGATGAGCGCAATAATTCCCTGTGAATTACATTGACAAGGTTCTGTCAACATGAATAATTTATGTATAATATGTATAACACTAGAATAGTGAAAGCAAAAACTGCTTTTAGAAGAAAGAAACTCCTACTAACAGGAAATTCAGAGAAGGATATGCACAAGAAGTTGATAAAATGCTATGTATGGAGTAAAGCTTTGTATTGGGTAGAAACATGGACAATAAGAAAAAATGATATAAAATACTTGGAAAGCTTCAACATCAGAGCATGGAGAAGAATACAGAAGATCAAATGGATGGATAGGATGAAAACAAGGAAGTACTAAGAAGAATAGGAGAGAAGCAAATGATTATACAGACTATAAGGAAGAGTAAGTCTAACTGGATCAGACATTACTTTAGGAGAGAGAGTATGATTAACCTTTAATGGCCAGGCATCCCCATATGGGGACACTAAATGTATGCTTTCATGGCCGAGTGATGCCATACAGCGACACAGTGTGTTAATGCGTTTCAGATTTTGCTCCATCCTTATTGGTTCTCGTATTTCCTAATGTATGTTCTTTGAGCTCCAATACCAAAAAATATGCCCGGAGGTGAAGAGGCACCAATGTAAACGGTCACTGTACAATAAAGGTTAAATACATGTTTGAAGGAAAATTGGAAGGAAAAAGAGAAAGAGGTAGAATACAATTACAGCTGATAGACTACTTGAAAGGAAAAGAGAGCTATCAAGATATGAAGAAGACTGCAGAAAATAGGAATATGTGGAGAATCAGGTTTAAAAAAGAATAATCACGGACCTATCTATGGACAGACTATCTATGATGTTGTTGATATGTTTAATGTATGAATGTATTATTTTGTATAATTCATACATATTTATGGTATAAATATTGTAAAAGTTGTCACCACCTGATTCTAGCCTATTTGCAATGATTAAGGCTACATAAACAAATAAAGTCAATATTGCAATCAGATGACTCTACCCATGGGCACGTTTAAGACTTCAAAACTACTTGGTGCAGTTTTCTAACTAGGAGGCTTGTTTGCATGGTAAGCAAAGCAGCCCTGATTTCCCCATTCTGTCATTGCTTCAAATCAGTTTTTCAGTCACATCTTGTCCTTGTGACATTTGAGCACATAATATCAACTTGCACATCAAGGTGAAATGAAATATATACTTGCCATCATATGATTGATTCTCTGTGTTACTGTTATTTTTCCAATTTTCATTACTGCCAGTCATGCCACTTAATGCTAAAAGTGTTAGATGAATCATAAATCATTTGAAATTATAACAAGCCTTATAAAAAATTATTTAACCCCATATTTACTTGAATCTTCAATAATCCTTTCACAAAAAGGTGCTTCATCTGACCATTGACCATTATGCAGGCAACATCTCACATCAATACCATTCAAAGTGAATCCTGGAGGACAGGAATAAAACACTTCTTTTGGGAAGCCGCTAGCCTCATCCTTAGTGATGTCCATCAATGTGACTGGGTTTGCATCTGGGTAGCCACAAGCAATATATCCTGGAAAGAAATGAAATCCTTATCATTCTCATTGTCTTCATTCAATCCATTAATATGCAAAATTCAGAAATTGCAATTGCCCTGGATGGAAGGGGAAGATGAAAGAAAAGAAAATATTTAGAATTGAGATTGTTTCACCATAAATCTATGTATGAATAAAAAAATAATCAGTGTATATATATATAGATATACAGGAAGTTCATAAATTATACCAGAGCAGTTTCCTGTTTGAGCTACGAGGTGGGAAATCTCATACCTAAGTGCCTGGTGTTAAGGCAACCTGTCCATTGGGCAGCTCGTTCCCTAGATCTCAATCCTTTGGATTTTTTTGTTTGGGGTTACATCAAGAACCTCATGTATGAAAATGCAGTTGGTCAGGAGGTGGACCTTTTCCGTTGCATCCAGGCTGCTTGAGATTCAATCTGCAACATGGCGGGAATTTGCAAATGACCAAGGCAATCATTGTTCAGAAGATGCATGTTGTGTTTCCAGGTTGGGGGCTGCCGGTATGATCACCTCCTTTAATGAATCTTGTCCAGTACTCAGTACGGTAATTGTGGACTAATAAAACATGCTGTTATGTCCCAAAGTTTCCATTTTTTTTTCTTCTAACTTGGCAAACACATGTGCCACTGAATGGACCATCCACCGCAATCCACACACTCGTGCCTGCAAGCAATACTAAGTAAACAGAGTGAGCGAAACATTTCACCATGCACCAAGGCAGCGCATCACAGATGGCATGCAAAGCAGGATTGCCTTAGCACCGGGTGCTTAGGTATGAGATTTCTCACCTCTTAGCTTGAACAGGAAACTGCTCTGGACACAAGGACTGAGTGTTTCACACATTGGGCATGCCACCCTACAACCCCTATCATTTTGTCTGTATAATTTAGGAACATCTTGTGTGTGTGTGTGTGTGTGTGTATGTATATATATATATATATATATATATATATATATATATATATATATATATATATATAATAAATGCAATGAGACATTGAAAGGGATAGGAAGGAGCCAGTGAACACTTACATAGAGTTGTAGACATCTACAGCGATAGAGAAAGGCTTGTAGTTTGAAGCTTTTGGGCTAGTGCCCTTCATCAGCAAGAGAATAACAGAAACTAAAACTAAGCGTTACACTGGAGGTAGGGGAAATGGGAAAGGATGGGGTTCGGGAAAAGAGGGGTTATTTCATTACATATAACGAGCAAATTCCACAAGGTTGAGCCTGACTTTATTAATGATAAAATTGATTTACTTTGAGTGTAAAAAATATAGGATCTTTTTAAAATTTTATTATCATCCTTGGCTATCTACAGTATGGTTCTTGGTCAGTTAAAAATCTCATCCAGCTCCAGCGCATTGACAAAACGGTGAATCTTGTTATTCTTTTAATAAAACAGCTGTAGCTGTAGCTGTCATGTACTGATAACTGTGATTAAATTTCAAGCCACCATTTCAACAATGATGCTCCAAATCAAGAAACTATGTAATGCATTAAAAACACATATTTCATACTAACAAAATGTAAGTTGCATTTATTTTGTTTTAAATTTTTGTTAGAGGAATGAATAAGGGCAGAAAAAATAGTATGGCAATATGTTGATCTGCATTTTTCACACAAGCATGATGAAAAAATTATGGTTCTGTTTCCATAACCAGGTGGAATGTAAACAAAGTGACGGCAGCACTGTCAATGGAGAGAAAGCAATGAGAAATGGTACTAAAATGTAAAATGCTACCAGTACGTGGCATACGTCTACTCGGCCCCCTGGGTTGGATAAGTTTGGTTAAGTGGTATTGGTTCACTGTGCCCCCTCCCCCCCACGGGATGGGTTACGTTGCATACATCTTCTGTAATATTACTCATCATACTATTTTCCTTCTTATATTTAGGTATGATGTTTAAGTTCCACTTTTTCTTTTCCCCATGATAGTTCCATTTCTTGTCACTTTCTCACCGTCAACAGTGCTACCATCACTTTGTTTACCTTCCACCCAGTTATGAAAACAGTACCAAAATTCTTTTTACATAAATATCTTAGGTTCTAAAGCAAATTTTTAAATTCATAAATTTATAGCAAGTAAACAACTCTAAAGAAATGTTCTGATATGTTTGAAAACATCAAAGTAACAACCTAAGCAAAACTTGCTTAGAGCAAAATAATATTTTACAATTGAAAGTTTTAAAAATTATTTGCATCCAATAATCACCTGTTTGGCATATCCATTTGAGGGAATCATCACAATTTCGTTGTACCCATTTGTATCCATATGCCAAGCTTAATGCAACACAATCTTTTGTGGTATTTTTTTTATTAGCCCAAAATGCTGATGTCTTGAAATTTTCACCTTGAGAGAAAAATTACTTTTTAAATTTTTAATGAAATGTAATTCTTTTCCAAAGACAGTTTCACTTATCAGGTGAACTGTATTTTTCTTCAGGATACACAGAAAATTAACTTCACTTTCAATGGAATAGATATTTTTCTTTTAAATGCATGAACAGTTACAAAGGAATGATCTGTGAAAGAATATAAAACAACTCATATTTTTTTTAATATTTAGTTTAGATTTTGAAAATTTGATAATATCCTTCTTTACCATTTGCCCATTTCCAACCTGAAGAATCATCAGATTTTTTCAGTCCAATCCAATAGTAGCGTGTTACATAGTTATTATTATTTTCCAGCAACAGTTGTAGCCTGTTGTTCAATGGTTGAATCAGTGTTCCATTTAATTTATGGCAGTTCTCATTTGCTACATTAAAATTATATCGAAACTAAAAATTAAAAGAGAATTTCACAGTTTAGGCTTATAAATTATGCTAAATTTCTTCTAATAAAAAGTTTAGTAAAGCAAAATTTTCATGAACGGTTTTTATTAAAAATAATATAGAGGAACTAACATATAATTGAACACCAATATATTTCATTGATGTACACTCACCTTTGTATCTACATTTGGAAATTGAACACATATATTTCCAGCAGGAAGCACTTTCTCAGTTATAACTCCATTAAATTTCCCCATACTTGGCAGCATTGGACACCAGGAAACAGAACGACCTTTTAAATGTAGACAGCTTATTCATTTTCAAATATATAGAATTTATTCTACGTTATCTAATATTATATTGTATTTTGTCAAAATTGCTAAAATTCTGTTGTCCATACAACATTAATAAATTTTGGCAATAATATTAGTTAAATTATAGTAAATGATTTCAGAATATATCTACAAAAAAGTAAGTTATTCATCAACATATGTGACTACATTTAAGTTGGGCTTGAAAATAATGATGGTACATATATATAATGTACATAGTATATGTAACACAAATAATTGAAAACATGCAACTAAAATTAAAGAGTAAATTGATAATTATTGGTGACTTTAATGTTAATATACTGGAAACAGTAAAACATTCTGTACTCTTTCCATAACCGGGTGGAAGGTAAACAAAGTGACTTTCGACGTTGAAAAAGTGACGAGAAATGGAACTACCATGGGTAAAGGCAAAAAAGTGGAACTTAAACATCATACATAAATATAAGAAGGAAAATAGTATGATGAGTAGTATTACAGAAGATGTATGTAACCTAACCCAACCCGAGGGGGAGGCACAGTTAACATGGGAAGGAACCAATACCACTTAACCAAACTTACCCAACCCAGGGAGCTGAGTAGACATATGCTACATACTGGTAGCATTTTACATTTTAGTACCTTTTCTTGTTGCTTTCTCACCATCAACAGCACTACCATCGCTTTGTTTACCTTCCACCCTTTTATGGAAACAGAACCAAAATTTCTTTTTATTTATTGAACTATTTGGCCTAAAATATACCATAACTTGACCTATAAGGATAACAAATAGCAGAGTTACCTGTGTAGATAATATTTTAGCTGATATAAATCCTTCTGTATTCTTTTCTCTAGTAATTCATTCCTAACTATCTGACCATTTAGCTATCAAAATTACCATCAACTTAAATCATAATCTAGATAATCCACCAAACTATATACAGGTATGCTTCGTTTAGCGCATACCATTTTAGAGCATTTTCGATATAGCGCGGTTGGCATCTCGGTACTAAAATTTTAATTTTTGAAAATCTTTAAAATAATGCTCCTAAATGCTACGGTCCTTTATTATGGTCCTAGCATTCTCTCGTTTACCTTCATTTGTTCTTTACTATCTGTTCATTGATAGTCATTCCACTCTAATTAAAGACAAGTTTTTGTTATTTATACGTTTATTATGCGTTCTTTGAATGAAGTGAACGCATATAGGGGAGGTCGTTTCCGTCCGTCTGTCCTCATGTTAAAACTCGGAAACCGCTGGACGTATTTTGATGAAATATGGTATTGGGGAGTTTTGCTAAAATTAATTGACCGATTCCAATTTTGGTTAAAATCGGACAACAATTACGACCACTTTACATGACCTACATGTAGTTAACAATGTTCCTTTGTTTTAACTCGGGAACCGCTTGACGTATTTTAATAAAATTTGGTATTGGGGAGTTTTGCTAAAATTAATTGACCGGTTCTAATTTTGGTTAAAATAATTTAATAATTTGTGTGTGTATGCTTGCTATTGCGTTATATATAGGCTGACCATACGTCCCGTTTTCTCCGGGACAGTCCCGTTTTCGGGCCGTTTCCAGACCGTCCCGTCGTTTTCGGCAAAAAGGTCATTTTGTCCCGTTTCAAAGCTTTTCGAGATTAAAATTCAGACTTTCCAATTTTCTCAAAATATGGATAATATAAGATTTTAACTGAGAATATTTCTCTGTTTAGGAAAGTGAGAATAAGGCTAAGTTGTCACTTTATAGAACAGGTACACAGATATATTTGTCTGCCCATTTCCGTGAGCTCCGGAACTTTCAATGTTTAAGCTGAATAGCTAGTTGGATCTTTATTGCGGGGTTAATCGAGGTATTCAAACAAATCAAGGCCGATGCATCAACATTGTCACAGAATTAATGATTCGTTCTAATTCGCTTAAAGAAATAATGTCTGTGTAAGGCTTTGATTCGGCTGTAACATTCTTAGCTTTTCCCCGATCGTATTATCTTCAAAGTTCAGTGTTAGATGAAGTGAAGCAAGCAGAGGTAGTGGAATAAAATCAGAAGAAATTCCTGTGAAAGGTAAGACTAATAATTCGCTTATTTAGCGACAATTTATACTTATGAAATTTCATTGGAATTATTAGCACATATTATTTTTTATAAGAATGTACATACACGTAATAAATGAGAACCAGAAAATTTAATTACTATGAAAAACCACTTTTTGAATAGAATTGCTTAGTTTGATTACATTATTGTTTTAGTGATCATTTTTTATCTTGCTCGATATTAAGCAAATATTATTTACTTTCATTTCGTAAATTACTTTTCTTATAAGTAGACTGAGTTTTACAAGCTTTTAAAATAATTTTTTATATGTATACTTTTAGTAACCCATAATAATAAGAAAATGGCGAAGAGAATTTGTTCATTTAACGATGACCTGCAAAAGGAGTTTAAATTTATTAAACAGGACAGTACTTTTGTAAATGACAATTCTAAGGTGTACTGTGGAATCTGCGGTGTTCACTTTTCTGTTGCTCATGGAGGTAAGTGAGACATAAATCAACACCTGCGAAGCCGAAGACATAAAGCTGCAGAAAATGTAGCAGGGGCTTGTAGAAGTATCAGCTCATTTTTTTCACCAGAGGATTCAACATGTGTAAAAATTGCAGCCAATGAAGCTCTTTTTGCATTTCATACAGTGCGTCACGGTCAGAGTTTTCGCACAAATGACTGTTTGTCTATTACGCCTACTAAGGAAAACGCTTACTCATCTCACGCCAGGCACGCAGCGTTAGTATGCGTTTCGCGGGTTGCCTACCCGAAAAATATGAAGGGGCAAATGCCGTGTAATGTCCTCACCTACTTTTTTAATGGGGAAATGTTGGGGAAAACCGCAGGTATTACAAGAGTAAATGCGGTACTTCGTTTTCTTGACTTTAAAATAATATATAAAAATGTCCTATCATTATATAAGTTGCAAGATAAAAATAGTAAAATTTCTGAAAGTAATAATCAACTGGGTGCTGTTAAAAACTGTTCTTTTAGCGAAAACTCTGATAGCGCACAGATGTCTTGGAACGTCTCTCATGCGCTAAGCGAGGCATGCCTGTACAAATAAAAGTGCATAACTGTAAGAAAGTAAACCTAATGCTTCTTCAAAATTTAATAATGAATGAAGAATGGTCTGGCGTGGCATTCAATACAACAGTATATGACAAATACTTCTTTGAAACCTATTCCTACTGGTTCAACTTCAGCTGCTCAATTACTACTAATACTGCTGTGCCATCTTGAACAAGCATATTTATCAAGCATGGACACTAATAGTAAATATGAAATTTCCAATTACAAAATTTTTTATGCTAATCCAGTGTAAACAACTAAAAAGAAATACAATGATGCCTATATCTTTAACTTGAACAATATTAGTAAAAGTACATGGAATATTATTAACCAGGCCAAAGGAAAGAAAACTACAACTTCCTTCCCCACTGAGAGCAAATCTACCACAACTGTGGCAATTAGCTTTCTGGAAAAAATCATTAGCAACATTTACATTTACAATTAGGCAATCTCACCATTAGGACAGTAGGGGTTTTCTTTGATGTATCTCTTTGAGGACATCCATTGGGGTTGGTTGATACTAGTTCGGCTAGCCCAATCCTAACCTAAGAAAACATTCCCATTCTGAAACAGGAAAATTACTCTGCTATGATAGTTCAGTGGTAGAATATCTGCTTTTGCAAGTGGAAGACCTGGGTTTGATTCCTGGTCATAGCAGATTTTTTCTCCTGTTTCCAAATTTCTCAACATTTACCAAGGAAACAATTCCATTGGCATCTTCCCTGACCTGTCAAAAGCTTTTGGCTGTGTAAATTTTGACATACTCCTCAAAAAAACTTGATAATTTTGGAATAAAAGGTCAAGTCCATAGTCTTATTAAATCTTATTTAACAAACTGAAGGCATGTAGTCAAGCTACAGACATCTCAGTGACATATTATGTCATCTAATCTCACTGCTACCAACAGAGTTCCTCAAGTGTCGACTCCCAGACCCTTGCTTTGTATCAAATCTGTTACCAATGATGGGACATTAATTCTTTACGCTAATGATACTTCTATTGCAGTAGCTGATAAGCTGTATTCTCAACTGGAAATAAAGGGAAATGTTGCCTTAACCACCCATCTGTGTATTTAATTTTTTGAAGTTGCACCGGTGATGGGCATTTAAATTGGAATTAAGATGAATTTTTTTCTTTTGCAAGTCAATTAATAAAATATGTTAAATATTCGGTATTTGTGTTGTTTATTCTTAAAATTTGTCTTAAACTATTTTTATAACAAGACATGAATTAAAATGTTAATATATATTTATTATTACAATAAAAATTAATTTGTTAATAATATTTAATGAACACAAAATCCTAAAATATGTTATAAAGAGATTCAAAATGTACACAATTATTCAGTGTTTAAAAAATAATAAAAGTAATAATATTATAAATGACATAAATGATGTTAATTTTAAAATTAGGGATAACAGAAATGCAACTTGCAAAACCAAGTCTAGATACAAGAAGCATATCTTTTCCAAATAAAGAAGTGAAGCTCATTCACTGCCGAGACAGTAAACTAAAAGGATGCAGTTAGTTGCAAGCAGTGGCGGCTCGTGTATAGGCACTGCGGAACTGCAGCACCCCCTATTTCCACTTGATATTATCGATAACATTTAATATAATGAGTCCTTTTTTCTTTAATTCTTTCTTTATTGTTGTAGTACAATATATATTCCTTAAGCTTAATGTCAGTACTTGAGTACACAATTTTAAAACAAAGGCTAAAAATTTTCTGGAGCAGCACCCCCACTAATTTTAGCTACGAGCCGCCACTGGTTGCCAAAGAAACTGCGTGACGGAATATTATGGCATACCTATAGCAAAGAGCCGAGAAAACAGCATGCCTTATATATATGGCATACCCAGATGAGTGGTTAAACAGCATAGCACAATACTATAATGAAAACTTTCTAACAATAAACACTGAAAAAATCATGTTTTATAGAATTCTCCCCATGCTTATATGATTCAGAAAGCAGTTATTTTGTAAAAAAAATTTCTCTGTTCAGTTATTGATAAAAAGATAATTTGGAATTACCATATAGATGAAATATTGTAAAATATTAGTAGAAATCTTTGTCTTAAGGAACCTAAAATATCATTGTACACAAGGAGTTATGAAAACTGCTTATTTTGGACTGATTTACCCATACCTTGTGTATGGAATCAAATTATGGGAGCATACTAGCAAAACAAACTTACTGAAACCATAGAATTCATCTTCCTCATCATCTTCAGCGAGAAAGGCAATCACAATACGCAACAAAATTTAAGGTTTTGTATTAAATACTGTCATTAAATATCTCTAGCCATTCAATATTTTGTAAATAAGTGTTACGTGTAGTTTGATAAATTTAAAATAAATTGACATATTTAAACTTCATTCAACATTTGAACTTTAAGCCTGAAGTGTTTTGTCTTGTGGGCAAATATCCTCAACTCAAAATATTTGGATTTTAAAAATTAATTTTTGGAGGTTTTTATGTAAAGACGGATTTACATAAGTTGAGTCTTGCATTACCTGGGATGGGTCAGCATTTATTTGTTTATGGTACTCTAGTAAAAACCTAACATGACAATATAATTCTAAAATTTTGTTCTTATACCCCTCAAAATCTAGGGTGCGCATTATACACTGGGTATAGGAAAAAGTCGGGATGTTTTACTAAAAAGTATGGGTGCAGGTTATACACAAGAGCATGTTATACATGAGTATATATGGTATTTTTCCTTTTATGTAGGTGTTATGAATGTCTTTTTTGTGACAGCTCCTGTCAATTGCTATTTATACAGTTGTTATGGAAATAAACAAATATAATAATAAAATTAATATTTTTACTCTATGGCCTCAAGAGTAAAATAATCTTGATTGTCATCTTAATAATATGTTACCAGTTCATGTATATATGTTCATGATGTATACAATAAACTTATCTGATTTATACAAATCATTCTATGGATTATTAACCCTTAACAAGTCGTGCCATGGTCTAAAAGACCGGGAGATTTATTTTATTTTAAATTAAAACCCTCTCAATATCATTTCATCTCTGGCATTATTGGCACCTTATCTAGTGTTCATTATGTATCATATAGGTTTGAAGGACCATCTGTTGGTTTACATTTAGGTTTTTCTCTAATGCGCATCAGTTTTTGCTAGTCTGTCACTAAAAAGGTTGTGTATACTCTAAAAGACTGGGGTCTCTTTCTGTAATATATAATGCTTGACCTCCTCTTATCTAGTGTTCACTAGCTATCAAATTTTAGGTGTGGTAGACTCCCATTTTAAGTATAATTATTTATTGTTGTGCTCTTTTTACTTTCTCCATACATAGTATAGGGGAAAGTATTGTTTTCATGAAAAAAATCGACTTCGAGATTTAAACAGAAATACACATTTTGAGGTCCCCTGAACACATTTTGACCATTTTCTTGATGTCTGTGTGTGTGTATGTGATAGCTTTTTAGTGGGTGCTTTACCTCAAAAACCATTAATCAGGTCAATGCGAAATTTTATATTTAACATTTTCATAAAAGTCACAAGAACTGATTAGTTTTTGGTAAAAATCGGTTGGATGGAAGTGGGTGTTTACTCTTGTCACTTATCCATTATTTTGAAATATTTGCTCTAATATTTGATAAATGTAAAAATGTACTGGAGTAAAAGTTGTAGGAAATATAATTTTCTATAACCTTTGTTTGAAAATATTTTCCATATAATGCATCGTTTAAGAGATATCTTTCATTTTTAGCTGCCACCGCCATGCCTCCTACCGATGACTATTGTTAACAATTGACGCTTAGTTACATCTTAGTAATGCTCCTTTTTCTTTTCTTAATTGATGGATCATTGTGGCTATATCCATTATCAGAAGGCTATGATTTGAGTTTATTTCTGTTCTTTGTAAAGTCTAAAACTTTCTTGCAGTTTCTTAAAATATTTATTATTATGTAACCTATTTGGTATTTTTAGAAATAATTTCTACAAGCTTGTGGCACTGGCCTGTCATGCCACAAGCTCTCTCCTATGTTGTGATACCAACAGTTATCCCTTCTAAAATGCAAGGATAAGTGCTGCCTACCAACAAATTTCCAATTGAATATATATATATATATACCTAACAAAAGAATTCACATTTCATTTTACGTAAAAGTTATATGCATTTGAAATAAAATGTTGTACTCTGCCCATAAAAAATTTTTCTAAAAATATATTTGTTTATTAGTGTAACAAAACTTTATCAATCTATAGTCATTGGTTGAGCATAAATATATTTATAAATAAAGAAAAAGATACATAACAATATTTATTTTTGTGAAATTTCTCTTGTTTATCCAACATAGTCAAAATGACTGTGGGATCTCCTTAGAATCTACCGTGTGACCTCTTAAGCATTAATTAGTTATAGTTCCTATTTTGATGTATTGATTGGCACATTTGGTTTAAAAATTTTTAATTCAAAGTTCTTATTTAAGAGTATTGAAAAAATTTTGCTTCCCGTGGTGTACCTCCTCCAGTCCAGCTGAAGCGCACTCCCCCTCCCCATCACAAAATCCTGGCTATGCCATTGTATGTATGTGTGTGTGTGTACCATATATGCTGGCATATAAGTCGACCTTTGAAGCTCAAAAAGAAATTCCGATAACTTAAGGTCGACTTATATGCCAAATATTAAATGTGACCCTTAAATAACAGATAAAAACATTGATATTTATGAAAACATTTGATCTTACGGCATAGGTGATTGCCATTTTGAATAAGCTGCTCCATTGTTTACATATTCTGTCATTTATTTTAGAAGATTTAAGATAATTATTTTTAATAATTAATAAAAATAAAAATTTTAACTTTTGTTGTAAACCTCAAGTTTTGTCCTGTTCTTATAAGACATTTTTGAGTTAGAGCACCCACAAAATTCCAATCATAGCCATGCAGCTGACACACAGACATCATCGCGAAAATAGTCAAAACATGTTCAGGAGACCTTAAAAGATATTTCCATTGAAATCTCAAAGTCGATTTTTATCATGAAAACATTTTCTCAATATACTTTGTATATGGAGAAAGTAAAAATATCATGGGAAGTTTTTTTTTAGCGAAAAAGTGGTGGGTTGACTTATACGGCGAATATATGTAAAGTTGTGTATTTACAATTCAAGAAATTGAGATAATCTTGGTAATTTTTTTAAGTGCTTGCTGTATGCAAGCACTGACAACTCGTATATAAAATAAATGATAAGTTTGACATTGATATTGACAAAGGAATTGATATCCTATATCCTGAATGTAACACAAGATTCTTTCAAATTCTATTTTTGATAGAAATAAACTAATAGATGAGGATGTAATAGTTAAGTATTAAGGCAGTGTTAAACCTGGTCGATAAACTAGAGATCACATTTTTGCCCTTAGGCACAAATGTGACAAATTGTGGAAATGAAGATTATGACTTCTATAAGTTATTCATTATTAAGTTTAGCTTAATTCAACAATAGAAAATGACAAAAAATCAGCAAAGTCAACTCTTTAAGAATAAGTGATACATTTTTCTCTTTATACCTTTTTTGCAAAACATTTTGTTTCATGTAATCATGGTTAAATAAGAGTACAACTTATACTGACCTGTTTGGCTCAAGATATTGAATTCCTTTATCTTACACTTGCCTCTAGGCTTTTTTACTGTCACTTGCATAATGGAATCAACCTTAAAAGGTGGAGAGTACCATAGTCTTGTGTGATAGTTTCTTTCTATTTCATCATAAGAAGAACTTACTTCAGGATGTGACTGGCCTTCTACTACAATGTCTAAGTATTAAAAAAGCATATTTTAACCCAGTTCATAATATTGGCATGATTATATGAAAAATGTTTCTGTGGTGAAGGGTTGAAAGTAATAATAAATACAATTATAAACATAATCATTGATGAAATTGTGATCTCTGATAGTTTCATCTGGTTTATTTTGTGACGTTAATGCTTTTAACTCATATATAAATTGGATTTATAAAATTATAGTAAATAAATAGGATGGCTCACCTAATCCTTCAGATGCTTCTATGTCAAGAGCATCAACCCAAACTGGACCATATAGGTATATTGAAAGAAACACTTCATTTTGAAATACATGCTCAGATACAGTTGAGAGTGTGCAGTTTATTGAGTATTTTTCTTGAAATGTCACAGTATTGTTGAAATCTTTAGTTAAACTGTGAACTAAAAATCACATAATTGATCATTTATATAGTTTATGGAATAAAAACTTTATTTGGAATTGAATGAGCCTAAAATGGGAATACTATGCTATAAAATAATGTTAGATTCTTCATACATATATTTTTACTAATATTTGCAATATTTTCCATAATATGCAGCACAGAGGACATATAATGTATATAATTCAGTTAGACTTTAATTGCCCTTTGAAAAAGGTTTCTCGTTTATGTGTTTTTTAAAAAATCTTTAAACTGCCCATCTTTTGGAGAGGGTGAGGAAAGCATGGTGTAAATTACTTTCACTCACCACATATAGGTGCTTTACCACTCCAAGACCCATTAATTAGGCATTGACGACTATGACCATCAACAGGAAACATTTGTATATGTGATGATGAATTACCATCGGTGCATTTATAACTAACAGTTCTATTTACATCAACTGGAAAACTATTAATATCAACCACTGTATTCACGTTTGATCCTGGATAATAGCAAATTCCTTTTTCATTTTCTTTGTCACCATTTTGCAATTCTGAAAAGAATTTGAAATTTTTGCCTTTCAAATGAAATATTTTCATTTAAAAATATATTCACCTATCCACCTACTTCCATTGAAAATATTCATGCATATCCTTTGTCAATATTTTTAATGTTCTTTCAAAAAGTCTCACATTCTCAGTATTTTTCAGCTTGTAATGACTATTTAATGGCAAAACTATATACATATCTAATATATTATTTCCTTCTAAGGAGAATAGAACAAACTTTGAATACTAACCATATGCTAATTGACTTCATTCTTACTTACCATCATTCGAATTACGCGCATAAACACCCCAAAAAAATATTACCAGAGCCAACTTTTTAAGTTTCACACTCATATGCACGATAATATCACGGTATTTTGCAATTTAATACACATATGTCTACAGCTTTTAAATGTTAGTTGATATTTCCTTAATCATTACTGGCACGAAGCATTCTTGAATGCGTTATCGTGGTCTTATCTTTCACCCAGTCATCACATCCGGTATACACATTTTATTTCCCCACAAGCAGCGGTTTTGAATTAGTCATCTAAAAATATTTAACCCAAATTTCATTATGAACAATTATTTACTGATTTCTGTTATAGTATATGCTATCATTGTTTAAATCATTAATTTTTCAGCTTTAAAGTTCTTTCGCATACAACATAGGTAAGAGTTGTTGCACATAATTGCTTTAATTATAGGAAGTGATCGTGCAGGTATCGCGAAAAAAGTAAACTAGCTAAAACTCATAAAATTGAAAATTTTAAATAAAATAAAGACTTTAATATTAGGAAGTTTATTAGATTAACTTCTCGGTTTATCGGTTTTTATAGTATTAAATTTTGTTTAAGGTCTTGAATTATTTCTTCTTCAAATTTAGCGGATTTGTCGAAAACAATTGAAGTACAGTTATTTTGCCACAGTTGCAACTTGCAAGCGCTACATGCGTCTTTATCTCTTAATTCATTTGTTTTGCACTGGGGTTATTGTCGAATTAAAGGTACTCAATAATGTTGTCCGGTATAAGAAACATTGGTCAAATAGTCGTGAGTAGTATTTCCTATCTTGAGTGCCTTGAATGTAATTATAAATTGAGTTACATTCAATTAAATATACTCTTTGATATTACAGCTTAGAAATGCGAGAAGTTTGCAGACTACCTCTACAGCTCTTTCTGAAAACCTATTCGTCGTGAGTTTTTTAAACAATCATTAAATTGCATGAATATACGTTTTTAAAATTATATAGTAAATAAATTATGCAAGATTTTTCATCTTGTTAATTATCATAACTTATAATTGCAGCATAGAGATACACCTGAAAACAATTCCGATGTACCCTTTGAGTTTACTAGTGAAAATAAAAAGGTGAGTTGAATCGTAGCTTGTTAGTAAAATTGCTAGACTGTCAATGAGAATTATTTTGAATAATGAATTTAATTTCATTTTAGAGAGCTCAAGTCATTATGTCGATATATCCCGAAGGACATGAGCGTGCTGCTGTGATCCCATTGCTTGATCTTGCGCAGAGACAGCATGGTTGGCTTCCTATCTCAGCAATGCATAAAGTTGCCGAAATGCTCGATATGCCAAAAATGAGAGTATACGAAGTTGCTACATTTTACACCATGTTCAACAGGTAATTTTCAATTAGGTTGTATGATTCGACCTTACATTTCATTGTGGTAACTTTGTTATATATCTTTATTTGAACTAAATCGCCTAACTTGAATAATTTTATATGTGATTACCGCATCAGATGATTCGTTGTTATACAGAAGAGCATTTTATGATTACTTGAATAAAATTTTCTTAAGATGTTTTAATCGTAAAAATAGCACATTTAAAAAAATCACAAATGGATTCATTAAGTACCAATTACCTAAATTAATTGTAATGTAATTGTTTTCGAAAGCTGGTATTTAAAATTATACCACACAGAACAAGCTTCATCTTTGGAAATTTATTGTGATGGTTTGTTATAAATTAAATAGCTTTCTTCAAATTGACTAGGTATTTAATTTAGATATATTCAACAATAACAGATTTTTAAGTAATGTTCTGTTCAACCTAGTAATTGAGACATTTTGTTGAAAATGTTAACTTGGATTTCTTATCTCTCAAGAAAACCTATGGGAAAGTACCATTTGCAAGTGTGCACAACAACTCCTTGCTGGCTCCGTGGATCAGAAGACATCATGAATTGTGTCAAGAGGAAACTTTCAATTGGAAATGGAGAAACCACTAGTGATGGAAAATTTACCTTAAGTGAGGTGGAATGCCTTGGAGCATGTGTTAATGCTCCAATGGTCCAGATCAATGACAATTATTATGTGAGTTTTTACCTTGGATGTATTTAATTTAAAATATAAACAAGTTAGAAAAGGACTGCAAAAGCATGTTCCAAAAGTTCATTTTTAGAATGATTATGTAAATTTTTGGAATCTTCAACCTCCTTTTCCTCATTATTTAAAACATACCTCACTGCAATTAAGCAGTGTAATATGATCTTTATCCATTTTCAAAAGTTAATTGATTGTATCTATGCTTTTATTGTTGTAGTTACGTAAACAAAACGAAATTTAACCATAGTAACAGACCTGTATAGATAGTTCATAAGGTTTATTTTTTTAAATCCTCCTAAAAGGTACATGAATGGAACTCAAGATCAATAGAATCCATGTTTGTCGCAAGCCAAAACTACCCTGAAAATAGTAGCTTCTTAGCTCTCTCGTAACTTCACAGATGATGTAAAAATATAAACGATTTAAAAAAAGGCTAAAAAGCATAAAAATTATGTGCTAGAGTACCTATTACATTCTCATTATTTCTTTTAGCTTTAAAATTTAGTTTAACCCTTTGAGTGCCATTTCTACAATTACTGAAAGAATCATACAAAAACATGAATAAATAGTGTGTATGTGATTTCTTATAGAGACTGATGAAAAAGGGCTAAAATTGCAGCTATGCAAAAATATTTTTCTGTATTTTCATTTTTAAATATATTTTTTGTTTTTGCAGTTTTACCTGGATGTATTGCCTTTATGATAGTAAGTTAAATAGGGCGAAATAAATAAAATACCACACACTTTATTCAATGTAAAGTTGCCATTTCATTTCTTTAAATTAAAAACTGAAAAACAAAATTTATTTAAATTAAAAATTAAAGTGAACACTAATATTCGCTTAATATAATTAATATTTGTAATCATTTGTGCATTTACTGAAAGAATCAGGCAAGAATACGAATAGGTGATGTATGTGATTTTTCTTAAAGATTAATGCAAAATTGCTAAAATAGCAGTGGCACTTTTGGGCATACCCACCAAAATCGACATGGCACTCAAAGAGTTGATATCATTTGATTAAAGCAGCATCATTTTAGTAAGGTAAAATTTTAAATGGCTAAGCTTGTGTATAATACCTCCAGTACATTTTACTGCTGCTAGAGGTGCTACCATGTGCTGATAACAACCCATGAAATTTTGAGACAAGGTTAGCTTATTGCTGGGCTGGGTTTCCTTTTTATGCCCTTTGCTCCTATTGTATCTGCTAGGGTTAGGGTGTGATTGGGTTGGTTCTTTTTAGTGCTTTCCGTCGTTGCTGAAAAGAACTATGTATTATCTTTGTGATGTCCATCCGTATGCATATATCAGGGAAGAATTGGCTTAATTAATTTCAGCCAAATTTGGTACATAGAATCTTGACAGTAAATTACCAAAATGACATATTTGGACCGGATTGACTCAGCAGAGGTGCCACAATTGCAATATAAAACTTTTCGGTAATTATGAATTTGGAAGGAATTGGCAAAACCAATTTCAACGAAATTTGTGTGAAGGAGGTGTCCAACATAAAAAGACAAAATCAAGATGTAAAGTATAGAGATAGAAAGCAGGGCTGCCACAATACAAGGAATAATAAAAATTTCTTTTTACATGTATTTGTGTTGAGCTGTTTGCACAATTTTATCCAAATTTAATATTTATAATGTACACACATATACAAAATCATTGCAGTATATTTGGACTGGATTAGCCAAATAGGGATGCCACAATTACAAATTGAACTTTTTCAGTAATTATGGATTTGAAAGTAATTGGTAGAATGGATTTCAACTAAATTTTTTATATAAGACTTGTACAATATGTTACATACAAGATGTTTAAAGTGGAACTAAAGAGCAGGGTTACCAACAATAAAAGGTAAAATAATATTCCTTTTACAAGTATTTCTAGAGGACTGACCACATGGATTTTAACCAAATATGTTATATAATCTTCATATCCATACATTTTGCTTCTCTTGTTATGATCCTTCCAAGGTAAGCAAAATGTACAGATGAGATCAGCACTTGAATAGGAAAAGCAAAAGCGGCTTTCAGAAGAAGGAAACACCTACTTACGGGGAATATAAGGGAAGATATCTGCAAGAAGTTCATAAAATGCTATGTATGGAGTGTAGCTATAGGGCAGAAACATGGACACTAAGGAAAAAAGACATAAAATACTTGGAAAGCTTTGAAATGTGGACTTGGAGGAGAATGCTGAAGTTAAAATGGACAGATAGGATGAAAAATGATGAAGTGCTATGAAGAGTAGGAGCAAAGCATATACAGACTATTAGATAGAGGAAGGCAAACTGGGTTGGACATTACCTGAGGAGAGAGAGTATGATTAAAGAGGTGCTAGAAGGAAAACTAGATGAGAAAAGGGAGAGAGGTAGGAAAAGGTTTCAGCTGATAAACGATTCGAAAAGGAAAGAGAGTTATCAAGATATGAAGAGTACTGCAGAAAATAGGAGTATATGGAGAACCAGGTTTAACCATGTATAATCACGGACCTGTCTACGGACAGACTACCTATGATGATGATGTGTATTCAGATGGTATGTGGTGTTTAGTTTGATTTTTTTAAGTACTGTATTTTCTGGTAGATAATGTGTGCATTATCTATTCAAAAAAGTTCGAGATCTAGAAAAAATGGCTGTGCACATTATACATAAGAAAAGAAGTTAATACTTAAAAAGTGACTTAAAAAAATTATTTATGCCCAGTATTATGATTCTTCTATATCAAGATCAAGATATGAAGAGGACAGCGGAAAAGAGGAGTATATGGAGAACCAGGTTTAACCATGAATAATCATGGACCTGTCTATGGACAGACTACCTATGATGATGATGAATCTTCATATGAATAAATAAGCAAAATAGCATATTTCAAACAGGTGACCAAACAGGGCTATGAAAATATCAAGGTTAGAATTTTTCTGTAACTATGAATTTGAAAGGTATTGGCTGAACCGATTAAAAAAAATTTTGTTTAGGGTGAGTATAGAATTACAAAACAAAATGAACATGTTTAGAAAGGATTTAAAACCAGGGCTACCACAACAAGGAAAAATAATTTTTCTTTATTTATGTATTTGTTTTAGTAAATAATATAAATTCCTGATGCTATGCCGATTTCAAAGCAAATACATTAATATACAATTATACTATGGCAAATTTGCTGAAAAGCACTTCTGTACCACAAGAAACCCATGTACATCCTTACTTGTTTATTGGTTCTTCTCTCCAATCAATCTCACATTCTTTTTCCAAGAACTTGTTTA